>CM053587.1:204862364-204883311 GCA_028646515.1 Pseudochirops corinnae
GTCATTTGCTTCCATTTGCTACACTCTAATTCTGAAGGAATTATTCTCTTCAGAAAGCTTTTGAGATTCATTTTCCATCTGGCAAATTCGGCTTTTTAAGGCATTCTCCTCATTGGCTTTTTGGGCCTCTTTTGCCATTTGAGCTAATCTATTTTTTAAGGTGTTATTTTCTTCAGTCAGGTTGTTGACTCTCTTTTCATAATTTTCTTGCATCATTCTCATTTCTCTTCCCAATTTTTCCTCCACTTCTCTTATTTGGTTTTTAAAATCCTTCTTAAGCTGCTCTATGGCTTGTAACAAGTCTACATTTTTCTTGGAAGCTTTTGGTGCGGGAGTTCAGACTGTGTTGTCTTCCTCCTGTTCCATGCTTTGATGCTTTTTGTCCCCAAAAGAGAATCTAAAGTTGCATTGCTGAGCTTTCTTTGCTTCCTTTGCCTACTCATGTTGCCAGCCAGTTACTTGACTTTTGGGCTCAGTAGAACTCTGCTTTCAGAGAGGAGAGCTCTGTCCCAAATTGCTGGGGTTTTTGCAGCTGCTGGAGCTATTAGGAGGCCACCGTTTCTGCAGCCCCCATCAGCTTTGGCTCACTGAAAATGCAACTCAGGACCACCACCCAAGACTGTGATCTCGATTCAGGCAGCTCAAGGCAAGAGCACTTAGCTTCTGAATGATCTCTTGGCCCCCCTGCAATCTGTAGGCCAGGAGCTTCTGAAGCAGCCATGTGGAGGCAGCTGCAGGGCTGCTTCAGACCCTCTCCTCCGAATTTATCTGAGTTCCACTGACTTTTCACTTAGTCCTTGTTTCTTATGGCTTGTTAAGTCTGGAAAATGCCACAGCTGCTAGTGATTTGCATTCCAGCCGCAGCTTGTTCTGGCGACCCTAGGACTCTAGCCCCGGGTTCATGCAATGCTGGTCTGGGCTCCCAGAGTGCTGTGAGTGCTTCCCATCTGCCTGCCAGGCTGCCTTCAGCGGGAGCTTTGTTACTCTGTCATTTTGTGAGTACTGGAGCTTTAAAATTTGTTTAGAGTCATATTTTATAGGTATTTGAGGTGGTTATGGGGAGAGCTGTGGAGTTTTGCTGCTTCTACACTGCCGTCTTGACTCTGCCCCCCTATTAAATTGCTGCTGATATCAAAGGACCAGGGTTTAAATATTGGCTTTTCCACTTAATACCTCTATGACATTATATGTCATTTCACCTCTCTATGCCTCAATTCCTCAGCTGTAAGATTAGATAATTTTAATTATCATCTCTATGTAGATGACTCAACTTTACTTTTCCAACTTTTACTCCTCTCCCAACCTTCATTTTCATATCTCCAACTGCCTATTATAAATCTGATGCTAGATATTCCATAGACATCTTAGATTCATGTCCAGCTCTGAATTCATTATCTTTTCTCCCCAAACCTCTCCTATCCATAACTTCTTCATTATTCTCTAAAGCAGTGGTTCTCAACCTTCCTAATGCTGCGACCTTTTGATACTTATATGTGGGCATATCTGCATGTGGGCAGACCTGCCTGGAGATGGATAGAGGAGCGGTGTCTTGGTTCCTAAGACCATCAGAAATATGTGTTTTCCAATGGTCTTAGGCGACCCCTGTGAAAGGGTCATTTGGCCCCCAAAGGGCTTGTGACCCATAGGTTGAGGACTGCTGCTCTAAAGGGTACCACCATCCTATCAGTTACCAGCACTTGCAACCTAGGAATCTTCCTCTATTCTTCTCTTTCTTTCACATCCTTTATCCAAACAGTTGTCAAATCTTTTTGTTTCTACTTTTGTAACATCTTGTTTATGCCCCTCTTTATCTTCTGACACTATAACCACCCTCATTTCAAGACTCTTATTACTTTATCTTTGAGGACTGTTGTAGTAGCCTGCTGGTTGGTATCCCTCAAGTTCTTTCTACTCCAGTCCTTCCTCTTCTCACCAAATTGATTTTTTTCTAAAGTGCAGATCTAATTATATCACCCCCTATTCAGTATACCTCAGTAGGTTTTCTTTTGCCTTCAGGATCAAATATAAAATCCTGTTTGGCCTTTACAGCCATTCATGACCTGACTTCTTCCTGCCTTTCTAATCATTTTGTACCTTACTGTCTTCCAGGTACTTTGTGATCTAACAAACTTAGCCTCCTTGCTATTCCTTGCACAAGACACTTCGTCTCCCAACTGTGTATCTTTTCAATGTATGTTCTCTGACCTTCACTCTTCATTCCTGGAATGTTCTTTCTTTTCACCTCAGCCTTCCAGCTTCTCTGGTTTTATTCTTGTCTTAGCTAAAGTTCACCTTCTGTAAGAAGTCTTTCTCAGTCCTCCTTAGTGCCTTCCCTCTGTTTGTATCTTATTTGTGCATGGTTACTTGCATCATTTTCCCTTTATTAGACTCTGAGCTGATTGAGAACCGGGACTGTACTTTTTGCTTTTTCTTTGTATTCTCAGTGCTTAATACAGTGCCTGACATAAAGTAAGCACTTAATAAATGCTAGTTGACTGACTAGTTGATTCACTGACTGACTAGATAGCCTTTGAGGTACTTCTAGCTCTAAGTCCCTTAACCTGTATTCTTTTATTATTCTGCATGCCTTACTTACTTAAAATATTTTTTAAAAAAATACTTTTTAAAAGAAAGTGGACATTTCCTTTCCTCTATTCAGAAAAACGTTACTATTTTGAAGTTTTTCTGATTATTTTTGCTAGATGGCCCACAGCCATCTTTGTATTTGACCAGTAGAACCTTTTACTATAGTAAAGCCAGCCCTTGTTTGCAATACATGATAGAGTTGCTATGTTCATACATCTAGCAAATGTTGAAGAATAAAACAATAAGCTATTAGTGTTGAATATAATAACTAATTTATATAGTACCTTAACATTTATAATTTTTTTCTAACAACAGTGTTGTGAGGTAGGTATTATAAGTAGCATTTATCTCCCTTTTACAGTAGAGGATATTTAGGCTAAGAAAGGTTAAAGGGTTTGTTCAGCTTCAGACAAATATTAAATGTCAAAACCAAGACTTGAATACTCTGTCTTTTGTTTTCAAAACAGCAGTTTTTCAACACTGTGATGCCTCTCTTCTTGGAAATATGTGGAAATTGAGGAATAATAATTACTTCTTGTCAGACTGGATGAAAGTAGGAATGTCTGGACCACTGGACATGGGGAGTGCATAGTAGACAACTGTGATTCTCACTGAACTGCTTATGGGAACGTATGTGACTAGGGAATTTGATTTTAAAAGTGGCAGGGTAAAACAGGAACATGGAGGGCTCTTTTATTTTTTACTAACTATGCTTTTTTTCTTTAAGTAGATATCAACTAGAAGATGAATCCTCCCATTTGGATGAAATGCCACTAATGATGTCTGAAGAAGGTTTTGAAAATGATGAAAGTGATTATCACACATTACCAAGGGCCCGAGTAACTTACAGAAGAAGAGGGATAGAATGGCTTGTTTGTGGTGGATGGAAATTCCTGTGTATGAGGTTTGTTATTTATCACTACCTTGTGCCCAAGTGTTAACATGCATAAACAAATTCAATTGATAAATACTCCAATTTTTTTCACCTGAAAATCATATTTAGATGAAAAGACAGTGCTTATCTTTCATTGATATCATAGAGAACAATAACAACATTGGCATTACTTGGCTGTGATTAATGTAGAGGGACAAATAAATTCGTTAATTCAATAGAAGTTGACATATCAATTTTAAAAGTTAAAAAGTATATAAAATTGATGATCTTGGAATAAATATAGGACAGAATTAGTTCTGGTCATTATACTGCCATTTATAAGCTTTTTTGTTCTATATTCTTTCATTAATAACATTCCCATAAGAAAGAGAAGTTCATAGTGAAATTTTAAAGTACATATAATGTCACTGGGACATAAATTAAGGTGGGTTAAATTATTTCACTAGCAATGAATGTTTTTTCCTCATCTGTCCAGAATACAGATTAGCATAAATGCATAGTAAATGAATTGTAATGCAAATTCATCATTAGCCTTGGTAAGCAGATGTTTATGAGCTATATAATAAGTGTCAGCAGTTCTGTCTCTAGAAAATGGTAAAAGTTGGTATATTGTTTATGTAGAGTCCTTCATTGAAAGTACTCTATTGGGGGCAGCTAGGTGGTGCAGTGTGAACAGAGCACTGGCCCTGGAGTCAGGAGGACCTGAATTCAAATGCGGCCTCAGACCCTTAACACTTACGCTTACTTGGGCAAGTCACTTAACCCTAACTGCCCTGCCTTCCCCCTCCAGAAAGCAAAAAAAAAGAAAAAAAAGAAAAGAAAATGCTCTATTGCTCACCCTTGAGAGTTCAACCCCAGGTACAGATAGGATGGACATTGTAGCTGAATGCAGCTGTCACAACTTTAGTAGAAAATGTCAAGTAAATAATAGTTTTGTATTCTTTCTGCTGTTCACAGTTTATATTCAGTACCCTTTTTCCTACTATGAACTTATCAGTGTCATTTCACCATAAATGAAACATTAGCAGTGGTGGTAGTTGTCTTTTGTACTTGAAGAGAACCAAAATGACATCATTACATCAGAGTCAGTGTACATACATTGTATCTGACTGTGACTAATCAGATCAGTATGAACTTGGAAATCTCCATAACACGTCAGGCGCAAATAATCCATGTGAACATTTGGAATGGAGATGTCTGTCCTTCTACTTTATGCTTAGCTTATAGCCTTTTCAAGTTGAAGAATTTACCATCAGTGGGGTAGCTGACCTTGATGCCTTGATGTTTGTCCTCATTGAAGGTCTTTCACTATATCCCTGAAAACATCCTGCTAAAAAGCAGGGGAGCAAGCACACAGCCCTGCTTTACTCTGTGGGTGATTAGAGAAGTACAAGAGCATCATCCATTATCCAGAAGCCATACAATTATGCCATCATGAAACTGGCAAACAGTATTGATGAACTTCTCTGGACAACCAGTTTTTGCCATGATCTTTCGTAAGGCCTTACACCTGATAGTTTCAAAGGCCTTAGATTGTCAGATGTTGTGTACAGACCTTTGTTCTGCTCCTGGCATTTTTCCTGGAGTTGTTAGGAAGCAAACATCATTATCAACCATTCCTTAACCCTTTCCGAAGCCACACTGGCTCTTGGGTAGATGAACATCTTCCTGGTGAAGGAGCAGCCTATCAAGGAGGGCTCTGGCAAGAATCTTGCTGGCAGTCACTAAGAGAGAGATCCCCCTGTGAATGTCATAGGACAACCAATTTCCTTTTCACAGATGGATAGTAGAGGCACCCTTGAACTCCTATGGGATAACCTTCTCTTGCCATATAATCAGGAAAATTTCAGTCAGCTTTTGTATGAGGAGAAGACCCCTGTCATGTAAATCTCACCTGGAACAGAATCAGCACCAAGTTCTTTGCCATAGGAAAGTAGCCTAATGGCATACAAAAGCTCTTCTTCAGTTGGAAGTTTGTCTAGAGAGGGATGAACTTCAACCTGAGGTGTCAGGAGCTTCAGCATTGGTTGATGATAGTCTGTTGAAAACACCATGGAAGTGTTCAGCCTATGTCTCCAGGATCATGTCCTTGTCATTTATCAGTGTTGCACTGAGCAGTTGAAACGCACCATAGATCTTTGATCCATAAATAGCCTTCAGGGCATCACTTCAGGACTTTGATTGTTACTATTAGAATGAAACTGAATTTCATCTGCCTTCTTACTGAGCCAAGAATCTTGCATCTTTAAGCTTTGCTTGCACTTTTGATGAAGTTAAATGCTACCTTTTTGGATAGACTGTCCTGCTAGTTAACCCTGTGAAGTTGTCTTTTTTTATTTAGTAACTTCGGAATTTCCCCATCATTTTCATCAAACCCATCCTCATGTTTGTCAGTGTTCTGGCCCAGATGAGTAAATACAGTGCTTTTCACCAAATCTCTGAAAGCTACCCACTTCTTTTCTGCTCTACTTTTGTGAACTCTTTATTAGCTTAGCTTTCACTCCAAGATAGCAGCAAACTGTTCCAGCTTGGAGAAGTGCTCTAGTCTTCTGGTAGTCATCTTGCTTTGAGGTTGCTGCTCTTGTTGAATGTGAATGTTTAGCTTGGAGAGGATAAGTCTATGATCAGTCCAACACTCTGCCATTCATTACCTTTGTTAATCACATCCTGTGTGTCTGTTGGAATGACATAGTCTATTAAAAGCCAGTGTTTGCTGTGAGGGTGCCTCCATGAAGTTTTATTGTATTTAGGTAAAATGGAAGACAGTGTTGATGATGAGAAGGTCATGAGACTGTTTCTGACTCCATTACCCCCAAGTGTTCCCTGCCTTGTCTGATAGTCTGTGTGTATTCTGGCTTTATAGCCACCCAGAATTACAAGCTTGTCCTCTTTTGTCATATTGATGATGAGGGTCTCAAGTCTTTATAAAATTTTTATTTTACATCATCAGGATTCAACATGGTGGGAGCATATGCACTGATGATAGTGGTGTGGCACTTTCCTACAAATGGCAGTTGTATAGTCATGAGCCTGTCTTCTTTTGGAAGGCATTCAAACTTGTTGACTACATTTTATTTGATTGCTAAACCTATGCCAGCTTCATGGTGCGCATCACTATAACCATTCCAGAAAAACATGTATTCAGGTCCTACTTCAGTAAGCTGGTCTTCATTTGCTAGTCTTTTTTCACTCAAGAATGTTATTGGATGTGATATCTTCTGAGTTTTCTCACAAGAGCTGTTCGTCTCTCAGGTCTACTGGATTTCTTGTTCATAAGCATGCACACATTCCACATACCAATGGTGAACGGAATCATTTTTGCAAAAGTTTTTGTACTTTTTTTTGTGTGTATGTTTCAACCAGAGGGTAGGATCTCTGCTCCTGCAATAAGAAGGCCAAGATTAGGTTTCAGGGGTGAGGAAGCAAACCATTTTTAGGGCAACTTTTTTTTTTTGCTTTTTTGGAGGGCAATTGGAGTTCAGTGACTTCCCCAAAGTCACATGGCTAGATTTGTGTTAAGTGTCTGATGCTGGATTTTAACTTAGTTCCTCCTGACTCCAGGAACGGTTCTCTATTCACTGCGCCACCTAGCCGCCCCGGCAGCTTTTTTAAAGCTCCTTCCTCATGCCATGTGGTGAGTGGTACAGTCCTTAAAAAAGACTGCTCAAGCACTTAGAGGGCTATGGAATCCCACTGTTGCTTCAGTCCAGTGAGAACATGACCCTATGGCCTGAGCTGCCTCTCTGCAGGTTTGTGATTATGACTCCCAGCCTATCCTCCCCTGCTGCTTCATCACTCACTCATTGCCACTGAACTTGAAATTAGGTAAAAATGATAAAATGGTATGAGTGATATCTTTTGACTTGCACATAAATTGAATTTAAGTGAGACAGTTATTGCCCTCAGTCCTCCAGAGTCATTGAAGTCCAGTGGCAAGATAAAAGTCAAGATCACTGTTAGTGCCTCAGAATGCATTGGATGACCTTGGTGTCCTTGAGCACTACAAGTTCTGAACACTGCACAGCACCTGCTTCTGTTGCCTTCATGACCCATTGGAAAAAATTATTCATATCTGCCTATTCTTTCTGAGAAACTCTTGCATTCTTGAGGTAAACAACCCTTGTAACCCCCGCCCCTGTCCCCACTCACTGTTTTTTTTTCCCTTGGTAGTATTTTATTTTTTTCCAATTACATGTAAAGATAATTTTCATGATTTATTTTTGTAAGATTTTGGATTCCAGTTTTCTCTCTCTCTCTCTCCCTTGCCCTCTCCCTAAGACAGAAGGGAATATGATATAGGTTATACATGTATGGTCATGTTAAACATATTTCTACATTAGTCACATTATGAAAGAAGAATCAGAACAAAAGGGAAAAATCATGTGATAGAAAAAAATTTTTAAAAAGTGAAAATAATATGCTTTGCTCTGCATTCAGGCTCATTCAGGATGTGGTTAGCATTTTCCGTCATGAGTCTTTTGAAATTGTTTTGGATCATTGTATTGCTGAAAAGAGCTATGTCTCTCATAGTTGATCATTGTACATTATTGCAGTTATTGCGTATAGTGTTTTCCCAATTCTGCTCACTTCACTCAGCATCTCACTGACAAGTTTGAGATCTGTCAGTTACTCTCAACCTGGATTTCTTGTTGATATCTTTTGTTTAGCCTGTTTGCCAAAATGGTTTTACTCAGGTATGGCCATGGTGCATGTTATAGCTTCTTGCAGCCACAGTTGAGAGTTGGTTGGCAAATGGACACCAGAGGTAGAAAGTAGCCTTGAAAAAGACCTTGGCAGCTCTCACACTAGAGGTACTAGTCTTCCTATAGTCTTCCTTGACACACTATCAAGTTACCATCAGAAAACAATGTTATTTCATTTTTCCTATTTTATGTTTTTTCGGTAGTATATGAAAGAAAATGTCTTTCCTTACCATAGTCTTTTTTTTATTACCGTATAATCGTGAAGGGATGTTATGGGGATTAGTGACTTTAAGAAAAGTTATTTTTGAGAGATTACCACTTCAGATTTTTCTGTGCCATTTGTCTGTGCCATTCTTAAAATCAAAATTTTTATAGTTTAATTAGAGATCTTTGTGTGTGTATAAATGCTACCATAAATTGATTTTTGGTTTCCCAAGCAAGAAACATTAATACTATTAAATATGATATAGCTATAGTGATACTATTTGAGGGGAAAATAGTTGTGATGAACATATAATCTCTTCTAAATTAATCATGTGAAAATAAGCATTCCTCTACTTATGTGGGAAAGACTTTATCTTTTTGCTTTGTGGAAGACTGAAGGTAGGGCAGTTGGGATTAAGTGACTTGCCCAAGATCACATGGCTAGTTTTTGTTTTAAGTGTCTGAGGCTGAATTTAAACTCAGGTCCTCCCGACTCCAGGGCTGGTGCTCTATTCCCTGAGCCACCTAGCTGCCCCGGGAAGGACTTTGATGATGATGTTCTGTACAGTGAATTTTTATGTAGTTAAATTATAGCAAGCTAATACTTATATACATATCAAATTGCTTGTTTGAATTTAATGAAGAAAATGGGACCCTCTGTGTGACAGAGATGTTAAGTGACTTGCCCAGCTAGTTTCTGATGTGGGATCTGAATCCCAGGGTTGGTTTTTTGGTGGCAGTTAACCTGGAGAATAACCTGGAGAATTTAAAAATAATATTTAAAAAATATTCTTTTAAATAATAAATTAAATTTAAAATTAATTTTAAAAATTCCTATGAAGAATAGATCAATCTTTTAAGCCTTTAAGAGCAACAGTGTACTTCCTTTTTTTAAGATGAATTTTTAAAAATTTCTTTGCTCTGTGCTAGTCAATTGTGTAATGTTAAAAATGTTTATTATGGAATATTGGCTTGCAAAAAGCTCTCTTCATTTCTTCTTGTCAAGGATGCCTTTTCTGTGTGTTGATTATTCTTATAAAATTTTTGTGGAGATGAGAAAATAGGCCATATAGGCATATATCAGTAGTTATTATTCTCTTGGCTTCTATTTTTGATTTTCCCTCTTTTATCATCTTTGAGATTCAGATCCTTTATTGGATTTATATTATCAAAATTTTTGTATGAAATTATTATAATTAGTTTCAATGTCCTTCCATCCATTTTCTGCTTTTCAACTTAAAGAACTAGTTTAAATATATCAGATTAGTTTTTTTGCTTGTTGGCCATATCTTTCTCCTTTTTATTTTTCTGTTTTTCTAATAATTTTGATTTTTGTTCTAACAAGTTGGTTATCTGATTGTACACAGAAAACTGATTCAGAAATGACTCCCATATCAACAATATTTCTTTCCTATTAAAATATATCTCATTTCTTTTTTTTTGTAATGTTATTCCCAATTCTTTTCTCTTTTTTATGAGATAATTTACTCTATTCTATCTCTCCCTTTCTCCTCTCATTATAATTTTATTTTTTAGATATCATTCCTTCCTATTCAACTGATATACTACTACAGAAAGAATAGAACTCTGTCAATCTTGACAATCTCTCGGTAAATTAAGCCAGAAAAAAAATGTAAGGACACCTAGCTCATTGGTTCTTCTTGAAGAAGCAGATATTCATATTCATATTACATATATATTCATATACACATATATACACATATTCATATGTATTTATACACACCAGTTCTTTTCTCAAAGAAATATTCATGATGTATATAAGCTTGATGCTTCTGTGTTGTCAGAAGCTTCTGAACTTTCTCATTCCTTTCTTGTGAATATTTTCTACCAAATCTTACCAATGTATGTGTTTACATTTGAAGTTACCAATTATCAAAGTATAGGTAAAAGATGTGCTGGAATTAGCCTTAACTCGCTCTTGGAAAGCTGGTTGTTAAATTTTTCAGTGTGAGCAGTTATAATTTGGAAAACAGCAAATGCTGCAATTTAGAACTTGATTTATTGTTTTGTAAAATAAAACATCTGCAAAATCTAGACCTAAATTTAGACTTAAATGATGGATAAAATGTTAATATTTTATATGAAAATTAAAAGTGTCTTGTGTGTACATTTTTTTTCCTTTAGAGAGCTGATTGCTAAGCATTTATCAGTATACCATTGGGTATTTGTATGATATGTCTGAATATACTTCCAGTTTTCTGTCCTGGGTTCTATCCTCTTTCTGTACTCTTTGGATCTTATCAACTGCCATAGCTGGTAGCTCCTGTTTCTGTGTGTTTGACTTCCTTCCTTTCTCTCTCATAGAGTAATGTAATCATTACTCTATCCAGTCATGTAATCATCAGTTTTGTATTGACTCTTCTTTTTGGAAATCCCACATTCTATCATTAGGGATTCTCAACGTGTCCATAAACTTACTCCTCTTAAGTTCCCTATTTCTTTGGAGAGCACCACAATTCTTGTGGCCACTTTGAAGTTATCTTTGACTCTTTACTCTGCCTCATTTTGCTCTTTATCCAGCGTGTTGTGTTGTTGATACACCTTCAGACAACCTCCTGCATTTTCCCCCTTTTCTGTGTTCTCATGGCCAGCACTCTAGTTCAGACTTTTATTGCTTCTTACCTAGACTACCATGATAGCTTTCTACTTGGTCTCTCTTCATGCAATTTCTTCTTCTTCACACAGCTATCAAATTAATGCTCCTAAAGCAAAGATTTGATCATTTCACTTACCTGCTTATAAAGCTTCAATTTATACCTTATGACCTTTAGAAAAAAATGAAGATCTTTCCATTTGGCATTTTAGATCCTTTGCAGTTTGTCTGCAGTCTGTCTCTAACCAGATCTACTCTACTCTTTCCACCCATGGACAATACTCTTCCATCCAGTTGCACTATCCTCTTCATTATTATTGTGTATGAAATTCCATCTCCTACTTCTGTGCCTTTGTAGAGCCTATTCTCCATGCCCAGAATCTTTTGCCTTACCTCTGACTCCTAGATTCTCTTAGTCCTTTGCAGGTTTAGCTCAGTCAGGTACCATCTTTTCCAAGAGACTTTTTCCTGATTCTTCAGTTGTTAGGTCACCATTCCTTTATATCATTTTATATTTTCATAAATCTACTTATATTTATTTTATTTTATTTATATATTGTTTGGCCTTGTGTTTGTAATTCCTGGCTCTAAAATAGTGTCCTACTAAATGTTTGTTACATTGAGTATTGATTTCATTTGGAAGATTTTCTTAGAGTTTTCCTAACTCTTCCTCATCTGCAAAAGATACTGGTGCGTAAACTTCAATGATTTTCAAGATGGTCATTTCGCTGTTACTTATAGTCCCTGCAGTCTTTATAACATATGGTAAAACCAAGCCCACCAGATCCTTTATCCGCCTCTTCAAGAAGAACCAGTGAGCTAGGTATCCTTGCATTTTTTTTCTAGCTTAATTTACCGAGAGATTGTCAAGATTGACAAGGTTCTGTTCTTCCTGTAGGAGTATATCATTTGGGAAAAAACAAAAACAACAAATTGCATCTCTTGTTTAGAGCATCAGAAACTAATGTTAATAAACTATCTAAAGCTCTGTGACCTTTTTCTCTCTTTTCTACCATTTTCCCACCATTGCTACTGATGTTAAAGGGAGCTTTTATAGGACTAAGGTCCATTTTCTGTTTTTTTTTTCTTCCATGGTTGTTATTGCCAAATAATTTATTATGAGGTGGCCAGACCATTATTGATAAACTTCTTTGTATTTAACTTTACTGGTTCCCAGAAAGCAGGCGTGAGGTATGGTCTCTTGTCAGGTTTGCATTTGAACTTTTTCCAGTGTGATAGTATCTATTAGAGTTGTTCTTCAAGCATATGCTTGGTTGGCATAGCTTCAGGAGCCCAGGATCACCTTTATTAAGAGTTTAGGTAATATTAGTTGCCAATATTTATCATTATGCACATAGTTTATAATATTGGTTAATTTAGGTTTCTAAATAGAAAAATACTCTTTGGGAGGCAATGTAGCATTAGACCTGGAGTCAACACCTGGATTCAGATCCCACATCAGATACTAACTGGGCAAGTCACTTAACATCTCTGTCACATAGTTTCCTTTTCTAAAAAATGAGCGTGTTAGACTTGATAGATTCTAAGGTTCCTTCTAATACAAAATCTATGCTCTATGATACTTTAAAGAAGCATAAAAGTGAATCATAATGACCTGTATATGTGCTAGTTTTTATTGTCTTCTGAGGACAGATACTAGACAATTATGTTAACTTAGCTAGCATGTTTCTAGCATCTAGACTGTATGATATATTCAAATAATAATTCAGATCCTCCTTAAATTAAGCATTAGATGTATTGTTCAGAATTGTTTTAAGTAAAATTATGCAGATAATTTTTCCTGTTGCTTCTATTATTAAATAGAAATGTTCCCTCAATTTGGTCCAAGTTATTGATCATCACACTTAGGAGTAAAATAGATTTATAAAAGAAGATCTAGGGAAATCTAAAATTAAAAATGTCAAACCCATTATTTTACTCTTGCTTCAAGTAACATGTTTTATATTAATTGGTAAATATATCTTCTCTTCGAATTTTAGAAGTGATTATTATTGATTACTTTGCCTTTTCCAAAATTAGAGTGATGGAAGCCACCTAGGACAGACCCTGTAAAACTACATGATTCAGTGGCACTGGTATTGTCTAACCCATTGTTTCTCAAATTAATTTGACAATAAAATCCTTTGGGACTTTAAAATAGAGGTTGAAAACCCATAAATGTTAATCCAGAATGCTTGGGAGTGGAGTATAAAATGCCATTCAAATTAAAGTCAATTAGAGAAATTTTCTATCAAAATTAAGCTTATTTTTTAAAAAATATTTTTATTTTATTTTTTTACATTTCTTTTTTTAATTGATTTATTTGTTTACTTTTAATTTACAAGATTCAGTTCCACAATCCCTTGAGTTTCAAATTTTCTTCCCTTCTCCCCTTCTTCCCCACCATGGAGGCATGCAATCAAGTATAGGATTTACAAATACTTTCACATTAGACATTAGTTTGGTTATATAGAAGGTTGTAACCATTGGAATGAACAATGGGAAAGAGGAAACAAAACCAAACTTGGAAAAGAAAGAGAGCATGTAGTTTGCTTTAGTCTGCATTTAAACTCTGTTCTTTCTAGATCTTCCTCTGAATGTAGACATCTCCTTCCATCCTGAGTCTTTTAGAGTTGTCTTATTACCTTGCATTGCTGAGAAGAGTCCAGTTTATCAGAGTTGGCCATCACACACACGTCGTGTCTGTCATTGTGTACAAATGTCTCCTGGTTCTACTCTTCTCACTTAGCATCAGTTTGTATAAGCCTCTCCAGGTAAATATGAAGTCCATCAGCTCCTCATTTCCTGTAGCACAGTAGTATTCTATTCCATTCATATACCACAATTTGTTTAGCCATTCCTCAATTGATGGGCATCCCCTTAATTTCCAATTCTTTGCCGTCACAAAAAGAGCTGCTGATGAATATTTTTGTACATGTGGGTTCTTTTACCATTTTTATGATATCTTTGAGATAGAGATCTAGAAGTGGTATTGCTGGGTCAAAGGATTTATAGCAGAGTTTTATAGCCCTTTGGGCATAGTTCCACATTGCTCTCCAGAATGGATGGATCAATTCACAACTCCACCAACAATGCATTAGTGTTCCAATTTTCCCAAATCTTCTCCAGCATTTATCATTTTCCTGTTTTGTTATGTTAGCTTATCTGATTGGTGTGATGTTGTACCTCAGAATTGTTTTGATTTACATTTCTCTAATCAATAGTAACTTAGAGCATTTTTTCTTATGGCTATAGATAACTTTAATTTCTTCATCTGAAAACTGCCTGTTTATATCTTTGACCATTTATCAGTTGAGGAATGAGTTATATTCTTATAAATTTGACTCAGTTTTCAATATATTTTAGAAATGAGGGCTTATCAGGGACACTGGTTATTAAAATTCTTTCCCTGTTTTCTTCTTTCCTCCATTGGTTACATTGGCTTTGTGCAAAACCTTTTCAATTTTGTGTAACCAAAATTATCCATTTTGTATTTCATAACGTTCTCTATCTCTTGTTTGGTCATAAATTCTTCTGTTCTCCATAAATCTGACGGGTAAAACTATTCCATGCTCTCCCATTTTGCTTATAGTATCTGTCTTTATATCTAAATCATGTACCTATTTTGGCTTTATCCTGTTATACTATGTAAGATGTTGGTCTCAGTCTAGTTTCTGCCATGCTGTTTTCAGTTTTCCCTGCAGTTTTTGTCAAATAGTGAATTTTTGTTCCAGAAGCTGGAGTCTTTGGGTTTATCAAACATTAGATTACTATGGTCAAGGACTAATGTGTCTTGTGTACCAAACCTATTCCACTGGCCCACCACTCTCTATCTTAACCGGTACCAAGTCATTTTGATGATTGCTGCTTTATATTACAATTTCAGATCTGGTGTGGCTAGGCCACCTTCTCTTAAATTTCTTTTCATTAATTCTCCTGATATTCTAGACCTTTTATTTTTTCAGATGAATTTTGTTATTATTTTTTCTAACTCTATAAAGTAATTTTTTGGTAGTTTGATTCATGTGGCACTGAATAAGTAAAATTAACTTAGGTAGAATTGTCATTTTTATTTTATCAGCTTGACCTACCCACCGGCAACTGATATTTTTCCAGTGACTTAGATCTGACTTTATTTGAGTGAAAAATGTTTTGTAATTGTGTTCATATAGTTCCTGGATTTGTTTTGGCAGGTAGACTCCCAGATATTTTATAATGTCTACAGTAATTTTAAATGAAATTTCTCTTTCTATTTCTTGCTCTTGGGCTTTGTTAGTAATATATAGAAATGCAGATGATTTATGTGGGTTTATTTTATATTCTGCAACTTTGCTAAAGTTGTTTATTATTTCAAATAGTTTTTACTTGATTATCTAGGATTCTCTAAGTATATCATTATATCATCTGCAAAGAGTGATAGCTTTGTTTCTTTTGCCTATTTTAATTACTTCAATTTCTTTTTCTTCTCTTATTGCTAAAGCATAACGTTTCTAGTACCATATTGAATAACAGTGGTGATAAGGGACATCCTTGTTTCATCCCCTGACCTCATTGGAAATGCTTCTAGCTTATCCCCATTACATATAATACTTCCCGATTATTTTAGGTAGATGCTACTTCTCATTTTAAGGAAGACTCCATTTATTCTTATGCTCTCTAGTGTTTTTAATAGGAATGGGTATTGCATTTTGTCAAAAACTATTTTTGCATCTATTGAGATAATCATATGGTTTCTGTTAGTTTTGTTGTTAATATGGTCAATATGCAGATAGTTTTCCTAATACTGAACCAGCCCTGTATTCCTGGTATAAATCCTACCTGGTCATAGTGTATTATTCTCATAATAAGTTGCTGTAATCTTTTTGCTATTATTTTATTTAAAATTTTTGTGTCTATATTCATTAGAGACATTGGTCTTTAATTTTCCTTCTTTGTTTTTTGGCTCTTAGCAGTTTAGTTATCAGTACCATATTTGTATGTAGTAGAGTATGCTGCAGTTGAGTCTACACTGGCAAGGCCAATGCTGGACTACACTTCTCTCTCAACCTGGTGCAACAGACCTTTCCTTCTGAATTTTCTTGATCTGGAAATCTGCCTCACTCTATCTCTTTGTGGGTTCTGCCGCTCTAGAATTTGTTTAGAGTCACTTTTTAAAGGTATTTGAAGGGATTTGGGGGAGAGCTCAGGTGAGTCCCTGCCTTTACTCTGCCGTCTTGACTTTATCCGCCTACTATATGTGTTTTTAATAAAAAATATACTATATAGATATTGAACCCTTAGGGGAAGAGTGATTGCTAGGAGTTCATACTGATTCATGCCAGATTAGCTTCGTCTTTTTTGATAAATTATTAAACTTTAGCAGATTTGCCAAATGCATCAGATTAGCTAAACTAGCAGATTTAGCAACTTTAGACATAATATACCTGGATTTCAAAAGGTACTTTATATAACTATAGCCAAGATGGAAAGATGTGGGCTGGATGATAGTGTAGTTAAGTGTATACATACCTGTTTGAATGAACAGATCCAAAGCCTGGGAAGTTTCTGGTAGAGTGCTATTTTCAGGGGAATCAGCTAGCATGGTAAGAAGCCTTAAAATTATGCCATGGTAAGATATGCTGATTAAATTGAAAGTATCCTGGAGAAGAGAGACTTAAGCATTGTGGGGTGGGGTGGGGGGGATATATATATCTTTAAACGTTTGGAGAGCTATTATGCATTTGAAGGATTTGACTTGGTTTGACTTTGAGGCTGAAGGAAGGATATAAGCATTTATTAAGTGCCTAATGTATGCCAGGTAATGTACTAATTGCTTTGCAAACATTTTCCCATTTGATCTTCACCACAGTCCTGGGAGGTAGGTACTGTTATTATCTTTACAGATGAGGAAGCTGAGGCAGACAGGTTAAGTGATTTGCCCAGTGTCACATATTTAGTAACTATCTGTGTTTGCATTGAACTTGGGTTTTCCTAATTCAATACTTAGCTCTCTACCTACTGTACCACCTCGTTGCCTCAGAGGCAGAACTCTGAGCAGGCTGTTCTCTCTGTTTGGAGTCTGTTTCTTCCTTACTTCTGCCTCATAGGAATAAATACTTTTTAAGTAAAAAAAATAGGACTAGGTTCTTGCAAGACTCAGATGAAGGGCAGTTCTCTCACCTAATAAATTATTTTTTATTTACTTTGTTCTATTTTATATATGCTTATTTGAATGTGTGATATAATAGAATCTAAACTACTTGAGGACAGGGATTGTTTTATTTTTGTTTCTCTTCCCTCAGCACCTAGTACAACCAGTTACTATTTAGGTGCTTAAATAAATTCTTGTAGCATGAATGAGAATGAGTGGAGATTTCATTTCTATGGAAATATTTTCTAATAATTAGAAATGAACCACCTTGAGAGATGGTAAATTCCCTATTATTTGAAATCTTCAAGCAGAAGCTGTATGAATAGTTGTAAAGTACAAAATTTCACCTAAGAATTAGGTTGAATTAGATGCTCCTTGAGGATACAGAGTCCAGGTCTTTAATGTATTGATATCATTCTGGAGGTAGTTTTCTTTTTTTAAAAACAGATTTGTATTCATATCACTTGTTTTTACATTGCCTAAATTTTTCACCTGTAGTGCTCCTTCCTCCCTCCTCCTAGAAAGGCATCTCTTATAAAGATTTTTTCATAAAAGGAAAAAAGGAAGAAGAGAAAAGTGCTCCCTCTCAAAATTGATCAATACAAAGAAAAAAAATTGACAGTATATGTAGTGTTCCACCCTGGTGAACCCCTCTCCCACCAATTCTAAAAAGGAATCAGGAAGGTTACCTAATCATATCTTCTTTTTGGGACCAAGCTTCTTGTTTATAATTTCTTAACATTTGTTTTTGAAACATTCATGTGTTAACATATTCATGACATCCATTGTTCCATATTACACTGTAATAGTCCATTACATTCATCTACCACTATTTGTTTAGTTGTTCCCCAATTGATGGATATTACTTGTTTTTTTAGTTCTTTGCTACTACAAAAAAGTATTGATATGAATATTTTTATGTTTATGTGAGCTATCTTTTTACCAGTGACTTTGGGATATATGCCTAACCATAAAATTCATTTATTTATTTATTTATTTATTGGGGGAGAGGCAAGGCATTTGGGGTTAAGTGACTTGCTCAAGGTCATACAGCTAGTAAGTGTCAGGTGTCTGAGATTGGATTTGAACTCAGGTCCTCCTGACTCCAGGGGCCACCTAGCTGACCCATATAAATTTTATTTGATTTTAACAATTTTATCTACATGATTACAAATTGCTTTCCAGAATGGTCATACTAATTCCCAGTTCCAACCACAATTCATTAGTGTGCCTATTTTTCCTTGATTTTGGAGGCAGGTGTGTAGTAGAGTTTTCTAGGAATCTGTATGTGGTCTTTTCTGTTTTATTTTTTTTAATGAACTATTTGAACAGATAGAGATCATGCTTATCTAATTTGTAAATGAAATGAAGCTAAAGAGTTTAACACATTGGATGTTAAAATTGAAATCTATGAACATCTTGACACATTAGAATGAAATTTCAAAATTACTAAGATGAAGATTTTTACAGGATAAGTGCAGAGTCCTTCAGTTGGTTTCCCAAAATTCAGCTGTGGAAGTACAGAGAAGGTATAGTCAATTGATGTTAAAAACTCCAATTTTTGAGAATTATATAAAATATATGGGAGTCTGCCTACTAAGACACATAGAAATTACATGAATACGCCCACAAAAGTTTATTTATGAAAAAAAAGGAAGGTAAATAATTGTATAGATATTAATTATTCCTGGTTACTGTATGTATGATGAAAATAACGGTACTATCTAAATTTATTTACAGAATCACTGCTATCTCAAAGTACTAAAAGGTTATAGAACTAGGTAAGATAATAAAATTCATCTAGAAGAACAAAAGGTCAAGGATTTCAAGATAAAGAATGAAAGAAAGTGGAAAGTAAAGGGACCTTCAAGTAGCAGATCTCATACTGTGCTACAAAGTAGTAACCATCGAAAGCATTTATGTTGTAGAGGCTTCAAAAATAGAAAAAATGATCGTTGGAACAGTTAGAAAAGATCTGGAAATCAGTGAAACCTTAAGATCCCAATTATTAGACTACTAGTCCCAAGTATTAGACAACAATTCAAACAAGATTCAGACAGAAACTCCTGGGAAGATCAGAAATCAGTACAACTGAAGTAAGAGATAGACTAACACCTTACTCTGTATACCAAGATAAGTTTTAACTCTACAAGTGACTTAAATGACTTAGATTTAAAGGGTAACAGCATAAATGAATCTTTTTCTTTTCTTTAAAAATTCTTTTAAAATTTTTCTTTTCAATTCCAGATTTTCTTACTCTCTTTACTTCTTCACCCCTTGAGAAGAGGAGAAATTTGATAACTATTTTATGTATGAAGTGATGGAATTGTGGATCATTGTAGTGTTGATCAGAGTAGCTAAGTCTTTTATAAAGCTGATCATCATTACAATATTGTTGTTACTGTGTACGATGCTCTCCTCATTCTGCTCATTTACTTTGTATCACTTCATATAAGTCTTCCCAGGTTTTTCTGAAACTATCTCCCTCTTTATTTCATTTCTTTTTTCCCCCCAATTACCTTTTTCATTTCTTATAGCATCACAGTCATATACCACAGTGTGTTTAGCTGTGGGTATCCCCTTAATTTCTGATTCTTTGACAACACACAAAAAAGCTGGCATAAATATTTTTGTACTTATCAGTCTTCTTTTTTTCTTTTTTTCTTTTACTTTGATCTCTTTGAGATACAGAGTAATAGTGGTCAAAGGAAATGTAGTTTTATAGCCCCCTGGGCATAGTTCCATATTCTCCAGAATGGTCATGCACAAATTAAAGCAGCGAGGAAGGAATTACCTTTTAAATCTTTGGATAAGGAAAATTTTGTTCATGACCAAATAAGGAATAGAGATGATCACAGAAGTAAAATGGACAGTTTTGATCGTATAAAATTGTAAGATTTTTGTACAAGCAACCAAAAGCAGTTGAAATCAGAAGAGACATAGGTAACTGGGAAAAATCTTTGTAGCAGATTTCTCAGATAAAAGTCTTATATGCAAGAATAGGAGTCCTCAAAACAAACAAAAAGAAATTCAAGTTATCAACGGCTGTATAAAAAAGGCTCCAAATGACCAATAATAATTGAAATGCATGTTAAAAGAACTCTCAGATTCTGCCTCATAACTCATCAGATTGACAAATTGATAAAAAAAAATGAAAATTCTTGAGTGGACTTATGGGAAAACAGGCACATTAATGTATTGTTGGTCAAACTATACTTATCTAACCATTTGGCACTATGCTTCTTCATCCTGAAAAACACATATATTGTATTATTTCCATGCAGCTGGGAAATAAGCTATACAGGTGTATGGAGTATGGAGATCCATCTTGCCCTACCAGAAAGTCAGAGGGAGTATGGGAGAGGATATAGGAGAGAGCAAATTGGGGGAGAGGATATTCAGGGGGTTGCTGTTTTGGGGTGGTGGGTAGGAGAGAGATGGGGAGAAAATCTGTAACTCAAAATCTTGTGGGAATGAATGATGTAAACTAAAAATAAACATAAAAGTTAATTTAAAATAAAAAAAAAGAAAATGCTTCATGGTGGGGAACAAACACCCTTGATGAGCATATATCTTCATTCCTTGCTAAATATTGATAGAGGATCATAAAATGTTCTCTATTAGATCTTTCAAGGAATCTTGTGTGCCTAGGAATTGGGGAGACACTGTTTCACTCTACGTATCATTAGCTTCCATTTGCTCCAATCTAATTCTGAAGGAATTATTCTCTTTGGTGAGCTTTTGAAATTCTTTTTCCATCTGGCAAATTTGGCTTTTTAAGGCATTCTTCTCATTGGCTTTTTGGGCCTCTTTTG
>CM053587.1:204883411-204894631 GCA_028646515.1 Pseudochirops corinnae
CTCTTCCCAATTTTTCCTTCACTTCTCTTACTTGATTTTCAAAATCCTTCTTGAACTGCTCCATGGCCTGTAACCAGTTCATATTTTTCTTGGAAGCTTTTGGTGCATGAGTTCTGATTGTGTTGTCTTCCTCCTGTTCCATGCTTTGATTCTTTTTGTCCCCAAAAAAGGAATCTAAAGTTGGATTGCTGTGCTTGCTTTGCTTCCTTTGCTCATGTGGCCTCTCAGTTACTTGACTTTTGAGCTCTTTGCCACAGTAGAACTCTGCTTCCAGAGGGGAGAGCTTTGTCCCAAATTGCTGAGGTTTTTGCAGTTACTGGAGCTATTAGGAGTGCACCGTCTCTACAACCCCCACCAGCTTTGGCTTACTTGTCACACACCTCAGGACCACCACCCAAGACCACGATCCAGATCCAGGCAGGTTAAGGCAAGAGCACTTAGCCTCTGAATGGTTGCTTGGCCCCCCTACAATCTGCAGGCTGGGAGCTCTGAAGCAGCTATGTGGAGTTGGCTGCAGGGCTGCTGCTTTCGCCATTTCTTGCTCTAGCCAGACTGCACTCTGTCCCCTCCAGATCCATCAGAGTTCCACTGACCTTTTACTTTGTCTTTGGCATTTATGGGTTGATAATTCTGGAAACCACCACAGCTGCTGCTGCTGCTGCTCTGGGCTACCCTAGGGGTAAAACTGCTGGGCTGAGCTCTCAATGTGCTTCAATGGACCCTTCCTGCTGGCCTGCTAGGCTGCCTGCAGTGGGAGATTTTTTTCTGTCTGTCACTTTGCGGGTTCTGTAGCTCTAAAATTTGTTTAGAGTCATATTTTATAGGTATTTGAGGAGGTTATGGGGAGAGCCCATGTTTTCCTGCTGCTACGCCGCTATCTTGACTCTACCCTCCCTCTTACCTATGATTTTAATGTGATGATAAGAGTAAACTAGATTACCTCATGTAATGGGAATAATAAAAATCCTACTTTTTATTTACAGTGGTGCTATATGTAATATTCTGAGTGCTTTAACTGAAATTATTTCATTTGATCTTCAAAATAATCCAGTAAAGTAATTGTTATGTACCCATTTTATAGATGAAGAAATAGTCTTAGAGCAGCAAGTGTTTGCTCATTGTCACCTCTCTAACTGTCCAAGTCTAATGCTGTAAATTTCTTCCTCTCTCTACAATCTTTCTACTCATTTTTTCAACTTCTGCACTGATTCCTCTTGAATCAAATGCCCACCCTTTCCTCTTTACAGTTTCATCTGGAGCTCATTTTAGATGCTGTACTTCTCATTTTTTTTCCTTTTTGGAGGAGAGAAGGCAGGGCAGTTGGGGTTAAGTGAACTTACTCAAGATCACACGGCTAGTAAGTGTGTTGAGTGTCTGAGGCTGTATTTGAACTCATATCCTCCTGATTCCAGGGCTGCTGCTCTATTCACTGCACCACATAGCCTCCCTGTGCCTCTCATTTATTTCAACAATTAGAGAATGTGCTTTTTAAATATGTCCAGAGACTAATGAGACTTAGTTTTGATAGTAGTTAGTGTTTTGGTGATTAGTTTTGATGGAATTGTTTCAACATGCCCAGATACTAATGACACTTAATTTTCATCATGAGTGTGTTGTTTTTTAAATTTCCATTTAAATTATAATCATTATATATATTATTTTCCTGGTTCTGTTTAATTCATTTTGTGTCAGTTCATCTATGTGAGACAGTGTACCATGGTGAGATTTAAGCCATTAAAGGCATATACTGAATTGTGAATGGAAAGACCTTCAGAAGCAAAATAAAAATTTAACACCTTAGAATTGATTGGAGGCTTGAATAGCTCAATTGAATGAAAAGAACAGCAAATATTAGAAGCTTGCCTATTGGGTGCAGGTTGTACTTCTACCTTTTTTCCTTGTGACTCATCCATATAAGACCGCAATGGTAGTTAGGAAGAATTGCAGATTGAATTGGGACTGGTTGCCATAAGCTAAGAGTCTGTGACTAAGGGAACTAGCCCTTGAAGCACAAAGGATCTTTGAATAAGACATGCTGGACCTTTCCCACTTCAGAGCAGAGGCTCTCAGGGAGTCAGTCACATAGGTGAGGCTCTTCAATAAGGGTTGTAGCCCATTGGCAGAATGACCTGGGTCTAGCCAGGCATCAAGAAGAGTGTGATGAGGAGCCAGCTTATCAGCCAAGCAACTTGCCTGACCTAACTAGTTCCAGGAATGCAAAAGGCATTCATGCATCTCACTTTGTTTAGCTGTTCTCCAGGTGAGATGGGCTTCTACTTTGATTTTAGTTCTTCGTTTCCAGAAAAAGTGTGGCTATGATAAATATTTTGATTTATGTGAGAACTTCTTATCAATGACCTTTTCAGAGTATATCTCTTGCTGTGGAATTTATGGTGAGTTGGCATGGATATTTTTGTCATTATATTTGTATAACTGCAATTTGCTTTCCAAAATGGTTGTACCAATTTATAGCTCCATTAACTGGTTATCAAATTCTTACAGAGATATTTTATACAAAGATTTTTTTTTCATCTGGTTAATTGCTTCCCGTCTTATTTTAGTTGCTTTTGTTCATGCAAAAACTTTTTTATTTCATGTCATCAAAGTTATTCAGTTTATATTTTGTATTTTCCTCTGTTTCTTTTTTGACTAAGAACTCATTTTCTTGTTAACTTTTAAAGAATTTGATCTGTTTCTTGTCTTTTTCTAATGGTTTTATCTTTCATAATCAGATTACATATCTGTTTTGAGTTTCTCATGGTATGTGATATAAGATGTTGGTTAAAACCTAATTTCTGCTAGCCTGCTTTCTAGTTTTCTTAGTGATTCTTGTGAAAAAGTGTGTTCTTTCCTAGGTAATTTATGTTTTTGTAATTTGTAATTACAGCTTTGTTATTTGATTACATAAATCAGACATTTTGAGACAATTTCAGTAGCGTTGCAGGTTATAAAATTCATCCATAATAATAAGCAACATCCATAATAATAAGCAACAAGTTACAATGTGTAACAATAACAAAATCCATTAGGTAGTAATAGGAAGGAGGTATATAATAGGATATGATAATTTTATTTTATTTATTTTTAAAAAAAACTTGCTTATACTTATTATTATTTTAAAATTAAATAACTTAATTTTAATTTTCAACAATCACTTCTATAAGTTTTGAATTTTCTCTCCCTTTCTCCCTAAGATGGTTTGCAATCTGATATGGGTTTTACACATACATTTCTGTTAAACATGTTTTTCATATTAGTCATGTTGCATAGAAGAATTATAACGAATGGGATAAACCATGAGAAAGAAAAAAAAAAACCAAAGTAAAACAAGATATAACAAATGCGAAAAGCCATGAGAAAGAAAAAAACAAACTAAAACAAGACCAAAAAGAAAATAATCTGCTTTGTTCTGCATTCTGACTTCATAGTTCTTTTTCTGGATGTGACTGGTATTTTCCATCACGTGTTCTTTGGAATTATTTTAGGTCTTTACACTTCTGAGAAGAGCTGAGTCTATATCAAAATCAGTCCTTGCACAATGTGACAGTTATTGTATAGAATGTTCTCCTTGTTCTGCTTCCCTCATTCAGCATCAGTTCATGTAAGACAATGGTTCTCAACCTGTGGGTTGCGGGCCCTTTGGGGGTCGAACGACCCTTTCAAAGGGGTCGCTTAAGACCATCGGAAAACACATATTTCCTATGGTCTTAGGAACTGAGACACCGCTCCTCTAGTCTCCAGGCAGGTCCTCCCACATGCAGATATGCCCACATACATGTATTAAAGGGTCGCGGCATTAGGAAGATTGAGAACCACTGATATAAGACTTTCTAGGTTTCTCTGAAGCTTTCCTGTTCATCATTTCTTATAGTACAGTAGTATTTCATTACATTTACAGTAGTATTTCATTACAACTTGTTTAGCCATTCCCCAATTCATGGGCATCCCCTTGATTTCCAGTTCTTGACCACCACAAAAAGAGTTTCTATAAATATTTTTGTACATGTGGGTCCTTTTCCCATTTTTATGATCTCTTTGGGATACAGCCCTAGAAGTGGTATTGTTGGGTCAAAGAGTACGCACATTTCTATAGCCCTTTGGGCATAGTTCCAGATTACAAAGATGATAATTTTAAAGTGCTTAGCACAATATCTGGGACATAGTGCTATATAAATGTTAGTGATGATGATGATGGAAAGTCCCATTCCATATAATTATAGAATGAAAATATCTAAGAGTCATTTTAAGGAATTATATTTCGTACCCATATAGATACAATTATGAAATATTCTTTCAAGAAATACAGAGTAACAAATTACTACATAGTCATTGCTCATAACTGGGTCATGCCAATATAATAAAAATAACAATTTTGCTGAAATTAGCTTATAGATTTTGTGCTGTATCAGTCAAGCTATAAAAGGAGTACTTTATAAAACTATACAAAAATATGGCAAAATTCATTTTAAGTAACAAGCTAGAGTCTCAAGGGAAATAATTTAGGGAAAATATAGGCATGTAGTGAGAATAACTCTCTGATCTCATACTGTATTATAAAACAGTGATCATTAATTTTTAAAAAATGGAAAAGGTCCATGAAAAACGACTGTAATAATACATGAGAAATTATTGAACATTCAGTAAACAATATCCAGTAAACAATGAAATGCATTGTTTATTTCCCCAGATATTTTTTCCTCTCTCTTAAGAGAGGGTGGGAGGTACCACCCTCTCTTAGTTCTCCTACATTCCATACTCTGCTTCCTGTTACCTAACTGGGTATACCTCAAAACTTTCTCTAAGTACTCCTTTTCTTCTTTCTCTTTACAAATGAGAATTTTTTTTATTTTGGTAGCCTCCTCAGTTCCCATAGTTTTAATTATCACCACTACACAGGTAGTGATAACTCTGTATACCCGGTTCTAGTCTCTCTCTTAAGCTCCAGTCCAGTAGTATCAGTTGTCTTCTAGACATCTGGAACTGGCTATCCAGTAGTCATTTCCAACTTACCACGTCTGAAACAGAACTCGTTCTCTTTTCTCCAAAACCTACCTGTCTTCCAAACCTCCCTTTTTCTGTCAGGGGTATCACCATTCTTCTAGTCACCCAGGTTTGCAACCTCACAGTTATCCTCTTTTTCCTTGTTTGCATGTCTCACATCCAATTATTTGCCAAGTCTTGTTGGCATAAAATTTTTCCATGACATTTTTCCTTCATTACACAGGCACAAATGTTGCTCAGATTTCCACTATCTCTAGCATAGGATATTACAGTAGTGTCCTATTTTGTTTCTCCACCTCACATATTTCCTCTTCCATCCCCCTTTCACATAGTTGCAGAAGTGGTATTTCTGAAACAAGAGTATAACCATGTTACTGCCTCACTCAGTAAACTTAAGTGGCTTCTTGTTACCTCTAGCACTAAATTCAGATCTGTCTGTTTGGCATTTAAAACCCATCACATCCTGGCTCTGATCTAACTTTCCAGACTTTTATGTGTTACTCTACTTCATGTACTCTCTAGCTCAGCTTAACTAGTCTTCTTGTTCCCCACACATTCCATTCCATTTCCTGTCTCTGTGCCTTTGCATATACCAGCGGTTCTCAACCTGTGGGCCGCGACCCTTTTGGGGGGGGGGGTCGAACGACTCTTTCACATAGGTCGCCTAAGACCATTGGAGGAACACATATTTTCTATGGTCTTAGGAACCGAGACACTGCTCTTCTATTGGTCTCCAGGCAGGTCCACCAACATGCAGACACGCCCACATACGAGTATTAAAGGGTTGCGGCATTAGGAAGGTTGAGAACCACTGGCATAGACTATCCCCCATGCTTGGAATGTACTCATTCCTTACTCCTATTTTGAAGAAAACTTAGTTTTCTTCAGAGCTCAACTCTTGCTCCACCCCTACATAAGGCCTTTTCTGATTTCCCTCCTGCTGCTAGTTCTTTTCTTTCCAAATAACCTTGTATTCATTTTGTTTTGTATATGTTTTCTATCTCCTGATACAATGTAAGCTCCTTGAGGACATATATTCAAGTCCCTGCCTTTTAGGAGGGCATGACATATAATGATTGGGAGGATATACATATATGTATGTATATATGTTTGTGGCTATGTATACACATATACACATATATCCATATCCATTCACATACACACATATATATGTAAGGAGCTTTGCAAACCTTAAAGCACCATATAAATATCATCATCATCATTAATGTTGACAGTGCATCTTCCCCATTCTGTTAAGAGGTTGGCATTGTAGTACTTTCAAGGAATGAGTTAGTCTAGGGTACTATTTTGAATACCATGTAAATAGCTAGTTTTGTGTTTATATACTGGGAGATGCGGGACCATAAATCATATTTAGGGCTGAGAACAGGTTCTTCAGTGTTGTATTAGTAAGAGAAGTGAAAGGTAAAGAACTTAGAAATTTGAGATTTTAGAGGTGGAGCAGTTTTGAATTATGGCAAAGTCTAAAGGTTGGCTGTGTTTCTAGGTGCTTAAACTAGAGGGTCAGTGTAAAGCATTGGAAATGAAGAGGTAGAATTGAGAGTTCAAGTCTATTGGGGAGAATGACAGAAGGCCGGATGGAGAGAACCAGAGTCAGGTGCTAAAGCTATTAATAATAGTAAATTAGTCTTTGATGATGTGCCATAAAAGGACAGGGTTGGGTTGTTTTTGTTGTTTTGAATCATTGTGTTAGGAGGATAGTAACCTAGAAGTCTGACTAATGCTTAGCTGTGGACTTTTATTGGTAATAAATTTATCACTTAGTGATGAATTTTTTAAATGATATGTTTTAGTTTGTTTTTCTTAGATTGAATGTTAAGCCATATCTCTTGACAAAGACTTATCCTAACAGCCAATGTATGCTACCAAAATAAATCAGAATTTAGAAGTTTGTATTGGCAAGTATATTACTTCTGAAAACTTTTGATATAATGTATGTAGTGCTGCCTTGAATTATGTTCAGAATAGCTGTCATCAGGAAAAATGTTTTCCCACTTTTAAATAATTGACAGAATTCTACTAGACATATTATATAAATTTATTAAAAGATGTGTTATCTCCAAGTTTTAATCATGTAGGAAAATGTAATTAAATAGCATTAGCAAACTCAAAAAAGTATGAGAAGTTAAAAACTAAAAATGCAAGACTCAGTATTTCTAGAACCAAAATGTGCATTTAATAAAATGGCCTATACTTTTCTTTGGGCAATTTGTATAATTTAAGTTTTGAGTACTGAACTTATTTTATAGGCATAAGTACTAGATTGTTCATATCAGCATCACTAAAATTATTTCTGCCTGGTAGACAGTCTAGGAGAATAATATGTAGAAAAATATTATTTTTCAAAAAAAAATCTTTTTAAAGGTGGATAAATTTTAGGAGAGATATTGAAATTATTTGTATTTTAAGCTATTTAATTTTAAAGAGTTGTAATGCCCATTTCTGTATAAGTTTTTGGTTTTCTATTCATTGTAGGTTTTGTAGTAATAGAGAACATTTTACTGTTTGAACTATAATGAAGCAATATAACATGTTAATGTACAGAAAACTATTGTTTCTTTTAATTTTAATAATTCTGCACAGGATAGAATTTGTAGATCCTTATGCTTTCCTGTGATCATTTTTCTTTAACTTTGAATTTTCCTTCTTGCTGGTGAAATTGTTATGCATGTAGATCAATACTTTGGAGTTCTTTGGTCTAGATTGATTTCTTTCTCATGAGATTTACATTCCACTTGTTATCAAAAAACACTTTGTCCCTATGAAAATAGTGCAACTGAATGGCATTTCCATATGAAGTGAAGGGGATATCAAATGCTTGGATTAATCTGGGCTCCAAAATGGCCTGTATACTTTCAATTAATCTGCACATTTGTTATGCAGAAGCATGGGAAAATGCTGATCTTTTAAGAATGACGTTACTACTGTGGTTGCTTTTGCCCTAGTTACCAAGCTACACTTGAATGCAGTAATTACAGTATGTTGGTATTTGGAGGAACTTATTTCAGTTTTTAGGGGAATGTAGTTTTTGACCAATTAAAATTTAATAAATAATTAGTGGCCTTTTGCTATTCCTTTTTTTTAGTTTAGTTTTCTCTTTGCATGATTCTGTTTTGGGGAAAAGATTTATCTTATTGTATATCAAAAGCAAGAGTAATATTGCAGTGTTGGACATACTTTAAATTTGAAAGGCAAGAGAACTTGCAAATGATTTATTGACACTGAAAAATATTTAGGGTATTGTAGAAATCTTTATATTGTTATATATAGAACTTGACGCTCTTATTTCTTTAGCACTCTGCCGTATATGAAATTTTTCATTCCTGCTCTGTATTTTATCAGTTCTCCTTTTCCTCATTTGTCATATGAACGTTGTTTTGACCTCATGACATTCTCAGATGATTTAATTTTCCTCATTAGCTCCATATTGTACTACAGGTCACAAATATTTCATTGTCCATATATATTCTCATTAGCGTAAGTGAGAATATATACCCCTCATTTTTAATCTCTAGCCTCTTCTCTGTGATGGTACTTTCTCATTCTGCAAAATCCTCTGTGAGTTCTTGTGAAACTCCAAGATCACTGAATTCTTCAACTATTAAAATATATTTAAACATTGCATGAAATAGTATGTGATTTGATTATATGTCATATATACATGTTAAAGGAATTATTATGTCCTATCTATTTTCTATACATTTGCATGGTAACAGAACTGTTACACCTTGCAAGATGTGGACTTTTACCCTTTATCTGAAGTGTAGGAATTGACAAATAAATGGCTGAATTACTGAATTTATGTATTTAAAAACCCTGATACTTAATTTTGGCAAGTACAGGAATTCTGTGTCAACAGGGCTTTAGCTTCATGTAAACACTGACAGTGGTGCATGCATTAAAATTTTTATTGTCATTGATGTTTACAGTGTAGGCCATGTTATGCAGACCTTATGGCCTTGCATCCATAATGTCTTTTGTAAGAACTGACTGTATAAAAAACCTTGTTTGGCATCAGCTGGGACTCATTAGTCACTTAAATACTTTTTAAAATAAGTATTTCTCATATTTCTTATTATTTTTAAAATCCAGGAATGCCTATTATTTATTTCACTTGGAATCTGAGCTTTAAAAAATATTTAATTATCTGATTAGGAAATTGCTGACCTTGAGTGTTTTGTGGAACAGAATATCATATGTCTGAAATATTCTGTAGGAGTTTTTTTAATGCATTTAACATTTTAATAAAGTAAATGACATAAAACCTGTGTTGCATTTATAGTATTCATATAGTAAGTACACTTTGAAAATAATCTTTTGCATTGAGGTTAAGAAGCAAATGGATTGCTGATCTTCTGAGAGTAAATGTAACTACATTGCATCTGGGAGTCAGGAGATCTGGGTTCTAATCTTGATTTTTTCATTAAACTAACAAGCATTTTCACTTAACCTCTGTTGGCCTGTTTCCTCATTTACAAACAGTTCAACTAGATGATTTCTAATGTTCTTGCCAAATGTGAAATTTTGTGTTCTGTGGTTAGGAATTAAAAATGGCTACTAAATTTTCTGTGACTAAACCATAGAATTCAACAGTAAAGCAAAAACCACATACCGTTTACTATACTAGTTTCCTAGTTCTTTTCTGAATGCTGCATATTTTGTTAGCTAATTTACTACTTCAGCATCTCATTGGTTATTAGTATTTATCCTTTTTACTGTTTTCCTGCAAGTCTGAATGAAGAGATGCACTTCTGTTACACTTGTTTTTTTTAATGTGAGCCACTTAGATCACATAAAAATATAGACCTACTTTTAGAGGAATTGAAAAGAATTGTTTACAGCTATTTAGCTATTCTGGAAGAATATATTTAAAATATGCATTTTGGCATTTGTGTAAAAATATGGAAGAAGATTAAACTATAGTAGGAGAAAATACTGAGTGTAAATATGAGAGCAAGGGTAAGAGTAGTCATACAATTTTGAGCTTGGCAATCTTTAAGTAAAATTGACTAGTTTTTGACTTGTCAGTTTATATCCTCCAGCCTGGATTTACTGATGTTAAAAGTGCTTGTTTTATATTTTCTTAGTCATTTCATGCTAAAATATTTTTGAGAGATGGAATTGTATACAATTTAAAGTTTGCTGTTATTTATGTACAAACATGGTACTGAATGCTTTGAGTTATTACTCTAAAAATAATGGTGGGTAGTGCTGAGCCAGCTACATTCTTTCTCAAGATTCTTTTGGTGACTAATGGCATACATTTGTACGTAGGTTGTTCAGATTAGGGATATAGTCTGTGTCATCCTAAAATTTGTTTCCTGGGAGAAAGAATTTGTCCTAAAGTGACCTAGATGAATTCTCCCATCTCAGAGTTAAAATATTCAGTTAAGTCTTTAGAGTACTCCATTGATTTGAACATAGGATGTAAACACAGCATATGAAAGACACTGTATAGGGGCAGGGCTCATGTGCAAGAAGGTTATGGGGTGCATTTTTCTTCGTGCAGCAATCATTGACTTTTCGCAATCATTTCGTTAGCATGGCCTGATCCTAGAGCAGATTCCAAAGTTTAATAGTGGCTTTGCAACTCCAAAGCATGCCCTATAGAGGTCCTGTTTAGAGAATGTAACAGAGGCTAGGAAGGTGGCAAGGAGATGTGGTGTATAGCCTGGTTTCATTGGATCATAGTTTTTGAAAAAATAGGATCAGTACTATAGACCTTTTATAATCTTGCCATTAAAAGACAGGATTACTTTTGTTTTGGTATAAGTTGTTTGTCTGAGTATCACCCAGAGCAGCGGTTCTCCACCTGTGGCTTATGTTCAGTTTGTAACAATGAAAATACATCCTACCTCTTGAAAAAGATCCCCAAAAGAAAACTCCTAGAAATATGATAGCCAGGTTCCAGAATCCCCAGACCAAGGAGAAGGTATTACAAGCTGCCAGGAAGAAACAATTTGAATATTGTGGAAACACAATTAGGATAACCCAGGATCTAGCAGCTTCTATATTAAGGGAACGAAGGGCCTGGAATATGATATTCTGGAGATCAAGGGAGCTAGGATTAAAACCAAGAATCACCAACCCAGCAAAATTGAGTATAGTGTTCCAGGGGAAAATATGGTCATTCAGTGAGGTGGAGGACTTTCAAACATTCTTGCTGAAAAAACCAGAACTGAAAAGAAAGTTTGACAC
>CM053587.1:204895131-204929455 GCA_028646515.1 Pseudochirops corinnae
GCCCACTGTTGAGAGGTTCTGCGTAATTACACATGTTCAGCATGTATTTGATTGCTTGTCCTTCCAGTGGGGGTGTGTGACGAAGGAGGAAGAGAAAGAATCTAGAATTAAAATTCTATAATCAAATGTTAAAAATATATATGTATATATATAATAATAATAATAATTATTATTATTATTATAATATATGTATATATAATAATAATAATAATAATTATTATTATTATTATTATTATTATTAACCACATCCAACTGGAACTTGAGATGCACAGGCATTGTGGTAGGGAGATCCATCCTGCCCTACTGGAAAGTCGGAGGGGTGAGGGGGGAGGACATAGGAGAGAATAGATTGGGGGAGGGGTTATACAATGGAATGGCTGTTTTGGGGTAGTGGGTAGGGGAAAGATGGGGAGAAAATTTGTAACTCAAAATTTCGTGGAAATGAATGATGTAAACTAAAATAAATAAAAATTTTAATTAAAAAAAATAAAATGCCCTCCCCCTTCAAAAAAAAAAAAAAAAGAAAATACATCCTGCATATCAGATAGATTCATAACAGTAGCAAAATTACAGTTATGGAATAGCAACGAAAATAATTTTATGATTGGAGGTCACCAAAACATGAAGAACACTGTATTAAAGGGTTGCGGCATTAGGAAGGTTGAGAACCACTGATCTAGAGGTTTGTCTGAATCTTTGTGAAAATTAGCCATGTTATAATGGAATTTTACTGTACTTGAAAATGTATATGCAAAACCTGACAGTCAAGTAGAGAAACTTAAGTACTAAACTGATTAGAATTTAAGACAAGTGACTTGCAAGAATGCTGTGTCAAAGAAACGAGAGCCACAAAACCAGTTACAGCTAGATTACTTTAAAGTAAACTAGTTGGAAAGGTACATAGATTTTATCCATATAGTGGTCTAAAAGTTTGTTTATTCATAATTAGTCTCCTCTTTTGAAAATTAATGCAATTTAACTACCTCTTCTTCCCTCTGATTTCATTAGGAAGTTCATTCAATCAACCAATGTTTATTAAACATCTGATATCTGTTAAGCAGTGTGCTAGGCACTGGTGATACAAAGGATGAAACAATTTCTACTGTATTCTCAAGGAACTTATATTCTAAGAAGAGTAAACAAAACAAGTACATTAAATTTTTTCTGGTTGAGTATTTAACTGCTTGATCACTGTGCACTTAATTGTGGCATTATATACAAAAAGTGATATTTTAGTGGTAGCTTGGGTTGTTACAAAATCCTATGGAGTTGGGCATGAAAATTGGCTTAAAAAATGGTAAAAACAACTCCATAAAGATAATGTAAAGGGAAGTAATCTTATTCTTATCTGGTCTTCCTTGAATTCAGTGTAACAGTATTATTTTTCATTTTATGGACCATCATACTGTATGAAGCACTAGGTTATGTGTTTGTGTATGTTATGCCTATAAAATTTTTTAAGAAGTCATAATTTGCGTGGTAAAATGAGTGCTATCATCTTGCAAAATTATATGCATGTACTTCTTTCAATGGGGCCATTATTGCTCAAATTTTTTTTGAAAAAGATTTTTAAGAGCATATATTAGTCTTTGAATAATTTCAAAAAAATCTTTTTTTGGAGAGTGTATTGTATTTTTGGAAATAATCAAGAGTATTTTTTCCCATGGTCTTCTAAGGTAATTTAAAGCATCTTCATTGTGGGCATGCTTTATACTTAATCCTTACATGATGGAGGAGACTTGTATTTCTGGGAATCATGATATATATTAGTCACCTACTTGCTTGTTTGTTACTGAAGGTGAATGAAATCTGTTAGAGAAAGTAAAAGTAAAAAAAAAAGTAAAAATTACCCCTTGCATGGAAGAGAATATTAGCACTGCAGCAGTAATATTTTCTGTTCTATTTCTTTTTGTCAACATGACAGCAGATTAAATATTACCACCCTCTCAAGTGTTAATTTGAGCCCTGAATAGTAATGGTGTACCACCTAATGTTACCCCAAAAGTCATTTTCTAAGAAGTGGAAAAAAGTAATTACCTCAGAGTAGAGATGGAGGAATATGATAGATTAATTGGAATCTGTAGAGGTTTTATCACTGAGTGGTATATTGAGACTTCCCAATAATCTATAGTTATTCTTCCCCAATACATAAAACATCTTATGTTTCAGTGTATTAATGGTTGAATTTTGTCAATAAGAGATCCTAGCAGGGAAGATCATTTCCCTGAGGTTCCAGAAACCATTTACAGACTTCTAAAAAATGTAAATATCTTCTAGAATTTTGATCGCAAATAGAAATTTGTGTAATGGATCTTGGTTTTTGTAAGGTATAACATTTATAATTAGATAAGCTACAAGTATCTTTGCTAAATATTGAAACAAACAATAATAACTTCACATATAAATGTGTTGAAATTTTTTTTGACAAATACAAAATAATAATCTTTGTTCTATTTAGTTGCTGTGACTGGCTCATAAATGTTTGCCGAAGAAAGAAGGAACTGAAAGCTCGTACTGTCTGGCTTGGATGTCCTGAAAAGTGTGAAGAAAAATATCCCAAAAATTCTATAAAAAATCAAAAATACAACGTATTTACCTTTATACCTGGGGTAAGACTACTAATAATTTCTTACTGGTTTGCTTTTCACTAAAGACTACAGAAAATAACCTTTTTCTCCTGGAAATATAAGTAAAAAATGAGAAGGAAATGTACAATTAAGATTTTTTTATAAGAAATTGATCTGTTTTCAAAGGTATGTTTGGAACAGGCACATGTTAATGGAAAGGAATTTAAAATGAAAAAGCCTGTTATAGTTCAGATTTAAGCATAGTGATTTTAATATAACTCATTAAATTAATAAGCTTACTAGGTTACCTTTCAAAATAATTAAAATACTGAAATGATACCAAATAACATTTTAAAAAATTCCATGTATTTGTAGCATCCACTCTTTGCATTATTTGCAAAGCTACATTTATTTATGTGTAGAATTGTTTTATTATTTTTCTTATTTTGGGGCCCTATTTCATTGACAGATTATAAAAGGGATGTTATAGAGTGATTCATATAAGTATATACATATATTCAGAATTTTTTAACATCTTGTTTATTGGCAGATTTGTGCTATTTAGCTATAAAATCTCTTCCCTACTTCAATTTAGAGCTGCTTTGTCCTTTACATTTTAATTTAAATAATCACACTACTTTATATTGGGTATTGATTTTTTTTCACCATCCATCCAATAGTTGGCAAATGCTTGATATCTAATATGCTTCTTTATTAAAACACACAAAAACTAATGGCTCCATAATTAAAAGACTGATCTTTTGTCAGGGCAATAAAATGTCAACTGTCTTTCAGGCAGATAAATATTCTCATCTTTATTGAACCAAGCTACTGTTTTCTCCCTAGGTTTAAATTATTAAATACACACAGATTGGCTAAGCATTGTACATTTTCCTAAAGGTCACAAAGTTCATTAAGTATACAGTAAAGTATTGATTACTGTGGTTGAAAATCTGCAGTGCAGCTTAACAGTGATCAGATTAAATTCATATAGCTTCCTAAAATCAGCCATGTTTTGCAAATACCTGTTGATTTGTTTGTGAAGCCTAGTATTGTGTGAAAGTTTTATTTTTGCTTAGAATATTTTCTTTTAAATGAGTCTTTTCCATATAAAATATAGTATTTTTAAAAAATGTTTGGTAGTTGCACAGTAGGATTTCTATTATATTTTTTAAAATAATGGCAAGTTTTGAATTGCTAATAGATATAATTTATGTTCAGTGGAATTTTGAAGAAATCAGTGGGGAGTAGGGAGAAAGATGCTTATCCTGCTGAGATTAATTTTTGAAATAATTTAAAACATTTTAAACCTAAATAGAACATGATTCATTATGAATAATAAACAAATTGTCAATGTGTCAAAGCTGTCTTAGTCAAACAAACAAATATATAATGATGGAAATAACTTTTCTGTGTAAAACAATATATTAGACTGAATCAATATAAAGTATTTATATTTAACTGTTGTTTAACTCGCCTAATGTTAAACTTTTCATATATAAATAATGTGAAGTCGTGTTTTGTGATTAGCTGAAATTGAATTAGGTATTTTAAAAATTATTTTTATTCATAAACATTTTATTTACAGTGATTTCAGTAGAGCTTAATAAACTGAAATCTAGCCATATACTAGATTTCTAAGTTTTCTAACAATCCCTAAATCTCCCTTTTATACTAAATTTGTTTGTAGATCATAGGGTTATTAGATATCTTCACTGAAGGTTCATATTTTAGTGCTAGTATAACACATAATGTAATTTTCTTTTGAAAATAGACTAAAGACATATACTATTTGCCTCTGCAGTAACTAAAGAAAAATGCAAGTCAGTTGGATTTTTGTATAGTAAGTCATATTTTAGATGTAATGGTGGAGTTAATTACTTAAAAGGAAAATCTAGTATTGTTCCAAAGAAAACTTTTTTGAATAAAGTAATAAATACCACTGAATGCATTTTGTAATTTTATAAGTGTTGTTTTCTTAAAATGAGTAATTTATGCACTTTATGACTAGTTCTTGAAATTTCTTTAATTTTTTTTTGAAAGATGTTACAATAGAAGACTAAGTTGATATCAGTAAAATTAACTGGTGGGAAGTTAGAGAGCTGACCTAGGAACTGAAAATACTGGGTTCAGATTTTACCTTTAACATATAGAGCATGATGTTGGCTAGGTTACCAATTTCTTAGTACTATACATCAGTGTTGTTAAATTCAAATAGAAGTATGGACCACTAATTCATGGATTCCTCTTGGCCACATATGGACTTAGTTTTAAAATGGAATATTATCTGTGTTTTATTGTAATTTTATTTGTTTTGTTAAATATTTAACAATCACATTTTAATCTGGTTCTACCCTTGCTTGGGAGCCTGTAGATTGTGTGTTTCACATTTCCTTTCTATACAACTTCTTAAGACTCCAAGTCATGGTGGAAATGCTGACACTGCATTAGTAGAGAATGTTCCTCATTGGGAATTCCTGAAACCAATGAAATTACAGGTCAGGAACCCAGGCTTCTAGGTTTAACTCAGACCCAACTATATGAACTTAATCTTTGTTTTTCATTTATTTTTTATATTTACCCTATTATTATGTTTACCCTATAGTAATTTTTGTGGAATTTATGGTGTTATTTTTTTTCAGTTTATTTACTTACATTAATGGTGTTATTAAATGTACTTTTAATTCTTTGGAATAAAGGGACAAATGCATTCAAAGGCACATTCCTTATATTAAAAAAAACTTTAGTTATCAAGAAACCTTGGATATTCTTTACTTAGAAACTAATAAGGTACTCAGGAATTTTTCAGCTACTTCGTGAATGTCCTTTAAAATTGGAAGTGCATTATACCATTGTATTATAATGGCAGGGCCAGATAATTCTTAAATTAAACATTAAATTTAATAAAAGGAAAAATGCATTTTAAACATAAATATATTACTCTTCCTTCCACTTAGTTTTTTACTGTCAGATTTATGTTGGCTGGCTGATAATATCATGGAGAAATTAGATCTTTTAGCTTCCTTGAAATGTATTTACACAAGAATTTTGTTTAATTGAGAGGAGAAAAATTTTCCGTAAGTAGTTGTGTTTTGAAATGAAAGTTAATTCTAAAATTTGAATTTATTATTTTTCGGTTTATTATAAATTAATTATCTGATTTTTCTTTATAGGTGGTATGGTTCTAGAAAGCCAGTGATACAATTAATAAACTATGGTTGTATAATAGTCCATATGCATACTTTAACAAAACTCTGAACTTTTTATATTGATTTTTAAGAAATATATTGAAATCATAAGTTTTTTCTCTGAAATTTCACATTGATTTTTTCCTTTATTTTTCAGGTTTTATATGAACAATTCAAGTTTTTCTTGAACCTCTATTTTCTGGTAGTGTCCTGTTCACAGTTTGTACCAGCACTGAAAATAGGCTATCTCTACACCTACTGGGCTCCTCTGGTAAAAGAAAAAGTTCAATATTATATTCAATTAAGTTTAACATTATGATCATATTTTTTAAGATTTTGAAATGCAATTTCATATTTGGTCCTTTTAAGACATAATATGACCAATTAAAATGCTTCTTATTAATGTAGTTTATTATAGGACTGTATCCAGAGATTTAAAAGATTATTTTTAAATGTAGAAAATTCTTCTAAATTGTATGAGATATATTATAGTGATATTTTGACTCTGTGAGATTGCCAAGAATTTTTAGACATTATGTATCTGTGTGAAGGTTACTTTTGCAAGTGAATGTCCCTTTTTAGTGACTAAGGAATTTTGAATTAAACATTCTGCATTTGTCCTTGGGGTAGCATGTCAGTCTTGCTTGCCTAATTCCCTCCTGTGCTAATTGAGCTCCTGGGAATGATGTTGAAGGAATTGTGGAGTATGTTCAGTTAGTCTCTTGACATCCTGACAGATAGGCACCTTTTTTCCCTTGGCTGATGGAATGTCAGTCATGAGGGGGAACATTTGAAAGGAATTGATTCTACTGTACTGCATCTTTGTTGACAACTTAGAGGATGAAGTTTCTGTTTTTTCTTTTATAGTATTTAGAATATTGCTTATCAAATTTTTCATATAAACTATATGCTACCTGTTGTTTTCATCATGTTTTAGCTTGCAATCATTTTTAGTCCTATATTACTTGTTCATACTACTTCTCTTATAAGAAATGGATTGCTTTGTTTCTTTGTTCTAGTTTCAGAATTAGGGAAAAAAATATATAATTGATAAGGAGGGTGAATGGAAGTATATCTGCAATTAAAGTACAAATCCACCTGTTAAAAACTTACTTGATTAAGAAATCTTCAGAGTTTTATGTTCATGAACTTGTTACCTGTGGTTCATCATACTCTGGGAAGTCTTTACATTAACTGTATTTCCAGGGAAAAGGGAGATAAGAAGAGGGGATTTGTTTATGGAATGGAAATCTCTTATTCTCTTTTTCTCCTGCCTTTAATCATTTTCCCTTAGTATGATTCTTATCTTTATCTGAGTATTTTCAGCCTTATCTTCTCATTTCTTTTCATTTCATCTCACTTCACCAAAACTTAGACTGGTGCTTTTCTGCTTTTACTCCATTCACCTACCTTTACTTAAAATCTCTGGTGGTTCTCTGTGTTATTGTAAAAGGTTATATTGAGTGAGATTTTTAGGAATTTAAGAGTAGCTTTTTAATATGTATAATAGTTGTAAGATCACATTATAATGGAATCTTTATATATAATACTGATGATTGTGTGCAGGAGTTTCTGTGATCATATTAATCCCTCATCTAATAGGATAATACCTTATATCAGGTTTCTACTCTAGATAGGCATTAGGTTTTAAAGATGGAGTTTCACTTTTGGTTTAGTTAAATCCATGCATTAAGAGCTATGTTATATAACAAGGTTCCAACATAACTGTAAATGACTTCTGTCTTGATTTGCTTAATTTAGTCATTATTTATTCACTATTTTCTGCATATGAGACCTCATGCTAGGACATGGGGCGCTGTGAAGATAAGTAAGATATACTAAGACTACTTTCGATAAACATAAAATTTATGGAAGTAGTCTGACTTCAAGACCTCAACATTCAGCTGAAACTGCTCTGTCCAAAATTACCAATGGCCTCTTAATTGCCAGTTCTAGTGGCCTTTTCTTAGTTGTCATCCTTGACTTTTCTGCTGTATTTGACACTGTTGACCACCATCTCTCTCCTCATGGATATTCTTTTCTCTAGATTTTCCTGACACTGTTAATCTTGTTTTTCCTCCTGCCTGTCTGATTGCTATTTCTTAGTCTCATTTTCCCTCTATATTATCTTAATTATTTTATCAATTCCTGTACATTCAGTTATCATGTTTATGCAAATGATTTTCTGATCTATATATTTAGCTCTAGTCTCTCTCCTAACCAATGTCAACAGTTGCCTTTTGCACATTTTGAACTGGATGCCCCATAGGAGTCATAGGTGTCAAACATGCGGCCTACAACTTTTTGAGTACAGCCTGAACTTCTCAATCCTTCGCTCAGTTCTTAGAGCATAGTGAACATTTAATAAATGCTGATTGATTGATAAGTAATGCTTTATAGTTTCAAAAAACCTTTTATGTATAATTTCATTTGAGTTTCACAGTAGTCCTATGAAATAGTCTGTTATTATCCTTGAATTGTAATTAAATTGTAATATGAATGTAATTGGATTAAAATGTAGTTGGGAAATAGTTAAGAAAATAAAAATACAATAAAACCTATATCACATTAAATTTTAAAACCAAGTAATTACATGGCCCTCAGAGATCCTTATATATAGATTAGTGACACCCATCTCTATTTGAGCATGACACCACTGTCATAAGCATCTCCAGCTCAACATATCTAAAACAGAACTCACTATATTTCTTCCCAAACACATCTATTTTCTGGACCATTCTTCTAGTCACCCCAGGTTTGCTACCTCTGTGTTATCATTCCTTACTCTTATGCCACTTAGCTAGTCAGTTGCCAAATTTTGTCATTTCTACCTGCACAAAATTTCTTACATATTGTCCCTTTTTTTCCACTCTCATAGATACCACATTAGTTCAGGCCATTATCACCTCTCACCTGGCTTATTTCTCTAGTCTTCTAATTGGTCTCTTTGCCTTAAGTCCCTCCTCACTCTCATACATCTTCTACACCCTGCCAAAATTATTTTCCTAAAGTGCATGTCTGATAATGTCTCTTCATTATTCCTTAAGCTCTAGTGGCTCCTTTTTGCCTCCAGGATCAAATATAAAGTCTTTCTGACATTTAAAGTTATTGGTAAATTGACCCATTTGCATTACTCTTATAGTTCACTCTTGCCCCGTATTCTCCATGGTCTAACTCTATTGGCCTACTTACTGTTACCTTTCCCATGACATTGCCATCTACTGATTCTGTTGTTGCCTTTTCAGTGACTATCTCCCATATCTGAAATATTTTCCTTTTTCAACTTAGACCCGATTCTGTCAAAATTCAGCTCAGTGCCGCATCTTTCAGGAGACCTTTGCTGGTCGTCATGCCTCTCCCCTCCCTCCCTGCAGTCTGACCTCAGATTTCTGTTTGCCTCAGTTTTCTGAACTGTAAAATGGAGATATCTCTCTTGCACCTCCTACCTTGGGCTGTTGTGAGACTCAAATGACACAGTATTGGCAGAGGACTTATCATACTCTTGTCACATATTAGGGGCTATATAAATTCTATTTGTCATTACTCTGTAGGTATCTTGTATGTACCTGATTATATAAGTATAATCTCCCCTTTTAAAATGTATGCTTCTTCAGGGGACTCTTTTATCCATTATTTGTATCTTCAGTGCTTGGTACAGTACCTGAACATAGTAAGCATTTAAGCTGGTTGATTGATGGGCAGCTAAGTGGCACAATAGGTAGAGCACCGAGCCTGGAATCAGGAAGGAACTTCCTCATGAGTTCAAATCTGGCCTTAGACAGTTACTAGGTGTGTGACTCTGAGCAGGTCACTTAACCTGTTTGCCTCAGTTCCTCATCTGTAAAATGAACTGGAGAAGGAGATGGCAAACCATTCTAGTATCTTTGCGAGGAAAATTCCAGATGGGGTCAAGAAGAGTTAGATGTGACTGATTGCTTGATAAATGATGCTTTACATTTTGTAAATCAATCGTTCTTTTTTCTTGTTTTGTTTTACAATTTATGTAAAATTTAAATATGTAAACTATATATGTATAAATATAAACATATATAAAGTTTTGTCTATATATAATTTCATTTGATTTTCACAGTGATGTTCTGAAATAGTTTATCATTACCTTTATGTTACAAATGAAGAAATTAAGTTTGGAGAGGTTGTGACTTGCCTAAAGTCACCCTTCTAAAGAGTAGTAGAACTGGGACTTGAACTCTGATCTTCTGACTCCAAACAGTAAATAAATCAACAAGAATTTGTTAAACACATATTCTATGCCAGGCACTGTGCTAAGTGCTGGAGATAACAGTGAAAAGAAGAACATTCTCTGTTTTCATTGGGCTTCTGTTCTATTGGGGAAGACAACATGTAAATAACTATGTACATACAGTATATGGAGAAGAGTAGTGGAGGGGTAATCTCCTTGGGAAAGCACTACTGCAGGTGCAGGAGGTGGCTTGTAAGCACACCACGCTGTTTCAGGAGAGAAAAGATGTATACAAATGAATATCTCATAAAATCTGATAAGTGATAAATGTGTAAGGGAACTTGTAGAGTGCTTTTTAAGAGGAGGAGGAGAGAGACCTTCACCTGGAAAAATCAGGGAAGGCTTTGGTAACTTCCTGGACAAATTTCAGAGTATGACCAGAACAAGTCCTTTTTAGAGAATTTTGATTGTCAGTCAATCCACATTTATTACTAAATGCCTACTACGTGTTAGACACTCTGCTTAAGTGCTAGGGATAGGAAGAAACACCACACTTTCTGTCTTTTTATATTTTTCCCATATGAAACTATCCATGTTGTAGAAAACTATGTGACATGCTGTCTTACACTTTTTTTTGGGGGGATTGTATATTCTGTCTTCTAATAGTCAGTCAGCAAGCTTTTATTAAATACCTGCTGTGTGCCAGGCACTATGCAAAACCCAGAGAATACAAAGAAAAGAAAGCAAAAAACATTCTCTGCTTTCAAGGAGCTCACAGTCTAAAGGGGGAGACAATATGCATGTAACTGTTTGCCAACAAAATATATACAGGATAAATTGGGGATAGTTTCAAAAGGTAAGTGCTGAAATTAAGTCAGAAGGGAGAGGCTTCTTGCAGAATGTAGGACTTGAGCCAAGTTTTGTAGGAAGCCAGGCAAGCCAGAAGACAGAGATGAAGAAAGGAGAGTATTTCAGGCATGGAAGACATAAAGGGAGAATTCCAAAATTTAGGAGATGGAGCTTCTTGTGTGAGGAATAGCAGGGAGGCCAATATCCCTGGATTGTATTAATAGATGCTCATATGTTTCATTTTAATTTAGGCTTAGATTACCTAATTTTGAGCAGGTAGGTGGTGTAGTGGATAGAATTCTGGGCCTAGAGTCAGAAAGACTTTAGTTCAAATCCAGACTCATTTACTAGCTCTGTGACACTGGGCAAGTCAATTCATCCTGTTTGCCTTAGTTTCCTCATCTGTAAAATTATCTGGAAAAGGAAATGGCAAATTATTGCAGTATTTTTGAAAATCCACAGTGGAATGTAAATTGAGGCACAAATCTAGTGGGACCTGGATCTTTCCCAAAGGGGAGAAAAATGGAGGGAGATGGTGTCTGTAAAAATCAGGCATGATCTTTATCAAGCAGATGGCAGACATGATCGTGTGGAGGAGTCAGCCTGATGCCGAAACAGTTCAGTTTGGGGAAAGCAAGGAGTTGTTTATACTATTTTCTCGGAAGGGAAGGTGGGAAATAGACTGATTCAGGGAGGAAAGGGGGTATGTTATGGAAAGTTCTAGGCATGAGGGGTAGAGTTTCATGGACAGGGCTACTGATTTCTTGGTATGATGAGATAAGCATGATGATGCAGTGAGTCCAAGACTCAGGTACAGACAACAAGATGAGCAAGATGTTGAGAAAGACCTGAGCAGGGTCTTGAGTCTGCAACTTCTGCTCAAGGGCTGGTTCTGTGATTTCTGGCAGCTACAGCCTTCTCCAAATCTGGCTAGAGTTCACTTGCAAAGGATCACTGGTATGTCAAGCCTCAGAAATCCTTCTAATTGACTGGTTGTTGTGTAACTCCATTATCCTGCTTCCCTGTGAAGAAGGGAAATTCTAGCATATTTAGGCAGGAAGTATGGGCATTATAGAACTCATGTTAACAAGAGTCAGGGAGAGTTGGAAAAGACTGAAACAACTGAACAACAACTATCTAATTTTGGTTGAAAATACAGATAGTCTCTTTGTAAAACTCCACCTTGTTAGATCTATCTTATGCAGTTTAATATATAAATCAATGAAGCATTTATTAAAGTACCTATTGTGTGAGGCTCTGTGCTATGCTAGACAGTGGGGATACGAAACTAAGAATGAAACAGGCCCTGTTCTCAAGGAGCTGCATTCTTTTAGAAAGGAGACAATACATACGTAAAAAACAAATAAAAGGTTAATTTTTTGTTGGAAAGGGCACTAGGAGCTAGTGAGATGGAGGAGATGGAACTGGAAAGGTTTCATGTTAAAAGATGACACTTGAGCAGAGTTTTTTGGGAAAAAAAGGATTCTGACAGACCGACTTAAGGAGAGAGTGAATTTTAGGTTTGATGGAAGCTACTGCAAAGCCATAGAGGTAGTAGATGGAATGTTGTAAGAATAGAAGAAAAGCCAGTTTGGAACTTAGAGTAAGGGAAGGAAAGCTATGATAAGATTGGAAATGGGCCTGGTTTGATTTAAAAGTTTGAAACCCAAGGGGGCGGCTAGGTGGTGCTGTGAATAGAGCACTGACCCTGGAGTCTAGAGGACCTGAGTTCAAATGTGGCCTCAGACACTTAGCTCTTACTAGCTGTGTGACCTTGGGAAAGTCACTTAATCCCAGTTGCCCTGCCTTCCCCCCTCAAAAAAAAAAGACAAAAAAAGTTGAAATCCAAGGATATTAAGTATTCTGTAGCCTCCTCACAGTCCCCACCTCCTAACCTGTTTTCCCCTGCCACCTCCTCCCCAGCTCTGGAACTAAGAACTATAGTTAGATTAACTCTTGTCATTATTCTTGATGAGGTGTGTCAGTGTCCTCAGTTTTGTTCCAATTATTATACTAGTTTTCTCTAATCTTCTAGATTAAAATTTCCATTCCTTACCACCACTCCCTTAAATGTTTTTCCCCCCTGTTAGAATATAAAATCCTTGAGGGCAGGGGCTTTACTTTTGTATTTATATACATCTCCTGTTCTTAGCACTGGGCTTGGCTGGGTATTTTTTTTTATTCTCTAATAGGTAGCTATTAGAATTTAAATAAGGAGGTCAGATATGGAATTTAGGAAAATAACTTTAAGCAGTTTTTTGTTGGATATATATTGTTGTGGGTAGAGACTGGGAGTCCATTCAGGAGACTCGAAGTAGAATGGGTCAGTCTTGTCAGTTAATAAGCCAGCTAGGATGTGTTTAGGAAAGATTAGTATCTCTAGTGTGAAGACTGCTGAGCTTTTTCAGGGCAGCTTTCCACCTTTGATGTCCACCTGATCCACCTAACTCTCTCACCTGTGACTCTTAAGAAGCTGTAGAATGCAGAGTGGCCACACCCCAGAAAACTGTTTTGGCCGACAGGCTAAACCAGGTTGAGGGTAACTGATGGTTCTCAAACCCACTGGTGAGTTATGGAGGGTGTCTACCCCTAGCATGTGAAGACTTCCCCTGGTGGAATGGGTAGATGAGAACAGTTTGTTCCATCTGCCATGAAGGCAGCTGAAGTAGGCACTATGAGTGCTTAGAGCTTGGTTAGACATCAGAGACACCAAGTTCATCTACTGCATCTTGAGCTATCACCAGTCATCTTGATTCTGTCCTGCCTCTGTGCTGTGATGACTCTGGAAGAGGGAGTGAGGTCGATGATTTCTTACAACTCTGCTTCACTTAAATCCAGTTTACACAGGAATCAAAATATATCACCCATACCATTTTACCATTATACCTATCTCAAAGTTCTGTGGTAACAGGCAAGTGACAAAGCAGCAGGTGTGGATACACTTGGAGCTGTGGTCACTATCCTGCACACAGGTGGCCCAGGCCATAGGGTCATTTCTCACTGGAAGCAGCAGTGGGATTTGGCATCCCCATGGTTGTCTGAGCAACCTTTTGAGGATCTTACTGCTCACCTTCTGGTGTGAGGATGGGGCTAGAAAAGGTGCCCTAAAAGTTGTTTGCCTGATTACCACAGCTGATGGAGAATCCTGCTCTGTGGTCGAAACACAAAAAAATGTACAAAAATGTCTGCAAAGATGATTCTACTCAACATTGGCACATGGAATTTGCACACATTTACAGACAACACAAAATCTAGTACATCTGAAAGAGGACCAGCACTTGTTGCAAGAGAGCTTAGCAAGCATCGCATCCATATAGCAGCCCTGAGTGAAACAAGACTGGCAAATGAAAGCCAGCTCACTGAAGTCAGAGCTGGATACACGTTTTTCTGGAGTGGCCACAGTGAAGGGAAGCATGGTGAAGCTGGTGTAGGTTTTGCAATTAAAACTAATTTAGTTCAACAAGTTTGTATTTGTGCCAAAAGGAGTGAATGACAGGCTTATGAAAATGTGATTGCCACTGGCAGGAAAATGTCATGCCAGCATCATCATCAGTGCTTGTGCTCCCACCATGACAAACCCTGATGAGGTCAAAGGAAAATTTTATGAAGACCTGGAGACCCTGATCATCTATGTGTCAGAAGAGGACAAGCTTATAATTCTGGGTGACTTTAATGCTAGAGCAGGCTTATACTACCAGACTTGGCAGAGAGTCCTAGGGAGGAATGGAGTTGGAAACAGTAGCAACTGTGGTCACTTACTGCTGAAACTTTGTGGGTCTCATGATCTTCTCATCACCAACATTGTCTTCCATTTACCTAAATTCATTAAAATTTCATGGATGCATCCTTGGAGCAGACATTGGCATTTAATAGACTAGTGATTGTAAGGAGAAGAGACAAACAGGATGTGAGAGTGATGAAGGCAATGTAGAGTGCTGAACTGATCATAGACTTATCTTCTCCAAGCTAAATAAATATTCACATTCAACAAAAGCAGTGTCCTGAAGGCAAAATGACTACCAGAAGAATTAACATCAACAGATTAGAATAGCATTTAATTCCGTCAAAAGTAAAGTACAAGCACAGTTTAGAGAGATGCAGGATTCTCTTGGCTCAGTACAAAGGCAGATGAAATTCAGTTTTACACTAATAGTAACAATGCAAAGTGCTTTTATGATGCTCCAAAGGCTATTTATGGTTTGTCTCAACTACTCTGTGCTGGTGGAGCCACATTGATTAGTGATAAGGACATGATCCTAGAGAGATGGGCTGAATGCTTCCATAGTGTCCTCAACTGACTGTCATTAATCAATTGACTGTTTGACTGTTGACTGTTTACCTCAGGTTGAGGTCATTCCTTCCCTAGCTGAAGTTCCAACTAAAGAAGAGGTTTTGAAAGCCATTAGGCTCCTTTCCTGTGGCAAAGAACCTGGTGCTGATTCTGTTCCAGCTGAGATTTACAAGGTAGGTGATACATTGCTCATACTAAAGCTGACTGAAATTTCCCAGGCTATGTGGCAAGAGGAGGTTATTCCTAAGGAATTCAAGGGTGCCTCCATTGTCCATCTCTATAAAGGTAAAGGAAATAGATTGTCCTGTGACAGTCACAAGGTGGGTTCCCCCTCTTAGTCATTGCTGGCAAGATTCTTGCCGGAGTCCTCCTTAATAGGTCGATCCTTCATCTGGAAGATGGTCATCTACCTGAGAGCCAGTGTGGCTTCAGAAAGGGCTGAGGAAAGGTTGATGTGGTGTTTGCTGCCCAACAACTCCAGGAGAAACGCCAGGAACAGAACAGAGGCCTGTACACAACGTTTGTAGTTCTGACCAAGGCCTTTGATACTGTCAGTCATGAGGGCTTATGGAAAATTTTGTCAAAATTTGGTTGCCTGGAGATGTTCATCAACATTGTACCATCAGTTTCACAATGGCATGCTTGCCTGGCTTCTGGATAATGGACAATGCTCTCATGTTTTCCCAGTCACCAGTGAAGTGAAACAAGACTGTGTGCTTGCCCCCATGCTTTTTTGCATGATATTTTCAGCTGTGTTGTCAAATGCTTTCTGTGGGGATGAACACAGCATCAAAGGCAGCTACTGCATTTATGGTAAATTCTTCAAGTTGAAAAGGCTACAAGCCAAGACCAAAGAGAAGGAGTGTTAGTGCATGATTTTCTGTTTGTAGATGATTGTGCACTCAGTGTAGCCTCCAAAGCTGAGATACAACAAAGTATGGATTATTGCTCTGCTGCTTGTGCTGATTTTAGCCTAACAATTAACACCAAGAAAACATATATATCAGCCACTACCACACCATCCATACATAGAACCAGCATTTACAGTTGATGGAGAAGTTTTGAATGCTGTGGATAAGTTCACTTATTTTAGTATTATGCTTTCCAGGGAAGTGTTTGAGAAGCTCCAAAGGAAAGTATGGGAGAGAAGAGGTATTAGACTGACTACCAGATTGAAGGTCTACAAAGCCATTGTGCTGACCTCATTGTTGCATGCCTGTGAAACCCAGATAATCTACCAGTGCCCTGCCGGGAAACTGAATCACTTCCATTTGAATTGTTTTAGGAATATTCTGAAGATCCCCTGGAGGGATAAGATACCTAACGTTGAGATCCTTTCTAGAACTAAAGCATTTAAACTCTGCTTCAGCGAGTGCAACTCTGATGGAGTGACCATGTTGTTTGAATGAATGTAAAACGTACACTTGCAAAAAAAGACTATTTTATGAAGAACTCACACAGGACAAGCATTCACATGGTGGTCAGAAGAAGTGATTCAAGGACACTCTCAAGGTCTTTCTTAAGAACTTTTGAATTGATTGTGTGACATGGGAGACACTGGCACAGCTCAGCTTGGCATGCCCACATCAGAGACGGTGCTGTGCTCTATGAGCAAAGCAGAATTGAAATAGCTGAAGATGGGCAAATTTAGGGCAAAAACACCCCAAATGTTGACAGGGATTATTTGTTCCAGACCTGTGGTAGATATTCCAAGCTCCCACTTTTATGGAGAAAGAGTTACTTTTATATAGAAAGAGGGTGGGAAGATCTGGATGAGATTAAGGATTGTCTAGTAAACTAATTAAGTAATCTAAGTGGGCTGGGGTGGGTCAGATGCCCCACGGAAACACCAGAGATCTGGACTGCTGAAATGTATGGGAAAATTCAGGGACTAGGTTGCTTTCAAAGACATGGTGTTTTCCTTTTTGGGCTTCAGATCCCATCCCCATCATTACCCTCTTTTTTACCGATGAGTAAAATGAAAATATGCATGATAAGGGTATATCCATAAGACTCAGCTGTAAATGAATTTGCAGTTAAACTAACCAAACTCGTATATTTCACAGCAGCTTTACTTTGATAGTATATATCAAGGGACAGAGAGAAGGGGGCATATTTAGGAGATGTTTCAAAATCAGCAGGCCTTGGCTGTAGTTTGGATATGGGGTTGGGGGCAGAGGAGGATGACTTTTAGGTTGTGAGCCTGAGTTTGGGAGCTTGGTGTTGTCCTCTATAGTAATAGGGACCTTAGGAAGTGGGGAGGGTTTACAGGGAAAGAGAGAGAGTTCTGTTCTCTAGAGAGAAGGTCACGGAGAAGAGGGTGTTTGACAGTTTCATCTCAGTCTGTAAAGCAAGGTGGGCAGGCACAGTCGGAGAGGTGCAGAACAGCACCTCCTAAACGTGGCACAGTAGAGTCCTTATGACTGAACAAATGTCTAGTTACTCTGTTGTCCAAAATAGTTTGGATATAAACTCTGAGTTTTATGTAGCTTTTTATTTGTATTTGTTGTGGATATTGTTAGTTTTTTAGATGGCATAGTTCATAGAAGGTTGGACTTGGAGTTTGGAAGATCTGAGTTCAAATTCTGCTTCAGACACTTACTGTGTTATTGGGGTAAAAATATATAACCTCTCTATGCCACAGGTCCTTCATCTGTAAAAAGGGGCCAGTAATAGCTGGTTACCTCCCAAGTCTGTTGTAAGGTTCAATTGAAATAACATATGTAAAGTGCTTTGCACTTTAAAGTGCTATATAAATGCATTATTGCACCAATAAATGACTCAATGAAAGTGCTTTTATTATGTTTTTTTCACTTTATTGATTTATAGGAAATCACCCTATTGAAAGTATAGATACTGTACAAACTGACTTCCTGGTCAGAACTCTGCTGAGATGTAATTTTCTAACATTAAGAGTTGAGTAGGTAGATTAAAATTAGGAAACATTTTTTAAAAAACCTTATCATTCTAAGACATTACTTAATTTTTCTGTAGCAAAAGTATTTTATTCATTTCCAAATTGGAATTTTTCAAAATTTTAGTATATATGTATATCTACCTAAATCTTTTTCTACTGTTTGCAATTAGTCACTTAATTGCTTATTTAGCATCTCAACAAGAGTCTGTGCTGAGGAAATCAAGAGATATATCTGGGAGGAAATTTTGTCTCTTTTGCTTATTGCTAACCCTCTGCTATGTGGGTCTTGATTGTCTACCATCATATTTTTAAACAATAAATACACAAACATTTATTAAATGCTTATTGTGCGCAGAACATTGTGGTAGGTCAGATGGAAATTTAGATAAAATGTATGCTGGCTTGCTTTGAACTCAGTCTATTAAGGGGATATGATAACAAAAATACCTGTAATATGAAATAATACATGATAAATGTAGCACATTGCTGAAGAAAAAATTATTTGTAAAGACTAAGAAAGGGAAAATGTCTTTACTGACTGAAGAGAAACTTTATGGGGCATTTGAAGGAGACTTTAAGGTCTAAATGAGTAAATTTCTATCAGTTTTAAGTGTTGTCATTTCAGTAATAAAGAACAGTGTGATTGAAGGCATAAAGGTACCTTATATACAGTGTGTTGTAACTAAGTTTGGATACTGCTTCCAATGGGAGCTGTGTGTAGGGAGTGGGGGTGTTATCAGGGCAATAGGTGGGAGGAGGGTTATTAGATAGAACTGGCAAGGTAGAATAGCAACAGATTAATGGAGGCACTTGAATGTTAGCCAAAGGAAATTGATTTTTTCTTTAAGAATTTTGAGCATAGGAATGACATGGCCAGATCTCTGCAAAAGGGAGTTTAGTCTGAAGTGTAGAAATATAGAGACATATAGTCAAGGTGCAAACAACTTTAGGAGACTCTTCAAGTAAGCTAAGTTGGTGACAGTGGTCTATTCTAGGAGTGTTTGTAGTGGGAATAGACTGGAGGTGACAGACATTATAAAAAAAGAATTAAAGTATTTGAGGTAAGCCAGACTCAGACCACTCTCCTTGAAGAGGTATAAGTAGGGGGATTTCTAATGAGAAATCCTTTCTAGGTTTGGCATCCAAAAAGAATTACTGGAGTCAGCTGTCCTTGGCAGAGTTACAAGAGTTTATTGTTACACTGAGGCAAGGGGTGGGGTAAGGAGACCTGCAAGCTGATAGATATTAAAGGCAGTTACCAAGTTAGTGTGACATTCTTCAGCGGGCAGATGGCCTGCCAAGACCGGGATTTAGAGATACAGTTTTTAAAGATACAAAACTGTCAGTCATAGGTTCATTAGGCTAATTAGGTATACAGAGGTGGAGTTAGGGAGGGACCTGGGAGGAGCCAGGGAGTATACTTAAGGGAGCATGCACCCTTCACATCAACTGCGCATGCATTTTGCCCATAATTCACTGGGAGAAATCCGGGAGAGGCTAGAGAGGAGGTGTGGTTTTTGCCTTGAAACATCATAAAGTCAACCAGCCGTCAGATTTGAGGTCAAATTCCTTTGAAAAGTACCTCATCCAGTTTGCAAATGGATGAGTCTTGTTTCGGCTGGCTACTAGAACAAAAGGAGATAGTGCCTTTAAAAAATTCTTGTTATCATAGCTATAGAGTTAATGGTTTCAGAGGAAATACCTCTAGGCTGGGGGCAGGGAAGGCACAGAGTTAATGCTTTACAGCTGGGGGGGGGGAAGAGTGACTTTAACAACTTGATTGCACAGGCCGAAGTCACAAACTGATACCACGTACCTAGATGCCCAAACACAAATGAGATTTTTACAGACTCAGGTTACAACAGTGTTAGTTATAAGATCACCCCAAAATATTCAGAGGCACCTTGTTATCCTGGTAGTATAGGTTTGATATTGGAACAGAAGGAAAAATTAGGAGGTCACTTGAGAGTTTACAAAAGGAACTTTACTAGCCACAGCAAAAGGATATTCAACAAGGGTGGGCATTGAGAACTGTTCTCTAACTGCCATAAAATAAGCTTCCTCCCAACAGTGTTCCCTCTCAGCTGTCTAAGCCCTCTGGGAAGTGGTTGGATAATGATTGCTGGGTGTTTTCTGGCAGCACACTAGATAGACCAGTAAGTTTTACATGACTGTAAGCAGTGAGCTATAAGGGGTCTGATTTGCTTATTGTATCTGCTAGGGCTCTGCTCTGCTGTCAGGGTTCCACTGCTTCTGGGAGTGGATGCACTTGCCTTTGGTTGTTGCTGCAGCATCTTTGCCCAACTGCGGAACTTTGCCGATCCAGTATAACTGCCATGGCAGCGAGGGCCTGAAATGTACTCATCTGCTACAGGTCTGAGCACTCTTGCACTGGCCCCTACCCTCCTAAGGATGCTGCTGCTGCTGTGCTGTGTACAGGAAAGCTGCAAAACAACCAAAAAAGCAGCAAATCCAGAGGCATCTTGAGGCCATTACCTGCTTGGAATATGTTTCTCCTGTGCCAGCAGTAGCCACTTCTGCTAGGGTGGCAAAAATGCTTTTGGGGCTTGATGTTCCTACTCCACTCTGAAGTTTCAGAGAGAATTAGAGTTCATAGTTTTGCAATTCCAATGGAGACATTTAAAACTGATGCATCACCCCTACTTTTCATCAACCAATTAAATGAGGGTATAATTGGCACCTTTGTCTATATCCTAATTCCTTAATGTCTCTGGGCTCCTGAGAATTCTGGAGACAATTTAGCATTGTCCTTTTACATAGCTACCCCAGTGGCTCACACCAGAGAATCACAGCAAAATCTTCCTGGCTGAATTGTAGGGTTTTTTTAGATTTTCAATTAAAAAGCAACCAAAAATACTCAGGACAGTTAAGATTCTTCTCAAATTCTTGTGATTGTAGCAGCAAGCACCCTAGCATACCCAGGATGGCTGCTAGCACAGGTTCTTCGATCTGCTTTTCTAAAGGAAAGCAACTCAAAATGGTTTAACAGTCTTACTTTAATCCAACATATGTCATTTACCTAGTTCAGGGGAAAAAGTCAACATCTTGAACTTCAGAGAATGCAAACAGAAGTTACAAATAGAGAAACACATCAGCAGACAGGGCTTCCAGCTGTCTGACCATTACATCCATACCTAGTTAGTTACCAGAGAAGGAATCTGGGTTTTCAAAGCCTGGGGGCTCAACGGCTGCCCAGAGTCTCATCTGGCCAAATCACACAACTCTTTCCAAAGTGAGCCCCAAAGCAAAACTTCACGGGAGGGCATATATAGCCTTCTCCTAGGTCAGAGAATGTCACAACCCTCTTGACCCACTGCCCAGTCACAAAGTAACAAGGTGTGGGCATTCCTTAAAACCAAGTCTCCCACCACAGGCTCCATGTGACTACATTCAGCCTTTTGGAGGGCAGAGTATATTTTCAAATCAGGGAAGGTCTCAGAGTTACTTAAGCCTATCAAAGGGCCAAGGGGCAGGAAAGATCCTCAGATTCCCATTCCCATAACAGTGATCTGTCTTGGTTTTCATTCTCCCATTGTTGGAGACCCTCAGTGTCTGACTATGTCCATATGCAATTTGTAGGGCTAAGAACTTATAGTTTAGCTGTATTGTTGTTTCCAAAAAGTCATTCAACAGCTTACAAAACTATGATTCAGTGAGAGATACTCTGATATTTTCATTGGAAATGCTTCAGAATTTTCCATTTATAGTCAATTTTCCATAAAGTATAATTAGTTTTCCACAATAAGCTATTCTTGGTTGTATGTCTTTGGGGATATTGTATCTCATGATCACTTACAGATCAAAAGAAACAATTGAAATAAGTTAACTTTCTGGTTTTTAAGCAAATTATTAGTAAGGTCTCTGCTGAGAGTAGAAGACACTTATATTGTGTTGTAATGCTGTCTAACTTTTTATATGTCCAACTCTGTCTTGAATGAACGCTTCTTTAGTAATTCTGGTTCATACACACACACAGCTTTAGATGTAAGAATGTAGAGGTACATAGAGATTTTCTATAGGTTATCCATTCAGCTAGGTAACTGAATATTGTAATTTAGACTGCTGTTCTTCATTTTTTTGTTTTTTCTGAAGATAATTAAGTCAAACTCATTTGAGTGATTATTGATTTCATTTAGGAGCATCGGCAGTATCTGACAGTAGCAGTGCTTCTTCCTCTCCCTCTTTCTTGTAACCTCAAACCCTATTCTTTGTTTCACTGAGGCCCCCCAGTCCCTTCACCCCTCAGATCTTTCTTAGGCCATCAGTGCTGTGCTAGTCACATTCTCCTCAAATACCCATTTTGAACCTGCAGTGGGAAAGTTAACCTCTACATTGTCTACTTCTTTTGAGTCGCTTCCCTGATCACTCACTCATCTTGCTCTTCCAAGTCTCAGCCTTGAATTAATTACCACCATCAGCTGCCTTTGCTCCTGATTATGCATTGCTGATGAAGCTGGAGAAAATCACATAACAGTCTGACTGGGGCTACTTTAAATTTATGGTATATGATCTCAACAGGGTCCCTACTGTGGCAGGGCAATCCATTTATACCTTTTTAATTGATTCATTATCCTACTTGCCACAGAGTTTTTCCAAATCTTTTCATCCCTTCTCAAACTTTCCTTGGCTTCTCTACATTCGCAGATGAGAAATTTGCATCATATATCACTGAAAAAAATTGAACACATGCACTGAGAACTTCTTCTCCACTCCTCCTATCTCACTTTACTCTGATGCTTTCCACTGCTTTCTCCTCTTTTATCCCTCTCTCATGTAAGATATTCCTTCTCTTTACCAGAGCAAATCCCTCTACATGCATAAGTGATCTCATTCCCTCCTTTCTTCTACAGCAGATTGCCCCTCTATTATCCCTACTCTCACTAATCTTCATTCTTCTTTTGCCTACTGGTTGTTTCCCAACTGCCTGCGAACATGCCCTGTCTCCTCCATTCTCTAACTTGAGTTGTTTGTTCCTGGTAGCTATCATTCCATATTTCCTCCCTTTTGTAGCTAGACTCCTTGAGAAGGTCATCAGTAGTGTTACCACTTTTCTTTCACTCTCCTCTTAACTATGCACACTGACTTCCATCCTCATCATTCAACTGAAACTACTCTCTCTAGAGTTACTAATGACTTCTTAATTGCCAGATCTAATGGCCTTTTCTTAATCCTTATACCTGACTTCTCTCCATCCTTCGACATTGTTGATTACCTTCTTTTCCTTGAATAATCTCTTCTCTCCAACACTACTTTCATCTGGTTCTCCATTTGCTTGTTTGACTACTCTTTTATCACATTTACTTGATCTTCATCTAGGTCATATCCGTTTATCCTGGGTATCCCACAATGTTGTGTCCTGAGCTTTCTCTTCTTCCTCTATAGAATATCACCTGGTAATTTCATCAACTCTCAATTCAATTCAATTATCATCTCTATGATGAATTTTTTTGTACCCCTAGTTATATCAAACCTTAATCTCTCTTAACCTTCAGTTCCACTTCCAGCTGTTTGTTAGACATCTGGAACCATTTTAAACTTAATCTTTCCAGAACAGAATTTATTATCTCTCCTTCTAAGCCTTTTTCCCCATTCCCAATATACCTGTTATTCTTTAGGATACCACCATCCTCCCAGTCATACAGGTTCCCAATCTAGGTGTCATCCTGAACTCCTCATTTTCTGTCGGCTCCTTCCCCCTGTGTTCAATCTGTTGCCAATTCTGCCTTTTTCACATCTCTTATATGCCCCCTTCTTTCCACTGACACTGCTACCACTCTGCTTCAGGCTGTTACTACCTCACTGCTGGATTATTGCAGTAGCCTTTTGGTTGATCTCCCTGTATCAGGCATATCATTCCAGTATATTTTTCATTCATCCATCAAATTGATTTTCCTGAAGGGCAGATCTGATGATATCTCTCTCCCCCTCTTCTCTAATTCAGTAAATCCAGTGGCTTCCTCTCCCCTCCAAGATCAAATATATATAATCCTCTATCTGTACAAAAAACTTTTTCATATTCTGGCCCCTTTATATCTTTCCAGTCTTTTTACATCTTATTCTTTCCAGTATACTCTGCCACTAAATAATACTGGCTTCTGCTTTTCTTCGCACACAAAACTCCATGTTCCAACTGTATGCATTTTCATTGGTTGTCCCTCATGCCTCACATTCTCTCATTCCTTATCTCCATTTCCTATGTTCCCTCACTTGAAGTCCCAGATAAAATGCCAGCTTCTATAAAAAACAAACAAAACCTTTTGTGCTTAATGATAATGCCTTACCTCTCTTGATTAATTTCAGTTTATCCTACACATATCTTGTTTGTACATAGTTGTTGGCATGTTATCTCCATCGTTAAACTGAATACTTTGAGAGCAGAGCTTTTTTTTTTTAAACTTTCTTTGTATCCCCAGTGCTTAATGCACTGTAAACACTTAATAAATGGTTTTTGACTAAGGAAGAATAGATTGCCATGCAGAAGCGAGGACCTATTTGAGGTTAGATAATATATATTAATACTGAATCCATTTAACTTGGCTCCATGATTTTATCCACTTATATTCAGTAGCATCTTAATAGAAACCAAATAGGAACCTGTTGGGGGTAAACTTGGAGTTTGGAAAGATGCAGGTAGGGATAGGACAGAAGGTCAGGGGATCTAGGGGTAGTTGATCGTTAATTTTAGTCAATCATAGGATAAAGATCAACATATTTGGTAAGCTTACCATCTTTTCTATTCTTTATTCTCTAATTAAGATCACTGTGCCACCTACCTGCCCCACTTGTTTTAACATAAAGCACTAAGCCTTAATTATAGCTTATGCTATCACACATAAAAAGAGATCTCTTTGATTGCTATTGTAGGACAAAGATTTTAATTTACAAAAAAATTTAAAAATCATTTTTATTCTATTTTGGACATTACAGTGGCATTGATAAAGATAGTACTAACTGTCAGTGACAGACTATGTGCTTGTATTCACTTTTTCTAAGTTAATTATATTTAGATTGGTAGCTTGGAATCAGGAAGTCCTGAGTTCAAATCCAACCTCAGACACTACTAGCCTTGTGACCCTTGGCAAGTCACCTTATATGCGTTTGCCTCAATTTCCTTAACTCTATCACAAAGATAATAATAGCACCTACATCCCAGGGTTTCTATGAGGAACAAATCAGATAATATTTGTCAAGTGCTTAGCACAGTTCTTGGTCTATACTAAATAGGTATATAAATGCTTTTTTCTTTCCCTTCTCCTTCCCCTTCCCTTTTCCATTTCTCTTCCTTTTGTTGAATGGGCAGAATGTCAGTACAGTCATCACACATGAAAATAGATATAACTTGCTTATGCCAGTATAATATTTGACCTTTTATGATTGTCTATATGGTACTGGGATACAGTTCTTTAGTGTTTGTTATTCTAGAAGAAGCCATTTTAGAAGATGACATGCCTTATTCCAATATTAGGGACTGAGACAAGCTATCTTAGTATTATCACAGAACTAATTTAGACTTCTAGTAGAGACAGGTATATTTTTGTAAAGAGGCTGGGCTTGAGGATATCCTTTACTCTGTTCCCACAGAGCAAAAGAGCTAAACATATGTGTCTTTCTCTTGTTTTCAATTTAGTATCCTCTATCTTGTTGGTAAGATGTATGCTTGGAGTAGAAGAGGCTTGTATTGTGATGCTGCCTAATTTTTTATATGTCCAAATCTATCTATCTTGGGACCATATGTTCTGTAATAATTCTGGTTTACAGCTTTCTTTAACATCCATGTAGTAGTTATTTCTACCTTTCACATTCATTTAAGGAATATACAGTCTTTTTCTTCTTTGCTGTTATAGCTCATTTTCTAAAGGATTTATTTGGAATAAAACCTTAGATTCATGATATGTTTAAGTGAGAGTTTTAATTTATATCTTAATTGACTTTTGATTGTAGCTTCAATTCTCTCTCTGGGAGATAAATATAGTTAAGATATTATTTAATTAATTTAATGTGAACTTTCAACTTTTTAGAGTACTTTCTTGTACCTTTTTAAATATGGTTGACCACAAGTTATTAAACTTAGCCTTTCTCCTGTTTTGGGATTATCTATCACCTTTTATTTTTACAGTGTTTTTTATCAGCAGATTTGTATTTTTATAATGACTGAAAACTGTAAAGGCGAAAACATATATGATGGACTCTTATAAAGGCAAAACCTATGTTACAACTCATCTTTTATGGCATGCAGAAATTCCAAACTTTATATTTCTGGCCTTTTTGCTCTGACCAAGTACCTTAGGAGAACTCTTTGCCAATTATTTTTTCTTTTTATCTAAGTGTAAGACATGAAAATTTTCCTCTGTGCCTGTAGGGCAGAAGTTATTAAATACTTGTAAGATAAGTATTAAATTTAAAGACTACTAAGTAAGTTATCTCTATAGTTAGAAACTTTATAGCATCATATCCTAACTTAAGGACATATTTTATGTCATACGTTATACGTTATACGGATCCAATCCTGTATGTAGTGAACAGTTCTTTTTCTCAAAGGTATCCAAGACTTACCCAGTAGTTCACTTATTTCAAGCTATTGTTTCATACGACAAAATTTTAGAGCAAAGGAATACTAATACTCACTTGGAGTTCTTTGTCATTTAATATGTTGACATTATTTGATATGCTTATATGAGACCTGTCATTTATAAAATAGACTGAAGAAAGGTCATCAATGCAATGAGTCCAGCTAATGTATTATTTACCCAGTCATAAGGAGAATAACATGGAAAATACTGATAAATGTGTCAGGAAGTTTGTAAGCTTTGAATATTGGGCATCAGCTACATATTAGTGTTATGTGAGGGATTCAAATTAACAGGTAGGTACAAGTTTTATTTAAATGGGCTAAAATTAATCTATGTATCTTTTTTTTTCTCTCAGTGAAAGAAATGAGTATTGTAAAAATTCCCCAGTTCCCCACCCCTTCAAGAAAGTTGATCAGTGTGATTTCTCAGCTACTGGCTTTTATTGTCATGATAGGTTTTATGAATTAAGTACAAACATTTTTATTGGTTATTATTAATTTGATATTCCTATTCTTGTGTTATGCATATTACTCATTTTATTAAAGATGATTTTAAAAATATTTTGACTGCCAGTTATTTTAAAATATTAAAGTATATATTAATTTTATGTACTCCAAAGATCAACAACAATTTCTTTATTCAGTTTCTTTCATAATTTTTTTTTTTTGGTTACTCTTGTATTTTTTTTTCTTTCTTTGTATTAGTTCACTTTATCTTTTACAAAATAAATTAAGGAAAAAGTTAAATTTGGGATTATGTTAGCCACATTTTTTCTTATTTAATAAACCCCTTTTGAGCAATATTTTATGTGTTATTTTGTTTTCAATAGGGATTTGTCTTGGCTGTCACTATGATACGTGAAGCAGTTGATGAATTTCGGCGTTTCCAGCGAGACAAGGAAATGAATTCCCAGTTATATAGCAAGCTTACAATAAGAGGTTGGCAAAGATACTTTTAATCATATGTAGCATTCCTTTGGTCAATACTAAGTGGTTTTTTTTATATAAGAAGATTTTAACTGGTAGAAGAAATAAATATAAAGAATTTGCCCCAATTTTTGCCCAAAACTATACCTCTGAGGTTGATGATAACTAAATGGTCTCATTGTCTTAGATAAGAGACATACTATTTTGTTTTAGGCTTTTAATCATTATACTGGATAAGTTTGTGTAACAGTATATAAATATATATACATATATATTTGTGTATATATACTCACATGTTTGTTATAATATTTATATATTTTGTTATTTTTATTTAATGTGCTTGCACGTTTGTGTACATGTCTGTTGGTTTTTACATGCACACTAGCCTTTCAAGCAAATATGTACCTTATTTCAGTATATATGCTGTCAAAGCAAGCACAAATATGTACCTTATATAAAGTAATATTTAATTATATGTTGCTCAACCTTCCAGAAACCTCAGCTAACTGAACAGAGCTCCAAATCTGAAAGCAAATTAGCCTCTCAGCATGTGAGAACAGTTGTCAAAAAGCCATTGTTTTAAGATCATGCACTTTTATAGTCAGGATCTTCACTAAGAGCTTTGTCTCTTACCAACATAGAGTTCTTTTAGTCTAGTTTTCGAGCTTGAACAAATAAGAAACAAACATTATAAAGATGGTTGGAAGGGCTTATTTGAAGCAGGCACAGTGAAATCAGGAAGACTTTTACTTAAGTTTACCATCTCATTCTTCACCTTAAAATGTTTATAGTATGTTTTTTGTCTTCATATCACTATCATTTCCTAACATAGCCCTTTTTCTTATCCCTTCTTGAGTGCCATCCATATAAACAAAGAATAAAAAAAGGGAAAAACAGTTTATTCAGCAGAAGTAAACAGCTGATCAGTCAGGTTTGCTATGTGTGCTGCACGTTTTTGTTGTCTTCTATCTTTGCAAAGAAGGGAGGGAAGTGTATTCTCATCTCTTTTCTTTGGGTACAAGTTTGATCATTTTAATTTCATCAAATTCATTTAAAATTTTTTTTATTACTCCTGTTTCCATTTCCATTTCTGTTATTTTCTGCATAATGAACCAGAAAATTGTCCTGCTTACTTTACTTTGTGTCAGTTCACATAAATCTTCCCATGACTATCTGTATCCTTCATATCCATAATTTTTTACAGCATAGTTAATATTCCATTACACTCAGATATCACCATTTGTTCAGTTCTTCCTTATTTGATAACTATTTTGTTTCCTATTTTTTACTATAAAAATGTTGCTATAAATTTTTTTTTCTTTACTTGCACAGTCATCATCCTAGTTTAGGCCCTCATCATTTTTTGGTTGGATAAATTGAAATAGTCTTTTAATAACTTCCTACTATACTTTCCTTAAAGGGTAGTTCTGACCAAGTCACTCCCTTACTCAGTAAACTTCTGCAACTCCTTATGCCTCTAGGATATGATATAAAGTTCTTTGTCTTGTTTTTTTTTTTTTGCTTTTTTTTTTTGGAGGGGGAAGGCAGGGTAGTTGGGGTTAAGTGAATTGCCCAAGGTCACATGGCTAGTAAGTATATCAATTGCCTGAGGCCATATTTGAACTCAGGTCCTTCTGCCTCCAGGGCTGGTGCTCTGTTCACTGCCACCTAGCTGCCCCAGTTCTTTGTCTTTTAAAACTCTTCACAACTTTCCTTCACCTGGCCTTGCTCTATCTTTTCATTCTCCTCTTTATTCTCTGGTACACTGCAATCCAGGCATATGGCCTATTTAGTTTCCTTCTCTGTTCCTTTCTTTGCATTAGTCATGCCACATGTCTAGAATGCTCTATTTTCTCACCTCCTCCTCTTGTAATCTTGGTTTCCTTCAAGATTCAGCCCAAATACCTTGTTCTGGAGTCTCTTCTTGGTTCCCCAAGTTCCCCAGGTTAGAGCTTTCCTCTCTAAATTACTGCCTATTTATTCTGTTTGTATGCAGGTAGGTGCCTAGTTATTTGCATGTTGTCTTTCTCTTTAGAATGTAATCTCCTTTAGGTCTGGTTTTGGCCTTCTTTTGTATCCCCAGTGTACACAGTAGGATACACAGTAAATATGTAATAAATTTTTGTTGATTGATTGTTTTCTGTGGGACCTTTCTTTTATCATTGACCCTCTTGTAATTTATGCGTGGTAGGGAAATGTCTTGTTCAAAAGTTATAGGCACTTTAGTTACCTTTTTTAGCTTTAGGGCAAGGACTGTCTCACTTCTGCGTTTGTTTTCTTGTGCTTAGCACAGTGCTTGTCCCACATAACAAGAATTTAATAAATGTTTGTTCATTCCATTCGTTTATTCATAATTGCAAATTGCCAAAATGGTTCAACTAATTCATAGCTCAATTAACAGTATATGGAAGGCTTGTTTCTCTAAAACCTTGAGAAATATATAGTCTGTTATAGAGAGAACTTATATAAAATACGGTGAAACATTTTTAAAAAAAGTTTGAAAGGGAAGAACTTTAGAAATAACTAAGTTCTCTGAGGTAGAACATCTCTGCTAGAAAAAGTCAGATAAATTCCTGTATAAAATATAATTGTCATGTCAGAAACCCCAAATCATTTGTGAGTTTATTTCCTCTTGACTATTTAGATCATGATTATTTAAACTGATTGAGGGATCATTTCCTGGTGTCATGATTCTGCTACTCAAATTACATACTCAGAAAGCTGGAGAAAAATGCAGGTAAAAATACTTAATAATAATATTTTTTGATGTTTTTGAAGGTCTCAGAGCTTTGTGAATCCTCAAGGTGTTATGAAATGTGTTAATAATGAAAATTTTAATACCTTAATTCTAACAAGAAAGGACTTAGTTGCTCTTTAGTTTGAAAATGAAATTACATATACATATGGCAAAGCTAGTATAGAGGGTTTGGTTGTTTGTTTTTCTTTTTGTAAACTAATGGTGAATAGCCAAGTCTCAAGCAGTAAAAATGGAAAGAAATACCTAATTTCTGCTCTAAAAAGTAATTAACTTTAAAAGATTTTTCTTTGCCTAGGTCAAATTTTTGTTCACTTATTTGAGATTAATTTTCCAGGAAAATTTTGTTCTTAAAATGTTGATTTTTATAAGTATACCGAAGCTTTGGTACACATAGTAGATGCTTAAATTTTGTTGAACGAAATGAATAAATAATTTATTGTTTTTTTAAAGTTGCATTAATAGTGGTCTCTTGCTTTGCTCTGGCTTCTTTTTGTACTTAATTATGGGCTGTGTATTTTTAGCTATCAAAACTTGAAACAGATTGACATTCTCACCTGAATCTTTCTGAAAATTGAAATGAAGTTTCATTGTGCTAATTTTATAGAATTCCATGGAAATACTCTGCTTTTTTAGAGTCACTTTTTGTGTTGTATTTTTGCTTTTTGGAGGGGGGGAGGCAGGGCAAAAGGGGTTAAGTGACTTGCCAAAGGTCACACAACTAGTAAATGTTAAGTGTCTGAGGCCGAATTTGAACTCTGGTGCTTCTGACTCTAGGGCCTCTAGACTCTATTCACTGTGCTACCTAGCTGCCCCTCATTTTTTGTATTTTTAAAACATTAGGATTCATGTCATGTTGAAGAAGGGTTTTTATTTGCAGCTGACAATTGATTTTTCTGGGGTTGATTTTCTTGTTTGTGGACTAGCCATGTTATTTGCTGCTTCCTGTCTCTCTCTTTCCCTATAATTTGATGATTTTGTGCTTCATTAGTATCACTAAAAGAGAAGGTATGATAAGTAGGGAAGATGAAAATAAATTTTGCTACTTGTTTAGCACCTGCCAACAGTTTTGGCAGTAAAGAGAGTCTTGAAGTGATTGATTTAATTTTGAATTATCAGAGGAATTAGTTAAAAAAATCATTGCCCTTTTCTAATAATTAAGCAAAATTCAGCAATATAAATTGAGTATCTTGTTTGTAATGTACAGTTTTTTACATTACAGGCAGGTAATAGGGAAATTTTTGAGTTGTTAAGTTTCTGGATGATTAAATTCTACAAATCTGGTTTTAAAGAGGTTATTTTAAAAAAAATTATCTTTTTAAATTTAGGGCTTAGATTTGAATTAATACTGTGGTATCATTTTTTTCCCTAGATAGTAATTATTATTTTCCTCAAATGTCAGGGGTTTCTTGAGTATATTTTCTGGCTTACATTTCTTGAATATCACCAGTTCCCTGAATATTATTTGGGAAGCATAAAAGTTGTTTTCATTAGATATGAAATGAACCTTATATTTAGAGGAGAATTTATGTGTGATTGGTTTTCTGATACTGATTGTAGTCATTGTAGAATCTTAAAAAAATTATTTTCTTCATCCTTTTGTATTTAAGAGCCTTAGATTTATATTTATTCTAAATATTAAGGTCTGAAGATATTTTAATTTTAGTTTACTATAACTTGCTAAAATTCTTGGTTTGTAGTTTTTGATTTTATGTTAGATATCCGCATGAAATTGTGAGATCTTTTGAGGAGACTTACAGTTTTTATAAGTAATAATCATTCATTGGAGAATTTAAAGATTACCAAATCCATCTCAGGTATCTTTTAACAGGCTGTCTGATGAGTCTCTTCTATTCCTATGTTATTCGTTTTGAAGTAGTGCTTCTATTTTCTATATCCATATCTCTTACTAGTTAAAGCTGTCAGTTTTGAAGAACATACTTTTAAGAGTTACCTAATGAATGAAGGTTTCCAAATTTTATTACAAAGGCTTTTATGCAAGCTATTAGACTATTCCAATAGCATTCTTAGATGGTTTTTAACTTCCATGCTATTACTTCTCTAATCCATTTTTCAGCTAGTCTAAGTGCTATAAAATTTTAGGAGATTGAGAGAGCTGTCAGAGAGGAAGAAAGCAAAGGGAGATAAGTGTCACAAAACACAGGAAAGCAAGAGTGTTTAGTTAAATCAACAAGCATTTATTAAGTGCTTACACTATGCCAGACACTGTGCTAAAGCACTGAGCATACAAAGAAAGGCTAAAATATTTCCTGCCCTCATGAAACTCTCATGGGAAAGACAAGATATACATAACTATGTACATATAAGATATGTGCTGAGTAAATTGGAGGTAATCTCAGAGGAAGTGTCCTAGTAGTGGGGGAGACTGATAAATACCTCTTCTAGGAGGTAGAATTTTTAGCTAAGTCTTGAAGGAAGCCAGGGAATGCAGGCCTGTAGAATAGCCAGTAAAAAGTCACAGGGTCTTAGGAGATAACAACCTGTATAACATAACAGGTAGGAGTTAATAGATTGAAGAGTATATGGATATGATAAGACTGTAAAAGGTGGAAAGGAGCCAGATTGTAAAGAGCTTTGAAACCCAAACAGGATTTTATGTTAGATTCCAGAATTAATAGGGAGACAACTAGAATTTATTGAGTAGTGGAGCAAAATAGGAAGATCTACTTTTTAGGAAGATCAGTTTAGCTGATATGTGGAGGATTGACCGAAGTTGGGAGAGACTTTTTTTTTAATTCTGCATTGTTAACACTTTCTTAAGACTAGACAATCAACAAAACAACATATCAAGCCCTGATTTGTGGGATTGCTGATTTCTAGTTTACATCATTCATTTCCACAAGATTTTGAGTTACAAATTTTCTTCCCATCTTTCTCCTACCCACCACCCCCAAACAGTGATCCCACTGTATGCCCCCTCCCCCAATCTGCTCTCTCCTATATCCTCCCCCGTCACCCCTCTGACTTTCTTTTGGGGTGAGATAGATCTCCCTACCCCAGTGCCTGTATATCTTATTTGCCAGTTGGATGTACATAATAATAATCATATATATTTATATAATATATGTTTTTTAAACATTTGATTTTAAAACTTTAAATTCTAGATTCTTTCCCTTCCTCTCTCATCTCCTGACCCCACTGGGAAGACAAGCAATTCAACACAGGCTGTATATGTGTAGTTATGCAAAACATCTCTGCAACAGACATGCTGTGAAAAACTGACTATATTTCCCTCCATCCTATCCCGCCCCCCACTTGTTCTATTCTCTACTTTGTCCCTGACCCTTTACAAAAGTGTGTGCTCCTAACAACCCTCCCCCCTACCCTGCCCTTTCCTCCATCCCCTTACCCCGCCACTCTTCTGTAGGGCAAGATACCCAATGTAGAGTGTATGTCATTCCCTCCCTAAGCCAAATTCGATGAGAGTAAGGTTGAGCCATTCCATTGTGCCTTCCTGTTCTTCCCCTCCATTGTAACAGTTATCCCTTGCCTCTTCTATATGTGATAATTTACCCCATTCTGTCTCTGGGAGAGACTTTTGAGGCAAGGTGATATACCAGAAAGCTATTATAATAGTCCAAGAGTGAGGTGATACCAGACTGCTTCAGAGTAGGATTGAGAAAAGGTCTCAGATTAGGCAATAAAAGGGCCTTTGGTAATTTGAAGAATTTTGACAAGTTGGGAAGTGAGAGAAGTGGAAGCAACGCTAGTAGTCAACTTTTTTTTTTTTTTTTAAGGAATTTGGCTCTGAAAGGGAGGAGAAATATTGAATTCTTATTTGAAGGGACTGTATGTAGTGTGTCATGAGGGGTTTTAGTGAGTGTTTTTTAAGAATGTTGGAGAATTGGGCATGTTTATAGGCAATACAGAGATAACCAGTTGATAAGGAGAGGTTTAAGATGGGAGAAAGGTCTGGAGTGGAAGAGAGAAATTGTGACCTTGTGTATGAGCAAACTTTAAAAGAGGATAGTTTGAGTCATTCTCGAGGAGATGATAATTGAATTATAATGAAACTAAA
>CM053587.1:204929955-204989955 GCA_028646515.1 Pseudochirops corinnae
GAAACTTTAAGACACTGGTTCTCAACCTTCCTAATGCCGCAACCCTTTAATACAGTTCCTCATGTTGTGGTGACCCCCAACCATAAAATTATTTTCGTTGCTACTTCGTAACTGTAATTTTGCTAGTTATGAATCTATCTGATATGCAGAATGTATTTTCATTGTTACAAATTGAACATAACCCACAGGTTGAGAATTGCTGCTTTAAGAGATACTTGTACATTTTCTAATTACTTATTTTATATTTCCATCAATAGATTAGATTTCTTCCTTAGAAAACTGATTGTTTTTCTCAGCATATCTGTTGGGGAATGGATTTTGTTCTTAAATTTTTAATCAGTTCCTTATATATGTTGAGTATAAAACTTTCTGATATTAGAAAAACTTATTGGTAAGATATTTTACAAGATATCTGGTTTTTTTCCCTACTTTTAACTGCCATGGTTTTATTTTTACAAAATATCTTTAAATTTTACTTAATAAAAATTGCCTTTTTTTCCTTGATGTTCCTTATCCCTCATTTGGTTATGAAATTTTTCCATGTATGTAGACCTAAAAGATTATGTCTTCCTTGCTTAGTGAGTTTTTTTGATGGTATGTTGTATTCTTTTACTTTTAAGTGATGTATTCATTTGGAGTACATCTTGCGATACACTGTATGTTATGTTGGCCTATCACTAATTTCTGTCAGACTGTTTTTTAAATTTTCCTTGCAGTTTGTGACAGATAGTGAATTCTTACCTTAGTAGCTGCAGTCTTTATTTTTAGTCTAACACTATGCTATTATTGTATATGGTTTTTTTTGTATGTTATATATTGAATCTGTTTCAGTAATTTACCTCTCTATTTTTAAATTAGAACCAAATAGGTTTGATCGTCCTTGCTATTACTATAGTTTGAGATTTGTACTGCTATGCCCCCTTTTATTATTTCCCTTTATGTTCTTGGACTTTGTTCTTGCATATAACTTTTCCTCTTTTTTTTGCCTAACTTCATAAATGAATCCTTTGGTAGTATGATTGGTGTGCCATTGAGTAAGTCAGTTAATTTAGGTAGTATTGTTGTTTTTATTATATTGGCCAAGCCTACCCAAGAACAGTGAATATTTCTCGAATTATTTGTCTTTATTTTGATGAAGAATGTTTTACAGATGTATTCATATAATCCCCTTATGTGTCTTTGTAGATTCCCACTTATTTTATACATTCTGTAGTTATTTTTAAAGAAACTTCTCTTTCTATCTCTTCTAGATGAGATTTTTTGGTAATATATGTAAATGCTGTAATGCAGCTTTATCATGTATCTTACAACTTTCCTGAATTGTTTCAATTAATTTTTAAGTTGACTCCTTAATATTCTCTAAGTAGACCATAATATGATTTGAAAAAGGCCTCTGTGTATGTGTTTATTGCCTTTGTTTCTTTTTCTTTTCTAACTGCTGTAGCACATTTCTAGCACCATATGAAATAATAGTGAAGGGCATACTTATTTTATGTCTTATCTTATTGGAAAGACTTTCATCCTTTCTCAGTATATACGTACGTACGTACGTACATACATACATACGTACATACATATATACATTCATTCATTCACAAACTATAGTTTGCTTTTATTTTTAGATAAATACTTCTTTCTCTTTTTATATCTTCTTGATTTAGGTATCAAGACCATATTTTTGAAATATAAAAGGATTTTGGAAGAGTTTTTTTTTTTCCTATTCTTGCTCACAATTAGAATTAGTTCTTTGAATATTTGATATCATTCACTTGACGATCTACTTAATTCTGGAAAATTTTTCTTTGGGAATTTATTTTTGACTTGATTAATTTCTTTTCCTGATACTGAACTATATAAACAATCTATTTTGTTTTTAACATAGTATTTTATATTTTTGTAAGTATTCTTTTATGTCATTCATCTATATTACTAGATGTATTGGTATAATCAGGCAGAATTGTCTCATGCTAGTTACCCTTATTTTCTTTTCAGTTCTTTTGCATGTTTACTTTTTTATATTTTAGATATGAACTTTCTATAAATTTTCTTTCTTTATTTCTTTCTATAAATCAGCTAGTTAACCTTATCTATTTCATATATTTTGGGCGAAGGAGGTGGTGGTTGTTTTGGTTTTTTGCTTCTAATTTTGTTAATCTCTTAGATTTTTTCAGAATTTGTTTTGTATGGAGTTTTAGTTTGTGTTCTCCTAAGTTTTTTTTTTTAGTTGCATACCTGATTCATTCATTCTTTCAAGATATAAATGTTATTTTTAGATTTTATTTTATTGCATTCCATAAGTATTGGCATATAAATTCATTGTTGTCATGTTCTTTGACAGAATTTTCTGTTGTTTCAGTGATTTATTCCTCTATTCACCTGTTCTTCATGATGTAGTTATTTCGTTTCTAATAAATTTGTAATTTTTTTCTTCAAAGCCCCTTTATTGAGTGTATTTTTTATTCTATTACTCTCAGGAAAGGATTTTTTTTTTTAACTCTTTCCATTTTGCTGAATTTGTTTATGAGGTTTTTATGCCTTAGTACTTGATCAGTTTTCTTAAAAGTCCCCTGTGCAACTGAGAAATACGTAAGCCACATTTGTTTCCCATTCAGTTACAACCAGGGGTGAATCATCTACATATTTTTATAAAGTTCTTTTCTAGTACTTAAGTTTTTTGCTTATTGGCATTTTGTTAGATTTGTCTAACTCTGAAAGAAGTACATCACTGTCTTCCATTATTATTGTTTCATTGTTCATTTCTCCACATAATGCTGCTGTTTTCCTTTAATATCAGTAATAAATTAATAGTCTATATTTGACATAATTTAATTATGTTTTATAGTATGTATAATAATATAAATATAATAATAGGGTAAATAATGATATAGTAATATATAACAAAGGTAAATATAACAAATATATGATCACATAACTATAATTTAATAAATTAAAATAAACAAATTAAATGTATTAAATAAATAATTTAAATAACTTGGCTGCTTAGTACATATATATTAAGTATTGATTTTTACTTGTTTTCTAAGTTGTCTTTTTAATATGTGATTTTCCTACTTATTTCCTAGTGTTTATTTTTCCTGTATCTTTATCTGAAATCATTATTAATACCTATTTTTTATTATTCTGTGCCAGTCCCTAATTTTAAATATGTATGAATCTCTGTCTCAGATGTGTGCCTTTATCTCATTCCTCCTCCCCACTCTCTTTCCACATATATACATCTTTATTATTATTCAGATTCCCAGCTGACAGATTTTATAATATATGATCCTTAATATATTTCCCCCATGCATTTATCTAGCCTGCCTTTTACAGTCCTGATACTTAATTGTATTTGCAATGATAGCATGTTCTAAGAAGTACAATTTAAAAAATCTTAAAAATCTAAAGACAGTGAAATTTGGATTTGCATTATTTTATTAAAATGAATCTTATGAGATGTTGGCTTCCAATTTTAGCATGATGGCCAGTCACTTAATCTGTTTGGGTTTTATTTTCCTCATCTATAAAATTAATGCCCTGGACTAAACTCCAACAAAGTTTCCTTGGGCTCTTATTCTGTGATTCTATGATATGAATAATCTTGGTGAATCTGTGTGTCTAGCTGCATAGAAAAGTATGATAAGTGGAAAATGTAGACTTTTTAAAAGACCCTTCTTTTAAAATTCAGGTAATCTTTGAAAGAATTATACCATAAGTTGTTATTCTTTACACTTTAACAGAAATTAACTAACTCTGTGTTTTACAAAAATTGGAATATTATGTCATCTCTGAAAGTTGAAGATAGGAATAGTATTCATGGGATCAGAAAAGAGCTCTACAAGGGAAAAGCGTAGGACACTGAAAGCATGTTGGGTTATTTTTGGAGGGAGGAAGGCAAGGCAATTGGGGTTAAGTGACTTGCCCAAGGTCACATAGCTCATAAGTGTGTCAAGTGTCTGAAGTCGAATTTGAACTCAGGTCCTCCTGACTCCAGGGCTGGTGCTGTATTCACTGCGCCACCTAGTTGCCCCCAGGCATGTTTTACCTATTTGACAGTTATATAGTCCAATCTCTAGCTATTCTGCTTTTGCCTTTTTTTTTTAAACACCTTTGATCATACAAATTTCTTTACTCTAGTTTAGGCATTCATTTGCTTGAAGGAAAGGTCAAAGAGATGCTTTTTCAAAGTTCTTTCCAGGATCAATGATTTTATAAATGTTTTAAATTGTTCTTCAGGCAAATTAAAAATTAATTGTTTGTTTTTTATTTAACATATAACATTTTAAAGCTATGTTGTTGTTGCTGTTCAGGCATTTCAGTTGTGTCCAGCGTGACTCCATTTTGGGTTTTTCTTAGCAGAGATACTAGAGTGGTTTGCCATTTGCTTCTTGAACTCATTTAGCAGATGAGGAAACTGAGGCAAAGAAGGTTAAGTGAATTATCTAAGGTTACACAACTAGTAAATGTCTGAGGCCAGATTTGAGCTCAGATTTTCCTGACTCCAGGCCTAGTGATCTGCCCTAGTTTGTAAACTGTATGGTCTGCTCTATAACACATTATCAGATAATTCTTTCTTAATTACTCAGATTGGAGATAAAAATAATTCTGTTATACTTTTCTTCTTAAACATTTGATATTTTAACTTACGCCATTTGTATTACTTTATAGTATGCCAAATTTATATTAACTTATACATTCATAAATATATTGGGATACTTCATTTATGTTTTCATTACATCTTATCATTACTGTTCATTTATTGAATATTTTTAACATTTGAATTAGACTGCTGTTACTGATCCTTAGCACTATTGATTTTGTGGTCTGTCTTTCTCTAAAATTGTCAGTACAGCAGCAATCAGAGCTGAAGGGTTTTGAGCTATCCCAACATACAATTCCCTATGCACCATTTTCTGTTCTGACCTTAGTCCTCAAGATCACCTTGACAAATCAGTGCCATCCATCAGAAGCAAGACGGACTGCAATTCACCCATTATCTATTTTTATTTGACATTTTATTATCTTTGCTTTTATACTGAAGTCCTAATTTAGCAAGTAGTATTTTTGTCTTAGACTGTATTCGTTGTATATAGAGAGCATTTTTTTTTTTTGACTAAAAAATTCTTCATTTTAAGATTTTGTTTGTTATGGGGTTTTTCTGTTGTTGTTTGCCTTTTTTTCCATTGAACTTAGTAAAATATCACAGAACCTTCTCCTTCCCCCTTAGATTTCCATTTTGTTTCAACCACACCTTTTATATTTTTTGAAGGAGGTTCTTGATGTTATTTAGTCAGTGTGGGTGAAAACTCTTAGTATAAAAGTTCCCTCTAAAGATGAAGATTGATACTTTTAAAAACGTATAGTTTTAGAGAGATATTTGGAGAACTGATTGGATATAACTTGTTTGTGGTGACACAGCCAGTTTATATCAAAGGAAAGACTTGAATCTATATTGTAAGACTAGTTCCTTACCCAAAACTATACAACTATATATACACATGTACAAATAGACATATATATGTAGGTGTTTGTAGGTGTGAGTGTATATATACATATTTATCTTATATTGTCATGTAACATTATTAGTGTTTTTATTTTTATAAATGTATAGAGGGAGGTATCTTTGAAGTATCTGTTTATTCTTTAATGAGGCAGACTCTAAAAATACCTTTTCTAGTGTCTTAGAATTATTTTTGTATATTATAGAACTCCCTATAGTAAGTTATGACTACCACACCTTTCTCCAGATTCTGCATGAAGTCAGGAGCTCTAGAGTTTTCATATTCTCATTCTTTAAAACAGCAGTCCTCTGACCTTTTCTGATACCAGAATATTCATGTAATTTTAGATTTTGGATAGCTAATACAACAGAAATAAAGAGGTAGAAATAGTAAGATAGTAAGGGAAATGACCTTTGCTGTGTTACATCAGGCCAAGTATAAAACCATTTATTTAGCTCTTACTGTGTACCAGACATTGTGCTTCAAATACTGGGAATGCAAATGGAAGCAAAAAGACAAGTCTCCAATATCAAGGAGTTTACATTTTAATGGGGGAAGAGCACATAAAAAGAAATAGTAAATACTGATTGGAGGAAAAGATTACCTGCAGTGGGACATGGCAACAAAAATATAGAGAATCTGCAGTAAAGGCTAGGGAGGATGAAGCAGTGGCTGACTTGGGTACTTTTCTTTAACCTTAAAGTGGAGCTTTGGGAGGAACTGAAAAATAAGAGGTAGAGTATGTGTGTGTGCATATTTCTTTTTGTGGTTTGGAAAAAGTTTTTTCTTCTCCCTTTAAACAAAGGGCATATAGATTTGTTAGTGCATGAAGTATTGTCTTGAAGTTGCAGTTTGTAACTATTTGGTCTCTGAAAGTCTTAAGAAATGAAAATCCATAATGGAGTTTTAAGGGTTTTTTATGATGGTGCATGTAGGTGGAAAAATTCTGTTAATATGTTATGGAGTTATTAATTTGTGTTTGTTTCATTCTAATTTTTAAAGAATCTATTACTTGCATAAGATTTGTACTTCTTTGCTAAGCTTTTAATACTTTCCACATCTATGTTCCAGAGCTGTCATTTCTTTTCTAATTCCTTACTCATTCACTGTCATTTATAATATATAATTTATAATATATTCATAATATATTATAATTTACATTTTATATATTAATATAACACATTTATTATATGTATATTATAATATATGTACATATATGTGTTATATATATTTATAATATAACATACATACATATATGTTATAACATATAACTATATAACATACATACATACATATATTTATATATAAAGCATATAAAACACATTGCTTTTTTTCTTTTAGGAATTCTAGATGATCTTGGATCAACCTGTGCTTTTATTTGAAGCTTTATTGGTTGGTGTTTTGGATTTATCCTCTTTTTGGGGGTTTTATAGTTGCTATCATAATAGCTCTTTATCCTTACTTGTTTATTCAGTCTTCCAGTCTTACCTTCTGGATTAAGTTTTTACGTTAAGTCCAGTCTCCACTTTCTTCTAACAATACTGTCTTCACATTATAGGGTCTTCTGTATGTCATGTTAGGTCTTGCTAACTACATTGTTTAGGTGAGTACTGTTTTCTTCAAGATTTACAGGGGCAGGCTGAAAAAAGAAGCAGCATATTTTCGACAAGCCTGATACAGTCTGCTTAAGGACAAGATCTAGTAGCTGTCCTCCTGGACTTTCCAGTCTTCAGACCCTGGTTTGGGTCCAGGCAACACAGCTATTAAGATGCCCCTCCAGTGGTGCTTCAGTAAGTATTTATTAGTCTTAGTTCCTGTCAGCTAGCTAGAAGGCTTAGCAGGATCATAGAGACCCTAGTGATGACCTAACTTTGTTCTAAGTGGAGTGAGGGTGTCTGCCATCCCCTCTGGGTAACACTGTGCTGTTGACCCAGTTCTGTTCTGAGAGGCTTTAAGTGCTCAGTCTGAGATCTTGACCCACTCAAGTTTCACATTTCCTTCCCTTGTCACTTGTCTGTGGATTGAATATTATGATCTTGGACTGCGTTTCTCTTGAGATTTCACAATCACTTCCTGCTCCTGTCTTTCTCTTAGATCTTAAATAGATTAATTGAGTTAACTATGTAAATGAGTTAACATATATAAAATACTTTGCAAACTTTAAAGCTCTATATGAATACTATTATTATCATCATCATCATTAAACATTATGATCCATTGCAGAAGGAGCTGGGCTGTGCTGTTTTCTCTTACTCTGCTGTCTTGGTAGGTCTCTTGTCTCCTACCTATCTTTCTAGATTCCATTCACATTACTATCTTTTCACACACTCTAGGATCTAGTCAAACTGTACTAGTTTCTAGTCAAAGCTACTTTTTCCCAGTATAGGACATTACTTTCCCCAACTCCATACCTTTGCATAACCAGTAGGCTCCCTCCCCATGCCTAGAATCCTTTTCATCTTCCTCTTTTACCCTCAAATCTCTGATCAAAGTCTGGTCCTTTTAGAGACCTTTCCTAATAATCCGTTCCACCCCAGTTGTCAACGTATGCCCTCATAGCCCAACTTTACTTGTTTTGTGATAGATGAATATAGATATAGATAAAGACATACACATAATATATAGACATATATTCTGTCCTCATCATTCACAGATTCCATATTTGCAAATTATCCTGTTTGCTAAAATTTATTTGTTACCCCCAAATCAATAATACAGTGCTTTTGTGACCATTCATGGCCATGCTGGTTGTTGTCTTTCGTTCTTGAAGAGGACCAAAATGACATCACTGTGTTGGAGTCAAGATACAGTGAGTCCACCTGTGCCTGGTCAGACCATAATGAACTCAAAAGGCTCTACCATAATGGGTTAGGCACAAATAGTCAACATGAATGTTTGGAGTGGACATGTCTCTAAATTTGTGCGTCTTGTGTTTCTTTTGAGCTACTGCAATTCTAATTCATTCACAGAGCCACAGCATCTTCTTTGCATGCCATACTGGGCAGTCCTTTGCCAGTGTCTCCTGTGTAATGCAATCAATTTCTAATTTCTTCAGAGATACCTTGAGAAGGTACTTGTTATTACTTCTTCTGACTACAATGTGAGCCCCTGCCTCACATAAGTTCTCAGTACGTAAAAGTCTTTTAGGGAAACATGTATGTGGTATTTGAACAACACAGCCACCTCCATCATAGTTATGCTCTCTGCAGTAGAATTTGAATGCTTGGCAGTTTGGCTCAAGAAAGAACCTCAGTGTCCAGTATCTTGCCAGGGAATCTTCAGAATCTTCCTAAGGCAATGCAAATGGAAGTGATTCAGGTTTGGCATGATGCCGGTAGACTATCCAGGTTTCACAGGCATATGACAATGAAGTCAGCACAGTGGCTCTGTAGACCTTCAGTTTAGTAGGCATTCTAATACCTCTTATCTTACACACTTTTCTTTGGAGCCTTCCAGACACTGAGCTAGCTCTGGCAATGCCTGCATCACCTTCATCATCTATGTGTATATCCCTGGAAAATATACTGCCAAGGTAAGTGAACTTATCCACAGTATTCAGAATTCCTCCATTTGCTGTAACTGATGGTTCCATGTATGCAGGGTGTGGTGCTGGCTTCATGTTAATTGTCAGGCCAAAATCAGCACAAACAGGAGTGAATCAATCCATATTTTGTCGCATCTCAGTTTCAGAGGTTGCATTGAGTGCACAGTTATCTGTGAACAAAAAAATCACAGTCCAACTCTCCCCCCACTTTAGTCTTGCCGTTCTGCCTTTGCACGTTAAATAACTCCCCATCGGCCTGCTAGCTGACCTTGATGCCAGTTATCTTCATTGAAGGCATCTGGTGACATTTGCTGAAAACATCATGCCAAAAAGTCTGAGAGTGAGCATATAGCCTTGCTTCATTCCATTGATGATTGGAAAAGCATAAAAGCATCATCTACTATTGTGACCCCAGGGAAGCGTGCCATCATGCAATTGAGGTACAATATTGATGAATTTCTCTGGGCACCCAAATTTTGACATAATTTTTCACAAGCTCTAGTAACTGACAGTATCAAAGACCTTGGTCAGATTGATAAATATTTTGTACAGACCTCTGTTCTGATCCTGACATTTCTTCTGGAGTTATTAGGCAGTAAACACCATATCAACCATTCCTCAGCCCTTTCTGAAACCATGCTGGCTCTCAGGTAGATGACCATCTTCCAGGTGAAGTATCAAGAGTATTAAGGAAGACTCTGGCAAGAATCTTGCCAACAATCACTAAGAGAGTCCCCTTCCCTCCCATTATCGTCACAGGACAATATATTTCCTTTATCTTTATAGAGATGGACAGTGGAGTTATCCTTGAACTCCTGTGGGATAATCTTCTCTTGCCATATAATCCATAAGACTCAGTCAGCTTTTGTATGAGTGGTCCCCTTGGCTTATAAATCTTAGCTGAAATAGAATCAGCAGTAGGTGTTTTGCTACATGAGAAGAGCCAAATGGCATTCAAAACCTCTTCTAAAGTTGGAAATTCAGCTAAAGAGGGATTGACTTCAACCTGAGGTATGTGGTCAGTGGCTTCAGCATTAATTGTTGATGGTCTGTTGAGAACACTTTGGAATGTTCAGCCCATCTCTCCAGGATCATATCACTAATCAGTGTGGCTCCATCAGCACTGAGTAGTTGAGATTCAGAATGGGTCTTTGGTACATAAATAGCCTTCAGGGCTTCATAAAAGTGCTTTGGATGATTACTATCAGCGTAAAACTGAATTTCATCTTCCTTCTTACTGAGTTGAGAATCCAGCATCTCTTTAAGCTTTGTTTGTGCTTTATTTTTGATGGGTATTAAATGCCACCTTCTTAGAGATGGATGTATTATCCTACTGGTAAACACTGTGGAGTTCTCATTTTTCACTTAGCATCTTCTGAATTTACCTGTCATTTTCAGCAGATCAGTCTTCATGTTTATAAGTGTTCTGGCCCAGATCAATAAATGCAGTGCCATATACCAAATCTCTGAAAGCTGTCCCACTCCTTTTCTGTTCCAGTGTTGCCAACCATGTGTTGGCTCAGCCTTCCCTCCAAATTAGCAATGTTGTTCCCAATCTGAGAAGTGCTCTGATCTGTTGACATTAAGTCTTCTGGTAGTCATCTCACCTTGAAGCCCCCACTTTTGTTGAATGCAAACAATTAGCTTGGGTAGGATATCTGTGCCACACATTACCTTTGTCACTCTCACATCCTGTGTGTTTCTTTTCCTTACAATGACATATTCTATTGAATGCCGATGTTTGCTGCAAGGTCATATCCATGAAATTTTGTTTTCATTTAGGTAAATGGAAGGCAATGTTAGTTATGCAGTCATGAAATGCACAAGTCTTCAGTAGTAAGTGACCATTGCTATTGCTGTTTCTGTCTCCCAAGGACTCTCTGCCCTGTCTGGTAGTTTGTGCCTACTCTTGCATTGAAGTCATCCAATTATAAGCTTGTCTTCTTTTGGCATATTGATGATGAGGTTCTCTAACTCTTCATAAAAGTTTTTCTTTGACCTCATCAGGATTTGACATGGTGGGAGCATATGCACCGGTGATAGTGGCATGGTGCTTTCCTGTAAATGGCAATTGCATTATCTTGAGTCTTTGGTTCATTCCTTTTGATAGGTATACAAGTTTGTTGACTACATTGGTTTTGATTGCAAAACCTATGCCAGCTTCACAGTGTTCCCCTTCACTGTGGCCATTCCAGAAAAAGGTATATACAGCTTCGACTTAAGTAAGCTGACCTTCATTTAACAGCCTTGTTTCACTCAGGGCTGCTTTTTGGAGTTACCTACATAGTTCTTTCATAACAAGAGCTGCTCTTCTTTCAGGTCCACTGTGTTTTTTTTTTTATTGTCCATTAGTGTGCACACATTCCATGTATCTATAGTGAGTGGATTCATTTTTGCAAAAATTTTTGTACATTTTTTTTTTTGTATTTTTATAGCAGGATGGGATCCCCACCTGCCAGGACAAGCAGGTTAGGGTTGGGTGAAGTAGACTCTTTAGAGTACCCCTTTCTAACACCAGGAGGTGAGCAGCATCATCCTTCAAAAAGGCTTCTCAGACACCCTAGGTCTGCCGAATATCACAACTGTCTCCAGTGAGAAGACAATCCTAAATGCTGGGTCATCTATCTGCAGGGTTGTAGCTACAAATCCCAGTGTAGCCACAGCTACTACTTTGTCACTTGAATTTGAGATAGGTAAAATTGGTAAAATGGTATGGGCATAAATCATATTTAAGTGAGGCAGAGTTTTGCAAAGGTATGGGCCTCCCTCTCTCTTCCAGAGTCACCAAAGTCTAGTTGTAAGACAGAGTCAAGGTGACGGGTGATGACTTGAGATGCAGTGGATTACATTGCTGTCTTTGATGTTTAACTAAGCTCTAACCATTCCTCAGCACCTGTTTCAGCTGCCTTCTTGGCTGTTGGAACAAATTGTTCCCATCCACCCAGTCTGCTAGGGGAAGTCTTCACACACTTGGAGTAGACATCCCCCTAATTCATCAAATGGTTTGTGACCCCTTGGTTACCCTTAATCTGGTTTAGCTTGTCTGCCAGAACTGTTCTAACTGTGGCTACTGTGCTTGCTACAGCTTTTGGAGGCACAAGTAGGAGCTGAGTCAATCAGATAGACAACAAAGTTGAACAGCAGCACTGAAAAGCTGCCTTCCCACCATAGTTACTAGTTTTCCCTCAACGCACTCTATACCCCTTATGGACATGCAGAGAAAAATGAAAAATTTGAATTGCCTGATGAGCATGTTCCCAGCTAAGGTCGAGCAAGGTGATCCTGCTTTCTTTTTTTAGCTCATTCTGTAAACAAGTATCCTTTTTGCAGTCTATTTAGTACCTTTTTTTTGGTATGTTTGTGTTTTTTGCATATTTGGTAATTTCTGTTTAAAATGGCTCTCAAGTATAGAGCTAAAGTCATATCTACTGTTCCTAAAAGCAAGAAGGTTGTGGTGTGCCTTATAGAGAAATTGCATGTGGTGGATAACCTATGTTCATGCAGTAGTTATAATGCTGTTGACTGTGAGTTTAGTGTTAACAGATTGACAATATGGCACATCTAGTGAAAGGAAAAGAAAATTTGCTGATCTGTGAGTGAAGATACTCTGTAAAGTACTAAAGTTAATGTTGTTAATCAGAAATTTACAGGAACAACCTTATATTTGCCCTAGGAGCAGGGGTCTAGTGTTCACTGATTTAGTGTTCGCGATGACTTTATAGAACATAAATATTGCAAATGATGAGAGACAACTGTACACACACACACAAGTAAGAAACAGGTAAGGCAGTTTGACTAAAATGTAGAGTGTGTGTGTGATAATGTGAATGATGTGAATGGAATCTAGAAAGATAGGAAAAAAGATGTATATATTTATCTATGCACGCTCCTAACATGCATGTGTGGATGTATATGTGTATATATACACATACTTCTATAATTCCATGATGTTTCCCACAGTAGAACATAAGCTTCTTAAGAGCTGAGTCTGCTTTATTTTTGGTTTTGCAATTTTATTACATGAAGACCTAGGTGCCAAAGAAATGTTGACCAGAATTCAGTTGAATGATAGGTAGTAGACTGGCAATTTAAAATAAAAGAGTATAATAGAATCTTAAATATTTACTTTGAACATTAGTGGTAGGAGAGGGAGAGTGGATATTATAATCCACTAAATATAAAGACAATGTACTTGAAATGGAGTAGAGAAAAAATGTGAAGAGGGTGAGTTCATTTTTATGGTACAGAGAGGAGGTTGGGGTAGAATGAATTGGAGACGTCAGAGAAGTTTTGCTTTACAAAATGATTAAGTTTCTAATTTTTGAGTGTGTGTGTTTTAACAACAATATTAAATTACATTGGGGTGACAGTAATTTTTTTTCCAGTGGTGAGCCATATGATTAAAAATCTATTTATATTGGGAGATCAAATAAATCTAGTTATATATTTTATTATATTCTGCTTCAATTGCAATTACTAATTGATTGAAACCTGCTAGTATAACACCTGTTCACATTCAGTCATACACTAGTGCCATACAGTTCTCTAATAGGTTCTTATGTGAGGTATTTGGGTGTGTTTTGCTTTCTTTTGTTTTAGTTTGTTTTTAAGGTGATCCCAAGGCAGTCTCTACCCTGAGCTCAGATGGGCTACCTGTGACTCAGTGGCTTTATATTGGATGATCTGGGATGGTGTTATGCATCATGAGTACTGAATTTGGTTTCTGAAGACTTGTATTTGATTCCCCATTTGTCTGCTTTAGAAGCATGTGTTCCACAGGTAACACTAAGGAGAAATTGGAGTTTTTAGACTCCAGCCTCTAACTATCACTCTTGATCTGGTTAGACAGGAAGGATAGGAAAACAGCTTCAGAGGGGTTAATAATCTTACTTTATTCTAGTCTTCTCAAAGGGTTGCTAATTGTCCCTTATTACTCTTCTCCCAGGGGTCAGTGAAAAGGGGAGGGGGGTGTAACTACACTTATATCTTGATGGGATCAGTCAAGACAAACACAGCTTGCGCACTCCCCTAAATCCCCTTAAGCCTCAGTGGGGACCAGTTGAGGCAGGTACATGCATTCCTCTATGCATTACCGAAATCTCAGATGGGTTCCACTATGGATTCCCTTATAGAATTCCCCATGGTTTCCTCACTCACTGACTAGTGCCCACTTACTTTATAGGACAACAGATAAAGAATGCATCTTGCCAGAATTAAGCTTACAGGTTAATTTTACCAATATCACCATTCAACGCAAGCCTAGTAAATATCAATTGTCACCCACATATCTCATGGTGTAGTTGCAGTAGGACTGCCTATCACTATGATTCTAAGTATTACTGTCTAGTATTCTTGGAGTAATTATCTAATACCTGGAAACTAGACATTGCCATGGCCATGGATCCTGACAAACTAAACTCTAAAAGGGATAACAGTTCCTCCTTACATGCAGCATGTTACTTAATCTCTCTGGAGCTATTACTTAAAGTATGAAACAAGGCAGTTGACCTGATCGTGATTGATTCCTTGGAATATTTTAGATGATATTGTAAAGGACTGGTTAGTGAACTTCTAGAAGAGGATGAAGTGATTACAATGCACTAGCATGATTTTATCAACTCACCTTATTTATGTTTTTGATTGAATTATTATGCTAGAACATCAGAAAAACCCTGTAGATGTGTCTCAACCTAGATCTTAGGTAAGATTTTTATAAATTCCCTCTTCGCTATTTTTATGGATGAGTTTGAGAAAGGTAAGCTACAAAACAGTATAGTTAGATTGTTTCAGAAACCTTTAAATAGCCATACTCAAAAAGAAACTAATATTTTTGAAGTGACTTGAATAAGTGATATCTCTTATCAACTTTATAGATGACAAGAAGCTGAGAGATAGATAACACATTAGAAGACATGATCAAAAAAAAAGTCTTGACACACTATAACATTAGGATGAATCTATAATAAGCTGATTTTTTTTTTTGCCCAGTCTTTCAGTTATATTGGTTTACCGAACTCCTAGTGAGGAAACTTTCCCAACACATGCATCTGTAATTGTTTTGAAGCTTGTAAGTAATAGCTAGAAATTTGGCTGTAGTACTAAGATGTTATATAATTAGTAAGGGTCACACAGCTTTTGGAAAATTATGTCTAAATTGTTTGCCCAGAGAAATTTATCAGCATTGTACGTCAATTTCATGATGGCACGCTTGCCCAGGTTCTAGATAATGGAAAATGCTCTCATGTCTTCCCAGTCACCAGTGGAGTGAAACAAGGCTGTGTGCCTACTCCTGTGCTTTTTTAGCATGATGTTTCCAGCTATGTTGTCAAATGCTTTCAATGAGGATGAGCACAGCATCAAGTAAAGCTACCACACAGATGGTAAATTCTTCAATTTGAAAAGGTTACAAGTCAAGACCAAAGTGGAGGGAGTGTTGGTACATGATTTTCTGTTTGCAGATGATTGTGCACTGAGTGCAACCTCTGAAGCTGAGAATGCAACAAAGTATGGATCAATTCTCCACTGCTTGTGCTAATTTTGGCCTAAGAACACCAAGAAAACACAGGTTCTCCATCAGCCACCTGTAGCACCAATGCAACATTCACAGCACCCATGATCACTATCAACATACCTGTGTGGTGCTCAATGGCAAAATGTAACAGACTCCATATAGAAGACATAGGTAAAGCATTTATTCAAACACCAAAAACCAAATCCCCAAACCCAGGAAATCAAACCCATCATAGCAGCATAGAAGTTAATGCACCACAACATAGCAGAGAGCCTTACCATCCTTTAGCCTTCCCACACATCAGCACAATCCTAGATGGCAAACACCAGCTTTTACTCACAAGCCTATCTGACTCCCTCAGATATGTGCTGTCCTCTTCCCAGTCTAGTTAGCTCTGACACCCAACTTCCTGTGGGCTCTGCTCTACCCTTTAGCAATCTCCTCCCACCACAGGCTCCATGTAATTACATTCAGCCTATTAGGGGGCAGTGTATATTTTCAAAGCAGGGACAGTCTTCAGATTCCCTTAGGCTTATTAAGGGGCAGAGAAGATCTTCAACTTCCCATTACCATTACATTTGGCCCCAAGATCTTTCATGTCTCATACATAGCAAAAATACATTAACAATACATTTCATTACATAGATTAATGAGAGTTTAGGAATAACTGGTGGGTAACTGATATCAACAGAACTTTGCAACAATATAACAGGGATAATAGAAAATAAACAGATAGCACAATATCTTAGGATGGGGGTTTGGGCACAAATACCCCATCCTTCCCCCCTTGAATGAATGTGTCTCAAAGTCTTAGGGTAAGGGGTAAGGATCTCTACTCCATAGCCAGTTCTAGCTGAAATTGGATGTAGAGCTGTTCCTGCCCCAGGAGGTCCCATTTGATAGGTCAGTTCTTTAGCTGGCATCTGGAACTCAGTCAAGGCCAGGTCCAGGAGATCCTGTTCAGAAGGTCAGTTCTTTAGCTGGCATCTGGAGCTTGATCGATGCCAGGTCCAGGGGAGGCACATCACAGTCATGGGCAAAGGGTGGCATTAGGCTTAAGCAATCAGGCATCTGTAGGTGGAGGGTAATAAGTCTGCAGGATACAAATCTTGCAAATAAGTTTCACAGACAAAAAAGCCAAAAAGAAACAAGTATAGGGTCAGCTGTGCTTCTGGAGTCCATGAACTCACTATCATACCCTCATTCACAGTAGAATACATGACACTGTCCTCCTTGTTCTGCTGCAATGGCTTGATATACTGTCACAAGTTCAGCACACCGATCGCTTTCACTTATCCCAGCACTTTCTTTAATCTGAGTCTCCCTGAAAGTGTGACAAACTTGGATACAATGGTTCAGGAAGAACTGTAGGGGAAGTTCTCACTTCTCTGTTCTGTCTAACATCAAGCCCATTTTCTTGATACATTTTATATAGCTCATTAGTTGGAATACCATCAATTCTTCTAAAATCAACTCCTGCTCTCAACAGAGCAGTAAATAGTTCTTTTCTTGTCAATCTATTCTGACTTTGAAATCTGCTGGCCATTTACTTTTCTCTCTCGAGGAAATTTGTCTTTTTCCCATTCTCTTAAATCACTGAGCTGTGAAATCTTATGCAGCGCCTCTGCAAGGGGGTGCCCTATTATTTCACCAACTATTAGAGTCAAAAGTAGGTACTTATAAGCAGTAGGAGCTGTCTTCACCATGATATTTCCATGAGAAACTGCTAAGGGGATATCATAATATGTATCTGCATCTCCAACTATGATATCAGTTTTTATTACTTCTTTCAACTTTCTCATGCAGTCTTTAAGTGAGTACCAGTGTCTCTCTCCAGTAGGCCACATAGAATCAGTGGGATGCATTTTATTTCATTCCTTGGCAGCTAGAGCTAACATATTGGTCATATTGTTGCATCCTGCTATATGAAAATCTCTAAAAGTTTGCTGGACAAAAGGATTGTGACAAATATTTAGGGATTTCAGACAGTCCACACTATCTACCAATACTCCGGCTCCTTCATTACTGATTCTTACCATCCACAGCACTAATGATTCTCCCATCTTTTGGTTGAATTTGCTTAATCTATCAGTAACCTCTTGTTGAGTGAAATCCTCATTTATCTCTCTGAACACGACTCCCTGATTCTCCTGCTTTGTTCTTAGTATGGGGTGAGCTTCTGCCCTTGTAAAAGCTTGGTCATGAAACAATATATCACCCTCTACAACATATGTGCTCTCCTGGGTGTTATTGTCATAGCAACTAGACTTAGTCCCTACCAAAACTGTCAGAACTTTTTTCCTGTTACTCTTCTGCTCCTTTTTCTGAGCCAAATTCACAACAGCCCTCTCTTCTACCACCTTAGACCCTCCAGTTTGCTCTTCTAACGGAGAGTTTGAATGCTGGCACACAGCCAGTTCTCTATTTGAGTTTTCTCTTGTAAGAGTTTGTGTCTACTCTTACACATAATACAGGAACCTATTAGTAAAACTTAGCCCCTCCTACTCACTGCCTCCAGCTCTTTCCAGGTTTTGTTGGTATTCTTAGCAAACGTGTTTCTAAATCTCTAGGTTTTCCCTGCTGTAACTTCAGTTACCGGTTTTCACAGAGCCCTGTACTTTTAGACCACTCCCTTGCCAGGGAGGCATAAAGTAAATCCTCCCATCCTAAGATAGCCATTTCTTCTTCTAAATCCCTTCTGCCTCCAAATAGAGGTCTGATACCTCGCAATCCCAGTCTTGCTGCCAAATGTAGTTCCAGTGCAACATTCACAGCACCCACAGTCACTATAAATATACCTACATGGTGCCCAGTTGTAAAATATAAGAAACTCTCCATATAGAAGACAAAAAACAAAACATTTATTCAGACACCAGAAGACCAAATTCTAAAACCAGTAAGCCAATTCCATCATAGTAGCAAAGAATTTAATAAGCCACTACAACACAGAGAACCACACCATCCTTTAGCCATCCTACAAAGCAACATAAGCCTAGCTGGCAAACACCAACTTTTAATCACAAGCCTATCTGATTCCCTTGGAAGTGTGCGCTCCTCCTCCCAGTCTAGCTAACTCTGACTCCCAGCTTCCTGTTGGTTCTGCTCCACCCTTCACCAAACTGTTCCCACCACAGATTCCATATACTTAAATGCAGCCAAGTAGGAGGCAGTGTATATTTTCAAAGCAGGGACAGTCTTCATATTCCCTTAGACTTATTAAAGGGCAAGGGAGATCTTCAAATTATCATTACACCACCACTACACCATCCATACATGGAACTATTGGTTATAGCAAATGGAGAAGTTTTGAGTGCTGTGGATAAGTTCACTTACCTTGGTAGTGTACTTTCCAGGGATGAACACATTGATAATGAGGTTGTCACACACATTGCCAGAGCTAGCTCAGTGTTGGGAGGCTTTGACAGAAAGTATGGGAGAGAAGAGGTATTAGACTGACTACAGACTGAAGGTCTACAGAGCTGTTGTGCTGCCCTCATTGTTGTATATCTGTGAAACCTGGATAGTCTACCAGCACCATGCCAGGAAACTGAATTACTCCATTTGAATTGTCTCAGGAAGATTCTGAAGATCACCTGGCAGGAATCACCTGGTAAGATAACATACCAGACACTGAGGTCCTTACTCAAACTAAACTGCCAAGTATTCAGACTCTGCTTCAGAGGGCACAGCTTTGATGGACTGACCATGTTGTTCAAATGCAAAATATATGTGTGCCAGTAAGACTATTTTATGGATAATTCACACAGGGCAAGTGTTCACATGGTGGTCAGAGGAAGCAATACAAGGACACTGTCAGGGTCTCTCTCAAGAACTTTGGAATTGATAATGATACAAGACTGCTCAGCGTGGTATGCCCAAATCAGAGAAGATACTGTGCTCTGAGAGCAAAGCAGAATCATACAGCTGAAAGGAAACGCAGAATGTGCACCCCAAATGTTTACATGTATTATTTATACCTGACCTGTGGTAGAGATTCCTGAGCTCATGTTCTGGTCAACCATAGTCAGACACATTGAAACTTGACCTTACCATAGTGATGTCATTTTGGTCCTCTTCTAGCCTGAAGGAAAACAACCAACCAACCTAGGGTCACGTAGCCTATAAGTATGTGTGAGAACCAGGACTTGAACCTAGGTCTTTCTGACCACAAGTTAAACTTTTTATCTACTGTTATGGGAACAAAGATAAAGTTTTTTTCCATACAATTTTTTTTCTTTACAATTACACAATTTAGGAGGAGTAGACTTCAAGTTCTATAGGAGTCAGTAGTATGATAATGGTAAGAGATGTGCAACTTCTAGGAATAAAAAGTCCTTGCTTTCTTCACTCTGCCATGCAGAGAATCTGTCGGAAATACTCTGCCCCGTTCTTGGCACCACCATTTAGGAAAGACATTGATAACCTGTAGAATGACCAGATAAAACTGCCTAAGATGTTGAAGGAATTTAAATCTCCACCACTTAATGATTGATTAAAAGACTGGGAATGTTTAACTTGGAGAAAAGAGGACTCAGAGAGGGTATAATATGACTGGGTTTCAGAGCCTTGTAAGGAGTATTGAATGGAAGTGGGATTAGGCTTGTTCAACTTTACCCAGAAGACAGAAACAGGAACAATGGGGAAGTTACACAAAGGTAAATTTATACTTGATGTCACAAAAAAAAAAAAAAAAAAAATTCGTTAGCAGTTAGAGTGTACCAGCAGTAGAAATGCCTGCCTTAGAAGGTGTAGAACAGCTATAGCCCTCTAAACTCACAGTGCTAAGGGGACCAGATTAAAAGATAATTGGGAAATGTTTAACTAAACAAATATATAGTCAAGTGTAGATAATGTTATAGTTTTCCAAGTTAGTATGTGGCTGCACAGATCCATTTCTATTTGTATCGTTGGTGTAGAGTACCCCTTCACTGGAAATTTTCAAGCAGATGGTAGATTTCTGTTTGTTAGATATGTTAAGGAGAAGATTCTCTTTCTGGTATAAATTGGACCAGATATAATTCTAATGTCCTGTAATACTTTATTGCTTTCTTTTAGTAATCTCATTGAACAGCTATTTGCTAATTAAAGCAGTGCTCTAGGTACTTACCAAGTATTCCTTCACTTTAGCATTTTACGAAGTATTAACTTCCATGTTATGAACATTTAAAATTATGATTAAAGAGCTTAAATTTAGAGTATGATTCTTTTTTACAATACTAGGTATATTATAGGTTATTGACCTGATGATCAACTATTTAAACTGTAAGAGAAAGAAATTTATGTTTACAAGATACTTTGAAAAATGACTCACTATTTTCTGCTAGAGACAGCACTTTATGTTTTAATGTAGGTACTCCTGGTGAGCTCTCTAGATAGGAATTGCAAGCAGTTGGTTTTAGGCCCACCAGTCTATATTTTTAAAAAACATTTTCTTTTTAAATTAAGAAATTATCGAATATTAGCTAAAACATACATTTCCATATACAAATAACAATATAAAAAGAGAATTATATTTGAAACTATGAGTTTCGATTACAGATTTTCGAAGTTAATATTTGACATGACAGTACCAACATCATTCTACTTGTCTATGTTAACCTCTGAATTTTCTTATTTTCTTCTGTGGATTTTTAAAAAATGTTACATTGACACACTTTTTTGGTAACATTATCACTAGCCACCCACAATTCATATGTCTCTATGATTATAGAAAATACCAAGTTTCATTGATAGAGGGAGTTTCATCACTTGGGAGTTTCCTGTATCTATAAAGTCACAGATTTTGTCTCTGTCTCAAAAAAAAAAAAATCCCTTGTTGCATAAATGGCTAATGGATATGAATGAATAGTTTTCAAAGGAAGAAATGAATATTATCAACAACCATACTGAAATGTTCCAAATTACTAATAGGAAAAAAGCAAATTTAAACAACTCTGTAATTACATCTCACAATTATCAGATTTGCAAAGATGAGAAAAGAAAAAGGGCATTGCTAGACTGTGCAGCGACAAGCATAATATAGCACTACTGATGGAGATGGGCATTAGTCCACTCCTGGGATGTAATTTGGATCTATATCCCAAAATCACTAAATATTACAAACTCTTCAAATCAGCTATACAACTGCTAAGGACATACTCCAAAGACAAAAAGAAAGGACCAATATGTTAATAAATAAATTCATAGTAGCAGTTTTTGGTGCAGTGAAAAACAAAACCTACAAACAAAAGGCATACCTGTAAGTTAGGGGAATGGCTGACCCCCTCCAGTGATGAAGAACTAATGATGGTATCATTTGCTCCAAATTTCTTTTCCCTCCTTACTATTTCCCTTGTGTCTCATATGTGTTTCATTTTAGTCCTTGGGTCTTCCTTCATGTAATTTAAAGTGTACCATGGGAAAGGTCTATTACTTTATATTACTGAGTTATCTGATAATTTTTCTGAAACTCCATGGAAATTTTATAACTAATAGAAGACTAGAGACAGTGGACAGGAAGTTTTGGGATCTACAGTGTTGAAGCCCTAAGGTTTTTATTATGAGTTTAGCATTTCTGAATATATTTTCTTTATTACGTGAACTTGAGATAATTTGGTAATTAATCAGCTAATTAGAAACTTAAAGATTTACCACTGGTTAAAATAAAACCCAGTAATATATGTTGAATTTAAATATGTTGTAGTATGCCCAGTTAGTGCCATGTTAATTAACATGAATAAATGATTTCCTTCTAAAATAGACCCGAATCTGAAACATCTATTTAAAGGATTCATCTTCAAAACATTTTAATTTTTTCATTCTTTCCCTATCTTGCATTAAAATAGAAGCCTATATACATAGTTAGAGATATAATTAGCAAGATGAGGGTTTAAGTAATTTTCATCATAACTTCCTCACCCTACAACCTTAGTACTTTGAGAAATGTGCCGGATATATAGCAGTTAAAAGAAGAAGAAAAGATTGGAATGTTTCTATATAAGGTAAAATGCTCTGAAATAATAAACTGCCTCGAAATCAAATTCACTAACTACTCATAACTCACCTACATATTTTGCTCCCAGCACACAATCAACAAAGATTTATTAAGTGTTTACTATGTTCAAAGCATTAAAGTACAACAAAAACGCTGTCCCTTTCTTCAAGGAGCTCATATTCTAATAGGGAAGACTTATAAATTACTATTGCATGCAAGATAAACACCAAATAGTTGGGAAATCATCTTAGAAGGAAGTTACTAGCAGTGTGAATAACCAAGAAAGGCCTCTTGAAGAAAATAATAATTGTACTGAGTCTTGACATAAGCCAACAAAACTAAGAGGTAGAATTGAGGAAGGAGACTATTCCAAGAATGGGAGACAACCAGTGCAAAGGGATGGAGATAGAAGATGGAATCTTATGTTCCAGAAACACCAAGTAGGCCAGTGAAGCTGAATTGTAGAGTGTGTAAAGGGGAGTAAAGGTGAGAGAATTGGGAAGGTAGGAAGGGTACAGATTCTGAGGTACTTCAAGTGCCAAATATAAAACTTTATTTTTGATTTTGAACGTTGTAGAAATCCACGGTACATAGTTTATTGAATAGTGGTATGAGATGATCAGTCCTTTGCTTTAGTAGAATAAATGGAAGCTGAGTGGAGGACTGTGTGGAGTGAGGGGAAAATTTAGGCAGGGAGATAAATTGGTAGCCAGCTGAGAAAATCCAGGTAACATATGATGAGGACCTGTGCTAGAGTAAGTGAAGTAAAAAAGTATATGACAGTTATTGTAAAGGTGGACTTGATAAGATTTGACACCAGATTGAATACGTGGGGCAAGTCCAGGTGAGGAGTTGAGGATGACCCAGAGACTGTGAGCCTAGGTAACTTCAAGGATGACAGTGCCCTAGACAGTTATAGAAAAGTTGGAAAAATGGTAGGAAAGACAGCAAGTTCTTTTCTGGATAATCTGAGTTTGACAGTGGCTTTATATCAGTGGCTTTGACCGGTACTTTAATGCTATATGCCAGATAGGTATTTACCACAGTAAAGGCAACCTCCTTGCTGTGATGTGAGGGAAAAGAACCACTATTATCAGTTTGCCATTTGGAGGCAGGTAGAGAACCACCCTAAATGCTCCAATTTTCTTGAGGAGCATTGTTGGATTGATGAGCCCAAGATACATCTAATTTAAGGTGTCCAAAAGGTAGTTTGTGATGTGTGTCTTTAGTCAAGGGGGAAAAATTTGGAGTATATAGGCATGGTAATGGTTTGCATAGAGATGATAATTGGACCCCTACAAGATGATGAGATCAACAAGTAAGATTATAGAGGGAGGAGAGAAAAGAAGAGAAGAGAGGACAAAGGGCACACCCATGGTTAAGGGGAATGATTTAGATGAGAATCCAGGGAAGCAAAGAAGACTAAGGAATAGTCAGACTGGCAGAAGGAGAATGAAGAGAGATCATTGTAGCAAAACCCTAGACAGAAGAGAATATACAGAAGGAGAAGGCTGTCATTGTCAAAGGTTTCTAAAAAGGCAAGAAGAATGAGGATTGAGAATAGACCATTAAATTTCATAATTATGACATCACTTGTAACTTTGGAGAGAGCAGTTTCAGTTGAATGAGGAGGTCAGAATTCAAACTGTAGAGTGGTTCAAAAAGAGTGAGACAAGAGGACATAGAGGCCTCTAGTGTAGGCTTATGTAGTAGGGAAGCCCGTAAGGAAGGAGGATTTATTCTGTGAGAGAAAGAGCTTTGATAATAGCTGTTATAATGGTGGACTTGACTGGCACTTCAGTGCTATATCCCAGGTAGGTATTGATTACAGTAAAGAAAATCCACTTGCCCTGAGATTGGGGAAGAGAACTAGTATAGTCAATTTGCCATTTGGAGGCAGGTTGAGAAGCACCAAGAATCAGTCTTTTCAGACGTGAGTGCTCTAGATGGCCCAAGGAACATTGTTGGGAAGATGTTTTGTTCCTGATTGAGGGCAGGGTAGAGAGAGTGTCTCTATGGTCCTTCACTTAGAGCAATGGTCCTCAACCTTCCTAATGCCTCGACCCTGTAATACTTGTATGTGGGCATATCTGCATGTGGGTGGACCTGCCTGGAGATGGATAGAGGAGCCATGTCTCAGTTCCTAAGACCATCGGAAATATGTGTTTTCCTGTGACCACTGTGAAAGGGTCGTTTGACCCCCAAAAGGGTCACGACCCACAGGTTGAGAACCACTGACTTAGAGGACTATGTTGTCATGAACCCTACGTTTCCACTTTGGTAGTGGACCCACCCACAAATCTCTGCTGTTTCTTGTCAGGTTTTCAACTTGGTTTAGCAGAATGTTTATGCTGTTTCTGATCCTTTGATGTTCCACCAAAAAAAAAAAAAAAAAAAAAAAGAACGTAAGGGAAGATTTTAGTACAATTCTTTAATAGGTATTGATTCCAAAGGAGAAAACCTTTGATTGTCCAGTTGTTTTTCTTCTAGGCCCCCCCATCATTTTATCATATGTGTATAGAGTACAAATGAAGATTTTATCTGGACAGTTCCTTAAATCTTCTGTATACCAGCCATGTGGCTCAAAATTCAGCATACTGAGAATTTGTCAGGATATCCATCCTTCAAGCTATCCCTCATTACTGGATTAACATCCTCCTTTAGGTGATTGTATCTTTAGCATCCTAAAGTACTTTTGTCTTTGTGTCCCTTAATTCCTACCAAATGCTCTACTTATCCTTGCCATTATAGAAAGAAACATAGAAAAACATGGACTCCATGGAAAAGCTTTCTCCATAGTTCATTTTTGGCAATCCAAGCTGTTATAAGCTGTTCTGTACTCTACTCAAAAGAGATGGACTTTAGGGTGACCCCATCAGAATATGTAGGTGGAGAATGTGAGTTCTTCAAAACCCAAAGATTCCCCTCTGTCTCTCAGCATCTTCTTTAATGAGCAAGTGAGCATCACTGCGCTGTTGAATAATATCCAGAATCATCTGGGTTTTCCTCATCTTCACTGTTCTCTCCAACATATGGGCTACTTAGGAAGAATATAGCATTTGTTTTGTCAAGGGTGTGCCTGATCAGGTAGGTGTTGATTTGAACAGTATTGGGGAGCCTGTTAAGCCCAGGAAGTTGTGACTACATATACTTTTTTATCTTAGGTCACTAGAAAGTTACATCAGTAGTTCAAGCTTTTGTCTCCTGCATCGTTAAGTCTCAAGGATGGCTTTAATTGCCTTTTAAGGTAACCTAGGATATGCATCATGAATCTAAATAGTGCAGTTGGACCTTCTTTCATGTTTCTCATCCAAATTATTTATAGATGTCATTCTGGCCATCTATAATTTGTATGAATAGTTCAGGATTGAGTTCTTTCAAATGCCTGAAAATTCTTTTTCTCATTTTTATTCTTATAGGTTTGTTCTAAGTTTTTGGGGTGGTCTGATTCAGGAATAGCTCTCACCTTAGTAATGAATCTTTTCTTATCTGTTAAATATAATCAGTTTCCTTTCTGGTGTCATTATTTATTGTTTCCAGTGCCAATCATTTATTTTCTTGAAGAAAATATTCCTAATATGTCGATGTAAATTCTTTTTAGTCAGGGGCCTTTCTCATTCCTTATTTCTGATCCTGATTTTTTTTTCCCCAAAATTTTATTTTAAACTCACACACTAGAACAAAAATAGAGAATAGTGAAAAGAAACAAAAACATATAATAAGCTTAAATATTGGAACTTAAAAATCAAAATTTGAAAGGAAAAAAACATGTCGTGTGCATAGCAGAACATAAGAGAGGATTCAGAATATGTAACAATAAATTTTCACTTCAAGAAAACCTATATGATAAATAATACTTGTGTTGAGAATTGTCTATCTTTTCTTTGCTTCCTTGTGAGTTTTCTTTTGTTCTCTGTGGTGTACTTTTTTACTTTGTTCATTTTTCCTTCCCCCTGACAACCTTCCCCCCTAAGAAGACCACAATAAAGTTTAGATATGTTTCTCTATAGCAGTGGTTCTCAACCTGTGGGTTTTGTTCAGTTTGTAACAATGAAAATACATCCTGCATATCAGAGAGATTCATAACAGCAGCAAAATTACATTTATGAAGTAGCAGCAAAAATAATTTTATGATTGGGGGGTCATCACAACATGAGGAACTGTATTAAAGGGTCTCAGCATTAGGAAGGTTGAGAACCACTGCTCTGTAGCTTTAAATATATACATACTCTCCCCATCCCCCAGAAGGCTACAATAAAGTTTAGATATATTTCTCTATAGCTATAGATATATACATACACACACATATATAGACATATACTTTCCCAAACCTATTCTATTCCTGATCTTTGTTTTTATGTATATGCATATCTCTTGTTTTCTATCCCTCCTGCCTCCTCTGCTTTACTTTTACAAAACCCACTACCTTGCCTTCCTAAGACTTGTCTATCTCCCTCCAAGGATCCCTCCCCTATCCTCCCATTCCCATAAATCTAAACACCCTTCTTTACTTCTGTTTTCCTATTCCCTCATCCTCCCCTCTAAAGAGCCTTCCTTTGTTCTCTCCCCCCTCCCTATGCTCCTACCATTTTATTCTGAATTTAGAATTTTGGGCAGGTGTCCATTTGATATTACTCTTTGGGGGTTTCCTTACTTCAATATCCTCCTCTGAAGATGAACCCTGGTCATCTCTATTCCCATATTAGGTTTCTATGGTTGAATTCTTTTTCCTTTTCCTGTGCATTTTTTTTTTTTTTGGTGGTTGACAGTTTAATTATTTGTAGTCACCTCTAGCCCTGGCGTATGGGAAATGGTGCCTCTTGCCCTAGATCTTCAGTTCTTTCCTCTAGCCTGAAACCAAAGCCAAACCTCCAGCCTCCTATAAGTGCTGGCCAGGGGCTTTCTGCCCCACTTCTTTTGCACTTACTGGATGGGGACTGGTTCCTTCTTGCCCCAGCTGCTCTTCACAGGTTTCTGGTCAGCAGAGGTTTGCTAGATCTTCCTGGGCTCAAACACTCAACTCCCCTTACTATCCCAGGTGTAAAAGTTCCAGTGGATGGGGCTGAGGCAGCCTCTCAAACCAACTAACGCCATGGCTTGCAGCTTGTCCTTTTAAGAGATTTGCTGCTTGATGTTAAAAAGGGAAGCTAGCCTGGAGATGTTTACTCTTCACCCTCTTGCTGGGATTTTTCTTCAGATCTCAAATTGTCCGAGGAGGACCATGGTTATGCACCTCTTCTTATTTATCTCCTCCTACACTTTGTTCACCCTAAGTGCTATTTTAACTCTTTTGTGGGGGAAAATCTTGAGAGCTTGGAATTTTCTGACCTACTGGGCCATCGTCCCAGAATCTTCTCTCTGATCCTGATTTTCTAAAATATTTCCCATTTTCAGTTCTTTTATCTTTGCTTAGAGATGATTGACTATCAAAACATTATAATTTAGTTTGAAGCATCTTATGAATACTACAAAAATACATTTAAATGATCAAATTAGGTATAAAATATGCTAACCTAATGAGATAGAAATATCATGAAAAATGTTCTGCACAGAACCAAACAAAAAGAGTCCATATTGATATCAAGGTTTTATAAATGCTCCTATTCACTAATGACATTGTACTAATTTGATCATGCCCTGAAAGCATACAGAATTGGAGAGTTCAAAAAGATAAGAAATGTAAAATGCAGAGCTTTCAAAATGATTTCAGACTGTAATTGCATGAGCATATCTTTTTTTACACTCATAGCCTCTTGATGTTGCTATTTGACTTAAAGTCATGGAAGCATATCTTAGGAGAATCAAAATTTCAATTAAACCAGAAGAGAAGAGGTATGATATATGTAATTAGGCTGCAGAATAGTACAAGTAATGGATTTGTGTGCAAAATTTAGCACACATTAAGATTAATGCTTGAGAAAAAAAATGTAGATTTGTTGAATAAGTAGAATGGGGAAGGGAAGGAATAAGCATTTATTTACTACCTATTATGTGCCAGACACTGTACTAAGTAAGCACTTAACAAATATCCTCTCATTTAATTTAATTAAGAATGAGAGATTACAAATAAATAGGTCAAATTGCTTCATTGATACCACTGAGGAGGGACTCCATCATATTTGATGAGACCTCTGTGTGCAGAATTTATGGAAAGAAATGCCTCAGAATGTGTTGATATGACAAAAAGCCCTGGAGAGGTTGCAGTCTCTATTGGAACAGAAATTGTCAGACGATAGTGCTGAAATCAGTCAGTCACTGTGTCAAAGTAGGAATGGTACTGTACAATTTGAAAGTATTTTATATAAAGTTATAAAAATAAGGAAGGAAGAAATGCAGAAATTTTAGTAATAACCTGAATAAATGTTGTTTGATGTTTTCCCTGCTGTTATGAAATTATACTTCAATTGGAAACTGAATTTTGAATTTGTTATATTAATGATATTTTCAGTAACTGGCTATATCCCAAGTGAAAACTATACATACTGAGTTGCTAGACTTTATAAATAATTTTGGTCATATTTAAGATTAACCTTGCCTAATAAGACATTTCTTTTTTGCTAATGTTCAGTTATCTCCATTTATTGGGGAATGACTGAAGAAATTATGATTATCTGAGTGTAATGAAATGTTATTGGATCACAAGTAACTATAAAGATGAGTAATCAGAATTCAGAGAAAGATGGGAACTCTAGAATAAACTGATAAAAAACATAATGCAGAATTGGGATGTATATGTGTGCATGTATACACACATAAACAATATGTATGTGTATATGTGTTGCATATACATATAATCACTACAGTAATATAAACAAAAACATTACAAAGGAACTGAATTGAGATGTAATGAAATGATATATCTTGTTCCCCATTAAGAAGAAAAATTGTTTTATAATTTCTTTTTTTTAAATGAAAGTTTATGTTTATTTTTAGTTTATGTCATTCATTTCCACAAGATTTTGAGTTACAAATTTTCTCCTTGTCTTTCCCCTACACACCACCCCAAAACAGCAATCCCACTGTATGCTCCCTCCCCCAGTCTGCTTTCTCCTTTATCCTCCCCATCCCTTCTCCCACTTTCTGGTAGGGCAAAATGGATCTCCATACCCCAGTGCCTGTATATCTTATTTCCCAGTTGCATATAAAAAACAATAGTGATGATAATAATAATAATAATAATAATAATAATTACAATAATGATTTTTAAACATTTGATTTTACAACTTTGAATTCCAGATTCTTTCCCTTCCTCCCTCGTCACCCACCCTTACTGGGAAGATAAACAATTCAATATAGATTTTGCATGTGTAGTCATATAAAACATTCCCATAATGGATATATTATGAAAGACTGACTATATTTCCCTCCATCCTATCCCACCCACACTTGTTCTGTTCTCTGCTTTGACCCTGTCCCTTTTCAAAAGTGTGTGCTTCTAACTACCCTCCCCCCCCAACCTGCCCTCCACTCCATCATCCCCCCTCTCATCCCCTTCACTCCTACTCTCCTATAGGGCAAGATACCCAATTGGGTGTGTATGTCATTCCTTCCCTAAGCCAAATTCGATGAGAGTAAGGTTGATCCATTCTCTTTGCCTTCCTATTCTTCCCCTCCATTGTAACAATTATCCCTTGCCTCTTCTATATGAGATAATTTACCCCATTCTGTCTCTCCCTATCTCCTCTCGTTATATTCCTCTCTCACCTCTCAATTTCACTTTTTAAATATCATCCCTTCCTATTCAATTGATCCTGTGCCCTCTCTCTATGTGGACCTGTACACATATATACACACACTCACATATGTATTCATATGCACATATACCCTTGTGTATAGACATATATATGTATGTATACACCCCCCCCACACACACATATACACATTTATATTCCCTTCAACTATCCTCATATGGAGAAAAGTTAGATAAGTTAAAATTATTGTTTTTCCATGTAGGCATATAAATCGACTCTGATAAGTTCCTTATGATTTCTTTTCCCTGTTTATCTTCTCATTCTTTTCTTGCTTCTGGTATTTGAGTGTCAAATTTTCTATTCAACTCTAGTTTTTCATCAAGAATGCTTGAAAGTCCTGTATTTCATTGAATGACCATATTTTCCCCTGAAACATTATACTCAGTTTAGCTGGGTAGGTGATTCTTGGTTTTAATCCTAGCTCCTTTGACCTCCAGAATATCATATTCCAAGCCCTTCGCTCCCTTAATGTAGAAGTTGCTAGGCTCTGTGTTATCCTGATTGTGTTTCCACAATATTCAGATTGTTTCTCCTTGGCTGCTTGTAGTATTTTCTCCTTGATCTGGGAACTCCAGAACCTGGCTATAATATTCCTAAGACTTTTCTTTTGGGGATCTTTTTCAAGAGGTGATTGGTGAATTCTTTCAGTTTCTATTTTGCCCTCTGATTTCTAGATTCTTTATTTGATCATGGCTTTCAGGTAGTCTAATAATTTTTAAATTATCTGTCCCGGATCTATTTTCCAGGTCAGTGGTTTTTCCAGTAAGATATTTTACATTGTCTTCTATTTTTCCATTTGTTTGGATCTGTTTAATAGTATCTTGATTTCTCATAAAGTCATTAGCTTCTATTTGCTCTACTCTAATTCTGAAGGAATTATTCTCTTCAGTGAGCTTTTGAAATTCTTTTCCTGTCTGACAAATTCGGCTTTTTAAGGTATTCTTCTCATTGGCTTTTTGGACCTCTTTTGCCATTTGAGTGAATCTATTTTTTAAGGTGTTATTTTCTTCAGTCAGGTTGTTGACTCTCTTTTCATGATTTTCTTGCATCATTCTCATTTCTTTTCCCAATTTTTCCTCCATTTCTCTTACTTGATTTTCAGAATCCTTCTTGAACTCCTCCGTGGTTTGTAACCAATTCATATTTTTCTTGGAAGTTTTTGATGCAGGAATTCTGACTTTGTTGTCTTCCTCCTGTTCCATGCTTTGATCTTTTTTGTTCCCAAAAAAGGAATCTAAAGTTGGATTGTTGTGCTTGCTTTGCTTCCTTTTCTTGCTCATGTTGCCACTCAGTTACTTGACTTTTGAGGTCTTTTCCACAGTAGAACTCTGCTTCCAGAGGGGAGAGCTTTGTCCCAAATCACTGGGGTTTTTTGCAGCTGCCAGATCTATTAGTTGGGTGCCCTCTCTGCTCCCCCACAAGCTCTGGCCTACTGGTCACACACCTCAGGACCACCACCCCAGACTGTGATCCAGATCCAGGCAGGTTAAAGCAAGAGCAATTACCCTCTGAATGGTTGCTTGGCCCCCCTACTATATGCAGGGGAATAGCTCTGAAGCAGCCATGTGGAGGTGGCTGCAGGCCCCTGCAGTACCTCCACCACTTCTAGCTCTGGGGGCAGGGACTGGACCTGCTCCTCCATCGCCTCCAGTTCCAACAGAGTTCTACACTGACCTCTCACTTTTTCTTTGTCATATATGGGTTGATAATTCCGGAAACTGCTGCAGCTGTTGGTGATCCCCTCTCTACAAGTCCACTGCAGCCGCTGGTCAGGGCCATCCTGGGGCTAGAACCACGGGCTCATGCAGGGGCTGGGCTTGGCTCTTGTATGCTGTGATGAACCTTTCTTGTCCTCCTGCCGGGCTGCGTTCAGCGGGAAATTTGTTTCTCTCTGTAGCTCTAAAATTTGTTTAGAGTCATATTTTATAGGTATTTGAGGTGGTTATGGGGGGAGCCATGGAGTTTTCCTGCTTCTACCCATAATATTTTTTAACTTCAGATTTGGTGTTTTCTTAGTTGTTTTGCTTAGCTAAATTTTCTTTGTTTATTTGGGGCAAGGCATATGAGTAGATGAGTAATGTAAAAAATAAAAATTATCAAGGACTTTTTTTTTTTAATTAAGCATTCAGATTCAAAAGTTGATGTATCAGCAAAATGCTGGGGTGTGTGTGCCTATTTGCGCACATGCATGTGCACACACACTCAGGAGCACATACAAAATTATACTAAATTAAGGGAAAGAAATTTTTAAGAATAATTAAATATTCCAAACAGATGTCTTATAACCTTTCATATTAGACTTTAAAAGAAGTAATTTTGTAAATATTCAGTGTTACTTCACAGATTAAAATGAATGTTTTTTTATTTTTAAAGTACCAATCATGTGACTTTTATTCTTAGAGATTATTTTGAAACTTATATATATTTAAATTCATTTTTATTTAGGAAAAAAATTCTTTTCAGGACAAAGAAAAATAGTGTAATTAAATGAAAAATCAATTTTAAAGTACCCTATTCAAACAGAAGATTCGTATTCATAATTTTAGAAATAATTTCCTTTATTTTAAAAAACTTTTATGCATTTTAACCTGAATTTATATTTTCATATTTTTGTTTTGGGAGAGACAGTTTACTGGTTGTTTGGGTTTTGTTTTTTTTTTTTTTTTTTGTTATTTTTAAATACTCAAAGATAATTGAGAGGAAACCTGGTGAAATGAAAAGAACAGTGTCCTTGGAGTCTTGAGAGCTAGGTTTACTAGCTTTGTTACTTACTAGATATGAATATAGTCAAACCTCTTAACCTTTCAGTGTCTTTTTTTGTAAAAGAGAGTGGCAATATTCAACTAGATATTTCCTGAAAGTTCTTGTGAGAAAAGCACATTGTAAAGTTTTAATTGCTACAAAGCTATGAGTTGTGTTGTTAATTTTAAAATTTATATATATTTATATCATTTATTTGCAGAGGTTTCTTTTAATTACTCTGCTGTTTTCCCCTCACACTCGTATTTAAGATTTAGTTTATTTGACTATGTAGGAATGACTTGGCTGGAAAAATAGCACTGTGCCTGTGTGGGTTAAATGCCTATTATAAATAATGTATATCATTATTAGAATACTGATCATTTTATTTATCTAAACTGCATTTTAAGAGAGTATTTGAATTCTAAATTGATTTGTTTATTTACTTTTAGTTTACAAGATTCAGTTCCAGAGTCCCTTGAGTTTCAAGTTTTCTCCCCTCCCTCTCCCCCACTCCCATGGCGGCATGCTGTCAAGTATAGAATCTGCAAGAATATTTGAATTCTAATACTAATCCTTGAATTATCACTTATGTGTTGCTTAAGGATAGCTCTTTTTCCCTTCCTTTTTGGACATTAGTGTCTAGCATTATTATTTATTTATCTAAACTTAATGATTCTGAGAATAGCTATTATATAATAAAGGTCATAAATGGCCGTGTTCTGATATCATATTCCCTAATACTAATGGTGCATTGGTGTTTTTAATGAAATAGACAAGAAATGGATGAAATGGACAAGATATATTGATCAGATTCTGTAGTGTAAAGTCAAGGTATTTATTGTCTGATTTCTGCACGAAATGTTAATAATTAGAACTGTTTGATATATATGTATATATATATATATACACATATATATGTATACAGTGTTATAATTAGAATATGTATATTTTAAATTTTAAAATATTTCCAGTGTAGCATTTATTTTAAGATGTGGGTCAATTACTTTGCGTGGGAAATATGTATAATTGTTATTTAAAGCAATATTGATTGCTCAGATTGAAAACACAAATATTTCTAATTTAGCAGCACTTAATGTGACCCTTTTTACTGTGTATATGACTATATTCCGATGACATTAATTATTATTAGTTAATTGTCATCTGAATATTTCATATTATAATTTTTTTACTTTCATGTTTCTTTTTGTCCTACACTTTTAATTTTAGGACAAAATGAATACCGACCGCATCTATTCACAGTATCTGAAACAGCTGTCATCATAAGTATTATAATTAATCTTGTTGAGAATATTCTTCTTAAAAACTATGAGTTTCCTAAACTTCCCTTATCTTCCCAGGTTTTTTGCATGTTAATTAAGTTGATGAAAAATAATATTCATTTATTTAAAGTAGCACCATTCTGTAGACTGATGTCAGTGGTTTCAAATTATTAAATTATGAGTCATGCAGTAGCATCATAATCCTTTTTAATCCACTGACCCTCCTTAGAATAGTGTACAGTTGTTTTCCCTCTAAAATTATATATATCCATTTTGTATTCTTTTTAAATGAACAACTTTCAAAGAACATTATGACTAACAGTGGTAAAGAAGTTAATGGAAAACAGAAGACTGTTTTTGTAAAGATTCTGTCTTGTACTATTTTAAACATAAACATATACCAAAAAATATAAGGTTCTGCAAACCATATTTAAGCATTTATCATCTTCGTATTTTTATGTATTAAGTAGAAACTTGCTTTTAAAAAATAAACTTTAATGTAACTTTTATAACATTTTGGTTTTTAAATTTTTTAAATTCAGATGTTAATATTTTGGAGAGTTAATGATTTAGCATTTTTTTAAGTGACAGAAGGAAAGGGCGCTATTACCTTTACTGAAGTCCGTGAAAGGGTATTACCACTTTTCATGGATGCTAATGAAAGGCTATAATAACCACTTTGTGATGGTGATGAAAAAGTTTAGCCATTTAATTCTCTTTTATAATTTACATGTAAACAAAAAAGCATATTTAGTAGATTATATGAGTAATCATTTGAATATTGAATATTGCCTTATTTTTTTGCTAAAATACTGCCTGGATCCCTCTTTTTTCCCCCATACCTCCAATACATATATATTTATTTGAAGTTAAAAAAGACTTTTCTTAAACTAGGGAGTTGCTGTGTAATATCACGTTAATGTATAGACTACATAATCAGTATTCTTGTACTTTTCCTAGCAAAATAATTATATATTAGATTTTAATGTTAATTTTTTTTGTTTCTCAGTTAATGAACACATTTGTTTAAAAGTTTGTCTTTATATTTTTATAGGAACTGTAATAGGTGTTGTTATTTACACTGGAAAAGAAACTCGAAGTGTAATGAATACATCCAATCCAAAAAACAAGGTAGGCTAGATTAAAAAAAGTGACTGCTTTAATTTTAATTTTAATTTCAATGATCTTAAAGTATATATAGTTCAGGAAAGTTTGTGCATCTTTAGTTAACCACATAAGAAACATTTAAACAAGCAATAGCAATCTTAATTTACTAGATGATTTGACATAGTGATAGTGCCATAATTCTTTGTCCACTGAAATGAATTTCTAATTATTTGTTTTCAGCAACTTAAATTGATTTATTTATCAGTATACATTTAACACCCTTCACTTTAAAAAAAATCCTAATTTAAACAGCATACAAAATATACCTAGGATTATTATAGATAATTGTTGGCCTCTGAATTCATTTACCAAGATTGGAATATAGTGGCTCATTTTTCACACTTCATTTTTAGCATTCACTATTCATAGTTTTCAAATAAATGTATCATAGTAATTTTTAAGAATGTTTCAAAAATGTTTCAATTATATATGATATTTGTGTTGATAGCAGTATTTTCAGAGTCTTTAACTTTTTAGAAAAATTATGGTAGACGTTAAAGATCAATTCTGTAGGCTATATCAACCTTATTTATATTCCTAGGATTAAGTGTACATTAACTTAAATGGTGAACCTTTTTAGAGTAATTCTAAGATTATATTAAGATAACAGTATTTAAGCCAGCTCAAAAGTTTTATGTGTCAGTGTAAAAGAGTTGTTTATAAAACTTAATACTATTTTATTATGTAATCTAGTGGGTTTTAGCCTGACATTGAAAAATATGATTTTACAGAGTATATTTTGTGTTTTGGTAACTTTAAAGGAAGTCTTTAGAATTGAGTATCATAGTGTTATGAAAACATTCTGTTAGAAATAACTTTAAAAATATATTTTTGGTTTCGCTGTTGCTTCATTCAAATGTAATCTGAACTAAAAGTCAGGAAAATGCCAACAAACCTTTAGCTGTAGTACCTCTGTTTGTAACACTATTATGTCACCACTCAAAGTTTCTATTAACTGCCTTTCCTTCAGAGCATAAACCAAAATACTCTTCTCACACCAATATACTAGAGAATTATGTGGTTAACTCCAATTACCTCTAATGGAATTTGCACGCATAAATCTTCTGCACTTGATGGGAAACTATAAGTCTTTATATCTATTTATTATATATTTCTACTAATGTCAGTAAGGACATTTTGTTACTGGTATTTATATGTAAATGCTACAGAAAATACAATCAATTATAAACGAAAAGGTTTTTTAATTTTTTTTAGCTTCACTGTAGTTCTTTTGCATAGTCACTTAACTTTATTAAAAATTAATATCTTAAAAAGTTAATTGTTGATAGTGATAGAATGATGTACACATAGTATAATTATATTATTGCTATATTACAAAGCAAAAGTGAAGGAATTTTTCTTTTTGCAGATAAAACAAATTTTCTAGATAACAGCAGACATTGAACTTAAGCTTTTATTCTCATTCTTTGCATTTCAAAAAAAGTTTTTAAAATAACTGGACTGGGTTGAATATAGAGTTTATGATAATATTTTGAGGGGAAACAATAACTCTTAAACTATCTCCTAATGTACTTCTCCATGTGCTCTATTTACTCTATAATATTGCTCTCTTTGTTCTATCATTCTTATTCTTCCTTTATTTATCCTCCTCCTTGGCAATTGTCTGACAGTTTTTCTCCAGCTTTATCATTTTATTGCCTCTTCTGTAGTACTACTTCTTTCCACCCATTCCATTGAGGCTCATGATTTATGATTGCAATATAGAGACGTGAAATGCTGTAAGATAAATCATTTGAAAGCTTATTTTAAGCAGATTATTGTGTTTAGTTTATTTTCTTAATTAGATGGGCTAATGTTCATTAAGCAGAGTGCTCCCTTCTAGGCGTTGTGTGATTTTTTTGTTTGTTTATTTCTTTTCTATACTTCTGCTAACTTTGGTTTTTACATACTAAATGGTTAAGGAATTGGGTGGTCCCTCTCACTCCTCCCCCATTCAGAAAAATATAAACAAATGAGTGATAGAACAACTTTTTATGAAGCATTTTTAAGAGTTGGGTCACCAGCAATAGATGCTCAGAAAAGACTTTTTTTTGCATTTTAATTTCTCATATGTAATCTTCATGAGAGATTTCACAGTGAAATGTCAGTGTTTACAGGTAAAAGTAAGCTTTTCTACATGATGAAACACCTATCTAGAATGATATGCTACTGGACGATCACTTACTTAGATGATATGAATGGTCCAAAAAAGTGATAGATGAACTTCATCTGTACAAGTTTCATACTGGAAAAAAATAAAGGAACAAATATGCTTATAAGAGGTTAAATTCTGAACTGTCATTTACAAGACAGGAAAGAGATCCAGGAGTCCTATTTGCTCAGGAAATTTTCCTAAAAAGAGTATAAGAAGTGTTTTGCTACAACTAAGAAGGCTAACAAATCATTGGACAGTGAAAGTTTGGAAAACTTGAATAAGCCACTTTGCATAGTTCAAATACAAGTTAGGTTATCATACTTAATGTATAACTTGACTGGGAAGTAAAATTGAAATAATCAAAGGTGGGGAAGGAGAGAAGCCTTCTGTATAAAAAATAAACAGTGATCCAAATGAAGTGGAACTCATTAATCCAGAAAGATGACTAAAGATATTATCTAAGTATGTAACTCATAGGTATTATGAATATGGTGAATATTACATTATAACCTAAATATCCCAATACTCTGTATATTTTGATTGTGATAAGGCTCAAGTGCTACAAAATCTTTTCAGCCAGTCTGAAAGCCTACCTTTGCAGTCAGAAGGTCCTTGTTGCATTTTACAAATGTTACCTGAGAGTTAATGAACATGTTCATATGTTACAGATGATGAGATTAGATAGCTGACAGCTAACAGAATGGCCCTGACGGAGGAGGACACTGAACAGATGCACATATTTTAATGATGGAAGAGCTTAGCTAGGTCAGGACTAGGTGAAGCTAGGGAGAAAACTTGCATCTTCCAATCTCTAACTGAAATTTCCGAACACTCAGTGTACTCTTACAAAATTAATAGAAAATATTGTTTTCCTTTTGCATCCTCCAGTAGAATTTAGCATACTGTTAGTCACTTCAGATGTGCATAGTCCCTTCAGGTCTTGGCTAAAGTTCCACATCTTGATCCAACCCAGTGCTACTGCCTCATGTGAAATTCTGTCCACTTTATACTGCGTATATTTCATTTGGCATAGTCATATGCATGTTGTTTGCCCCATTGGAATGTGAACTTCTTGAGGTCAGGAACTTTTTATGCATTTCTTTTATCTGCCTTGCAGAAAATGCACTTTACAGATTTTTCATAACTTCATATGAGTAAAGATTTATAGGATAATGGATAACCCTAAATTACCAATCTTTTTTGCCACCACCCTCTAACTCCTAGTCATTCCATCTGTTTTTTCCTGCCTTCTCAGTGCCTACCTTGGAAATTTCAGTGATACTGCATCTCTTCAATATTCAGTTTCTCCCAACTTTAAGTTAAATTTCTTGTAATAATATCTTCTCAAAAAAAAAAATGGCATGTTATCACTTTGAGCTAAGGCATTTTTTATGTTTCTGGAAAAATGAAAACTTATAACAGCTACCAGGAATGGTACTAATTTAGTTTTGTTTTGTTTTTAGAGAAACTGTATTATTTGTAAATGGTTAGAGCTTCATCCATTCAGTGGGTCGTAGGTTCTACAATTTTAACAAATTCCTACATTTCTAACTTTAATATTGATAATCCAGTGCGCATGAGAAATCTCTTGAAGTTTTTGAAATTCTTTTATGAACAGATTGAGACTGTTATCTGATTTTCCTAGTTGTCACTTTGCATTGATACTGTATTTGTGTATAAATCTTTGTTTAGATGGAAATTAAAAATACAGTTCTTTGATTTTTTTTAATTAGATGGAATGTAAATTCAAAGGGAAAGATAAATGTTTGAATTTCATCTCTGTCTACAGAACACTCTTCTTGCTCACAGCTGCTTCACAAAATTGATGCTCAAACTGATGTTTAAACATTTTAACACTCAGTACGTATTTAAAGATTTGAAAACTATTTGCTTAGAGCTATGAGAGATTTTCTTTTAAAATTTTATGCAAATAGAAAGTTTTATTCTTATGTCATTACCTTTACAAAAGAATTTTGAGAAAGTTTAAATTATAAGGGTTGCAGCAGAAGTTATAGATTGCTTCTTATAGCATAGCCTTAGACATATTTAGTAGAATGATACTTGATTACTTTTAAGAAGGGGAAAAAATTCTTATAGGAGGTTAGGAAAAATCAATTGTGACAGGTTGCCATTTTCACGCCATTCATAATAATAAGTTGCTCAGAGCAGGAACATCAGGGATGAAATGATAATACAAATTGCCTGAAGCAGTTATTGCAATCCCTTGGGTATATTGATTTGTGTTTCTAATAAAAAGATGCTTTCAAACGTCTCATTGACAAAGAGACAAGTGATATATGCCATTATGTGAATTAGAATGGCCTCTTATTATCTGAATCTTTGTAAAGGCATTTTAAAATAATAGCACAAAATAGAATCAGCACAGTTACAGTGCATACTTATTGTGGAGGAAAATAACATAGTTTTAGAGAGTATATTCCTTATCTTGAAAAACAGTTTAATTTTTAATATATGTATGCTTTTCATGAAAATTTATATTTAAGATAACAGAAGAGCCCACAGTTATTGTGCATTATATATATTCATATCACTCTGTGGTTTTTCTTAATGGTGGCTTTCTAAAATGGTATAATATTTTTGGATTTAAATACTTGTTTAAAAATTTGAGTATCTGTTTTATAATAGGACTCCATGTTTGAAATATAGTGTTACCATCAGTCCACTTGGATTAAAAAAACTTTTGAGCATTTTAGAATAACTATTATTAATATTAACAAATCACAGTGTTTTAGGGCCTCATCAAGAAAGGATTAACTCGAAAAGCAAACCTACAATAAAGTAATTCATAGCATATAGACAAGCCACAGTATGGTTCTTAGGATTATGACAATACACATACCGCCTTCGCTTGTATAATCAGCACACTTTCATATTACAGCTGCTAACAATTAAAAGTTGTGCTCTTTCATCTGAAATGTGAACATAAATAAACTTATAATTTCAGGCAGCAGTAAAGAAGCAAAATGTTAAATGTTGAAAAAAAAACATTCCTAATTATAACATCCAGGATATATTGTTATATCATAGTATTGCTGAAAATATCTAAACTAAAAAAAATTTAAATTGAGTCTTTAAATTCCATTTAAATATGCATGTGATTTCAAGTTTGGAATGCAGGTGCTTTCAGTTGAAAAAATCTTTATATTTGTCTTGTAAGTTCTTTGCTAAATTATAACTTTAATTCTTTTTTGTGGTTATAAAATTCTGAATAAAAATAAGGGCTTACTGATTACAACATTGCATTTCTATGCTAAACTGTATATTAAAGTATTTGATAGTTAAATATTGTCATGTTATTGTCCTTTACAATGAACGTTTATTGATAATGACAATGGACATTTTTCAAGTAAGAATTATAATGCTTCTAAGTTGATGGAATTAAAAAAAAATTCCTCATTTTGATTTTTGAACCATGTTGCTCATGTTCTAAGCCTGTAATGAATAATACTATAAATTAGTAATTTGAGTAATTTTTTTCCTGATAATACTTTTAATTCATGAGGTTTCACCCTAAAATAATCCAAGAATACAAAATCCTGCTTGCCCAGTGTTGTACAGTGAAAAAAAGGAGTCTCAGTATCTGAGTTCAGATTTTTGCTATATTCTCAGTGTGAATCCTGGGCAAGTCATTTAAGCTCTTTGGGCTTGACTCTTCTCATCCGTAAAATGAAAAGGCTAAATTATATTGCCTAGAAGGGTTTACAGGACAGTTCTGAAACAGTTAGAAACATGATCTGAAATATGCCCTTTAAGTCTGCTCTTAAGTGAGCATCCTCACTTCAAAGTCTTCTTCAAAGCCTTCAAATAGGATCAGAGCATATATTTTTTAAAAATAAAACAAACCCAAAACAAAGATTCCTCTTAATTTTTGATTATTTTTCTTTAGAAAATTTTCATGAACCTCTTTTCATGATGACCTTTCTTAATCATCAAATACCTGAAAATACCTGTTGAAGCCTGTAATTCATTAACTCCATTCCTTTATGGTCACACTGTAGTAATCACACTAAGTTTGTCTTTTCAAAAACTACATTCAATAAAACATGTGCATGATAAATTTAACATAAAATTAAGTAGCTTTCATTTTCTCCATGTAATTAGCATTGACAACTAGCAATTACCTTTTGCAGAACATTAAAAATATATGATGCACATTTCTGAGTTTTACAGCCATAATAAGATATCAGTTGTCAGGGGTTTCCCCCACAGGTGCAGTTTATCCACAACAAGGACTATTCCTAATGGAATTTTAAAAATATAATCAAAGTGAACATTTCAAGTTTTCTTTTAAAAAACCCATCAAGAATAAAATCTTTCTGATCTTTGTTACACAGTAACCTCTTTGTAACTTAAAAAAAAAAAGAAATGGTCATATGTACGTTAGCAACTATGTCTCCACTCCTATAATTTAAAATAAAATAACACTTTTTAAAGGGAAATGACAGTCCATAGCGGGATATAATATATCTTCACTATAACATGCTTTCAATTCATAGTATCTTTGCTCAAAACCCAGAAGAAGTTCAGAGGATATCTAGCCCATAACTCTCAGTTTTTACAGGTAGGGAAACTGAGGCCTAAGTATGTCAAGTGAGTTGCCCAAGGTCACACAATACAAGCAGTAGGTGTCAGAGGTAGTAGTGGTGGTAGTGGTGGTGATGGTGAAGAAACTGAATCTTAAAGATGTCACGTCACTAATATTATGGCTAAGGTCACATGACACAAGTATTAGGTGTCAGAGCTGGTGGTGATGTTGGTGGTAATAGTAGGAGCAGGAGTAGTAGCAGTGGTAGCCAGCATTTGTATAATGTTTACTGTGTGCCAGGCATTATGCTAAGTGCTTTACAAGTGCAATCTCATTTCCTCTTCACTTTCACCCTGGGAAGTAGGAGCTATTATTTTCTCAGTTTACAGTTGAGGAAACTGAAGCTTGACTGAGATTAAATGATTTATTTGAAGTCACATAGTGTCTAAGGCTGAATATGAACTATGGTTTTCCTTAATCTAGGCTCAGTGCTCTATTCCCTGCACTCCCTAGCCACTCCACCATGGAATTAAAACCCAGACTTTTCTCATTTCAGAGCAAGTACTTAGAGCATTAACTGAAATTATTATTAAAAGGTTTAGGGTCTCTTTAAGAGAATGCAGTTGGCATCATCAGACATAACTGAGAGTTGCTATGGAGACTAATATAAATTTTATTTTTCATAACATTCAGCTGTGTTATTGAGCTAGAGAGAAGGAACAAGGACTTCTTGTTCAAATAGTAAAATGCAAAACAGATAATTACTTAGCCGGCAATAAAATTATTAATTAGTGGGAAAATGCTATTGAAAGTTTTACACATAGGGGATTTTACTAGAAGGTAGTCATGTCACCATGTAAATGTTTCTTCTCTTTCACTGTAAGGCATGCAAGGACACAAAGGGGAGCCCAATAGGAGTCCTCTAACTGATCCTGAATGCTAGGAAGGCTAAGTAATATAGGCCCTCAGATTTGTTCTACCAGCCTAAGCAGAACAAATAGACTGTCTTTTGGATATGATGAATTCGAGAATCACATTAAGAAGGCAAGATGCTCACACTTTAAGAGACCTGGGAGAACTGAGATCAACTGAGTACACGACAAATTGCACACCGTCATCTGGCACTCTATGGCACTTATTGAGTAGAATTGGGGGCCAAATCACTGACACTATACATTATTTTCCTGCTTCTATTTTTATTGTTGTTGAGCCTGTGTAGTTTAATTTACTAAGCTAAATGTGTATATGATGTAACTTCATTGTACTTATTAATATCATCATATTAATTTTTTCTAATAAGCTAAGAATTTTATAAAATTTATAAGCACTAATATTATACTCTTTGATCTGGATTTGTTAGTACAGTAAGAAAAGCATGTATAAAATCACTTTGTAAATAAAGGAGAAAAAAATTTTGTAATTTAAATAATCTTGGGTTACATTAGTTCAGTACAGTGTTGGATTACCTGAAGAACTAGGGAAGAGCCTGACCAATTTTAAAAATTCAAACATATTATTAATGATATAAGGTGTCAAAAAGATTATGAATACTGTCTTACCAATATGCCTAGTTTTCCGTTCTTGTAAAGGCAAGCTTTAGTAATTAATTTTCTTCAGTGTAGAAGGGAGGAGGCACTTTATGTAGCACCTACTTTGTGCAAGGGATTGTGCTAAGCACTTTCCCCAGTATTATCTCATTGCCTCCTCCAGTGGACCACATCTTTATAGCTACTTAATTGACTTCAAGCTATAAAGAACATCGATGTTGAAAGTTTGTTGTTTATTTTTAAAAACATTTGATTTATTAGACCTAAAAGCATCTTTTTAGGTTATCCTTCAGTAGGGTGCCTTCCATGGGTACGCTAAATTAATAATATAAGATTCTTTGATAGACAGTTAACAGAGTTAGTTTTGTTCAGCCATCCTCTTATTATAATTATCAAGTGAGGAAGCATAAAAGAGGAAGATTAATCAGGCAGTTGATAAACATCTATGAAGCACCTGTTTTATGATAGGTTTCATGTTAGGTACTGGGGATACAAATACAAAGGTGAAAGTCTTTGATGAGTTCATTGTCTAACTGCAGAAGACAGCAATATGTTTTATGGGTGTGTACAAAATAGAGGGTAGTCATTTGGAAGCAGAAAGTCAATAGCTGCTGGGTAGTGAAGGCTTGCTGTGGAAATACGAACCTTGAAGGAAAGTAGAGATTCTAAGAAGTAAAGGTGAGGGAGGGGGCATTCTAACCAGGGAAGGGTTTGGAGTAGAGGAGGCGCAGCATTGATAGAGGGCAGCCAGTACAAAGATATGGAGGTGGGAGATGAAATGCTATGTATGAGATAGCAGGATGGAAAGTTTAGCTCAGTTTCTGATACATACCACTCAATATTGTGGGGATTAAAATGACGTGATACGGCAAATAATTCCGTATGTGAGGTAAGAGTGAGGGCCGAGAGTGAAATATACCTGGCTAACTCAAAGTTTTGCTATTGTCACAGTGGATATCCAGTGCAAAGTTTAATGAAAGATACTATATTGGTGCCAACATCCTAAAGATGCTCAAATTTGCACATAACACTGTGCACATTGCATTAAGAAATAAAATGCCATCGAGACTCCTTAATGAGAGCCATAGTCACTCTAATAGGCTCAGCCTAACAATTCACACTAAAAAATAACAACAACAATGACAACAAACGCGCCATGTAGACAGAGAATGCCTGTTGATCAGACTTGCCATTGGAGATAGATAGAGAGCCCATGGAGTTAATCCATCAGTATACATGCATTAGATGTACATTGAAAATAGATTGTTGGGACAAGAATTGGAGGAATAGGAAAGGCTGCTGGATTGTGTTTGGGAAAATTGTACTTTAATATCTGAAATCTCAAGATGCTTCCTGAAACAAACAAAAAGTAATATGCTTTCTAATATTGGTGGTCACATACATAATAGAGAGACATGGCATGTGTAAATTAGGCCAGAGTAATATTACCAAAGATGATTTGTGCTCAAGAAGTGACATAAAAATATTATCCATCAAACATCTTCAGAAAATGAGATGGGCCAGTCATCTAACACTAGTGCATAATAAAAATGAACAATGTGAGAACTGTACTTTTAGGTATATAATGTTAAATATCTATCAGACAGCATAGTTTAACCATATTGTCTTTGAAGTGGGAAGAAGCACAGGAACATAACATATGTAGTAGTAGTTGTTTTGTAGTTTAGTAGTAAGTCCTAAAAATAAAATTCAGTGGTATTTGTTGGTCTCAGTTTACACTTTTTTCACCAGTAAATAATTGTTATATTACATTAATATCAGCTGATTAATAATAATCATTCTTATTGGCCCTGATTGATCACAAACCCGTACTTAACACATTTCATTTTTTCTCTTTTATTTACAAAGTAATTTTGTGTGTTTATCTTAATTCAGGCTCTGGGGTAATAGGTGTTTTATAAGTGAACAGTTTTCAAAATTAGTTAGAAAAATGTGATTTAATAATCAAGTACATTTAAAATACTGTTTACATATTAACTTTGTTCTATTGTATTTACTAATTTTCCTAAAATTGGAAAGATAGGAAAAGACTAGATTGTGAGGTTTACATGTCAAACTAAGTTTATATTGTAGTTTATTGACATGATGAGGCATACTTTGCTTTAAGAAAATTGCTTTGGCAGCCCCATGGAACATGGTTTGTAGTAAGTAGAGATTTAAGGCAAGGAATCCAGTTCGAGAACTATTTCAGGAGCAGGGTGGAAGATGATGAAGGCCTCAACATATTTACTCATATCATTCTGAAATATAAAAAAGGTTCTCATAAAATTGAAACTTAAAATGAAGGAAAACTTTTATTTTTTTTGCTAATGACTTCTTCACCTCCAAGCTATAAAATTTTCTTTCATGCTTCATAGTACAATTTTTTTCACTCTGATTTTTTTCTTCTTTAACCATCTTACTACTTGCAATGTGCCCTAAAGTTAATATGCAGCATTCTGTGTGTGGAGAATGCTGTTTAATCATCTTTGATAGGGCTTAAGGCTCAGGATTGGATACAGTAAAATATAGAAATAAACACTTAAAAATTCCTGCAAGATAAAAAAAAAATATTTGTTTCAGGTAATCTTCACTATGTAATGTATATTATGTATAGTATATGTATGTATGTGTAATATATGCTTAGAGCTCTTTCTCTGCCAAAAGCAGAACAGCTATATAATAATAATAGTAGAGGTCCTGGGAATTCAATAATCTTTAACAAATACAAAAATTTCAAGATACAAAGAATAGAAAAGAGAATAGCATAAGAAACTGAACTTCTGCTGTCTCTCTCTCTCTCTCATTCAATTGCCTTATTCTATTTACTACATCAAAATAATACTCTGTTTTAATGGAATAGAATTTGACCTTCAATGGGATCAGGTTTGTTAATAAAATTCTTAGCTTGCAAGAGATTGAAGAAAAATAAAAATTGATGCTCATCATCATAGTAATGAAGCCGAAAGGGAAAAAAAGGATTTCTAATACAGCAAAGGCCATAAGATGTATCATGCACAAACAAGACTTTTCTTTCCCTAACAACTGCTGACCAGCTGCCAGCAACAGGCAGAGGAATGCAGGCTACCCTATGGTTCTTCCAGCCTTCCTTTTGTAGCTCTCATTTAGGGGGTAATCTCCTATGAAGAATGTGGCAGTTTAGGGTGGGAGAGGGCAGCCTAGCTGGAGCTGCACAGAACTCTGAGGGAGAAAGGAGATAGAATGTACCTCTGCCAGGTTGTCTACCATCTCTCCTCAGACTCTAATGGTAGCAGCCTGGGACTCACCCTGAGCCCAAGAGCTTTAAAAGTAGCGATGTTTCTAGCTTGGTGCCCTCAGCTGTCATTTCAGAAGGGAATCCCTGTGGAACAGCCTGGCAGCTGCTGCTGCAGGTCCCACAACCACCGCTATTAAAGATAAACAAAAAAAAGTTCTCATTGCCAAAATTCTTGTCATTGTCAAATGGTTTAACATCAGAAATTGCTGTGATTCTATCAGTGGAAATAATGTTAAAGAAGAATCATTACCTTTTGTTTTGCCACTATACCCTAAGACCATGGGACCTTTTTATCTTACTTCCAGCTGAAACCTTCTCTCTGTGCTGTCTCCCCCATTACAGTGCATGCTTCTTGATAGCTGGACTAACTTACTTTTCTATTTTTATCCCCAGCACTTATCACAGTGCTTTTTACTTATTAAGAGTTTAATAAATGCTTTATTCATTCAGTCAGAAAGAGAAGACTACCAAATAAATACGCCAGTTTGATAAAAAAAAAAAAAAAAGCTCACTGCCCAGTTCAGTGAGCCAATCACACAACATTTAAGGGCCTACTGTGTGCCAAGCAATATGGTAAGGACTGGGGCATATAAAGGATGGCAAAAGACAGTACTTGCCTTTGAAGAGCTCAGTAATTAGTAAGACATAGTTAAGCTAACCAAATTATATGCATGATACCTGTTATGTGTTAGTGGTTGGACTTGGTCCCTACCTCAGAGTACTTAAAATCTAGGAGAATCTATATAATAAACTAGAATTTACCTCCTGTTTCATTATCTTAAGTATAATAGATGTTTGATTTGTGACTCCTTGCCCTGGCAGTAAAAGAAGATGAGCTGTACTTTGTTTTTCCTTTAAATTAAATTATTTGTTTTAAGGTTACATGAAAAAAAATCTGTTAAAAACAAAACAAAGGACTAGTAACTTCCTGGATTCTAAACCAATGATTTATTAATTTATGTACTTCATATTAGTGTATCAGAAGCATTTTGGTGATGATCGACAGTAATATATTCTAATATGATTCCTGATTTAAAGAGACATGTTGATTCTGGCCCTACTCAGAATATATAAATAAAAATTAAAGAGGTAAATATTTTATTATATGAAGCCTAGTTACCTGTGCATAATGAAATTCATGTATAATACAGTTTAGAGAAGGATTTATTTTGTTTTGCTAGAGTATTTAGTCATTCAAGCAACAATTTTCTTAAGTTAAAGTCAACAATTTGTTTTTATTACAATTGCAAAAATTGTTTCATTGCCTTAGGATATAGACATGCTCTGAAACACACACTAGAAGAACAGAATATTCTTAATTGATCAATTTAATATGTTTTTAATTCCAAACAATATAAAGAAAAATTATTTCCAACAAGGTTTAATTTCAGTCTAAAATGATATATTTGTTTCGTATTTTGGATAGATGCAGATGATATAGTAACATCATTTTTATAGTGACATGATTTTGTGCCTTCTGCCTCATTTGATAGTCAAATCAGATAACTATAAAATACATTCCAGACTTTGAAAAATCAGACTAAATTGTGTTCCTTATAATTTTTTAATCAGTAATCGATCTTGTTTCACTAGCTCTTTCTTAAACCTTGTTTTTCTAGATAGAATTGTTAAAGTATTAAGTGTCATTTCAAGGCATTTCAACAAGCACATATTAAACACCTGCTATTTGCCAGGCAGAAACTGTGCTGAATGTTGGAGGGAAAAAGAACTGCAAAGGACAGTCCCTGCTCTCAAGGAGCTCACAGTCCACTGGGGGAGACAACATGCAAAAAACTATTTGCAAACAAGACATATACAAGATAAATTGGAGGTTATCTCACAGGGAAGGCACTAAGATAAGGAGTCCTGGGAAAGGCTTTTTAGAGAAGGTGGGTTTTTATTTGAGATTTGAAGAAAACTAGGGATGCTAGGAGGGAGATGAAGATGAGGTGAGAGAGTAAGAATGCCCAGAATTTGCAGTCTTGTGTGATGAGCAGTCAGGAGGCTGCAATCTGAATACATGGAGGTTGGGCAGTGAGAGAGTAATATGGTATAAGAAGACTGGAAAAGTAGGAAGGGATCAGATTATGGAAGATGGAAGACTTTAAAGGTCAAACAGATGACTTTATATTTGGTCTTATAGTTAAGTGGAAAAGTGGCATAGTCAGATTGAGCTTTAGGAAGATCCTTTGACAGTTGAGGGGACAATGGACTGGAGAGAAGAGGGACTTGAGGTAGAAAGACAAATTATCAGGTTGTTAGAATAACCCAGGTATAAGGTGATGAAGGCCTGCCCCAGAGTGGTAGAAGTATCAGATGAGTTGTTCAGTTGTGTCTAGGTCTTCATGACCCTATTTAGGATTTTCTTGGGAAAAATTCTGGAATGATTTGCCATTTAATTTGCATTGCAAGAACATTTGACACTTAAGGCAGTGCCCCTCCACCCCCCACGCCAGGAACAGAGCCCAACATTAACATCAAGTTTCAAATCAAGAAATAGGGTGGAAAAATGAGCAAAGGGGAAAAAAAGAACTGACCATAGAAAGTTACTATGGTGACAGGAGTGATGAAAACACAAACCCAGAAGATAGTGACTTCAAAACAGCTACAGGCAAAGCCTCAGAGAGATGAAAAAAAAAGTGAATTGGACACAAACCCAAAAAGAATTCCTGGAAGAGCTAAAGAATAATTTTTTTTTTAATCAAGAGTAGTAGAGGAAAATTTAGGAAAAGAAATGAAAGCAAAGGAAGAAAATTATGAAAAGACAATGAGCAGCTTGGTAAAAAGAGACAAAATATACTGGAGGGAAAAATACCTTAAGAAACAGAATTGCCCAGATAGAAAAAGAAGTACAATTCATGGATGAAAATAAGGTTTTTTGAAAAGCAGAAATGGCCAAATGAAAAAAATTCACTGAAAAAAAATTCCTTAAAAATTAGAATTGGGCAAATGGAAGTTAATGACTCCATGAGACATCAACAGACAATAAAACAAAATTAAAAGATTTTTAAAAAAAAGAAGAAAATTGAAATATTTCTTTGGAAAAACAGCTGACCTGGAAAATAGATCAAAGAGAGATAATTTAAGAATTTTGGGATTATCTGAAAGCCACAGTCACAGAACCATCTGTTTGACCTTTAGAGCCTTCCATATTCCATGATCTGATCCCTTCCTATTTATCCAACCTTCTTATACCATATTACTCCCACACTCCCCAAACCCCAAGATCCTAGACATCACATTTCAACAAATTTTTGAGGAAAACTGCCTAGAAGTCATCGAAACAAAAGGTAAAATAGAAATTGAAAGAATCCACCAATCATCACCTAAAAGAGATCCCAAAATTGCAACTCAGAAATATTATAGCTAAATTCCAGAGCTCCCATGTCAAAGAGAAAATACCTCAAGCAGCAAGAAAGAAACCATTCAAATACTTTGGAGAGGTGGTCAGGATCACACAAGATTTAGCAGCTATCATTTCAAAGGAGTGGAGGGAGTAGATTATGGTATTCTGGATGAAAAAAGAAATGCTATGACAAACATGAATGACCTACCCAGCTAAAATAAATATAATCCTTGCAGAGAAAAATGAAAATTTAATGAAAGAGTACTTTGAAGCATCCTTGATGAAAAGACCAGAGCTGAATAGAGTGTAATGACTTTCAAATGCAAGAGTCAAGAGAAGTATAAAAAGGCAAATATTAAGGAGATATAAGGCACTCAATAAAGTTAAACTGTTTACCTTTCTATGTGGGAAGATGATACATATATCTAATAAGAACTTTATCATTCTTAGGGCAGTTAGAGGGATTCTACACAGAAAGAGTGTGCAGGGATGATTTGATTGTGTTTAGATGATGTTTTTAAAAATGGCTATGTGAGGAAAAGGGATACCTTCGGAGATGGGGGAAGGGAGAGGAAGAATAGGAAAAATTATCTCATAAAATTGGTAGACAAGGAAGAACTTTTATAGTGAAGGGAAACTTTTATAGTGGAGTGTGGGGTGGGAAACACTTGGATCTCATTCATCTAAATTAGTTTCAAGAGGGAAAATATGTGTGTGTGTGTGTACACACATATATACAGAGAAAGAGAGATCAATGGGGTATAGAACTTGATCTTACCCAAGAAAGGAATGCAGGGTGGGGAGGGGTAGAGATGATAAAAGAGGGGGGAAATAAAAGAAGGCAGTGGCCTTAAACAAAACATTTTAAAGGAGAGACCGAATTAAAAAGAGAGGCTGAGGGTGGTGGTGGGGAGGATAAAGTGAAATGCAGAGTTCATAATTATAATTGAATATGAATGGGATGAACTCACCCATAAAATGGAAGCAGATAGAATAAATTAGAAACAAGACTCCAGAAATATGTTGTTTATAAGAAACACACTTGAAACAGAGGGACACAGAGAATTAAAACAGGGAGTTGGAGCAGAATCCGTTATGCTTCAACAAAAGTAAAAAGAAAGGTGTAGCAATTAAGGCCCCAGAAAAAAGAAGAAACAGTAAAATAAAATTTCAAAAGTTTTGCAGAAACAAAATAATGTAGCCAAAATTAGAAGAAAAACAAGAAACTGGTGGGGGGTGAGGATGAGGGTGAGCAAGTTTCTCTGATAAAAATAAAAGCCATTTCTCAATTGATAAATAATGAAAGGATATGAACAGGCAGTTTTCAGAAGAAATTAGAGCTATCAGTAGTCACATAAAAATGCCCTCAATCATTACAGATTAGAGAAATGCAAATTAAAACTACTCTGAGATACAACCTCATACCTATCAGATTGACTAACATGAAGGAAATGAAAATGACAAATATTGAAGGGAATGTGGAAAAATTGGGACTAAGGCACTGTTGATAGCATTGTAAACTGGAGGAAAAATTTGAAAGTATGCCCAAAGGACTATAAAACTGGGCATACCCTTTAACCACCAGTGCTAATAGTAATTCTGTTTTGCAAAGAGATCAAAGAAAAGGAAGAAGGATGTATTTGTAAAAAAATACTTATAGCAGCTCTTTCTGTGGTGGTAAAGAATTGGAAATTGAGGGGATGTTCATCATTTGGGGAAGGCTGAACAAGTAGTGGCATATGGTTGTGATGGATATTATTGTACTAGAAGAAATGATGAGCAGGATGGTTTCAGAAAAACCTAGGAAGACTTATATAAACTCATACTGAGTGAAGTGAGCAGAAACAAGAGGACATTGTACACAGTAACAATGGTATTGTAAGGATGATCAACTGTGAAAAACATAGCTACTCTGATCGACACAACAATCAAAGATAATTACAGAGGACCCATGATGAAAGATGGTATCCACTTCCAGAGAGACAACTGATGAACTGTGAATGCAGAATGAAGCATACTTTTTTTCACTTTTCATTATGTTATTTTGTTTGTGTTTTCTTTTGCAATGTGACTGATATGGAAACATTGAGTTCACATGCATAATTGATATTAAATTGTTTACCTTCTCAAAGAAGAGGTTGTTGTGGTAAAGAGGGAGAGAAATTGGAACTTAAATTTTTTTAAACTGACTTTAAAATTTTTTTATGTGTAATTGGGAAATATTTAATGAAATAAATGAAACTTTAAAAAAAGAAAATGTAGGACATAAAAAATTGGAACTTTTTTGATATACTGAGGTTACCACTATCCTTCCCTGTCACCTAGGTTCTCAGCCGTGGTGCTATCTTCAAGTATTCATTTTTTATCTCCTCTGCATATTTAATAAGTTGCTGAGTCTTGCCAATTCTTTTTGTTACAACATTTTGGCTTCCTTTAAAGGCCTATCTTGGGTGGCTAGGTAGCACAGTGAATAGAGCATTGGCCCTGCAGTCAGGAGGACCCGAGTTCAAATCCTGCCTCAGACACTTAACGCTTACTTGGGCAAGTCACTTAACCCCAACTGCCCCTCCAAAAAAAAAAAGCAAAAAAAAAAGACCTATCTCATGAGCTCCTCCTATGTAATGCTTTTCCTGTCCTATCACCCTCAATTGTTAGTGTTATTTCCCTTCTCAGATGATCTTTCACACTCATCTATGTAAATGTTCTATCTCTCCATTTGAGTGTAAACTCCTTTTGGGCAGACTGTTTTTCATTTGATATTTATATCCTGATTCCTAGCATGGTGCCTTAATTACATGTAATGATAGTTTTCAATATTCATTTTTATAAAATTCTGAGGTCCAAATTAAACATATTTCAACATTAGTCATGCTGTGAACAAAGAATTAGAACAAAAGGGTTGAAATATGTTTAATATGATGGTATAACGTGTATAACTTGTATCAGATTGCTTGCAATCTTAGGGAGGGGAGGAAGGTATGGAGAGAAAATTTGGACCTCAGAATTTTATAAAAATGAATATTGAAAACTATTGTTACATGTAATTGGAAAAAACAAAATACTATGAAGTAGGAAATTTTTTTTTAAAAACTTGTCCTTTCAGAAATATTCAGTGTTGGAGAGGCTGTGAAAATGTCCACAAAATGATACCCTGTTGGTGGGATGAATTGATCCCACCATTCTAGAAAACAGTTTGGAATTTTTCAGGAAGTGTTATTATATAATTAATAAGCTTCAATGAACTAATACGAATAAACTACCAAGAATTCAAAAGCAAAAATTAAAGATCTCATATATACTAAAATATTCTTATCAGTATGATTTATTCCATTTCAATTCAGTAAATATTTATTAATCCCCTACTATGTTCCAGGCGCTGTGCTAAGCACTGGGGATACAAATAAGAAAAATGTCCTCCCTGTCCTCAAGGAGCTTACAATTTAATGAGGGATGACTGCACACATATGGAAACTTGGAAAGCTGGAGTGGGAGTGTTGGGCATTCTGTTTCTTGGAGTTCAAAGCAAGCTGAGCTGCAGATCAAAAATGGAGAATTAGAATTTATGGTAGTGAAAACCTGGAAACAAAGTCTTATTAACTGAAGAATTGAGCAAATTGTAGTTACATGAATTTAATATACCTTAAAAATGTTAGGGAAAGGGGAGAATCCTGTGTATAATATTTACATGTCCAAATGAGACTTATTAAAGCATTATCTCTAATGCTTATAGGAATCCTCACTATGGGTTGCACAAATCTCTGTCTACATCCATATTAAGGTACCATTGGTAGCAGCTCCCTTATTTTGGGATAATGTGACAACTCCAAAGAAAAGTCTCATTTCTAACATGTTGTAGAGATGTTCCCTCTCTTGCAAGATGGAGAAGGATTTCTGTCATGGTAATTGTTGAGGAAATCAACTATTATGTTACCTCACTTCCACACTTACTTTTGGGATCTTTGAGCATTATAATTGGTTGAAGGAGCAAAGGAGAGAAGAAAAAGTATAGTCTGATTCATCCTATGAATGGATCTCTTCTTGTAGAGGAGCCTGCTTTTCATGGTGTTTACTACACTTTGAGAAACTCTCTTCTGAATAGGTGATCATGAATTTCTTCATGGAATTCAAGGTGCAAAAGTTTATTCATGTTCATTTAAATTCTTAACTCTCCTACTAACTAGTCTCACAGTGACTAGATTAACCTTCACCCTGGTCCTCTTGTATACTATTACATGCATTAAACTATCTAATAACTAATGGACCAGAAGGTAACTGTCCTAGGATGAAGTAACTGAACAGCATGTTGGGATAGGGACTGGGCCTATGATTTTATTGGTAGTAAAATCACTGGTCTCTACCTTCTTCTCCAGCTTATAATGTTAAAGGATTTCCTAGATCAATGAGAGCTTAACTATTTGCCTGGAGTCATACAGCTAGTAAGTGTCTCGGTGGACATTAACACACAGATCTCTTTTAGCTCTCTATCCATTATATGTATGTACAAGGTAATTTTAGTCGAGAAGCCACTAAGAGGGCAGTTAAAATCAGTATAAAGGTTTCCAGCAGAAGGTGGTGCTTGAGTTGAGTCATAAAGAAATCTAAGGATTCAAAGAGATGGAAATGAAGAAGCCATTCTGGCATAGGGTTAGCCATTGCAAAGACATCAAGATGGAATAAGGAATAGATATGTGAGAAATAGGAATTAAGTCAGTTTTGTAGAATAATGAGAAAAAAGAGAATAATGCATAAGACTGCAAAGATAGAAAGGGGCCAGGTTGTGAAGAATTTTAAGTATCAAATTGAGAAGTTAGACTAGATCAAGATAGATCCTAAAGGTAACTGACTTCACCACTAACAAGCACATCACTTGCTGTGTTCTTTGTGTAGGTCTTTAAGCCCCGGTGGAACTTTAATCAAATATCTACCTTACTCTTAAGTTTCTATTATAATTCCCTTCCCTCCTGGTCTAGCACTTCAATGCCCAAAGTAGTCCAGAAAGTGAGTCATGTGACCCAATTTCCCACTGAAAGAAAAGACAGGGACAGTTGGCTAGAATTGCCTTAAGAGGCCACAGCAGTCAAAACCAAGTGTGTAGCTTAGGTGTAGTATAGACAGTTTGCACAAAAGCAATCACAGGTTAATGAGGATTTAGACCTAAAAAGAGAATCTTAGAGATCATCTAGTCCAAATTCCTCATTTTTCAGATGAGGGAACTGAGATACCACTTCTCAAAGGTCACATAGCTGTTAAGTTACTCAGAGATATGAACCCAAATCTTTATTACTCCACATCTAGCATTCTACCCACACTGAAAAATTGCTTCCAAGTAACTTAGATCACTTCTAGTTTATTTCTTAATTGTCAGTTTAGTCCAAAACAGAAGCAGAAAGAAGCAGCCACACTTCTGATGAGTTAATTGGTACAAACCTAACAGGTATGCTCCAGCTCTTTCTGGTTCTTCATTATATTTTATCTGTTTCAGAGATAAGAATAGCATGTCTGATTTAGCAGACCATGCACCTGAGCTAGGCTCTTTCCGTACCATCCCCATTACAGTAGGCAAACCTGTTTTCCAAATAACTAATTTTTGACAAAATTCTCCAAATACAAAAGAAAATCTCACTCTCAGGTTAAACCTCCTATGGTAAGAAATTGATCTGACCCATCCTCAAGGTTCCATAAGCCTCACTTCCCATATCACTATTGAGGCAAGGTTTAAGTTATAGCTAAAATAGTATTTTTTATTTTTGTAGAGTCATTTTCATATTACATAAAGTTAGGCTAGTCATTTTCAGTAGTTGTCAAGGACACTGAGAGCCTTAAATGGGTCTCTATCTGGAAAAGGAGTGACTTTTGATTTATTCCCTCGAAGTCTTATGATGACAATGGCAGAGAACACGCATTTATAATAGAATTTGTAATGGGGTTCACTTCATTTGCCTGTCTATTTAATAAACACTTATTACAAGCCTACTGTGTGCAAAGTATTATGCTAGGTGTCAGGAATACAAAGATTAAAAAACAGCCATTCAGATACAGAAATCATCCAGAATATTACTTGGAAGAGACCCCAAAGGCCATTTAATCTAAACCTTATGTAAAAAAAAAAAATCTCCACAACTTAGCTGTCTAATGGTCATTTAGCCTTTACCTGAAGACTGATGGAGAGTTAAGTCATTAATAATGAATCTTTTCCTTTATGTTAAAAATATAGAATTAATTTCAGGTGTATGTTTATGATGTCACATAGTACCCATCTTGTCTAGTATCTTCCAATTAAGAACTCATAAATTAAAAGCATAATTCTGGGTTTTTTATAAGTTTTTGGCATTTCTCATTGTTTCTTCCCAAACCATGCTTGCTGATGTATTTCTCACCATTTTCACCTAGTTCCACCTTTGTACTGAAGTCATCTTTTACCAGAGATTTAATTTGAAGAACCCTATTTAATTCTTCATGGAATTTCTCTACTTTTTTCTCTGCAAAAAGATTAAACATAAACTGCAGTCATTTTCATTATGGTCTTTTTGCAATGACTTACAATGATTGTTATGACAGAAGGTGATCAAATATGGTATGGAATAATGTCTCATTTCCTTTGGGTGTATAGTAAAACTAATTCTGCCCCCTTCTCTCTCATCCAATGAATACCTAATAGCTACTCTTCTCTTTAGCTACTACAGTTTCTTTCTTCTAATTTTATCTACATGAAGTATATGAGTTTAGATATGATCTAGCTTCTCTAGCAGTATATCTTCTCATTGATCAGTGAACATATATGTCACATTTAGATGGCCAACCTTCAATTTAAAGTCTATTTATGCTGAACTTTGTTTTATTTCACTAGGTTAGTTCTCACTGTAGAATTTCAAAAACAAAGGAAAAAATTCTCTTAGCATTAAAGATTAAAAAATAAGTTATATTTAAGGATATGCCAGGTAAAGTAATGTCAGACTTTTCAGAAACAAAAAAGGAAATATGTCAAAGATAAAAATAACCCAGTCTTAAAAAACAAAAAAAAATAAGGTTAGACCTTCAAATTAAGTATTTGCCCCTAGGGTAGATGTCAGATACAATGAATCATACAGATCAAATCCCATAATGAAAAATTAAACTGTCTCAATTACTTTTCCCCAAATTTTGTCATCACATGGTGGTATACAGGACCATCAGAAGAAACATTAAAATGTTTTTCTCTGCTTATGTGGATATTATCTCTCTCATTTCTGTATAAACATGTTAATACTGTATTTGTAAAATATATAAAGTCATCTAGGCTGGGTGACTTCAATTCATTCAGAACTCTAGAAGACTATATTTTAAAAGGGGAAGAGAATATATAATGAATTGTGCAGTGGATAGAGTGTTTGGCTTTGTGTCAGGAAGACTCATCTTCCTGAGTTCAAATCTAACAGCAGACACTAGCGGCCTGACCCTGGACAAGTCACTTAACCCTGTTTGCCTCAGTTTCCTCATCTATAAAATGAGCTAGTAAAGGAAATGGTAAACCACTCCAGTTTCTTTGCCAAGAAAAACTCATTTGGGGAAAGTGTTGAACATAGCTGAAAAGCGACTGAACACACATACACAGCCAGGATAAGGGCAAGCAACAAGCATTTATTAATTGCTTACAATGTGTCCAGCACTGAGTTCAATTCTGGGGTTATAAATAGAAGCTAAAAAAAAGTCTCAACCTTCAAGGAACTTATATTCTAATGGAGAAAGCAAATAAATAGAAGAGAGCTGAGAAACTGAGGAATTGGAGGAGAAGCTACAAAGTTAAAAGGTGAGGCAGGAGGAAAATTGTTGGCCAAGCCGTGTCCCTCACCAGAATGGTGGTTCCTGGAGGAACTCATCAATGTGAGAAATGACCTGCCTTGCAAGTGGATATTTCAGTGTATGGAGACTCCAGAAGCTAAGGGAAATTCTAGAATAAGACTGCAACTGAGGCATGGTGTTCAAATCCAAAGAGTCACCAGCAGAACCAGAAGGGGTCAAGGAGCAGTGTCTTGTTCTGGGAAGTCACTTGGATAGTAGAGTCATGGGACAAGCAATTGACTTGTCCTTTGCAGGAATGGCAGTGCTTATTTGACTCCTATTCCCAGATCAAGAAGTGGGGGAAGGGAGAGGAAATAGTAGTAAATTGGCTGAACTAGGTCACAGGTGTGCTAGAGGCAAAGAAGGAAGACAGCTAGAGAAGATAATATATGTCACTCCTTTTTTTTTTCAGAATGTATCCTGTTGCTTTCTAAATCAACCAAAAGAAAATATGTATCAGCAATATTTTATCTCCAGTTTCTGCTGACTGCAACAAAATACTGTGGACATGTATTAGAATTTGTTATTGTAGGATTTTTAACTATAGAATTAGAACGAGCATTTTAGCTTCATTGAATGGAGTTGAATATTATATCATTAATTTACTTTTATATAGTGTTTTCCTGAAAGGTGTTCCAGATGCTATACAACATTTATTGACTAATAACATCTAATTTAAAAGGGGGAAAATGTGCTACAGTTCTTTTTGTTTTCTTGTCTTCCTGACTTTCCAAAGAAGTATATGTAATAACTAATTTTCCAAAATAAAAACTTCTTCAAACATGGTTATTTTTAAACTTTCTTTTTAGAATTAACTTTGCTCATTTCTGTTCAGACAATACTTCTAACCCTGACCTGACATTTTGTACATTCAGAGCATTGGTCATAAATAAAAGATTGAAGAGTGTTTGGTTTGTTGATTTTACTGGCCAGAAATCATGCCGGTGGTTCTCTACATGCTGGTGGTCAATTAGCCTATATCGCTGCCAGGGGACAGCAATTGGAAAATTGTTAATAAAATAAATAAAAATTTTAAAAATTTTTTAAAAGATGTATGGTTGCATCAGCTCAAATTCATACCATCAGCGGGGGAAAATAAATAAAAACATTTGTTCATCTTTTAAAAACATTTCTCTATTTTCATTATTTACCACTACTGTACATTAAAACTGAAATAATTTTTTAGAAAATAAACAATATAGCAAACCCAAGATCATTATGTCAAGCACTCACATTTTATGCTAATGAGATTTGTGAGGATGTTCAGGGACACACATATACAGAGATCTGATTATTCTTATAAAAGTAACCTAAAGAATCAATAAAAAGTGAGTTTACAAGAGTAATAGTAGAAGAAGTACTTAGCTTCCTTGAAGGCTATTGTACTAGTGACAGGAAGATGAAGATAGTATGTGTTTCAGTGTATTATAGGTACTTAAAATAGTCTTTTAAGATTTAGTTCATTTAAATTCTAGTCATTATAGTGCCATTTTCCTACCATTATGTCATACTTATTTTGAAAGGAAATAGAAGAAAAATTAGCTTACCCATAGTGTATATTGTTTAAGAGAAATCTGATGACCCCAAGTCTATTTCATATGGTTCCTTCTCTTTCTATTGTCATTTAAAATTTTTACAAGATATAGTAATAAACTCATTCTTTAGCATTATGTATATTAATAAATGGTTTTGGATGAGCATTTTTGTGAGAACTTTGCTTTTTTAGAACTGGGAACCCTAAATTAAACATTTCCCTGATTTTTAGCTATCTAGCTGCTGAAGCAGTGTATACTACTGAATAAGGAGCCGACCTTGAAGCCAAGAAGAACTGGGTTCAGGTTC
>CM053587.1:204994955-205023496 GCA_028646515.1 Pseudochirops corinnae
TCATAACTATTTCAGTGTAATTAGTTTCCTTTGGTATCTTGTATTTTATTTTATGCATATAAAAGTATTATTCTGAGGAGTAAAGACTGCCAAAGGGATCCATGACACAAAAGTTACTCACCAGTGCTGTAGGTGAACGTTACTCCCATTTATGAAGAGAGTCTTGGACATCTCATTCAGAAAAATAAATGACAACTTTTACTCTAAAACTTAACCATTCTCTTTACCAAATTGGATTCAAAGGTAAACATTCCAGAAAGATAAGAATTGACTCCTTTATTCTCCTTCATCTTTTTACCTTTTCTTCTTGTGCTTTTTTTTTTCTAAAGAGGAAAAACTGTAAGTACAGTGAAAGGTAAGTTCTGTAAGGAAACAGTTGAATAGTACACAACACATCTGAACTTTTGCTTGTCTTAACGACAGTATATTTGAATGTCCACACTGTCACTTTGGACATAACAATCTCTTTTACTCATCAGAATTGCTCAGTTGAACAAGTGTTCCAGTTCTGAAGTTACATTAAACAGTTTTGAACTCAACTTTTTACACCTACCCACTTCCAAGTAATTTCAGAACAGTCTCCACTGTGTTGCCACAGAAAATTCTACCAAGTCAAAAGCTAACACTTTATAATTCAAAGAAATGTCACATAGTTATTCTTCTTAGTTTTGACCTACAGAAAAGGGTATTTGCTCCTTTTGCCTAAGAAGATTCAGAAACACCATGGGATGGTATATAGGTATTTTGACAGTTCTCTAAATCTATTGTCATCACATTCAAACAATTTAGTAGTTCTTACTTTTAGAGTTTTAAAATATAAAATAACCTTCCATTCAGTCATACTATGTGTCATAATTTAATTAGTTGGCATTTTTTAATTAGACATATAAATAGTTCTATATGTTTTGTGAAGAAAAATTATAAAAATTTAATAGGGGCCCTTTCACATTTTAAGGGAAACCATAGAAGGTCATAGAATGTAGACTAGATGTCACTGAGGTAGAACCCCTCTTTTAACACATTAGTAAATGTGTTTTATTTCCAGGTAAATACTGTGGATGTACTCTTGAACATATTTGTTTTATTTTTCCTTTTATATTAGTTACAAAAGAACATGTGTGTGTCTTTATATAGTGTAGGTATTAGTTGTGCTGCTGCTTTTTTTTCATATTTCTGAAGGAAAATTTTGCATGAAAAACTGTCAAGAATGTTGAAATTTAAAATTAAATTCAGTTTCCTTACAAATCAGTGTTTTTTTAAAAAAAAATCACTCCATATAAGTTGGTAGCATTACTAGATTATAAATAAAAAGCAGCAAACTGAAAGTATTGCTTCTTCATGAACTTAAGAGATCATTGTATGATGTAGATGTTAAGGGTTAGAAAGTTTAATGCTTTTTTGAAAGAACCATTTGTAGAATTATAAAATCCCTTCCACAAAAAAAATATTTACTCATTTAATAAGACTGAAAACTGAATGTTTGACTAAAAGATTACCATTGTATGAATGATGTTAAGTGTTGAAGCTTCAGATGTCAGTAGTAGCATAGGTTATTGAAGTAATTATTCTAAATTGGTGGGTGGTCTTGGGAAACCCATTTAGAATTGATAGCTTCCTATGTTAGGAAAGCAACAAGGATCATGAAGCCATTAGCTTAGTCTATCTGTACACTTTTATTGACTTAGTTTTGGGATTAGTCTTACACTGTAGCCTAATTACCTACTTGGATGGTGGATGTAGGGTAGTTTCTGATTTTTTTTTTGCTATGTAGAGACATCTGCTAATATTTCAAAAAAGCATTTTCCTTTCTGAAATATTTTCTCAAATATTAACTGTCAGCATATGAAATTCCATATGCCAAAATGTGTGTGTGTGTGTATTTAAGTAGTTTTTCTTTAAAAAAAAAAAAAAAAGTCTTGCAGTAGTTTTACCTTGGGCTGCCTTATCAGTGATTTAGGTTTACAATTGTTAACTTGAATAGCCAAGGTAGGTTTAAACGAAAACTGATAAAGCGCAATCTTGAGCTCCCTCTTCTGGTCAAATCATAACATTGCTTTTTCGGCCTTTGCATTTTTTTCCCAAAGATACTATAAACACAGCCTAAAATGTTAAGATGAATTAAGAATGAAAACGATTTCCTCACATGAGAAAGAATCATGTTATACAGGAGCAGACACTAAATGACCTAGTTGCTAAGTTCATTTTCAAAGAATGACACAATTACCAGTGTTATTCACAGAATAAAATATTGTTTTTAAAAATTCTCCTTAAATATCTAATTTTAAAATTATCTACACATTTCTTCTAAGAACAGAATTTGTGTGTTCCAGATTATTACTTACCCTTGATATTTAGTGGTAAATTTTATGTTTTTGTCCAGTTAAAATTGTCCACATAAATATAAATATACTTTTTTCATTTTAAATATTATTGTAGTTATTAACATTGATTAAAAACATACACATAAGTTCTCTAAGAAAAATAAAGTTCAAAATAAGAAATGTTTTTATAGTCAAAGGATATGAAAGAGTAATTGTTAAGAAAAGAAAGCTAAACCCTCAATAACCATATTTTAAAATGCCCCAAATCACTAATAGTAAGAGAAATACACATTAAAACAAAACAAAACAAACCTCTGAGGTCTTCCTTGTAACCAACAAATTGGCAAAGTTATGACATATAAGGAAAATGACAAATGTTGGAGAACTGTGGGAAAACTGATATCTAATGCAATGTTGACGGAGCTGCAAACTGATTCAGTCATTCTTTTAAACAATTTGGAACCACCAAAAAAGCCCAAAAAAATCACTGATAGTCCTTTAATCCAATAATACTGCTACTAGTCCTAGATCTTAAATAGGTCAAAGACAGTGGGAAAGGACCACTTATATATAAAAAATATTTATAGCAGCACATTTTATTATAGCAAAGAGCTGGAAACAAACAGGGATATGCATTTAGGAAATGACTGAATAAATGATCATATGCTAATATGATCTATTTTTTTTTATATAATGTAGTAAAAAAAATAAAAGGAGTAGAGTCAGAGAAAACCTAGGAAGACTTGTGTGAACTGAAAAATGAGTGCAAAGTGAGCAGAACCAGGGAATAATTTATACAGTCACTACAACATTGTAAAGAAAAGCAAACTGGAAAGATTTAAGAATTTTGTTCAGTACAAATGACTAACCATTACTACAGAGATGGAAGAATGAATTATGCTACCTATCTCTTGAGAAGAAAGGTGATGGGGACTGTGGGTATAGAATGCAGGGGATAAGTTATAGTGGTGCTTTTAAAATGGCAAAAAAAAAAAAAAAAACCAGCCTTCAAGCCATTTAAAGAATATACAGTGACAAGCAGGACAACTTTGAAACTAAGGTGTTGAGTATATTTGATTTTATTTTTAATCTTTACATAATAGAGATTTGTGGTTTCACAGAAAATCTTTTATATTTTTTGTGTATGGGAATGTTTGGTTTTTGTCAATTTCAGGAATCTAATGAATTTAGCTTATAAGAAAATAATAAATGGTACTACAAAATTATATTGTATAAAAGTGTATTTTTGTAAGAAAATTCACATGAAACACCTAGGAATCTAACATGATGGTTTCAACCAGCTTTAATTTGGGGAGAAAAATTAATATTCAAAGTGATGACAATTATTTACAATAAGGATAACCAGACAGTATGGGGGGGGGGGGGGCGGGTAGAGAAGGCAGGGCAGTTGGAGTTAAGTGACTTGCACAAGGTTACACAGTAAGTGTGTCAAATGTGTGAAGCCAGATTTGAACTTAGCTCTTCCTGACTCCAGGGCCAGTGATCTGTTCACTCCACCATCTAGCTGCCCCCAGATAGTATTTTTTAAAAGAAAATTCCTTGGGTGATTTTTTAGTAAGAGCACTTACAGGAGATAATTTGCATTGTGTAATCATTACCATCACTTCAAATTTAACAAATAATTTGGGATATGTTTGCAGATTTGGTAATAGTCATCTTTTCTGTCACTGTATTCTTTGTATAATTGTCACTGATTATGTGAAAAATTGGTATATTTATTATTTTTAAAAATGTTGATGAGACAAAGCACAGTATTTAAGTTTCAAGTTTGTGTTAGTATTTTGTGGCCTTCTTTTGATTTATTATACTAAATTGGTTTCTATTCTTATATCCAAGATAGTTATATTTCTTCTAGCAGCAGTATTCAGAAATTTGAATAAATCAAATTTTTATTTTGTTTATTTCTTGGAACGATTTTTATATGACCTTTTTAATGCATTTAACAAAATCTGTCGTGGAGAAGTATAGGTAAAGTCATAACCGTTAGAGTTGATTCAGAAACACTTTGAACAACTGGACTTGAAAGTAGAACAGAAAGGTTCAACTTGAAAAGGGAGGTCCCTAGTTGAGTACCCCAGTGGTCTAGTACTGTTTTTCAGATTTTTTTCAGTGATTTGATTAATGGCATAGATTTCATACTTAGCTGATTTTAAATGACTCAAAACTAAGGGAGATTATAAACATTTGGATAACATAGTTAAGAATAATATAGATCTTGACAGGTTAGAAGAGTGGACTAAGTGTAATAAGATGAAATTTAGTAGGAGTAAATATAAAGTACATCACATACTAGCATCATATATATAAAGCTGGAAAGGAACCTTAGGTGTCATTATAATCTCCTAATTTTGCACATGAAAAAACGAGGCTCAGAGAAATTAAGTCAATTTGCTAGTATTTGAGGCAAAATCCAAGCCTAGGTTTGGCAGATCTTACATTTGTGGCTTGTTTGTTTTTTTAAAAATCTACTTCATAAGAACAAAATGGGGCAGGAAGAGTGTGTCTGCAAAAGATGTTTTAATAGATTATTGTAAACTCAGTATAAATTAACAATGTGATATGGCTCAAAAAAGTTATTGAAATCTTATGCTATATTGAAAGGTATAGTATACAAATCTAGCATACACTGTATTAACTTTTGGAAGTTCCACATTTTAGGAAGTAATGAGAACATTTACTAAATAGCTCCTAATGTGTCAGGCACTAAACTAGATAGTAGGGTTATAAAAACCAAAATGGAACTTCATATTCTATCAGACAGCATGTACACATATTAGTATATATAAAGCAAATGCATTGTAATGTAGGGGAACTAAAGGAGGAGGTGAGATCAGAAAAGACCTCTGGTAGAAAGTAGCATTTGAGTTGAGCTTTGAAGGTTTTAAGAAAAGTGGGGATAATGAGCAATGGAGATGAGGATGAAGTGCATTCTAGGTGAAAGGGACAGCCTTAAAAAAGGCACAGGGATGAAGTGCATTCTAGGTGAAAGGCACAGGTGAATGCTATTTGTGAAGAATAGCAAGTGGGCTGTTTTGGTCCATCATGGTAGGCTAAGTGGAATAAACTAGGAAGGATTGTAAAAGGCCTTAAATGCCAAACAGAGGAGTTTATGTTTGATCTATAAATCATAGAGAGCTAATGGGTTTGAGTTAGGGGAAGAAAGGACATTGATGAACTGGAGCATATCCAAGATAGCAACCAGAGTGGTGATGGTCCTTGAAATCATGCCATTGGTCAGTTTTGATAGAAGTGAGGTTACAAATAGACTTGGAGGGAGTGGGGATGAGTTATTCTGCTTTGTACTCCAGAACTAGGTCAATGAGTGTAAGATACAGAAAGACTGTAAGGAAACTTTTTTTTTTTTTAACAGTTGGAGCTATCCAAAAGTGGAACCATCTGCTTTAGATGATAATGAAGTTCCCCACCACTAGAGGTCTTCAAACTGAATGACTATTTATTATATAGGAGATTTTTGTTCAGATATAAGCAAGATGGTCTCTTCTGTGAGATTTGCAAAATGTTGTTTCTTTCAAATACACAATAACTATTGCCTTAGGTAACAAAATCTTGAAAAAAATCAAAACCCTTCGGATAACATGTAGGGCAGTAGTTGGTAGATTAAACTATATAATATATGTTACCTGATAAAATAATAGGCCATGAAAGTACATATTAGTTGTCTTCTCAAACTTATGTTGTGTAAATATAGATTTAGGGATCTTAAAAATGATTAAGGTGATAGATTGTAACATTAAGAATTGATGTTCTAATACCTATTTAGGGAGCTTTTAAAACACAGATTATTGAGCCAATAGGCTATAATGGCCAAAAGAAACCCTTCTTATTTCGCAGATCACTGACGCGATAAACAATAATGGCTTACACATTTCTACAGTATGTGCCTGGCCTGAATGTACTGAGAAACACTTAAGACAGAGTAGTTAGTGTTACTTTTCCCACCCCTACATTCCAACCCAGTTCCCCCAAAAAAACTTTGGTAATAGGAAAAAAACATACATGAAAGTTTGAATATATCTTATTTCTAGTTTTTACTTTCCTTTTAGGCTCTGTTACAAATTTAAAAAAAAAATAAAGATATATTCTAAAAGCATACATTCTTGAAAAGAGAGGTACTACTTCTAGGTTAATTGCAGTCCTCTCCATATTTTAAAGGTCAAAATAGAAATTCCTGAAGTTGAGAGGATAATTAAACCACAGCAATACAACCTTGCTACATTATATTTATTAGGCTTTTTTTCTTTTAAAGGTATCTGCCAGTAAGTTCAGTACTTTAATAATCCAATATGTGCAAACAACTTTGGACGAATGAAGAATATATTGCATACTTCTATCTTTTTATATTGTGCTACAGTTACAGGGAAAATGAGAGAAACTAAATTGAAACAATGAGTTTAACCTCTGACGGAAATTTAAATTGAACATTTAAAATCCCCCAGTCTAACATTTGCTAATCTTAACAAAATTCCTGATCAGCCTGAAAAGTATATTTCGATTTCAAAAGAATGTTAGCATCTTGGTAATCCAAGGAAAATGTCATAAGATCAACATTGGAGTAGTTTGTTTCCCTGATGGTCATGCTTTTTATTTTATCTTCTACTTCATTAATCAGTGACCAGACCTAAAGTTTTTGTAACCTGAAACCTTTATTTCAATTTAGCCTAAGTTGATTTCAAAGGAACTTAATAGTATGTAAGGATTTTAACTTTGAAATATATTAGCATAGTTCTGTGTTGCAAAGATAAGACTTTATTCTCATTCATTCATTCATTCAAAAAAAAAAAAGCAACAACTCTGACTGATATTTTCTTGTTTAAGCTGGAGAATACCGTACTTACCCTTTATTGTTGGTATAAACCATTATTTTACTGAGAACCATTAGCTATTTAAAACTTGGTACATAAATTAAAGAGGAGCTAAATGGATTTGTGATTGTTGCCATTAGTAGCATTTTAGATTATACAGGCAATTATTGTGTTCATTATCCTAGAACAGCCCCTTTGCAAAACTATTGTGGTTGTCTTAGACATTATGCACAAATTTTCCCTTGGAGATTAAAATTTCCAGTGGCGTATTTAATTTTGTTATCACAGTTGTTTCAAACAGAACAAATATTATGACAAGTAGAAGAAAATTTGCTTTACAAATATGGGAAATTACAATAAATGTTGAAAATTACTCTGTAGTCTGTTTAATTCACCTTTTTCCTATGTAGGCATAATTACCTCAAATGATTAAGAATATTCTATTAGTGAAAAGATTGTAGCTATGGCAAAGGACAGAGGTTCTCCAAGATGTTAGAAGTTTCTAGTTAGAAAACAGTAACACTTATAAATTTACCAGTTAACTTGGTTTTTAACCAAAATGTGACCTGATACATTTAGGAATCCAGATAAGCTTATAATGTACCTTGGATGAATTTATAAACACTACTGTGGATATCCAGAAAAGCTGTTATTAAATATTTACTCTTCTAGGTGTTCTGTTATTTGATGCAAGTTTTACAAAATAAGAGATACAGTATATATCTTTAATTTGTTCCTCCTTGGAGATTTCCTGTGTCTTAACACAGCTTTAATAAGTCAACTTCACTTTAAGAAGAAATTCAACATAATACTCTGTATTGTAGTCAGATTACCATTGGGCTGTAGGAAGATTAGAGACACTTAAGGTAGTGTACTTGGCAGAAAGCAGGATGCAATCTCGTTTTTAAAAAAAAATACAATTTACCTGGGAGAAAATGTTTTTCCTTAATGTGCTCTAAAAACCATTTGGACAACATTTTATTTGGTCTCTTGACTCTTATATTCACCAGTCAGGCAATTGACCACATCTGTCTTCATCAATTAGAAAGGTATTAATGCTTGAATTATCTACATATCAATGTGCATTGGGTTGCATTTAATGTTTCGATCCTATATGTGGCATTTTTTTCAAAGGAAACTTTGTATTCATTTCTAACTGTTTTTGTCTCTGCTTTTACAGTCTTTCACTGCTATGATGCTGGGGGGGAAAGTGTGAGGTAGTGGTTATGCATTTTGCTGGACAGAGATTCTTTATTTTATTACAAAAAAAGACCAACTCTAGAAGGCCAGATTAAATCATTCCTTTCACTTTTTAATGGGATTTGGATGAATAGAGTAAAATATGCACTTTGCATTCATTGATAGCATCTTTAGGTTGAGGTAATTGAGTCTTTTTTCCCTGACTGAATGAATAATGACTTCATCTGATCCTCAGCGAGGCCTGAAACTTAGACCGCCTTTGTCAACGCAAAAAGATCTGGGCTTTGAAACATGCTCTACTTCCCTGGCTTAATTTTTCTTCATTTTAATCCAAAAACCTATTTTTCTCAATAATTCAAGCATAAACTATGTAGTAGTTGAAGCAGCGGAAATTGCAAGATATTTGTCCTCCTTGTGCTGCTTTTTAAATGCAGCTGATAAATCAGCCGCTGTGGTCTTCAGCTGCCTGGTTCTCAAGGGAAGGGACAGCCTATACAGAAGCAAGAAGGTTGGAATTTTTCAGAACTATTTAAATATAGTTCCTTTTCAGACTGTTTGTTATCTAGGGAAATGTTATGTTTTACTGATCCTGCTGGCAGTGCCTAGAGATAAAAGAGCTTCTGTGATAGAGCTCAGAGAAGTTCTTGTTGATATAATTTTCCCACACATTTTACTTGGCTAAAAGTTGCTCTACAAAAGTGAATCTGTGTATATTATACCTTATTGGGAAAATAGGAAGTTTGAGATTTCTGCTTCTTTGAAAAGTTTCTATTCAGAAGTTAATTACTAGATCTCTCTTGGCTGTTTTTCCTGTTCTTTTGAGGGGTACAATAGGAAAAGTGGTTTTCTTCTTGTGGAAAGCCTGGGCTCTTATTCAATATGTTAAATTAAAAATAAGCAGATATTCCACTTGAAATTGATACTTATCTGTTAGCTTATTCATTATTTAAAGTTTCCTTGGTCATTAGATGCATTGCCCATCATAAGTGACAAGATATAAAGAAGCAAAATGAGCTCAGATTTCAGAAACATTAAGCCTGATTCACCAACCCATAGTTTGCAAAGTGAGCTCTCCAAAGTATGCCAAGGAATGTTGTCCCTAGATTTATGCAGGAAATGAGCATCTTGCTGGCTTGCACACCAGTGGGGTGGCTAGCAATACAAGTGGCCACTTGGATTATAAATTCTTTAGGTCATGTAGACCTATCTAAAGGTGGAGGGTGGGACCAGCTGTGCCTAGCCCTATGCCCCTGTAAACATATTACTCTACTTTTCTACAGTCTTTAAAATCTACTTATAAAGGATATCAACTACAAGTAACTGATTTTTCCATTAAAACTGGAAACATACGTGGTTTAAGCAGAAAGTCTTAATGAAGCCCTGAATGCTACTTCCTCTGTTGCTTCAGAAAGTATATTAATAGATTTTAGTAGGTTAGTATAGCAGCAATTATATTTGTTAACTGAAAATTCTAGTAAAATCTTAAAGGTTAATTTCTCATTTTTTTCACTTTTGGAATTTTAACTATTGAATCTAAAATTTTCAGCAAATTTAGTTTTAAATCTTATCCAAAAGAAGGGTTAATCATATATGAGAGTGATAAGATTAAAAAAACTGACTTTTTTAGGTCATTTTAAGGATTTTGACATTACAAAGTAAACTTAAACATAGCAATTCTCAAGTTTTTTCATGATAGGACAACAATTATCCATTACCATTTGGCCCTTTCAGAATTATCTTTTTCTCTTTAGGACAAGTTAGTTCTTGTTGGCTCCTACTGTGGCAGAGATATCATTAACATTAGTGTAACTGCCATTGTCAACCTGATCCTAAGTTCAGAGACAGAGGTGGTGCTAAATAGTATTTGTCAGTTTGGATTCCATGAAACTCAGAGCTCTATGAAATTATATGTTTCATAAGTAGAAACTCCTTTGAGGTTCTTTGAGACCAAAAACTACAAGTATGTTACATCTAGGTGATATAAGAACACTTGTGCTGGTTTGGGGAAAGAGCAGGCAGGTTCCCTTCACACTCATTATCTTTTCAACATCTTTGATAACTCTCAAGTTGAGTAAAGAGTTCTGAATAAATATAATTTCTATCTTTGCCACAGTAGAAGCTGAGGGGCAATGTCCCAGAGAGAAAGCAAAACTCAGGTTCTCAGTTTGCAGCTGAACCTTACCTATAAAAGCAAATTACCATTCCAACCAACATTTCAATTTCTGCCCTGGTGGACTAATCTAACATCTAAACATAGCAGTTATATTTATTTTCTTTGCATTTTTTACCTCATTCTGCAAACTCAAAGAATTATCTTACAAGATTTTGACCCAATTTGAGAAATTCTTCCAATATCAATAAATGACTTATGATTAGACTATTTAAATTAAAATATTTTCCATTTCATTCTAATACTGATGTAAATGTTCTTAAAAATGGAACACATCTAATAAATGCATTTTTGAACCATAGAGAGCCTTCATATTGTGGGTTATAACATATTAATTCTGTCTTTATTGTAAGGTTTTGGTCATCTGCACAGATAAACTTTGTATTATTTCTTTCAGGTGGGATTGCTGGACCTTGAACTGAATCAACTGACCAAAGCCCTGTTTTTGGCCCTCATTGTCCTTTCAGTTGTTATGGTAACTCTGCAAGGATTTGTAGGCCCATGGTACCGTAACCTTTTTCGGTTCCTCCTACTATTTTCCTACATCATCCCCATAAGGTAGGTGTAAGGATAAAGAAAAAAAGATAAATCTCTAATTTCAGAATGTAACTTTCTTAAAGTTACATCAGTTTTCATGAAGGAAATTAATCTTATCAGGAAGCCAAAAGAGAAAGTGTTAAAGGAGAAATCTGTTTTTTAAAGATTCATTCTGCAAGAGGAGAAGGGAACCACTGAATAGGTTCTTTATTTTGGGGATGGAGGGAGGGTTATAGTAATGTTCTAGGCTAGTAAAGTGATCTAATCCTTTTCCTACCATATATCATATATGCATTACTAAGAATATATCTTAATCGTTTGGATTATGCAATTTGAGAAAATGTCAGTCTTAATTTCTGCATGTGGACTGATAACAAAAGACTGATTTTTTTAACTGATTACAACTAAAACTGGTAACTAAGACTTTTTAAAAATTTCTGTCTTTGTGCAGGAATCTGTAGGTATTTAAATTATTTAAATTTAAAGAACACTTTTAAGTGAAATACTTTAAATAGCAGTATGATTTGATTCATTTTATATCCAATAGTTTATATATGTAATATGTTTAATTTTCTAGATGACAGTGTACTTAACTATAGATTGCATTTGTGATGAAGTTAACTATTAGAACCTATTTAATTTTACAAATATATTTACATTGTACATAAAATTTAGGTGGAACACCACATGTTTAACCATTAGTAAAACCAAAATTTTTATCAAGATAATAATAGTTGATATTTATTTAGAACTTTAAGGTTAACAAAGCACTTTTCATACATTATTCATTTGATCCTTATAACGAACTTTATGAATTATTGACTTGATTTATTTTTTACATAAGCCAGCATGCAGGTTTAAATTCAAACCACTGGATCCTCTCTACTTAGGCCTAGTATTTTAAAGAACTCATAAATTATCAATAAGAAAAGATTGTAGTGTATACCTCTTTCCAAGTGTAGTATGTAAGATAGAGTGTAGGACTGTGTGTCCAAGGATAGATTTAGTTATTTGGAAGATACAAATGTGCCCATACTCACGTAATAGTAACTTTGCAGCTTTGCTGAAAAGATGATTGTAAAGTTTAGCAATCTCTTTTGCTACTTATAATTTAAAATGGTGGGTGCATTTTTATCTCTGCTATCTCCATGCTCAATACATCACCCACCTAGAATCATCATTATTGCTGCCAATGAGATTTCTGCCAATTCAGTTAGGATCTTGTTAATTTTCTTGCTTCAGGTTAGAAAAAAATAAATCTTCATTCTCCATAGTAATGATCATTGGATCCATGGGAGCTGATAAGAACACCAAGTACAATAGTCTAGGGCAGTGGTTCTCAACCTTCCTAATGCCACGACCCTTTAATACTCGTATGTGGGCGGACGTGCCTGGAGACAGATAGAGGAGCAATGTCTCAGTTCCTAAGACCATCAGAAATATGTGTTTTCTGATGGTCTTAGATGACCCCTATGAAAGGGTCGTTCGACCCCCAAAGGGGTCACGACTCACAGGTTGAGAACCACTGGTTTAGGGGGAAAAGAAAAGAGAAATCAGGAGAGAGGACTGCGGAACACCCATGATTAGTGAGTGTGACCTGGATGAAGTTACAGCAAAAGAGACCGAGAAAGAAGCAGTCAGCCGAGTAGGAGAAGAACCAGGAGACAGTGGTGTCCAAAAACTTAGAGAGAAGAGAGTATCAAGTTAAAGAGAAGGTAGGTGATCAGCAGTGTCAGAAGCTTCAGAGAGCTCAAGAAGAATGAAGATTCAAAAAAGGCCATTAGATTTGACCATTAAGAGGTTATTGGTAACTTTGGAGAAAGTAGTTTCCATTTAATGATGAGATCAGATGACCTGCCGTAGAATTAGGAAGAGGGTGAGAGGAGAGAAAATCTCCAGGAGGTTAACCACAGAAAGCAGGAGAGATAAAGGATGATAAGTAGCAAAGGTGGTAGCATCAAATGTTGCTATGCCGTGGAGATGCTTGCAGGCAATAGGAAATGAGCCAGTAGACAGGGAGGCATTGAAGATAAATGATAGAATAAGGGTAAAAAAAGGACAGAATTTATTGGAGGAGATGAATTTGAATGAGATTACTAGTGCTGGTCCTGGGGTGGTGAGGTGTTAAGGAAGAAGGCTACTTCTTCATGAGAAGCAGGGGTGAAAGATAAAAATAGCTAATATTTATATAGCTCTTATATATGATGACACTGAGCTAAGAGCTTTACAGTTATCCCATTTGATCTTCAGGTGCTATTATTATCCCCATTTTACAGATGAGGAAACTGAGGCAGAGATTAAGTGACTTGCCCAGAGTTGTACATCTAGTATGTGTCTGAGGCTGGATTTGAACCTAGATCTTCTTGACGCCAAACCTGATGCTCTAGCCACTATGCCACATAGCTAGCTGCCCCATAGTGGTAGAAGGCATCTGGAAAATGTGAGATGAGAAGAGGGGAACTCTCAGTGAATGACCTTATTTTTTTTTCCAGTAGAATATGAGGCAAGGTTCTCAGTTCAGAATATAAGGGGAGAAGGAACCATGACAGGTTTGAGGAGGGGGAAATAAAAGATTTGGAAAAACCACTGTGTTGAGTGGGTGTAGTGAGTTAATTAGAGAGGTATAAAATGATTGCTCAGCAGCAGTGTGGGCCCAGTCAGGACTCGCCTTTTCTTCAACTTTCATCAATTCAGGTCCCAATTCTTCTATGAAGCCTTCTTTGACCTTCTTCAATTGAAAATGATAAAAAAATTTTCTTGGCCTTTTTCCTAAGCATCCACTGGTTGGATGATCTCTTTTGTTGTAACTTCATCAAAAGAGAATCACTCCCACCGTTAAACTTTTTATTTTAAACTCCTTGAATGCAGAGTCTCTGAGGCCCAACAGGCAGCTAAGTAGGACAGTAGATAGATGTAGCACTGGGCCTGGAACCAGGAAGACCTGAGTTTAAATTCCCCTTCAGACACTAGCTGTGTGACCCTGGGCAAGTTGCTTACCCTCCATGTGCTTCAGTTTCCTTACCTGTAAAATCAGGGTAATAATACCACTTACCTTTCAAGATCGTTTTGAGAATAAAATGAGATTTGTGAAATGCTTAGCACAGTGCCCAACACATAATAGGCACTGTATAAATGCTAGCTATTTTTTAAAAACATCTCTCTACTGCTTACTATATGCAGAACATTATTCTAAACATTTAGAATATAAATAGAAAAGTAAGCCAGTCTTACTTTTCCGAAGGAGTTCATGGTCTAGTGGAGGATATAGGGGATATATGGAATGTTCTTAAGGTGCATTGACCAAACACAAGGCAACAAGACCACCATGTCCAACATTATTTCTATGGTGAAAAGTATTTACATGCAGGTAGGCTCTCACCTCACTAGTTTATCCTCCCAGTAGCCAAAGTAATCTTCCTATGGAATAGAGATGTGTTTGTCTGCTCAAAAAATGGTAACTCTATTGTGTATAAGTTAAACTGCAAACTCTGCCCAGTATTTAAGGCCTCCTCAGTCTGGCTCCAAACTTCTCTTTCAGTCCTATGTTACCTTATTCTCATTCATACAGTGTTTCAGAAGTCTCCATTCTCCTACTTAGAATTTCTCCAGGTTCTCCAAGTTCCTTCTCTCCAGCCTCCATGCATTTGTATAGGCCCTCCACATTCCTAGAATCTATTTTCTCTTCATCACTACATTTCAGAATCCTTTTCTTTCTTCATAACTCAACTTAGGTGCCTCCTGATCTGCCCCCTAATAGTATTTTCTTTCTCTTCAGCTTTTCCTTGAGGTCTTTGTCCAACTCTCTTTTCCCCCTTCACACTCTCCCTGGAGCTGTCCTTTCTTATCTGCAGATATGTTGTATTCCTCAGTGTGGCTTTGAGGATGTGAAGTAGGTTGTTTTTTATCTTTGTCTTATTCCCAGCATCTAGCACAAAACTTTAATAAACACTTCAGGAGAGAGGACTGAAGAACACCCATGATTAGTGAGTGTGACCTGGATGAAGTTACAACAAAAGAGACTGAGAAGAAGCAGTCAGAACTCTTTTCTCATGTGCTTTGCCTGCTCCTTTCCCCCTAGAACTCACAAATAATCGCACGTTGTTCTTTATTTTTGTCAGTTTTGTTTTTATATTCTCTGGTTACCAATTTAAACCAAAAGTGAGGTAGGGGAAATATATCATGACTATTTTCTAGGTGGTGGCATGCCACTTAAGGCCTTTTTACTACCATCTGTTACTTGTTTTTAGATGCTATATTATGAATAAAACTTTAATTCCACAGTATTTTAGGCAGTATCATTACACCTTTGATTGAGGGAAGTGATTGAATGCTAGGTCTTTTAGAAGCTCCTTCTTACATTTAAAGGGACATGACACTTCCCAGCTGTGGGGAGCACATGAAGATTTCTGGCTCCTGACTAGATTGCCAAATCCAAACAACATTTGACTATTCCCTTTTTCCTTTCTTAAGTTAATAGTGTAGAAGAAGTTAGTTTTTTTTCTTTAGTCAGAAAGGGTTACAAATACTTTTTTTTTACATGCAAAGTGAAGAAGATAAATTGTATATAGAAGAGAGGTGATTTCAGTCACGTTTTTATATTTTATGTGTTCAGTTGAGCTCAGAGAGACATATTAGAATTTGAATCTCTAGCACTAGCTCACTTTAGCTCTAAAATAACTCACGCCTACTTCAACAAGATATTTCACCTCCTTTGCTACGATCTTAGAATGCAATTATGCAGATTTAGTAGAAGGGATGAGAACCGGAAAATGTGAAAAATACAGGACACTGATTTGGAGGAATTTGCATTTACATCTGGTTGAAATAGCAGTATTTTCCCTTTGCACAGTTTCCACAAAATATTTGCAACATTTTCCTCCTCTAAAAAGCAGGTAAAAGAAGAACATTTGTTATTGTTAAAATTGATAACATTTTAGTGTGTGCTAATTTTGTGCCTTCTTGATTTCACAAAGAATGAGAAAACATTATGTCATGTTTGTCCTAACAATATGCTTGTGAAAACCCTGATACTATAGTTTTTTTTTTCTAAATACACTAAAATACCATCTTACTATATTTATGAGAGTCCCTAAGCTTGCACAGGTTGAATAGACCTATAGAAAAATCTCTTTAAAGAGTAACCATTGATTTTTTTTTACACACTTTTCAAGTTTTCCCTTTATTTTCAATAAAAAATATTCTAAGTTAAATTCATTCCCCTTTATTTCCTTGAAAGGAATGGAATGCAAGTACCTGAATTTGCCTTATTACTCAACACAAAATGGGGGATTGAGAATACTTCCACCACAGATTGTAAGCTCCTTCAGTGATAGGGAATATTTCCTTCTTTTTTAAAAAATTCTCTTTGTGGGTAACTAGAACTATAATATATACCTTAATGCTTATTAAGTGATTTTTAATGTTAATCCAAAGAAATAATATCTAATGATAGTTTAGAGATATTGAAAATCTGGATGAACTGCTTTGGGTAACATGTTGATAGCTGTATTCTTTATAAGTAGTCATTTTTAAAAGACAGCATTTTTTTTTTTTTTTGGTAAGGCTCTAGAGTTAGAGTTAGAGCCTTAGTTTCTTCATCAGATTGGGATACAGCATTTTACTTCCATCTTATATGAGTCAGTGAGCCAAAGCAGTGAGTATGATGGAGGTTTGCCAATGAAAATGCCCAAGCTCTCATTATATGAATTAACAGCCTAAGTAATGCTAAGGGTTCTGCATCAGAGCAGTAGTCATTAAAGACACTGAAGCATGAGGCACTGAAAAAGTCCTGTAATATAGATTCTAAAATGATCATTGCTACTGAGTTTAGAAATTCACTTTTTTGAAGCTTGACTGAAACTTCTTTGAAGCTTTATCCCAGGTATAGAGACTGATAAATAGAGCAGTCAAGTATGTTAGTTAAATCTGGGAAGTTAACAGTCTTTCAGGTGTTCCCTAATTTTCAGACTTGTGTTGTTATTCCATTATAACATTTTAAAACTAATACTTTTATAACTCTGTAACCTTAGTGGGAGGCCATCTTTAATAACTACTATGTCCTGTTACTATAGGTTAGAGCAGTGGTTCTCAACCTTCCTAATGCCGTGACCCTTTAATACTCATATGTGGGCGTATCTGCATGTGGGCAGACCCGCCTGGAGACAGATAGAGGAGCAGTGTCTGAGTTCCTAAGACCATCGGAAATATGCATTTTCTGATGGTCTTAGGTGACCCCTGTGAAAGGGTTGTTCGACCACCAAAGCTGGGTTAGAGGGAGAGCACATTAAAGCTGCCTAAAATTTAATGGAGAACCAAGATTCCTAAGACAAAAAAAAAAGGGAGAATGATATACAGGTAAAGAAGAAAGAACCACTATAAGAAGGAGTCAAAAAATAAGAAAGAAATTGAAGCAACTGCTGTAGGAAAATTAGTATTATACCAAACTAATTGTTAGACAATAACTCGTATATAAAAAGTAGGTACAGAATTGTGAGTAATTGTCAAGTAATTTTAGCAACATAAAATAGAAAATACTGATGATCCTTGTAACATTGGGGAAACATTTTAAAAATCTTGTTCCAATTATAGCATTTATTTAACTAAATTACCTTATTTATTTGAGTAATAATAGGTAGAAATAATGCCCCACAATTACAACTATGATGCTTTACAATTTAGTATATAGGAACTGATGTAAATATATATTTTTATGCTACTTTGAATTTGTCCTGCTTTCATACTACTTTGAATTTTGATGTGTAAGTATCAGAGAATTAAAGTAATAATTAAAAAATACTACTAGGTAGCAGTTGGCCTTTGACATAATTTTAGACATTGAGTTGTAAACAATTTTGTACCAAGCATATTTGTTTTCATAGTTTTCTTTATGTATAGATAAAATTTCATTGCTATTAATATTTTTGTAAAAAATCATTCTAAATAATCAAGTTATTTTCTTGTCCTAGAATATGAAGATTCATGATAATAGTGCTTTCGTAGAGATGATTCATACTAATAGTGCTTTGTTGTGGTTGTCATAGGTTCACACTACCGCCCAAAAAAAAAAATGTTTTCTATAGTCTATAATCATGTAACTATCTTTTAAATAAAATACCTAATTATGCACCACTTTTATTATATACCTGAAGGGGAGAGGAGAACCTTGAAAATACTTCATAGCTTTGGTTTTCCTAATAACAACTTAATTTATCCAGTGTTTTAGGAAATGCTGTAGATAATTATTTAGATTCGAGCAAAGCATTTGACAAAGTCTTATTCAGTCATTATAAAGAAGTTGCAGAGTTTGGGACTAGGATATCATCAATGTGATGGCGTTGAAGCTGGTTGAATATCAGACCCCAAAAGCCAATAATGGGTCCATGTTAACTTTGAGGCAGGTCTCCAGTATACTGCCCATAGATTCTGTCTTTGTACTATTTAACATTTTTACCAGTGATGTATATGAAAATACAAAAGGCACGCTTGTTATATCTGCCAATAGCATGAAGCTGAGTAGGATGTAATCACAGAACTGTTCTGCAGCTTAGAAAATTGAGACATTGAGAAGTTACATTTCTTGCTGAAAGTCACAGTAATTCTTGACATGGAATAGACAGAACTTGAACCCAGGACTTCTTCACTCCAAGGCCCAGTCTTTCTGTTATACTACTTCTAAAGTGCTAGGGATATAAATGGAAAGGAAGGCAGTCCCTGCTCTCGGGGCTCACATTTTAAAAGGGGGAGAAAACCTATATAAGAGGGTTTAGCTGAGGCAAAATGAACCAGGCATGGAGGTAGCTCAGCAGCAAGTCCAGATGGTAAGTCCCAGCGGTCCAGAGAGTGAAGCTACAAGGCCTGCTTGAACTGAACTAAAATACAGTACTTCAGATGTGATCTGACCAGGGCATGATGCAGAGAAATTATATACATACACTTTGTCTCTTGAGGCTGCGACTTTCTTCGTATCAATCATATCAATATTATACTAACAAGATTGCATTACCTTTTTTGACTGAGCACAAATCCCTTGGTAACCCCACTGGAGACATCCCTACTCCAATGACATTCATCCATTATCAACTGTTTTTTGAATTAAGCCATTCAACCGGTTCTGAATCCACCTGAATATATCATCAATCATCATCATCATCATCATCATCCTTATTATTATTATTTTCTAATTTATAGCTCTCTTCCGCAAGTTTAAATTGAGAATGCTTTGCTAAAATCAAAGCAAACTAGCTGTATATTTATAGCATTTTTATCATTCACCAGTTTATACCATAACCTTATATCACCATAACCTTATCAAAAAAGGAAATAAATTTCATTTGGTTTAACCATTTCTTTCTAAAGCCAAGCCCTCCAGAAAACACTCGGGATTGTTATAGAACAGGAATTAACTTTTCTTTTTTTGTCTTGGATCTCTTTGACAGTCTCTTGAAGTCTACACTATGGCTTGTTGTCTACATTTATAGTTGAAGGAAATCTTAAGTTTCACTTAAAGGTTAGTGAAAATACAGAATTTTTTTTTCCCCTTTTAAGTTCAAAGACCCCCTAAAACCTATCCTCAGAGGGGTTCCTGGATTCCAGGTTAAGAGACCCTGGTGTTGAATTAAAAACCTTCTGCTGAGCCCTACCTTCCCAGGAAACTATGTAAGCCTTCAGCTTATGATGCTTTTCTCGTCGGAGTCACCCAGAAAGAGGGGAGAACTCAAGGAAAATAAAGAGACTATCTCCACCTGCATCATCCACACTCATAATATCAGTCTAGGGCAAGTCTTTCATAACTGATTTGGTCAATTCTCCTTAGCTCTGAATCTTTTTTAGTTTAAGTATTTTTTTTTCAAAATTAGCAAGCATTTATTTACCTTCCTCCCTGGTGAACAATAAATTTTAAAAAGAAGAATAAAAGCCTTATAAAAATAGGCATAACAAATTGCTACTTTGGCCATGTCCAAAAATATATGATCTCATTTTACATCTTAAGTCTTTTTACTCTTTGGCATGGAGTGGGTAGCATGCTTCATCTTTAGTCATCTGAAATTATAGATTATCATTGCATTGATCAGTTCTAAAGTCCTGAAAATTATTCTTTTTTGTAATGTTGTCATTGTATAAATTGTTCCCCTAGTTCTACTCACTTTATTCTTCATGAATTTGTAAAGGTCTTCCCCATTTCCTCTGAAGTTATCTAGTTCATAATTTCTCATGGCACAATATTCCGTTCATTTATAAACATTAATTTGTTTAGCCATTCCCTTCTCTTCTCCCCACTGGCTAGGCTTCTCCCCAGTTTCCGCTTTTTGGCTGCCATGAAAAGAATTGCTATAAATTTCTATATATATATAGGTCCTTTTCTTCTTTCTTTGATTTCTGAGTACAACCTAGTAATAGTATTTCTGGCTCAAAGAGTATTTAGAGTTTAGTGACCTTTAAGGCACAGTTCCAGACTGCGCTCTGGAGTGACTGGGCTAGTTAACAACTAGACCAACAGTGTAGTAATGATCTGTAGCCCCTCCAACATTTGTCTTTTTCCTCCTTTGTCATCTTTTTTGGCTCTGGCTCCTGCTTGATCCAAGAACTCATTGATTTTTCTGCCACTGCCGCTTCCTTACTGCCATCCTTGGGACTGTAACATATACTACCCCACCCCAACTTCAGTTTTCTTTGTGTGGCCCTTTTTCCTCTACCTTTCTCTTCAGAAGCTCTTCTTTACTTATGTCTTCCTTTTAAAAGGCCAACTTCATTAGCATCAGGGTATCAAATAGTTGAGGAGTCAGTAGCCAAATAGGCAAGTACAGTGAGTATAACAATCAACAACATTGTTCTACTCCAGTTGGTGTAGCACTAAGTAAATCAGTTTAGGTAGTTTTACCATTTTTTGTCATATTGACATAGCCCAGCTATGAAAAAGATTAAAGAAAGATCTATTTATTCTTATGGATTTTAGGTTTTTTAAAAGAATTGTATTTTAAAAGGGTTTTTTCCTGCATTTTTAGATAGAGCCTTGTGATTTGATTGTAATTATTTGCAAATTGTTAGTAATTTTTTGAGGGTGGGGCAAGCTGGTGATATACTCACCCTTCCCTTAGAAAGACAAATTGGTGCAGGGACTTTAAAAAGAAGGGGCCACATTCTTTAAAGCAGTATATGGTAATAAGAGCAAATTGCCAAAGTGTTAAGAATCATTTAAATATGTATTGAGTTCTTTCTTAGTTTTCAGCATTCTCCTAGAAACTTTGGAAGATTTAGGAAATGTGTATTCTTTGTTCCCTATTCTTAAGAAATTTGTTTTAGTTTTAGTTCGCTCAGTAAGGCATGTTAAGTAATAGCCAATAAAAAGAGGCAATAATAGTTGTTAATATGAAGTGATATATTTTGTGGTACAGACTTAAATGTTATAGGTGTAAAGGAGAAAGTTTCATGGAGGAGGTATGGGACATAAAAGGCTGTACTTTAAAGGCGGGAAAGGATTTTTTTAAGGAGAAGAAGAATGAGTACATTAGAGATGAGAACATGACGAAAGACATAAAGAAAGCCACCCTGATTAAAGCTGGCAGGAATATTAAGAAATAAAATTGAATATGTGATATAAGCTTAGAGTAAGGAGGCCTTTAACATCCAAACAGAGCCCTATCCTTGGTCGATTAGGAACTAGAGAACATTTTTAAGTTTTCAAGATGGTGACTATGATGATGATAGTGAAAATACCATTGGGACTTTGTCACTTCCCAGTGCACATGTATAAATATATATTAATCACCTCCTATTTGCCAGGCACTCTGCCAAGCTATGGATATGCAAAAAGAAGCAAAAGACAGGCCCTTCCCTCAGAAAGCCTGCAGTGCAGTGGGGGAGACAACAAGCAAACAGATACACACAAGCAATCTATAAACAATAGGACTCTCTGCAAGAGGAGAGGCACTAGAATCAATAAGGACTGAGAAAGGCTTCCTGTAGAAGATGAGGTTTTAGTTGGGACTTGAAATCAACCAGCAGGCAGAGATTTGGAGGGAGAACATTCCAGGCATGGAGGACAATGCCAGAGAAAACACCCAGAGCCTAGAGATGGAAAGTCTTGTCTGAAATCCCAGGAGGCCAGTGTCACTGGATTGAAGGGTATGTGATTGGGGAGTAAGGCATAAGAAGACCAGAAAGGTGGGAAGGAAGGAGGGTGGGTTATAAAGAATTTGAAACAACAAACAGGAATTTGTATTTGCTCCTGGAAGTGACAGGATGAAGGGAAGTTTGATGCCTTTTCTACTAAATCTTTTGGTGGCTTCCTATTGCCTCTAAGATAGAATTTCTTCAGATTGGCATTTAAGACCCTTTACAGATTATCATGAACACTTGTCTAGGTTTATTTCATATTTTTCCTTCTTGCACTCTGTGTTACAACTAAACTGCTCTGCTGGCTGTCCTTGAGCTCAGCCTTCCATCTCTTTTCTCTGTGCCTGAAATGCAATTTTTCATCAGCTCTACCTCTTAGAATCTCCAACATCCTTTAAAGCTTAGCCCTTACATTACCTCCTAAGGGAAGAAGGCTTGACTGAACAACTTTCGCCTATGCTAGGATAATTATATTTCCTGCTGCACTTGCCTGATGTCCAGCCTCCAGTGGAAAAAGGAATGAGACTTTCCCCGACCACTGGACTTCCATCTTCTGCTCTGGATATCCCTTGAGGGAAGGCTGCTAGAGGCCAGTGGAGCAATTTCCATTTATGCCAGCACAAGGCAATTTCCACTTCCTTATGCCAGCCTAATCTCCCACTTGGTTTGTGGAGACAGTCCAAAGAGGAGCTGTTTCCCTTTGACCTCAGGCCTTCCAATTCCTGTTGGGAGTGGGACTTCCATCTCCTGCTGTGCAGTTTCCTGCCTATTCTCCAGCCTTCAGAGAAAAGAGTAGTGAAACCGGGCCTGACTCCAGCCCAATCTCCAGTATCCTCTGAGGAGTGGCACCTTTTTCTCAGTGGTGAATATTCTCTTACCTACTCATATCCTACCCATTCCAGTGATTCTGAAAACAAACATCCAAACTCTATTCCCCATCCCCCAGCCACCAGTTTCTTATTCCCAACTCCCTCAACCCTCTAATCTCAAATTCCATCCAACACCATCTACTCTTTCCAGTATGCTCTCTGAAATGCCTGTTCAGTAGACAACAAGCTTCCCTTCATCCTAAATCTTTTCCTCTCTCACTCCTTCCATCCTCTAGCTCAGTGGTTCTCAACCTTCCTACTACTGAGACCCTTTAACACTCACATGTGGGCGTATCTGCATGTGGGCAGACCCGCCTGGAGACAGACGGAGGAGCAGTGTCTCAGTTCCTAAGAACATCGGAAATATGTGTTTTCAGATGGTCTTAGGTGACCCCTGTGACCCCTGTGAAAGGGTCGTTCGACCCCCAGAGGTGTCGTGACCCACAGGTTGAGAACCGCTGCTGTAGCCATTACTGAAACTTAACCTTCACCCTAATGGCACAGCCTCCCTGGCCAACCTTTCAGTTGAGACGTTTCAGCTAACTGCGACTGGAAATCTATTTGAATTGGCTGAAGTATTTGATCACTTATTGTGGGGCTTTTGTAAAATCAGGAATCTGTTTTGGAAGAGAGTATTTCAGCATCTGGAAACTTAGTGGTAGAAGCTTCCAGGAATCTCCTGAGAAGTAATTTCTTAGGGTGAGGAAAGTCCTTGGGCCTCTTTACCCACCCCATCCTCCTTGACCACTAGATGTCCTTGTAAATTTCAAAGGACTGGAGAATTTGGATCTTTATTAGCATTTTAACAGAATTCCTAATGCTGCCACCCATTAATACTTGTATGTGGGTGTATCTACACGTGGGCAGACCTGCCTAGAGATGCGTAGAGGAGCAGTGTCTCAGTTCCTAAGACCATCAGAAATATGTGTTTTCCGATGGTTTTAGGCGACCCCTGTGAATAGGTCATTCCACCCCCAAAGGGGGTTGCGATCCACAGGTTGAGAACCGCTGTTCTAAGGGAAAAGTTAGAAGAAGAAGTATCTCTCTCTGTTAAAAATTTTAGTATCCTTCTACCTAATGTAAGAAATCCTATTATGGTATCTCTGACAGGTAATCATCTACTTCAGTTTATATACTTACTGTGGAGAGCTTGCTACTTTGTAGGGCAATCCGTTCTTGGACAGTATAATTGTTTAGAAATGTCTCTCATGTGAGTTAAAACACACTTCCCTGTAATTTTCATGTATTGATTTCCCCTTTCAACATAATTCTGCAAACATACACTACAAGGAAAAATGTGGTTAAGGGTAGAAAAATCTGGGTAGAGTTTGGAGACAGTGATATAGAATTATGAATCGTATGTGCAGAAACATTTGGAGTAAATGGGATCACCAAAGAAGATAATGTGGAGAGAGCAGCAAAAAGGACCTAGAAGAGAACTTTGGGAAACTCCATGTTTAAAGGGCAGGAAGAAGATGAGAACTGAACTATGAAAATAAAGAAATCAGATGTAGAAGATTCATGAGACTCTAGTGTCACAGAAGCTAAAGGAAAAGAGGCTGTTGTTTATCCTTCATTTTCAAAGAGGACCAATGGCATTACAAGGTGATGACTTATGGGTGAATTGTCTTTAAGTGAGGCAGAGTTGCACAAAGTGGGCAGCCTCACTCTCTCTTCCAGAGTCATCAAAGTACAGTGGGAAAACCAAAATCAAGGTGACTGGGATGCAGTGGATCACCTTGATGCTAAGAGCACTCAGTGCCTATTTCAGCCACCTTCGTGGCCATTGGAACAAATTTCCTTATCTGCTCATTCCTCCAGAGGAGTGTCTTCCCATGCTCAGGGTAAACATATTCCTCACTCACTTACAGATTTGAGGCCTCTCTGTTAACTTTATCCTGGTTTAGTACAGAGACAGTTTTATGAAAGTATGGTCACTATGCATGCTACATCTTCTTGGAGCTACAGATGAGAGGTGGGTGAAAGGTAGATACCAAAGGAATGAGAAGCCCTAAAAAAAGCTCAGCAAACCCTCACACCAGAGGGGCTCCTGCTGCCTGAACACCCATATCAAGAAGGAAAAAGGGTTAGCCCACTGTGTAAAATGCCACAGAAGTAGTCTCAGAAGATCAGAATAGACAAAGCAATTGGATTTGGTGATATGGTTACTCTCAGATAAGATCTTTTTCGGTAGAGTGAAAGAAATGAAAACCTAAATAAAAAATAGATGATAAGAAGTGGAATCATGAAGAATAACCTACTTTTTCGAAGATTTTTGCAAGTGCAGTAAATGAATGATTGAGGACAATAGCTTTAGCGTTTCTGAAGCAGGTATAGAGTAGGCAAATGATAAAAGTTACTCAGGAATACGGGTTTTTAGTAGGACAGAAATGAAGGAAAAGAGGGAGGAGGTCAGAATTTCCTAAACAGAGGAAAGAACATTATTTAAGTTGCCTGACATACAGTTAAGACTAGGCAGAAAGAAAAGTTTGGACATCACAGGAGTTACTGCTCTTCAGAACCACATGTAATAAGTCTGTGTTCAAGATAGCTTTAATAGGAGTCAACATAGTACACTTCAAAAAGAGTACTGTATTTGGAATCAGAGCGCCTTGGTTCAAATTCTGACTCTTCCATTTACTACTTGTGTAGGCCTGCTCTGGGCCTCTATTCCCTCATCTATAAAATGAAATAATTAAACTAGATATCTTTTAAGGCCCTCATCTTTTCTAAATTTATGATCTTTTACCCCTTTTATATCTAATTGCTTTCAGATTATATATGCTACTTCAAGTGTTTTTCATCCATCTTTCGCTCTTTACCATCCAGTCATAATCATCTGAATGCTTTCCAGTTTGCCATTTAAACTGGTGCCTTGAACTGAACTCACTGAAACCGAATTATGATGTAACCAAGTACCAAAAAATAGCAAAACCATTATCTCCATCGCTCTAGATAGATTTCTGTTAATTTATACGTAAACTGAAAAGATTTCTGTTAATTTATACTTGAACTGAATTAACTTTGTTGGAAACTCTATTACATTGTTTTGTTAGTTTTAACTTGTAGCGTAATCAAACTTGGTATTTCTTCAGTAACTGATTGATTTTAACTTGTTGAGTAAAGAATGATATTTTTAAGTTATGAAAGTCAGCATCTTCATGCTGATTCCAGTACACATTAGGCTAATTGCTGAAGGGTGATGGGAGTAGGGAGCAGCTTACAAATGCTCTCTCTGCAAAGCAGTGTTCACCAAGTGTGACATCTTTTCAATGGGAATATTCTTTTTTAAAAACCTTATTAACATTCATTTTTTGAAATTCTGAGTTCCAAATTCCTTCCTCTTTTCTGTCCCTTCCCTACCCATTCAGAAGGCAAGCAGTATGAAATAAATTACACATGTGAAGTCATGTAAAACATTTCCATATTAGCCATGTTGCCAAAAAAAAAAAAGACAAAGCAAGAAAAATAAAAATTTTTTAAAAGTATTCTTAAATTTGTACTCAGAGTTCATCAGTTCAAATGGACTATTCTGATAGCTATCTAAATCATATATAACTTCTTCATTATTTTTCTGAATCTCTGCCTGTCTCCTTCTGGGTTTCTTTCTGTGCAACCAAATGTCAGTCTCTGCTGTTATAACAGTCTTATACTGTTTCTATTCATTTTTACTCTCCCTCATCCATCAGTAGTACTCAAGCCCCAGAAGACCTCAAAGGCCTTTTTAATGAATCTTAAGGGCTCCTTAATGAAAATTGCTAACTAATATATAAATATATAAGTAATTAAAAAGAAACATTAGGAAGGACAAACAAAAGGGTCGAGGATCTCAATGATGAAAAAAATATTAGGAAGGAAAGGTTGGAGCTGTATCAATACCAGATCTCAAACTGTATTACGATGGCAGGAATTATTAAAAATTATTTTGTACTAGTTAAAAAATAGAGGGGCTACTCAGTGTAACAGATTAGGTATACAGCAACAAAATCAAACAAACACAGCAGCAAGGTGTTTAGTAAATCCAAAGAATAACCTCAGTCACCACCACCATCACCCCGACCTCTTATTTCAGGAAGGGCTTACTAATTTGACAAAATTTCCTGGAAAAACTGGACAGCAGTCTGACTGAAATGAGATTTAGACCAGTACCTCATTCCTTATGCCAAAATAAGATCCAAAATGGACATAATAATAAGATATAAAACGTCATTCATAATAAATTAGGAGAGTAAGGAAGAAATTACCTTTTCAGAGCAGACAAGCTCATAACCAAACAGGCAGTAGGATTATACAAGACAAAAAGAACACATTTTGGTAGTATAAGATTTTAAAATTCTGCATAAGCAAATCTATTCTAATGAAATTAGAAGGGAAAATAGAAAAAGGAGAAAAAAATTTTTAATTCCCTATGTACCTTGGATATCAGAGGAGAAATTTGCTGCAAATGTTTCCATTTAATTGCTTCTTTTCTAATGCTAACTGCATTGATTTTGCTTATAAAGAAACTTTTTTCCTTTTATGTAATAAAATTTATTTTTATTTTATTTCCTATATACTCTCTGTCCCTTGTTTGATCACTAAATTTTCCCATTCTTTTAAGCTGTGAAATATGTCTCCTTTCATTCTCTTCTAATTTGTTTATGATATGATCTAGGTTATGTAAACTTTTAGAGTTTATTGTGGAATTTTGTGTGAGGTGTTGACCTGAGTCTAATTTCTCCCAGACTGCTTTCCAATTTTCCCAGCAGTTTTACTTTTTATTGGGCAAAACTATATTGAGAACAGGAGTGGGAGAGGGAGAGACCAGTTAGACACTACATCTAAAGTTAAGGGAAGAACTAATGAGGGCCTGTTGTCAGTGGAAATATATAAATAAAGAGAAGAACTGAAGAGACCTTATGGTAGAACAATCTATAGGATTCAGCAGCTGAATGGAAAGAAAGATAGAGTAATAAAAGATGATTCTGAAGAATTGAGCTTACGGGGTGGAGTCAAAATGGCGGCACAGAAGCAGGAAAACTCCACAGCTCCCCCCATAACCACCTTAAATACTAGAAAATATGACTCTACACAAATTTTAGAGCTACAGAACTCATAAAATGGCAGAGAAACAAGGCTCCCACTGAAGGCAGCCCGCAGATGGATGGAAAGGGCTCATTGCAGCACACTGGGAGCAGAGCACAGCCCCATGAGGTTTTAGCCCCCAATACACCCAGGAGAAGCCCCAGCTGAAGCTTTGAGGAGAGCAGATCACCAGAGCTGTGGTGGTTTCCAGAATTACCCACTCATAAGAGCCAAGGACGAAGGGAAAACGTCAGTGGAACTCAGCTAAATTTGGGGGAATGGATCTGGCTGACTGCTTCGAGAACTAGAAGCAGTCTGAAGCAGCAGCCCTGCAGCTGCCTCCACGTGGCTGCTTCAGAAGCTCCTGGCTTACAGATTGCAGGGAGCAAAGCAATCATTCAGAGGCTGAGTGTTCTTGCCTTGA
>CM053587.1:205023996-205043194 GCA_028646515.1 Pseudochirops corinnae
CTCTTTAGGCCAAATTCAATGAAAATCAGGTTGTCCAATTCCCTTTCACCTTCCTGCACTTCCCCTCCATTGTAACAGTTTTCTGTTGCCTCTTTTATATAAGATAATTTACCCTAATCTATCTCTCCCTTTCTTCTTCTCCCAATAAATTCCTCTCTCACCTCTTAATTTTATTTTTTAGATATCATCCCTTCATATTTAAATCATCCTGTGCTCTCTTATGTATACATGAACATGCCAACACTTGCATATATTTATATATACATATACCCTCTTATTCATACACATATATGTATGTATACATATATACATACACACATATTCCCTTCAGCTATCCTCATATTGAGAAAAATCTTATGAGCTACAATTACCATTTTTCCATGTAGGGATGTAAATAGTTTAACTTTAATAAGTTCCTTATGATTTCTTTTTCCTGTTTACCATCTCATGCTTCTCTTGCTTTTTGTATTTGAGAGTCAAATTTTCTGTTCAGATCAGGTTTTATTTATCAAGAATGTTTGAAAGTCTTCTATTTCATTGAATGACCCTGGGGCTAAAACCATAGCTCAGGTGGGACTTTGCTCAGCTCCCAGCACGCTGCAATGGACCCTTCCTGCTTCCTTCAGGGGGAGATTTGTTTCTCTCTTTCACTTTGTGGGTTGTGTAGCTCTAAAGTTTGTTTAGAGTCATTTTTTTACTTGTATTGGAGGAGGTGGAAGCCGGAGCAGCACAGAAGTGTTGTTTCTACTCCACCATCTTGGCTCCACCCATATTATTCTTTTTCAAAGAATCACTCTTTAGTTTTGTTTACTGATTCCATAGTCTATCTGGTTACTTATCAATTCCCCCAGCCCCCTCGCCCAATTATCAGTATTTTCTCTTTTGTGCTTATTTTGTGTTTTCAAAAAATTTTCTCTACTTTTTAAAACTGCATACTCAATTCATTAATCATTTCTGTTGAATGCTAATGCATACTTTCAGAGATATAATTTTTCATCCTAACAATGATAATAACTAGAATTCATATAACATATGTAGTGTGTTTTACAAGTATATCATTTTATTTTCATGGGTCCAGAACTCTATACATTGTGCCATCAAGTTCGGTGAAAAATGACAATTATGCAAATTAAAACAACTTTGAAATTTATTTCACCTTATGCATACTGGCAAAATATGGGAACAATAATTATTGGAGGGACTCTGGAAGACAGACACACTGATGCACTACTACACATGGAGCTGAAAATTACTCTAACTCTTGTAGGTAACAATATCTAATTCTGCAAGAAAAGCAATTAAACTGTCCATATCCTTTGACTTTCATAACACTTCTAGAATTATAGACCAAGGAATTTAAAAAGAGAAACTTAGGTTTAGTGCCTTCGAAAAATTTCACCACAATTTTTGGTAGCAAAGAAGTGGAAACATACTGGATGTTCATCAATTGGGGAAGGCAAAAGAAAAATAAGCCCACAACTATATAAATATAATGAAATACTGTGTAATAAGAAATGATAAATAAAAATTCAGAGAAACATGAGAAGATTCATTAGGATGATACAGAATGGTACAAGTAGAATGAAAAAGATATATGCACAGAAAGACTCTCACAATGTAAATGAAAGTATCATTAAAAGGAAGTTGAACTAAATAACTGAAGAAACATTCAAGGTCCTAAGAGCACAGATAATGAAACTTCCATTTCCCCTACACAACAGAAAGAAGTGGAACATGATGGAATATTGTACACACTGTCCGTTCCAGTCGATACCTAAAAGTTTGCTTAATTACTTTGCTTCCTCACAAGGGAAGTTTCAATGGGGATAAGATTGGGTGTGTGTTGGGGGAGGTGAAATTACTGTGATATTAAGACAGATTGCATCATTGACACCTATTTTTAAAAAATACCATCTACCATATTTCTTTCAGCTTTTTTCTTCCAGTCATTTTGCTTTATTTTGGGACATTTGCTCTGTGGGAACTGGTCGGGCAGGAATATGGTATTAAGGTATCTTTCACTCTACTATCTTCCAAGGATTCCTATCACCTCTCCTATCCCTCCATTTTCATTCCCACTGTTATCACCTTACTTAAGATTTTCATCACTCTTCATGTTTACTCTTAAACCTTCTGACCTTTTAATTAAAAAAATTTCAGTGAGTCCTCACTGTTTAAGGAAGAAAATAGTAGGACTTCCTCAGTGAAATCCATAGTTGGTCAAATGCAGGTATCTACAATAATCCATAAAGGAAAAATTAAATGCACCAAAAAATGTGTCTTCTTCAAACCATGATATACAGTGAAATGAACAGTCCATTGAATTAGAATAAACAGCATGTATTTGACTTAATTTGACTTTTATGGTCTTCTATAACCTAGCTCAAACAAGTAATTTTAATTTCATTTCATACTGCTCCCCTTAACACATTTGAAAAAGGAAGTAGAGAGTAGTGGATTGTGCATTGGATTTGGAATCAGGTTCATGTGTGGATTCAAATCTCAACTCCCACATTAGTAGTGGAATGACCACAAGCAAGTACCCTAACCAATCTAAGCTCTACTTCCTTATCTTTGAAAACCTCTTCAGTGTTTTTGTGAAATTAGACAAGTAAAGTATGTAGAGAGTTTATAAATGTGTTATTATTATTCCATGGAAACTAGACTACTTAAGTCCCCATTTTTATTTCAATTCCCTACTGACATGTATTTGCGCATACTGTATTCTTGCATGGAATGGACTGATTTTCCACCCTTACAACCAGAACCTCATGAATTTCTCCCCTTTCTTCATCACTCAGCTCAAGTGGTACTCCTGGTTCTTCTGTGATATTGTCCTTGATCTATGCCCTGTCCTTCACAATAATTTTGTGCTTGTTAAAGTAAAAAATTTTAATGGAAATATTTCTTTCTCAAAAGCATCATTGTGAACTCAGTTTTTGTCTTAAGAGTCACTGTTCCTCAAAATTTTTAAGGATTGGAAAAAGGAATAGAACATGTTATGGGTATAGTAAGGACACTGAGTTTTTCCACTGAGGAGCATCTCTGAAAGACCGCACAGTTTGCCCAAAGCAATCCAGCCAATTTGCTTCCTTCTATTAAGTTTAGGGCCCAACACTTTGTCCATTCACTACATTTTCTCCAAATACACACATGCAGCCAGGTACCAAAGTGGAAAGAATGTTGGAAATGGAATCAGGAAGCCCCTCAGATACTTACTTTCTGTGTGAGCCTTGGCAAATCTTTTAACCTGTTTCTGTTTCAGTTTCCCCCTCTGTAAAATGGTGATAATAATGCCACTCACCTCACAGGGGTGTTGTAAGAATCAAACGAGATAATTTATGTAAAGTACTTTGCAAACCTTAAAGGGTTATAATAATGCTAGCTATCACTACCATCATCACTATTATATATATATGCTCATTATTATATATATATGCTAATTATTCTAATTCATTTCACTGTATGTCATGGTTTGAAGAAGACACATTTTTTGGTGCATTTAATTTTCCCTTTATGGATTATTGTAGATATTGCATTTGACCAACTATGGATTTCACCGAGGAAGCGCTATTATCCTCTAGGGTTTGAAACGGTCAGAACAAGGTCATGTATAAAAAGGTACCTCTGAATGACTACCATCTATGGAGATTCTCATTTTCCATTTGGACCTCGCACAAGACATTCTCCACGAACAAGGCAAAAAACTGTCAAATACACATTTCGTTTATGGTCTTCTTTGACATTAATAAACAATGGCTCAAAGTTTTTTTTTTGGTGGCATTAAAAATAATATCATATGATTTTAACATACGCATGAAAGAGTCCTTTTTGGAAAAAGAACTTTCAGAACTGCATTTTGCTTTACCAAATGCTTTTTAAAAAATCACCCAAAAAACCTCAACAATAACAACAACAAAAAAGCCACAGTAGAATTTTGTATTTTTTGTACCTTTAAATCATTTGTACAACCGTTGTACAGTTGTACTGTACATTGTATAGTATTTGATTTGGTATGCTATGGAAAATTGTTTAATGAAGCCTTGCCTGTAACTATCTAATTTTACTCATTACAGATATCCTGGATATGTGTGTGTGTGTGTGTGTGTGTGTGTGTGTGTGTGTGTGTATGTAAAAGGATGAGAAAATGAGAATTTAGTGGGTTATTAGTGTTTTCTTAACCATCTACTTTGGAAATGGTATCTTCTTCCCCATTGCGGGGAGAGGGTAGCATCTTCTTCCCTGATATGTTTTTACGAAGTAACCTCAGTCCTTTTAAGCATAGATTTCTGTGGTGTACACTTGATCTGGTTCAGTAGTTTTTGTGATTTTCATTTTTTAAAGTGTCATTTCAAGTTTCTGGTATACTATGTTGCAGACTAAATTGTGAAGGTCTGATGATGGTTTCTCTGTCGTTGCTGATAAAAACAGAATGAAAATAGACTTTTATGCAAAAAATAATAAACTTATTGTACTCTTGTCAGTTTCATCTATTAATGTATTTTGGATGATATAATTCAAAGTGATTTCATGCTAAGATTTCTGTAGACTCCTTTCTGCTTCCCTGTTCAAGCTATTTTAAGGAAACATTTCTCTTAATATCCACCATATTCTTTTCTAGTGATAAATAAATCTTGCGTGTTATGCTTTCTGCTTGGCAAGGAGTATTTTTTTGTTTTTTGCTGGATAAGGTATTTTTCTATGATCTTTTGTCCTCCTTGTTATGCTGACTACTTTATGCTGTGGAGCTTTTGTAGGTTTTGATGATAAAGTCATTATCTTTACTGTTTTCAACCTTTTGTTATTGTTCTTCTGAATATATCAGATAGAAACTTGCCATTGTTCATCCATTCTTCTAATTAGAGTTGTTCTAATTAGTTGATGGTCTAACTGTACACAGAAAGCTAATTTTTAATAATTCTCACTGAGTAACTAGAAGTTTCATGTCTGTTAAGATACTTTCTCCTTAAATTTTTGTCAAGTTGTTCAGCACCTTCAGACTTTTTTAGGGAAGAGATTATTCATGACATACAGCATTCATTTTTGAGTAGTCTTTGCTTTCTATTAACTCTGAAATGAGTCATATTTTGTAATACACCTTTTGCTTTTCTCCCCTGTACTCAATTTTGTATTAAATTGCAAATAATATATTACTTGATTTGAAAAATTTGTGAAATTCTTTGTAGAAGAGAATTGTAGAGATTAATTTAGATTAAGGGGACATAAAATACTAAAAAAAAAAAAAAGCCCAACCCAAACAACCGACAAATAATACCTGAATAAAGTTGGAAATATAACATCACTTCAATGTATGCTTGCATATAATCACAGTAGGATGATGACTAACTGAATGTTTACTCAAATCAATAAAAGATTATTGAAAATAGTACCTGTTTTGTCTGTTAGCAAATAAACTAAACGTCCAAGTTCTTCTGGTATTGTACTGGTTCGAACAACTGTTCCAGGAATATGTTCGTCCTTCATAATCATCCATCCATAGGCTGCTTTGCCCATATCCAAGTTCACACGCAAACTGCCAAATAAGCCCACAATATAATTTATCATTGCACATATACAGATAAGATTTTTTTTGTTCTAAATTTTAATGTATAAATATGTTTACATAACACTTTCTTTGGCTTTATATTGAAAAAATATATGATGCAGTCTTGTACATTAAAATAAGTTGAATTATATGAAGACTTCCATAGAGTAGCAAAGTATTTCTTCAGGATTTATTCACTTCATCAGACAGATGGTCTTTAGGTTTCCCTAAATTGGATCAACTAGGTCTAAAACATTTTGAGGATTTAAATTAAATCTAGTACTATTTGCTTATAAATCATGGAAGTTTTGGGACAGAAGAGATTCTGTAGATTATCTACCAGGAATGAGGAACTTGTGGCCTTGAGGCTACATATGGCCCTCTAGTGCGGTTCTTTGACTAAATCCAAATTTCACTCACCAAATCACCTTAATAAAAGGATTTGTTCTGTAAAACTTGAGCTCAGTCAAAAGGCCACACCAAAGACCTAGAAGGCTACATATGGCCTTGAGGCTACAGAGGTTCCCCACCTGATATATAACTGCTTACTTTATGGGGTCAGAAAGTATAAGTATAACTGCTTACTTTATGGGGTCAGAAAAAGAAACTGACAACCAAAATCATGCAGAAAATTGATGACGGTAGAAACAAGATTAGAATTCAGATGCCCTGATTCCCAGTTCAGCATTTTTTTCTCTTACAGTACATTGTTGTTTAGCCTCTTTTCCATCCAAGGTTAATGCTACCTATAGTTAACATTCCAGATTTAATCTAATGATGTTGCACAGTCATGCTATTCATAATCTAAAAGTATATCTCTAACTGTGAGATATTATAAAAAAAAGTCAAGAAAGACTTTTATAAAATATAGTAAGAACTCCTAATAAAATGTGGTAAAAAATGAGGTAGAGTATCAGAATACAAGGTCTAAAGTAGGGATAAAATATATTCCAATTATTCTAAAACATGCTGTAAAAAGATTCCTATTAGTTCATTACTAAAGAGGCAGTCAACATTCACCTCTTGGAATCACTGCTTGGAATCAATGTTACTGGATTCTTTATTCAGAAATCACAAACAAAAAAATCTACATAGCTGCATATTCTGCAACTGCAAGGCACTGAAACTATACGAAAGGATTTGTAGCTTTGCAACCATTCTCTGGAAATTAAAAAAAAAATTTCTAGAAGATTTAACAAAATTAAAGCAAACTTTTAATATTTCATATGATATTGGTGATGGCAATTCACTCTGAAGTAGCCTTAATTTTATGGTTAAATCATGAATAACAACATTTTTAAAAAGCAAAAGCAAAAACAACAAAGATACTCATTCTCAAGCATTCTATTCTTGTAGGAAACATAAAAGCATCATATAGTATCTGATTTTATTTCATTTACTTTGAGATTGGTAAAGATATCTTGTAGCTCATTAAGGAAATTATGTTAAATCCAATGGACTCTAAGCAATCACATTTTCAACTTTATGGAGAGTATGGGAGGGTTAAGTATTCCCTTAAAGTTGGAATTTCCAGATGTTAAGCTTTAATGGCTACTAATAAATGGCACTGAAAAACTCAGGCTGTATTCAAAAAGAGTCAGGCTGTATTCAAAAAGAGTTGAGATAAAAAAAAATTGGCAGAAATAAAACGATTAAGGGTAAGAAAAGAGCTACCAAAGTTCATTTTTTTAACTTCATTAAACTGTCTTTATAACTCAATTAACACATATTTCATTACTTTTAGCTCAAAAATCTAGTCGGTGACAGTACAGCTTACTACAAAAAGCCCTGGATTCAGAATCAGAGCTTGGGTTCTAATTCCAGGCTCTATCTGTCTGTTTGACTTTGGGCAAGTTACTCAGACTTATGGCCTTGGTTTTTTTCATTTACAAAATATGGAGATTAGAGTAGAGTTCTCCAAGATTTCTTCAGTTCTTAAATGGAATAATTCTTTAGGTGCTTGTATAGTGTCAAAAATTTGTTTTTCTGCCCATCAACTAAAGTGCAGTAGTCCTATAACTCAGAACAATAAAATTCTAATTAGTCATTTTATTCATTTAATAAACTTTAAGTGACTTCAATATGCCAGGCATTTGCTTGCATTAGGGATAAGAGACACAAAACCAAAACAATTCCTGTCCTCAACAAGCTCACATTGCACTAGATCATTACATTTTACTGATTATATCTTATTGATTACATATTTTCCATCAATATCATTTTACAATAGTACAATACAGTAAATAACAGGCAGGGACTACTACAGATTGACTATGCGCAAATCATTTTATTTCCTTTTCATTTTATTACAATAACCAAATATGAAGAAAGTCTTGTGATAAAAACCAATTATGAGGTTTAAGTACAGACTAAAATCCAAACTTATCATACTTATTCAAGGTTTATTATTCATCTTTACAGTACAGTAAAGTTAAAGATGCCACAAATTCTACTTAAATGTTTATCTGAACAACAAATAAAAATCAGTCTTATGTAACCTAAACTGAACACGATGGACAGACTGAGGAGAGGTATTATTAGAATTTGTCTGCCTTACTAAATAAAGGCAAATAATAGAAGGTGATTATTATTTTAGGGTGGAGGGGTATGAAAATAGCTGCGGTGGCTTTATATTTGAATTTGCGTTTTCAGCAGGTACTGACTTACCACTACTTGCTCAGGATACCTTTGGGCAGCTCGGTGAACAGAGCATTAGGCACAGTTAATAGCGTGTTAGGCCTGAAGTCAAGAAGACTCATCTTCAGGGTTCAAATCTGGCCTCTGACACTTACTAGCTATGTGACCTTGGGCAAATCATTTAACTCTGTTTATCTCAGTTTCCTTATCTATAAAATGAACTGGAGAAGGATATGGCAAACCACTCCATTTTCTTTGCCAAGAAAACTCCAGATGACACAAATGAACAACAATCACAACAGGGTATCTTCTGAGAAATGGACACCACATAAGACTTTTTTCAGGGAAAAAATATAACCTCTACCTTACTCTTTGCAGAAAATGTTCAATTAGTCAGACACTAGAACAATAAGGCTAATTTAGGAATGCAGGTATCCCTGACAGAAGAGGCAGAGAGAATCCTCAATTTAAGAGTGGCAGCCTCTAGGGTAGGGAGATCCATCCTGCCCTACTGGAAAGTCAGAGGGGCAATGGGGGAGGACATAGGAGAGAGCAGATTGGAGGAGGGGTTATACAAGGGGATGGCTGTTTTGGGGTGGTGGGTGGGGCAAAGATGGGGAGAAAATCTGTAACTCAAAATCTTGTGGAAATGATGTAAACAAGAAAATAAATAAATTTTAAAAAAAAGAGTGGCAGCCTAACCAGGGAAGAAGAAGAGCTCTTGGGACGGTAACTTATTGACAGTTTAAAAGTATAGGCAACATGATGACCAATTGTTTTCTTTCTTATATGGAAAAGAATAGAACAGACAGGTTTTAGTAGGTTGGATTTGAGCTAAAAAAAAAAAAAAAAAAGAATTTTTTGACAATAAAGATTGTTAAAAATTAGAATTTATTATTGCTAAAGGCTGTAAAATCTCTTCATCTGGAAATTTAAAATAAAGAATAGATACACATAGTCTTTTCAAAGAGAGAAAGATATAAAGGCAGACAAATAGGAGATCTTTCTTCTCAAATGACTTAAGCATTGTACTGTCTCACTCAGGGAAATTAGGCAGGTGACTTATGTGGAAACTTTCATCTCTACAAGTCTCTGATAAATCTAAATGCATAGCATGTATTATATGTATCATGTCTTTCAGGAGAAGAACTCGGTATAAGTACTAACTGTATCTTTGTATGTAAAAAAGGGACCCAGATGGCTCTGGGGGAGAAAGTAAGGCTGATGATCTTGCACAGCCTTCCTTCAATTAAATCCAATTCACTTGCCAGTCATGGCATCATCTTCCTGATGTCACAGTCCTCTTTGAGAACAAAGGACAAACGATAACAATGTTAAAAGAAAGTTGGGGCTGAGTGCTGGAGACACAACCAAAATCATGGTCCCTGCCCTCATGAAGCTTAAATTCTAATGAGACAACATACAAACAGCTATGTAAATATAAGCTATATACAGAGCCAATGGTGGTCATCTTTGAGGGAAGGAACTGGAAGTAGTAGTAAAGAGGGCAAGGGCAGGAAAAAACCAGGAAAGTCCTTCTTTAAAAGGTAGGATTTGCGCTGAGTGTTGAAGGAAGCCTGGCAAGTCAACAGATGGAGGTAGAGAGGGAGAGCATCCCAGGCATGAGGGACAGTCAGTGAAAAGGCAGAGTTGGGTGATGGGAGTATCATGTGCAATAATTCAAATATGTTTAAATTGAGTGCAACTTTATTTATTCTATCAATAAAAGAGAAGACAATAATATGGAAAATGCACATTTAAGCATGATATAAAATTGGAAAGGTGTCTAGGTCAGTAAAGGGACCACAGAAAAGTTAGTATAATTTAGTACAGAAGAAAAAGTAAAATAATGAGAATTGGATTTATTTGTCTCAAGAGACTGTACCTTAATTGGTCACAGAATAAATGCAACGAGTCAGGAAGATCGTAGAGTGACAGTTAAGCAGAAATTTGAAAGCATTATCTCAATATATCTTAGCTATTTAGAACTCAAACATAATGGTGAAACAAATGAATAGTACAACCAAAGTACATACTGAAGGAAGATAATTAAAGCTATATTTAAAAGACTAAACATCACAGTAGGTATACAAAGAAATACTATTTAGCAGCAATGGCACCAGAAGCTACAAGACTTTCTTATTTCACAGTATGTTAAAAATAAATAATGTCTTTCATTATACAGAAGATTGGTGAGACATACCTGGTACACAGTTTAAAGCATCAGACCTTGTTATAAAGATACTGCAACTGGGACTAAATGTCTTCATTGATGAAAATTAAGTCTAATCATTTAGCATTTGATTTTCTTAAAATTGCAACTTTAAAATTTACTAGACACATTGCAAAGATAAATGTAAGAAAAATATCATTTTCCTTCAACTCAGAACATCAGTTTTGTTTTTGTATCCTCAGGGTCTACCATAGTCCCTGACATATAGCAAATACTTTAACTATGCTTGTTAATTAATACACAAAAGGATACTTGATAGCTTCTTTGACTCATAGTAGATAGTTTTGTGAAAGAAAAAATATTTTAAAATAAAATATCCTTTTTCTGCTGAGTTCAAACCTTAAAAAAGTACCTTCACCGTCACAGTTTTACTTTTAAGGAATTTTTATGCCTTTCTGAGAATTTGGAAAAGTTAAGGTTTCTATTTGTAAATAGTTTGTTTAGTGAAGGATAGTTACGTCAAGGTTAGCCAGACTAATTTATTGAAAAAAACTCATAAGCAGGCACAATGAATTAAGATACCAGATATATTTAAAGTTCTTAATTAGCAACCCTAGTATAGACAATAGACCTATTTAGACAATAGGTCCTGGGCCAAGCCCTACTTAGTCATTGTTTCAGCCCAAACTGGTTCAGAATGAAGGTAAATAGCAATTGTTTCTGTTTTAGCCAGAAACCCAGATTTTTAAATAATTTAATTCTAAAACTAATTTTACTTATTTATTTTCATATTTTTATCCATCCATCCATCCATCCATCCCTCCATCCATCCCTCTCTCTGACTAGGTAAAGAAGACATTCTCTGTCATTTCTTACTAAGCCTTAATCACTGAATGGTGATATCTCAGTCAAATTGAGATCTCTTAAATATCTTAGCTTAAAAAGACCAGGGCTCCCCATTGCATCACCTCCCTGATATCATGTTCTTCTTTGAGAACAAAAGACAAACAACAAAGGTGGAAAAACTATTTAGAGCCACTTGACTACTGATGTCTTTTTTTTTTCTATACCACATAATATATTAACTCAAATATCTTAACCAGATCTCAGTACTATAAAATTCATGAAGATAAGAATTGGATTGGAAATTTACGCTGAAATATTTCATGCTTGAACCCAGAAAGAAAACATTTTGAAACCTGAATTAAAAAAAAAAAATTCAGAGCGGAAAGCCTGTTTAAAGGATACTGAATAAGACTGAAGAAACTAACCTGTCCATACTTGGATTTCACTGAATGACTCCAGCCGTGAGAATAGCTGAATCCTGGTGCTAAAAAGACATTCAAAGACACTACACTGAAGGCCAAATAAACCTAAATATGTCCTCTTAAAATATACAGCACACATCACATTTAAGCCCCATGGTACCTGCCACATTTAAACACTAATTTTATTACAATTAAACCTGCTGCCTTTAACCCTACCAGGTGAAAAAAAAATCTCTGAATGCTTTTCTAGAAAATGCCTAAGAGTCTCCTCAGGAAATGAATCTGCTTGAAATAATACACATGTATACCTCCATAAATGAGATTTATTTTTAGGGTTGCCTCAAGTAAGCAAAGGAAAATAGAAACCATTATAAATAAAAGTTTCAACTAATGAATTAAGAAGCTTTCCAAGAAAAAGAATAGAACCATAAAGCTAAAAGGAATACTGAGGGGCCAATCTGGCTCAAGGGAAGGAAGCCAAACAAAAATCGGCTGGGCTTTGGGATTGTGGGTGTATTACAGAATTGAGAACACCTTTGACAGATGTATTAAAGCAGAAAGAACAACTGAACCTGGAATCAAAAGAAGAGGATTTCCATATTGGCTCTGCCACTTTCTACCTTTTACTTTGGGTAATTTCTTTAACCTGGAACCCAGAGTTTTCTCATCTGCAAAATGAAGGGGCTGGATTAGGTTCTTAATTTTTTTTTTTTTTTGTCATGAACTCCTGTGCCAGTCTAGTGAAGCCTATGGACTCTTTCTCAGAAATACATAGGACTAAACAGGACAGAAAATATATAGGACTAAAAAGGAAACCAACTATATTGAGATGCAGTTATCAATTAAAAATCAATTATCAATAAAAAAAACCTCACACAGAGGCCCAGATTATATAATTAGAGGGATGCTTAATGTCTTCTGTCCACCACTGCCCCCCAAATTTCTCCATTCACTTACTTAACTTACATGGTGCCTAAACTACCATAAAGAGGCTTTCTTCACTAGCATCTGAAGGAATGGGATGTTGGGCTGGTAATTCATATTGGCAGAAAAGATCTAGTGCAGGGCAGAAACTACCCTATAAAAGATCAGGTTGGGGATAACTGTACTTAGTAGGAATTACTTCGTAAAATCATAAAGAAGACCACTGTGTGGCCCAGGGATTTGGAAGAAGGAAGAAGTCAAAATGGAAAAGTCTACAGTAAAAGTCAACTCCCAAACAACGTTGTCTAGACTCTGGTCATTCAGCTCATACTCCTTACCATCAGAGATCCATGGCTGTGCCCTGAAACTCTTGATAGGTTATCTTCACCTTATCTTGCTCAGAACCAGGACCTGGAAGTTCTACTTTGCCATATTCCTCTGCACACTCCTTCTTGCTCCCTTTTATGTGTTTTCCTCTCCAATTAGAATTTAACCTCTTTGAGGGCAGGGTTTATCTTCCTTATTTTGTTTTATATTTGTATCCACAGCATTTACCATAGTTCCTGGCACACTGTAAACACTCAGTAGATGCTTTATTCTTCATTACCAAATAAAAATTTGCTCTACAACAAAATTTTGCCAAAGGCAAGTCCTAGAAGAAACCTAAGGTCTCTTTTTAAGTTATTGTGGAGGAAAATGAGATTATATATTACTGTTCTATACAAATCCAAGGTTGGTGTAGTGCAAAAAAACTCTGGACCAGCAGAATGATGATGAAGAATGCTGCCCAATTCCTGATGGAGAAATAATAATATTCAGAATAAGACATATTTCTGGACATAGCAAATGTGGAAATCTGTTTTGTTTTACTACATTTATTTGATATAGAGGTTTTCTAAAGGGGGGGGCAGGGAGGTGGGGAGGGCAGAGGCAGGTAGGAGAAATAAAAAATAGGTGCATGATAACTGAAAAGAATGATTTTAAAACAAAGAATGGTAGACTTTTATTAAGAAGAACTGATTCTGAATCCAAACTTGTTTGCACACAATGCTCCAATTCAGATTCCTTCTGTTTTCACTGGCTATCTCCTAGGCTTGGAAGGCTCTTGCTCCTCATCTCCACCTCTTAGCTGCTCTGGCTTCCAACAAGCCTCAGCTACAGTCTCACCTTCTAAAGGAAGACTTTCCCAGTCCTTAATCTTAGCAACTTCCCTCTGAGAATGCCCCCAATTTATTCTGCTTTTTTTTGGGGGGGAAGGTAACATCATTATTTGTGTCATGTCTCTCTAATCATACTGTAGATGGAGACTGGTTTTTGCCCATCTTGCCTATCATTATCTCCAGTGTTTGGCACATAGTAGGCACTGGATAAATGCTAGCTGACTTATTTTAATATGTTAGGTGCTGGAATACACCAACTATAACTGAAGATGTTATATGTCATGAAAAATGGTATGTGCCAACCCACATTTTTTTCTATTTTCATCAAGGATACCATGCATAAATGTGTGGACCATTCTATTTAAGGGGAGGGAGGGAAAAGAGGAAATAAGCAATTATATAATGCCAGCTCTTTGACAGGTACTATGCTAAGTGATTTTTTACAAATATCTCATTTGATCTTCATAACTCTTATAAGATAGTTGCTATTATTATCCCCATTTTACAGCTAATGAAACAGAGGCAGAAGTCAATTTACCTGGGGTTACCCTACTAGTAAATATCTGAGGCTGGATTTCCACTCCAGTATTCCTGACTCCAGAGACAGTACTCTATTAACTGTGCCACTCACTGCCTCTGAGCTATCCAGGTGCCTGATATGTGAGAAGATTAAACAGAACATTAATTACTGATGGGTTCTTGGTCAATTTTGGGGGTAATGTCATCTGTGGGATGTTCTAGTCATTTATTTTTCTATCTCTGATATAGCCTAAAAATGAAAAACTTTAGCTTTCAAATTATGCTCCTTTTGGCAAGGATATATTTGTTGTGTACTTGGTCTAGTCTAGCTGCTTTTCTTAATCTTATTTTCTTAGGTGTCAATGACACTGTATCATGTAGTTCACTGGAATGTTTGATATTAGAGTCCAAATAGGGCTGTTTTACCATCATTAATAATGAAAATAGATCATTATAGAAATGCAGACAAATCTTTTAATTTAACACATATTTATTGTCCTGATTTCATTTTAAAATGCTTTTAGGATTATCTTGCACAGTTGTTTCTCATTCAGGTTTATGTTCCCCTTCACTATTTTTTACTGTTTTATAAAGCTGCAAATCATCTGCTATCTTCTGTAACATTAATTTAACAATTGGTACTCTAATGTCGAAGTCTTGCCCCAGAACTAAGTAATGAGCACACTACTGGAAGAGATTAACACAAACTTTTGACATTCTCATTATAAATGAAATTAGGAAACAAAAGCTAAGTGGAAAGATGACTCAGAGATAGGTAAATAAAAGAATTGGAAAAGTTGGCTTTATTATGTCTCTGAAGGCAATAAGAAACATGATGGGAATAGGATACCGCAGCGCTCATGATAATCAGATTAAAAAAAAAAAGAACCTCTAAAAACTCAAACAAACAAACAAAAAACCCAAACAAATCACTAAGAGTTATAACATATATGCAAATATGTTTTAGACAATTAGAAGGCAGAGAAATGCTATGAAGATATCAATAAGCTTTTCAAATTAAGCCAGCCTATACTTTAATAAATGGTAAACATGCTAAAAATGTTTCAGAAATAAAGCTCATAAACTATACACAAACCTAATACTGATTATATCTTGAATACTTTTCTTCAAGAAAAGAGTTGGAAGTTTCAGAAAGTGGCAAACACCAAATAATATTCTGAAAAATGAAACATTATATTCTTTCAGACAGGCAATGGATGGTTATTGATTTGGTAGGTCAACTTAGAAGACTATCCCTAAGAGACTACCCTTAGTATTTACTATTCGGATTTGGCTCATTTAACTTTTTTTTTTTTAATTAGAACTTGGATAAATGAATACCTTGCCTCCTTTTCAAATTCTGAAGATGACACAAAACTGGAAAAGATATATTCATAAAAGGGATGCCTAGAGATCTTGACAGGATGAAACAACAGGCCAAATCAAATAAGATGGAATTTAATGGAGATTCATGCAAATTCTTATACCTGAGCTTAAAAAAATTTAACTTCACAAGAATAAGATGAGAGAAGTCTGACTAGACAATGATTTGTCTGAAAAAAGGTCTGGGTTTTAAATGAACTAAAAGACTGATCTTAATGAACACAGACACGGCAATGAACACAGAACATGGCAGGCAAAAAAAGTTAGTGCTTTGAGACAAAAGAGTACAAGAAGAAGATGATGCTGTACTCTGTCCCAGTCGGATCCCACCTAAAATAGTGTGTTCAATAATAAGCTGGTGAAGTTATAGAAAAGAGAAACCAGGATGGCCTTGAGATAAAGGGGACTGAAGATTCTAAGTCTGGAGAAAAGAAGATACTGAGGGAATATTATAACTGTCTTCAAGCATTTGAAGGACTGTCATGTAGAAAAGGGATTGGAGGGAAGGGCGGCTAGATGGCTCAGTGAATAGAGCACCGACCCTGGAGTCAGGAGGACCTGAGTTCAAATCTGGCATCAGACACTTAACACTTCCTAGCCATGTGACCTTAGGCAAGACACTTAACCTTAACTGCCCTGCCTTCCCCCCTCCAAAAAGAAAAAAAACAAAGAGGGGAAAAAAAGGAATTGGACTTATTCTGCTTGGTCATTTACTGCATGTCAGGCCATCACCAGTCATCCTGACTTTTGTTCTGCAGCCGAACTTTGATGACTCTGGATGAGAGAGTGAGGCTGACAATTCTGTGCAACAATTCCTCACTTGAATCCAATTCATGCACAAGTCAAGACATTATCCCATAATGTCACTGGCCTTAAAAAGTGGATGATGATGATGATAATGAGCATCATCATCCTCCAATACCACCACCACCGCCACCAGTACTGTGGGCAAGACTAGGAACAATACATAGATTGAAAATGAGGCAAAAGTAAACTGCAAAGGAAAAAAATTTCTAAAAATTTAGAATTATTCAAAAGTAGAATGGATTGTTACTTCTATTTGTAGACCTTCACTTGAGGACTTTAAGCAAAGGATAAATGACTCTTTGGCTGATATGTTGGTAGATTCTTTTTCAAGTATAGAGTAGATAATTATAACTTGGGCAAAAGTTAAAAAAAAACTACCACCAAAATTGGAATTAAAAAAAGAGGAAAAATATGAATAGACATTTCATGCAAATGAAGTACCTCCAGTTTGTGCCATTTAAATTATCTTTTGATGCTAAAAGCTTGGAATTAGGGGAGGTTAGGTGGCTAGGTGGTACAGTGAATAGAGCATCAGCCCTGGAGTCAGGAGGACCTGAGTTCAAATCCAGCCTCAGATACTTAACACTAGCCATGTGACCTTGGGCAAGTCACTTAACCCCAACTGCCCTGCCCACCCCTCCAAAAATCAAAAACAAAACAAAAACAAAAAAACTTGAAATTAGATAAAGAATCAGGTAACAACATGCTCTATGAAGATTTAATAAGAGAATTTAAGCAACGAAATTAGCAATCTATATTAGCCAGCATAAATTTCATCTACTTACATTATGGAAACCAAGCAAGGGCAACATCAGTTTAGTCCTATGCAAGCCACATGGTTCTGGCCCTGGGGCACCGCTGACCAGTGGCACAGAACAGCTGGAGGAGACTTCAGAGTGTGAATCACCAGCAGCTATGGTGGTTTCCATACTTCTCAACCCATAAATGCAAAAGAAAAAGGTCAGTGGAGAACTCTGTTGGAGTTCCTACCCCTAGGGTGAGAAGTGGTTGAGGCCCAGCTGCTGCAGCTGCTGCCCTATGGCTACCTCTGGAGCTTCTGGCCTGCAGATTGTAGGGGGAACTAAGTGACCATTCACACGGTAATCACTCTTACTTTGACCAGCTTGGATCTGGATCACAGTCTTGGGTGCTGGTCCTGGGGTGTGTGGCCACTGTGTCAGAGCTTGGGGTATTCTCTAGAGAGGGCACCCTCTTCAGACCTCTGAAAACATTTACAAAAACCCCAGCGATTTGGGACATAGCTCGCTCCACTTTGGAAGCAGAGTTTTACTGTGGCAAAGAGCTCAAAAGTCAAGTAATTGGTTGGCAAGATGAGCAAGCAGAAGTGCAATCAGACCCTAGAATCCTTTTTTGGAGACAAAAAGGATCAAAATATGGAACCAGAAGTCAATGAAGTCAAAACTCCTGCATCAAAAGCTTCCAAGAACATTATGAACTAACTATAGGCCATGGAGGAGCTCAAGAAAGATTTTGAAAATCAAGTAAGAGAAGGGGAGGAAAAATTGGGAAGAGAAATGAGAATGATGCAAGAAAATCATGAAAAGCAAGTCAACGGCCTAATAAAGGAGACCCCCAAAAAATACTGAAGTAAATAGCACCTTAAAAAAAACAGACTGACTCAAATGGCAAAAAGGCCCAAAAAGCCAAAGAGGAGAAGAATGCCTTAAAAAGTCAAATTGCCCAGATAGAAAAGGAATTTCAAAAATTCACTGAAGAGAATAATTCCTTCAAAATCAGATTAGAGCAAATGGAAGCTAATGACTTTATGAGAAATCAAGATACTATAAAATAGATGCAAACAAATGAAAAAATAGAAGGCAATGTGAAATATCTCATTGGAAAAACCACTGACCTGGAAAATAGATCCAGGAGAGATAATTTAAAAATTATTGGACTACTTAAAAGCCATGATCAAAAAAAAGAACCTAGAAATCATCCTTCAAGAAATTCTCAATGAAAACTTCCCTGATATTCTAGAACCAGAGGGTAAAATAGAAATTGAAAGAATTCACTGATCGTCTCTTGAAAAAAATCCCCAAAAGAAAACTCCTACGAATATCATAGCCAAATTCCATATCAAGGAGAAATATTATAAGCTGATAGGAAGAAACAATTTGAGTATTACACAATCAGGATAACACGAGTTCTAGCAGCTTCTACACTAAGGAATCAAAGGGCTTAGAATATGATATCCTGGAAATCAAAGGAACTAGGACTAAAACCAAGAATCACCTCCCCAGCAAAACTGAGTATAATACTTCAAGGAAAAATATGGTTATTCAATGAAATAGAGAACTTTCAAGTATTATTGATGAAAAAACCAGAGCTAAACAGAAAACTTTGACTTTCAAATACAAGAAGCATGAGAAGGTAAACAGGAAAAAGAAATCATAAGGAACTTATTAAAGTTGAAATATTTATATTCCTACAGGGAAAAACTATAATTGTAACTCATGAGACCTTTCTCTGTATGAGGATAGTTGAAGGGAATATATCTATGTGTGTGTATATATATGTATATGTATATGTATATATACATATATATGTATACATAGGAGGGTGTATGTGTGTATAGATGCATGCGAGTGTGTGTATATGTGTGTACATGTATACATGGACAGAGGGCACAGGACCAGTTCAATAGGAAGGGATGATATCTAAAACATAAAAGGTGAGAGAAAAATAAGAGGTGAGAGAGGAATATAATGAGAAAATGAGAAAAAGAGAGATAGAATAGGGTAAATTATCTCATACAAAAGAG
>CM053587.1:205043694-205054315 GCA_028646515.1 Pseudochirops corinnae
TAGAGCTGAAGCCATGGAATAGCAATTATCAGAATACTGGCCCTTCCAAAGGACATCAAATCTAATGAGCTAACCATATATAAAGAAGAGACAAAGGAAGAAATGCCATGAAATATTTTGTGACATGGGATTTAGAAGATAAAGTTCTATTTCCCAAATAGTCACTGACATGCATTTTAAAAGAAAATGTGGATAGGACTTATTCCAAATCTTGGAAGTTTAGAACACTCAGCCCTTGCCAAAGGTATAATATTGGCTTTGATGTCTTACTTAATATGGCACTTTTCACATCTTATTTCAATGGAGCTATGGTTTAATAGGTATGGGTACATTCTATGCAGTGAGGAAGCAATGCACCTAAACCTTAGCCTTGGTAACTCAATTATAATCATTATACATATGACTCCTAGGTCAATAGATCCAACCTTAGTATATATTTTTGGAGGTTTGGTCTCATAACCAACTACCTACCAAACATCTTCAATTGAATGTCCCATAGGAACCTCAAACTCAGAATGTTCAAAACAGAACTAATTATGCTTATCTCCCCTTTGTCCCTCCTCAATTCTCTCCACTTACATGATCATCCCACTATTTCAAGTTCACATCACCCCTGGCTTTGATTAATGCAATGTCTTCTTATTGGTCTCTCTGACTAGTACTTTCCCTCTCGAACCCATCTTCTCCACAGCTGCCAAAACACTGTTCTCAAAGGATAGATCTGATCATTTCACTCTCCTACTCAAGAAGCTTCAATGGCTCCTTAGGAATAATAATTTCAGCATAAAATCTAAACTTCTTTGTCCTTACCTCTACATTGTAGAATCCCTAGCTTCCTCTAAGATGCAGCTCAAGTGCCACCTATTACATTAAGCCTTTCCTGAATTCCTTATTGTTAATTCCCTCTCTCCAAAAAATTTATCTGTGTACATGTTATTACTCCTCAGTAGAATATAAATTCTTCAAGGGAAGGAGTTGCAAAAATTTCCTCAGACATAGCAAGTATGTAGTAAATCCTTTGTAAGAGACTTCAAGTCATCAAATTAATCATTTCTTTCTTTCCCAGAAGACCTGAGGATAAATATGTAAAGTGAAGGTTTCTTTAAAAGAAGAAAAGCATAACAGTACCAGACATTAAACTATACTATGAAGTAATCATCAGAGCAAATGGTACTGGTTAAGAGACAGAGAGGTAAAATCAATGGGACAGAATAAGTATGCACCATAGAGAAGTAAATGTTCACAACAGCATCTTGTTCAGTAAGTCCAAAGCCCCCAGTTATTAGGAGATATGCTTGACAAAAACTGCTAGGAAAAAGTGAAAACCGTTTGCTAAAAATTAGATATATACCAATGTTACAGATACCAAGATAAATTCCAAATGGATACATGACTTGGATATAAAAGGTTACATTATAAACAAATTATAAGACTGCAGTGTCAACACAATATTCACAGTGCTGAGGCTACTGTGAATATGCCAGCATAGTTCTCAATTGCAAAATATAACAGACTCTCCACACAGAAGACAGAAGCAAAACATTTATTTGGACATCAGAGAGCCAAATCCCAGCACCAGGAAAACCACATCCATCATAGCAACAAAGAAGTTAATACACTCATAGCACAGCAGAGAGTCACATAATACTTTAGCCTTCCCACAAACACTCACAAGCCTAGCTATTACAAGAGTGGGCAAACAAAAACTCACAAGCCTAGCTGTTTCCCTGGGTGTGTCCTCTCCTCTCTCCAGATCGAACTGCTCTGATTCCTAGTTTACTGTGGCCTCTGCTTGACCCTTCAGTAAACTCCTCCCACCACAGGCTCCATGTGATTACATTTGGCCTATTAGGGGTCAGAGAAGATCTTCAAATCAGGGAAGATTTTTGAATTCCCTTAGGCTTATTAAGGGGCAGGGAAGATCTTCAAATTGCCATTATCATTACAAGGAGCAACAAAAAAATGACTTTTCAGATCTATGGAAAAATGAAGAGCTCATAATCAAAAAGAAAAAAGGGTAACAAAGGATAAAATGGATAGCTATGATTATATAAAATTTAAAAAGATTTTGAAGAGTCAATGCAGTTAATATTAGAAGGGATATTTCAGAGGTTAATGTGAAAACAATCTTTGCAGTATATTTCTCTAATAAAGGTCTCATCTCTAAGATATACATATATATATGAAATTATTCAAATTTATAAGAATAAGAGTTATTTCTTGAATGACAAACGGTCAAAGGAAATAAACAGGCAGTTTCTAAAAGAAGAAATTCAAGCTATCTACAGTAATATGAAAAAAAGTGTTCAAAATTTCTAATAATTATAAAAACGCAAATTAAAGCAACTCTGAGAGTATAACTCACTCATCAAATTGGTGGAAATGACATATTTAAGGCGTCAAGGCAGAAAAAAGCACACTAACGAATCACTGGAGGAGCTGTGCATTGATTTACAATCTAAACCAATTTTTTGACTGAGTTCAAGTTTTACAGAACAAATTCTTTTATTAAAGGGATTTATTCTGTGAAGTTTGGATTCAGTCAAAGGACTGTACTTGAAGACCTAGAGGGTCCTGCTTTAGGGTCTAAACCACCCCTGGTTTAGACATTCTATAAAGCAATTTAGAATGATGCCCTACAACATTAAACTGTTCATATCCAGTGATACTACTAGTATTAGTCCTCTAGCTGAAAGCGATCAAAGAAAAAGTAAAAGAACCTCTATATACAAACATGTTTATAGTAGCTCTTCTTGTCACAGCAAAAAACCGACCAAACAAAAAAACTCAGCTAGAAACTAAGAAATGGTCCCCCCCATTTATTGGGGACAATTATAGAATAGGAATATAATGTAATACATAAGAAATGTTGAAAAGGATAGTTTTGAAGGAAATTGTCAAAATCCATATGAACTAATGCAGAGTAAAGTGAGCAGAACTAGGAAAGGAATTGGTATAATAAAGAAAAATCATAAAGAAAAGGAAGTTTGAAAATCTTTTTATTTGAACTCTGATCAGTGTATTGATAAACCATGATTCCAGAGGAGTAAAGATAAAACTATACTACTCACTTCCTGCCAGAGAGAAGATAGAATGATACATTTTTGAGCATGGTCAATAAGAAAAAAATGCTTTGACTACACATATTTGTTATTATGATTTTTTATCTTTTTTGGGGAGGGAGAAGCATAGGAGAGAAATTAAATTACTTGCTACTTAATAAAGAAAAAGAACAATAAAAAGAAAGGGGATGACATTTAGCATTCAAGTAAAATAATCCTTTCTTCCTAAAATGTGGAGTCATTTTCTTTCATTTAAAATATTTTTATGAATTTAGTCATCAACAAACACAAATATTACTGTGTACAAAGAAAAAGGATAAGAAATTATGAAATTCTGTTACACAGTTTTTTAAAAAGTACATGAAAATTTAATAAGGTAGTAACAGAATTGCTCTGTATCCCTTTCTGTGCTTTTTCTGGGTTGTTTTTCTGGTTTTATCTGTTCTTTTTTTTTTTCTTTTGCTTTTTTGGAGGGGGGAAGGCAGGGCAATTGGGGTTAAGTGATTTGCCCAAGGTCAGATGGCTACTAAGTGTTAAGTGTCTGAGTCTGAATTTGAACTCAGGTCTTCCTGATTCCAGGGCCAGTGCTCTATTCACTGTTGCCATCTAGCTGCCCCCATCTGTTCTTTTTCTGAAACATACATACATACATGTTTTTTTTTTTTCATTAATGTCACTGCACACTTATTCATGCCCCTCTCCCCACCAGAAGTAATTAAATTGGGGAAAATTCAATTCTAATTTCTATATAATATTTCATAACCACTCTAGAACCTTTTACTTTCTGAAGACTTAGAAATAATTAGATAGAGGAAATATGGGTAATTCTCAATTTACTTTGAAGTTCAGACTTAATAACAGGAGGCATATTCCTATTCCTTTTGTTATTTTAACTAAAGCTATTATGAAAGTTAAAATATAATTTCTGGCCTTCATAATTTAATCTTTTCTCTTCTTCTAAAACCTACAAAATGAATACTTTCCCTTTAGCTATTAGCTTCCCTTTTCCTTTAATCCTTTTGCTATCTTTGAATTTCTCCATCCCTCCAAGACCCACCACCAATATAAGTGGTAGTAATTTACTGATAATAGGCCTAGGTCAATAGAATAAAAAGTATTTCATTTTACCATTCTAACTGATGGTGGTAGACATTGCAAAAAGTTGGCATGGTAGCATGTTGTGGGAATTAGAATGCTAGCAAATTTAGTTCTCTTTACAATGCATCATGGTGCCTCTTAACTATATTAACTATATTCTATTCTAATGAATAGAATCTAACCCATTTCCTACCCTGAATATAGAATAATTTTGTCACACTAGGATATATGAACTATGTAGAGATTTATGTTTTGGGCAACATGATAATTCATAACTCAGAAACTGTCTAACACTCAAACATATTATGACAAGGTTCTAAAACATCAGAGTCTATATACTAATGACAATTAGAATAATCTAATATAGTCAAACTCAATTTTAGAAACTTGAAAAAACAAGTGCTATATCAATAACTGAGACATTAGCAGAAAGTAAGGGGTATGGGTTTGCTCTTTTACCTGCTGAATGACCTTGAAAATAATGAATTTTGGTCTTATTTGATTACCCTTGAAATCTGTAAGCCTTAGATTCCACTCTCTCTCAAGTAAATATTTTTCATTTCAATAGGTCATTCAGCATATTTCATGGAATTTATGTGTTGCATGTTTAAGCACATTGATGAAAAAAAGAATAGAGATCAAGGAGTGAATATTTTTGTCCCTTGAAAAAGAACAGGATGAGTCAATTGGTGAATTAAAATTTTAATTTTATCTGTAAGTTGCAAACAGAATCAGAAAAATGCTTAAAAGTATTAACTGCTGACATTTTTAAGAAAAGACACGGGAAAAAACCCATATTCCCATGCTTCTTCTTTTTCCTTAAAAAGGAAAGAGACTGACTGTTTGAAAAATTTTATCTATATACATATATCATATCATCATCAATATGTATCTATATATACACATAATATCTCCATTAAAATAAAGTAGTCCACAGATTTTACATTTAGTTAAATTTCAAATGATTTTTTGAACAAGTTACTAAAATTCTGAACTTTCCATTAAAAATGAAAATGCTAACAGTATTACAAAGGGAGAAAGGGAATATAAATATGATTAAATCTACAGGTAAGTGGGGGAAATAGAACTAAGTCTTATCCAAAGGCTAGTTAGCAACATATTTAAATAATCCAATCAATTTATTCAATAAGAACATACCCATTTTCACATTGGGAATCCATGCTGAGAAAGTATATTCAAGTGTCCTTGTTTTATACCAGGGGCGACATATATAAGAAAATATACTACTTCCTTTGCAATTTGTATACCATTTGTTTTTAATAGTTTATATACTGCTAAAGGGCAAACTTCTCTCAAACGATCTACAATTTCTACAGAAATAGCTAAATAGTGTCACTTACACAATATGTTTTTTACTATATGCTTTTGCACTGAAATATCATCCTTTTTGATTAGGGCTACAAGAATCAGTATATAATAGAATTATTAGTTGAAAATGCAGTTTGATCATCTGGAAAAACTGACGGTCAATATTCAAGACAAGCCATGGAGTAGTTATTCTTTATTGGTCTTGAAGGTCATGGAACTGATGCTTTCATGTCATTGGTAATTATTTGCTTCTCACAAATACACTGACAAAACACCACAATTAGTCTTGCTTCAATAAGCACACACAATACAATGAATTAAACAATATAGGATGCCACACACAATACAGTTTACTTGTGTAAAAACAAAAGCACTGCTGTAATAATTTTTTGTCTATCTAATAAAAATTATGTTTATATCTTGTCATCAATTTTTTTTTTTTTGCAAAATGGCATTTGCACATAAATTCTAGAATATGGTAATGATGACCATAGTTTAAAACAATATTTAAAAATCAGGCCTACCTAAATTTGAGATATTTATGAATCTGACCACACAGAGGGGGGGAAAAAGTGTAACCAATAAAACAGCTAGTTTATGAGAGTAAGCAGTCATTAAAAACCATGGCTAATCAATCCTTGTGGCCCAAAAGAGGCCAAAGGTCTTCAAAGGTCCCTGTTCACAGCATGGTTCGAAATGACTTGGGATTGTGACCTTTGCACTTCATTGCCTTCCCTATGAGTTTATATCCTTTTATGATTGTTCATTACATTAACTTTCCATAAATGTACTGGAATATACACTATAAGAATGGGCTTTTATTTTTCCAATGAGTCTCTCATGGTATATGTTCTGTTTCCCATGATGTACCTGTAGTGACAGGCCAATGAAACTTTCTATTCTTAGAAAAAATGAAATATTGATCATTTATCATAATAAATAGTGAGGGGGCATAAGTAGGCTTCCTATTACGAATACAAAATCAGTTACTTACACATTACTACTTCAATAATCCCACCACCTTCTACACTTTAACCCGGGTATCACTAAAGACGCCACAGATGACACATCACTGTGATTAGTGATTTTATAGACATATATGTGCATCTGCATTTACACATGACTCTTTAAGGATTAAAATTTATATATGATCTTTATATATGTTTATATATCATTGTTAAGGATTAACAATAATTTGCATAGCAATTCATTATCTATGTAACAGATTTCTCACTTGTATACACAGATAGGTAACTTAAAAGGTTCTTTTGTATCTTCAGGGAAAAGGAAATGCCGTCTGCTTATGTTTTGAGACATAATTTCTATGAGACTGCAATAAAAAACATACAAAATTGGATAGTACCCAGAGACTCAGAAAATAAAGCGCTCTGTTTAATAAATTACCCTCTTACCAAACACCAAGATGACACCAGAGCCATAAACAAAGTAAGGATTGTAATGATGTACTGCTGAAGTATGATATATAAAACTGGTTAAGTCTATTAAATGATAATGCTGCTTATTAACCAAATATGTTGTGATAGGTCAATGCTGAGGTTAAAAAGAAAACATCAATTGAACCATTTCCCTAAATAAAGCTCCAGGGTGCAATATTCCAAGCACTTTATTCAATAAAAAATGCTTTTAAAATGGTACTCTGGTGATTGGGAAACATTGGCATCATCCGTCAACCTAACTGCAGGAAAGTTCAATAAGCTAAATAATGAACCATTTACATTATTTTCCTTAGGCTTCAGTGATTTGCAAACATTGCATCAATAGAGCTCTTTAAAAAATTATGATAAAGACCTTCTAGTCTTTTCATTTTCAGTTAAAAAAATCAGAGATTTCTTTACAAAGGTCATTTTAATGTTCTGCTCCTGTCAGCCTATCAGATGTGTAAAATCTCTATCAGAGTAGAAAAAAATTTCAAATAACCAGAAATATTTTTAAATTTCAGATAATTTTTCTTTAAAATAGGAAAATCATGACAGGATATGTTGCCAAAAATGAAATTGCTATAATTACTGTTTAAATATGCAACAGATCAAATTTTAGTGAACATGAAAGCATGAGAGAGATGCTGAAAAATAAATCCTCTGAATATATAAACTTGTGCAGTATCTTATACCATAAATTAGATATGCACTTTAATTTGATACATGAAATTTGCAAAGCTCTTTAGAGGTCTATTTTAGTTTTACTCTCTTAGTTCTTTGTTACCTATGAAACAAACAAAAAAATTTCTAATGTACTTCTTAAGACATATCTTATTTTCCATCCAGGATTTCAAATTTTTTGATGTGAGAAGTAGAAAAACAATGAAGTTAAAATTATATGCACATGTGACAATTCTGAAAATAAAATAGGATCATAACATCACAGACCCCTTCCAACTCTCAGTCTGTGATGCTACGATCCTATTTTATTTTCAGAATTGTCACATGTGCATACCATTTTAACTTCATTGTTGGAGACCATTAGTCCAAGCAACTACCCTACTCCCCTCTTCCTCAAAAGGGGTGCACAGAGTTTAAGTGGCTTTTCCAGGGTTAGAGTGTCAAAGGTAGAATTTGAATCCAAGTCTTCTCACTTCAGAGTCAACATTTTTTCTCTTATTTTAAGCCTGAATAAAGGAAATCAAACTACAATATGCAATTTTCTGTAATCTATCAATAAGGCTTTAGGTAGAACAATTTTAATTTGTTTATCATACTTGTAGATACAAGTTGAAGTTATTTCCATATATTATTCTATGGTAACATATAGAATACTAAACAAACAGATCATTTAGTACTTACTTTTAAGACATGTTATTGTGAGGGCAGATATGGTGATTCATTTCCTTTCTAAAAGTGTATTTGCTCATAATCTATATTTGTTCTCAAAGCTAAGGAGTGAGTGATTTATAAAACTGTAAATAATTATCTTTTGCATTTTGGATCTTAACAGTCTTCTTAAAAAGGAAGGGAAACACTGCTAGATGATATACTTATTTCTCTTTTGTTTGTTAAACTGAAAGGAATGGAACAAGTGCAAAGCTTTCTGGCATACACCACAAAATTACTTTAGAATCCTGCCTTATAAGCGATTTTTTTGTATATTTACCAGCCAATAATTTTTTTTTTTTGCTTTTTGGAGGGCAGGGCAATTGGGGTTATGTGACTTGCCTAAGGTCACACGGCTAGTAAGTGTTAAGTGTCTGAGGCCAGATTTGAACTCAGGTCCTCCTGACTCCAGGGCTGGTGCTCTATTCACTGCGCCACCTAGCCGCACTAGCCAATAAAATTTTTAAAAATTTCAATTAATAAGCATTTTTCTTTCCATCCTAGTCACCTTCCCTATCTTCCACCATTGAAAAAAAGAGAAGAAAAACAAAACCCTTATAACAAATACACATAGTCAAGCAAAACAAATTCCTACAATGGCCTTGTCCAAAAGTTTATCTCTTTTTGCATCCTGAATCTATCACTTTTCTTTCAGGAATTGTGGTTCATCATTTCAATGACCAGAGTCTTTAGGTCTTTTAAAGTTGTCTGTCTTTACAATGTTGTTGTTATTGTATAAATTGTTCTCTTGGCTCTGCTCATTTCATTCTTCATAAGACCATATTAGTTTTTCCTAGTTTTCTTTGAAATCACCCCTTTCACCATTTCTTACAGCACAAACAGTATTCATTGTTGAGTCATTCCCTAGCTGTTGGAAATACCCTTAGTTTCCAGTTCTTTGCTACTATAAAAGCTGCTATAATGTACCTATGGGTTGATCCTTTTCGTCTTTCTTTGATCCCTTTAGGGTACAGGTCTAGTAGCAGTATTATTAGGTCAAACGGTATGTAGTTGAGTAACTTTTTGGGTATAGTTCCAAACTGCTTTCCAGAATCAGCCATTATATTGTACATAAAGGCAGTCTTTTAGGATTAGATCACCTCCATATGTTATATAGATGCAGAAAATGAAAGTATTGTGACTTGATAAAGGCTATATAGCTAATTAGAAATAGAACCATGACCTCAATTCCAGATTAATCTGACTCCCAGACTAATCTGGAATATGAAAGGTATCCTGGTAGTAGTGTCCAGAATGGATTAGAGAGGCTAAAAGTTAGAAGGGAACCCATTTAGGGTCTGCCACTATAATTCATGAAGTAAATGGCTGCCAGAGTTCAGGTGATATCATTGGGAATGGAAATAAGGGAATCCAAGTGATATTTTAAAGGAAGTTATGTACAAAGCAGTACTTTGGATCACCAAAGGAGAAGGTACATAGAAAAAAAGAAAAGAGAGCCCAGGACAGAGCAATGGGGCTTACCCATTGTTAGGGGGTTTGGTGGGCATGGAATGGGTAGACTCAGCGAATGAGAAAACTGCCTTCTAATACCAAACTCTGCTCTTTATCTGCACTGACCTTCATTCCCTTGATTCCTCAGTTTTCTACCAGGTCAGCATTTCTACACAAGATACATTTTCCTCCATTACCCAACTTGACCCATTGGTGAACCAGTTCAGGTTAATTACCGTTCACTTCTCTAGTCTCACCAAGTTTCAGCCTTGGATCCCTCTCACCATATTCTGCCTTTACTCCCACACATGTAATGCTGAATGAAAGTGGAGAAAAATTATACAAAATCATCCTGACTGGGATCATTAGAAATATATGCCACATAACCTCAACTAGGCCCGCATACCTGATAAGCAATCCTTTCATACCTAATTGTTTCAATATCTCTCACTCATTTCAACTGTTCTAAACCTTTTCATCCTTCTACAAATCTCCCCAAATTTCCTTCTTTTAGAGTGCTAGTATAGTACCTGACATATAGTAGACATTTACTAAATATTTTTCGTTAATTAATTTATTGATGGATTTTAGTTTGCTTATTTTCTTTTCTTCCAATATATTCTGCACAAATAGTTACTCCCAACTTTGTTTTTTCTGTTAACCTTATTTTCTCTACTTCCTATTTTGATTAGTTAGCACTGTAGCAGGCCTACAAATTGTAGACTCTCCCCTTTCCAATGCTGCTTCCCTCTTGTTGGGGTCATAAAGTTTGGGTGACTTCAAAGATCTATTTGAACTGGGAGTTGGGATGTCAGACTGGATGCATGTCTTCAGGAGACTTCATAGGGAGAA
>CM053587.1:205054415-205065346 GCA_028646515.1 Pseudochirops corinnae
TAGTCAGATCACCAACTTGACAGACATAACTGATATAAAGCTGAAAGACTAACAATAAGAATATATATTGTGCAACTGAGGCAAACCCAATCTAAATGATTTCAAATGTTAAGGTTGAATAATTGGAGAATGGATGTAGAAAACAAACAACAAAAGACATTAATATGGATTCACCATTTCCAAAAGAAGCTGAAAGAGGTCATATAGTCCAATTCCCCTATTTTACAGATGAGGAAACTGAGTTCCAGAGAGGTGAAATGACTTTCCCAAGGTCACACAGGTAATGATAATAATCACAATGATAATAATAATAATAGCTAACATTTTAATAGCGCTTACTATGAGCCAAACACTACGCTAAGAGTTTTACAAACATTGTCTCATTAATCCTCACAAAAAAACCTACAAGGTAGGTGCTATTATTATCTCATTTCACAGGTAAAGAAACTGAAGCAAACAGAGGTTAAATAACTTGCCCAGGGTTACACAGTTAGTAAGCATCTGAGGCTGGATTTGAATTCAGGTCTTCCAGATTGCATTCCCAGGGCTTTATCCACTATGCCACCTAGTTGCCTAAATGACAAGGGACATTGTTTTGTACCAGAGGTGTCAAAATTGCCACCCATGGGTCATGTGATGCAAAACACTCCTCAATGTGGCCTGAATAAAATGAAAATATAACTGAGAAATATTTTTAAAAAATAACTAAAAATACAATAAAATAATACACTTTAAAATTAAATCAGTATGCAGCTCACAGAGACCCTTATGTATAGATTAGTGCCCCCTCCCCCTGCCATTTCTATTTGAGTTTGATACCACTGTTTTATACGCTCTGCCTCTGCTTTTTACTTGATATAAACCAACTGCCATATAAACACACTGAAAATGCCCAGATACTACTCTTAGGCAGCAGACATTTGATCTTCTCTCCTGGTAGAGAGAAGAGGCAGCCTGGAGTGAAACTAGAAATCATTAGTAAAATTTACGGAGACAGATGGTAAAATATGATGATCAATATTGTCTAAGAAACAGTGAGAAAGTGACATGAAAAGCACTTAGCAGAAAATTGAAACACTCAACTACCTATAAAAATGTCTCTTTTCCCAACTTTACAAAATAATTATGAGAATAATTCATTCATATTATCAAGGGCAACATTGAAGAATGTATAAGATGGCAATTGGTCAGTTTTCACAAATGGTTACATGATAGACAACACTTACCTGACAAAGTAATTTTAAGTGCAAACCTAACCATGCCATTCCCTTACTCAATAAACTCCAAGTAGCTTCTAATTGCCAATGTGACAAAATACAGGCTTGTCTGCCTGGCTTTTGGACCCTTTCCCTCTTGACTCTAACCCATCTTTTAAGTCAGGCCAGCAAACATATTAAGTACCTGTCATGTGGCAGGCACTATGCTAGGTGCTAGGGATACAAAGACTAAAAGATGGCCCCTGCTCTCAAGGAGCTCATGATATAACATGGGAGAAAACATGCAAATAACTCTGTACATTCAAGATTTACATAAGATAAAATGGAGATAATCTTAATGGGAAGGCACTAGCATAAACGAGAACTGGATGGCTTCTTGCAGGAGGTACAGGAGAATTTTAGCTGAAAACTGAAGGAAGACAGGAGAGCTGAGAGGTAGAGGTAAGGAGGAAGAATATTCCATGGGGAATAGCCACTGAAAAGGCAAGGAGTCCAGAGATGAAGTATCTTGTGCAAGGAACAGGAAGGATATCAGCATTGCTAGATTGTAATGCTCATTCATTTTTACCTCTCTGCAGCTTTTGATACTCCTTTCCTCCTTGATACTTTCCTCTTCTCTCTAGGTTTTCAGGACACCATTCCCTCCTGGTTTCCTATTTAGATGACCATTCTCTCTTCCTCCTTTGCTGGATCTTCCTCCAGATCATGTCCTCTAAAGGGAGATATCCCACAGAGTTCTGTCTTGAGTTCTCTTCTCTTCTTCCTCTACACTACTTCACTTGGTGATCCTATTAGTTCCCATAATTTAACTGCTATCTCCATAGTGACAATTCTCAAATTCACCTATCCTGCCCCAACCTCTCTGCTGACCTCTAATCTCAAATCTCCAAATGCCTTTGAATCATCACAAACTGGAAGTTCAGTAAACATTTTAAACTCAACATGTCCAAAATTGAACTCATTTATCTTTCCCTTTCCAAAACTTCCCTATTTTTGCTGAGAAGCACCGTCCCACTGGTCAATCAGACTTGAAATCTAGGTGTTATCCTTGACTTCTCCCTATTTCTCACTCCTTTAACCAAGTAATTGCCAAGGCTTATCTATTTCACCTTTGCAACATCTCTAAACTATGTCCCCTCCTCTCTTCTGGGACTGCCGCTATCCTGGTATAGGACCTCATCATCTCATGTCTGGAATAGTGAGATAGCCTTCTGGTGGGTTGGCCTGCCCATTTCTCTACCCACTCCAATCCATCCTTCATTCAATCACAAAAGTGATTTTTTTCTAAAGTACAGGTTCTACTATGTAACACCTCTACCCAATAAATTCCAGTAGTTCCTTATCACTTCCAGGATCAGATAAAATCCTCTGTCTAGCATTCAAAGTCCTTCATAACCTAGTCCCCTCTTACCTTTCCAGATTTCTTACACCTTACTCCTTGCTATGTACTTTCTGATCCAATGAATGACCTCTTGACTGTTCCATGAACACAATGTTCTGTCTCTTGGTGCTGGGTATTTTCTCGGGTTACCTTCATTTCTGGAAAGGTCTCCCTCTTCCTGTCTGCCATCTGGCATCCTTTAAATCTCATCTGAAGTCCTATCTTTTAGAGGAAGCTTTTATCAATCCCTCTTAATTCTAGTGCCTTCCCTCTCTCAATTATTTTAATTTATCCCTTATATAGTTTGTATATATTTGTTTATTGTCTCTTTCATTAGACTCTGAACTCCTTGAGGGCAGCGACTATGTTTTGTCTTCTGAGCTTAGTGTTTGGCATACAGTTGATGCTTAATAAATGTTTACTGACTGGTGGTTTATTGTAGAGTATGTGGAGAAGAGAAAGGTGTAAGAAGACTGGAAACATAGGAAAAAGCCAGGGTACAAAGGAGTTTAAAAGCTAAACAGAACCTGGAAAGACTTGCACGAACAGATGCAAAGTGAAATGTGCAGAACCACATACATAGTATTAGCAACACTATGCTATGATCAATTATTAAAGACTCAACTCTCCTCAGCAACACAATGATCCAAGGGAAGTACAAAGGATTCATGAAGGAAAATGCTATCCATATCCAGATAAAGAATTGATGTACTATGAATGCAGATCAAAGCATATTTTTCTCACTTCATTCTTTCTTGTGTTATTTTTCTTTTGATCTGTTTCTTCTTTCATAACTGTGAGTAATATGGAATTATTTTTTACAAGATAGCACATATATAAACTATCAAATTGCCTACCATTTTCAGAAGAGGGGAGGAAAGGGAGAGAGGGAAAAAAATTTGGAATTCAAAATTTTGCAAAAAATGAATGATAAAAATTTCTTGACATTTAACTAGGAAAAAATAAAATATTATTAAACTTAAAAAAATTAAAAAAAAAGAAAGGGGAAAAAAAGCAGAAGATTTTATATTTGATCCAAGAATAGGAAGCCATTCAAGTTTAATGAATATGTATATATGCATGTATGTGTGTGCATGCATGCATGAAACATGATTATACCTGTACTTTAACAAGATTAATTTGATAGCTGAGTAGAGGATGATCTGAAGTGAGGAGAAACTTGAGATAGGGAGACCAATATTGCTTTTGCAATATTCTATGCATGAAGTGATGAGAACCTGCACCATCGTTGTGGTAGTGTGACTGGAAAGAAGGAAGCATATTCAAGATATATTGTAAAGGTAGAATCAATAGGACTTAGCAACAAATTGGACATGGGGAGGGGTGTGGTGGGTAAAAAAGATTTCAGAGTTGAGAATGACACCTAGGTGACAAGAAAGTAACCCATCTCCCACTTGGCAGGCTGGTGGTTGTGCCCTTGAGTAGGCAGGGTTTTCCTGCTTTACTATCTTCCCCCTCCTCACCAGGGAAATCAAGTAGAGAAAAGGCATAAAAAGCATAAAACATTCCATCTTGGGGAGGCTAGGTGGAGCAGTGAATAGAGCACTGGCCCTGGAGTCAGGAGGACCTGAGTTCAAATCCAGCCTCAGACACTTAACACAAAAACTAGCTATGTGACCTTGGGCAAGTCACTTAACCCCAAGTGCCTTCCAAAAAGCAAAAAACAAGAACAAAAACCTTTCCATCTCCTATCTCTGTTTTCATACTGGAGGCCCCCAACACCTGTAGTGTATGTAATCCTTTCTCACTTCTAACTCAGCAAATTCCTTATTCCATTCAAGATCAGCTCAAGAACCACTTATATGTGCCAGGCAATGTGAGAAGTGCTGAAATACAAATACAAATAAGGAAGACAGTCTACCTTCAAGGAACTTGCATTATCATGGAGGAAGAAAAGCCATAAAAGAGATAAAAGCAGAGGGGAGTGCAATTTGTGTGACTGTATGGTTTGCAACTGTCAGGGAACTGGAAGGCTGGTTCTTGGCAAGATAATGCAAAAGCTTATTTATCAGAGTCCAGTGTCCTAGGAGAAGAATGCAAGCTTCAATTGGAGGAAGATGTGAAAGACAGTCAGAGTGCAGGTGGCATGGTTTGGAACAGGCCTTGAAGTGGCATGATGGCTTGCTTCTAGGCAAGATAGGCTAATCTAGTAACTTAGCACTTATAGATTTACTGGTTGATTTTTATAGTCAGACAATTGAGAGAAAGAGAATGGAGAATACAAGATCCTATTTATGTTTACTATTTATTGATTACTTAAAAAAATGCATTTGATAAGCTTGGTCTGTGAGAAGATTTGAGAAAATGTATCCTTTTTTTTTGCTGAAGAATATGATTAATCAATGGGGAATATTGAGTATACTGTCAGCTATGGGTGGGTTGTTTTGTCTCACTGAATTGCTAGTTTTCTTTAAAAAATGTTTTTTATTACAAAGGATAGCTTACTGGGTAGAAGAAGGATACATTCAGACATAGAATTATAAAAATAAATGAGAGCAATACAAATAAAGAAATTCTAATACTGTGAAGCAAAAAACAATATTAATTGAACACTCCTCCATATGATAGTTTTTCTCATCCATTAAAGTCAAACAAGATTCCCTGAAAGGTATAACAATCAAGATCATAGAGACTTTTTTTGATGATCATATGGTTACTAATATCGAGTAAAATACAAAAGCAGAAAGAAATATTCTACTATCACTATATGTCCACAGCAGAGTCTAAATGAAAGAGGTCTATCAGATACTTTGAATGATACTGAACTGATTATAGTATAGATTCTTAAAAATTATATCCATCATGATTCAAGTAAGCCTAAGATAACTATCCACACAGGAAAAATCAAGTGGGTAAAAATACATGGACAATTCTATAGAACTGACCATCAGAATATAAATCTTTAGCAAACATTGAAAATTCCCCTTCGGGTATCATCCCATGCTTTTAATAACCCTATGCTCCTTCTTAAAACAAGGTCAACTTCTGAATGTGAACATTTGCTCAATCAATAAGCATTTATTACATGACTGTGGTAGGTCCTGGGGGTATAAATATAAAAACATAACAGTCTCTGCCTTCAGGGAGCTTATATTCTATGGAAAGAATTCATGTTTGTCATTACTTAGATACATATTCAGTGATTTCCTGTTTTTCCCTGGTAGGGAAAGGAATAACAACTGAAGGAAATAATGAAATTTGCAAGGCTGTGTGGCCACTAGCTATGGAATATTATAACTAATAATGTTAGGTATAGTAACTTTGGGACAAAAAAAAAATCCAAATTAAATCAATACAGTAATTTACTTGAGATGAAACCAAATTACTTTAATCATGGATTTTATGTAAAACTCTTCAAAAAATAACCTAGGAAATTAGGTACCATTATTAGGTACCAAATGCAGAATCTATGCAAATTTCTGTGAAATAACACAGACTATGTTGTGCTTATTTGCCATCATAATTTATATTTAGTGTCTAAATCTTGCTAATGGAATTTTAATATTCAAGGTTAATTATCTGTAACATACGATATATTGCTTTAAATGCACTATATGTAATGCTACTTTCAAGATTCACTTGACTTATTAAAATTAAGTTATAAGATTATAAAATCAACATGATTTTCCAATTTCTTAACTGTTACTTCCTGGAAATAAGGTTAGGTAGGCACTTTAAAAAATGCAACACTTTCAGGTCAAATTTGTCAGTCTGAAAGAAAGTAACCCATCTCTCACTTGCCTAATTTATGGTTAGCAAGTTAGCAAGTGAGAAAAATCTGAAGGAATAACAATTCTCCAGGAAATTGCATATGTTTCTTTTCTATTTACCATGGTCATTATTGATTTTAAGAAAAGAACAAAAAAGACCTGAAATCACTCTGTTTTTTGCCTTAACACAGACAAGTGATTTTAAGGCACTATTATTTACGAAATACACTTTTAAAAAATGTTGCACTAACCTCATCAGGGCTGGATGCCTGGTAAGTTCGATTTTCATCACTGAAGTCCTGATCCACCTCTGCATATTCTGTTTCACCAGTGACTCCAGCCCGGGACTCATACACAGGAGTGACATTGTGACAAAGAGCAATGGCTTTCACTGCCTCATGTATTCTACTGCTAACACTTTTTCGAACTTTGGGAGCTGAAGACTGAGATTTTCTGGATGGTGTTGAGCTAGTACTGTTTCCACTAGTTTGTGAGAACATCTTAAAAAATAAGAAACAGACACAAAGCAAAACAAACTGTCACAGATAAGCAGAGCAAGCTGAAGATAAATTATGCGGTTAAATTGATGATTACTAATATATCCTATTTTTCTAAAATTAATAATGTTCAGGGGGTAATTTATTTTATTATCTGCTTTCAAATATGTATTTGTTTACAGGATAAAATTACTTTTAGCTGCTACTAAAGAACATCATTTTCATTTACTCTTAAACTGCTTGAACATATCTACTACTACTGACAAATATTTTCATGTACTAAAATCTACCAAAACATACATTACTACAATATTTAAAACGCCTAAAATATTCTGGAAATTCCATTTTAACTATATAATTTATTTTTTAAAAGTCCTTGTCAATTTGTTTACCTACTACTAAAAAATAAAACCTATCCAAATACAGTATGGGAGCTTTTATTCCTGACAACTTTCATTAGAATTAACTACAATATATGTAAAATAGTATTGAAGTAACATAAAGGAAAGGAATTAGATACCTCTGCTGTGTTGAGTTGGCTGAAGAATCTACCTCTATATAATAAATAAAAGGGTTTAGTTTTTAACTTCACATTGGAGAAATTTATGATTTGGGTTGATCACAGTTAATTTTCAATAACACACCTTACATATTGATTAAAATGACTGCTGTGGCATAGTTTTAAACAATGTTGCCCCTAATCTAACTACCAATTTATTGCCATGGTGCATGTTGGTCTCTACTCAGATTCAGCCCCAGAGATGATGATTATTTTTTATTATTAACCTTCTATTTGGAGAAAGGCCTTTTAAGGTTAGGGTGTGAAATAGCAACTTTACTTGATTCCACCACTTTCTGTCAACTTTAGAGTAACTTCACAACAAGCTTCCTTAGAAACCAAGCCTCCTGTTTTTTGACTGAGTGTACTGATCCACTGAACCGTGAACATTATGCCCATCAAATTACAGTGTTGTCTAATAAAGGGTTTAACTTTTCTGCTCATCTGGCACTGCTTTTCAGTGAAAGCTTTAAACCTCTGCATTTGCATTCTGCTAACACTGATGCCATTACAGCCGCAAATAAATTAAGCCGATTTACTCCTTCTGAATTATGTTATGTTTATTGATGCTTGTATAATTTAATTTCACACAAATTCCATTAAAGATTATGCCCTCTATCACAAAATGCTTCCAGTGGGGAAATATAATCAGGTTATAATAGATTTGTGTGTTGCATTACAGTGGACCTAGTAGACTATTGTCATCTTAATAATAAAACACAACACAAACAAGGGATAAAATCAATGTCACATAAGAACTACTGTCTAATCAGCTAACCAACTGACAGCTTCTATTAAAAAGGATTAAATAAAAATCCTTCTCAGATGGAAATTACTTAATATTTTTAAAAAATATAAAGTATCCCTTCATTTTTTCTGTTATTAAGATTTCCTATGAATGAGAAACTTCCTTAAAATCCTGTTTAAACATTATTATTCAGGCATACTAGAAAAAACTAAAAAAAATGAAAAACTTCAAGAAAATCAAGCAGTATCTTACAAATGAATACAAAAAGATAGATGAGTTAGGGAAAGTCATCCTCCAGTTCCCCTCTTACAAGGTAATATAAAGGTCCATCACACATTGATATTATTTTATCATTATTTATCATTACTATCAACAGAAAATCCTATTTGTTATTTAAGTCTAAATGATGCAAATATTCAAATTAATAATATATGTAAACAATAACTCTAAAACAAAATAATATGCAAATTCAAGTACTAGACTACTCATAAAAGTTCTTTTAAACCAAAGAAATATTCACAAAATTATTTTTGCTTCAACTTTTAATTATTAAGTGTTTCAAAATCTGTTACAACGGAATATGCTAATTTATGAGAGGAATTAAATTTCCAATTCTGTTTTAACTTGAAGTCTGATATAATCAACAGACAAAATCAGTACCAAACTTGCGTCTCCAAGACTAAAGAAACTTAATTTTATCAATCTATCATATTAGGTAAAAACTATAAAATAACAATATTCTGTCACTTTCCACTACTGGCAATTTATCTATCAGAATTACACGTTCTTTGGGTAAAGAAAAAACTTCATAAAGAAAAAACCCAGTGACAAAAATAGCTTTTGTAAGTTTTGTTCTCCAAAGCCAGCATTAGAGAGAGGGTTATTTGCATGACTGATTTTGGTTACAATTTGATAAAGGCAAAAACAACTGCAAGAAAAAGCAAAAGATTTTGACTATTGATTTAGGTTGAGTGTAAGTGTGTGGGGTTAGAACATAAAGGGAATAATTCTAAAATAGACACTGTTGGAGTTGGCAAACCTTAAAAACCTACCTTAAAATATACACGTACATAATGTGATTTGCATATGTTTAAAACAATTTAAAATGATGACCCAATGTTTGCTCATAAAAAACAAAATTGCTATTTAATACATTTTTCATGGAGGATTTTATTAGGAGTTAAAAAAAATCCCCTTTTCCTTTTAACAGAAATTAGGCAATAGAAGAAAAATTACCTGTGAGTAAGAATTAATGATATGATTTTGAATTTCATCCATTGTGTCAGTTCCATAAGATACAGTGCCTAAATGGAGACGCTTAAATATCATCTCATTTTGAGTAAGTGTTCCTAGGATAAAATCATGACAACAAGAAAAAGTAATTAATTTAAATACATTCTGAAGAGAATGAAATGTTTACTTTCTGTTACTTTCCTGCAGTATTTGGTATCCTCTATATACCAGATTATGCCCCAATGATTGATCCTTTATCATTTCTATGAAACTTAATGTCATAGTTACAACTTTTTCTTTCTCTTGTTAGTGAGACCAAGAAATGTATTCTAAGTATGTCAATGCTAGTCCTTAAATGGTCAATTTAAATGAAAATAATTCAGTTTTATATTTTAAAAAGTTCTGTGCTAAATTGTATGTATTCACAAATTTTATATATTCTGGGAAAGACATATGAAAGATGATTATACTGCTCCCGTGCTTCCAAAACCTTCAGTGGCTTTCTATTACGTACTAAGTTTATACTGTTCTGTCTGGTATCCCAAATCCTTCATCATATGGTGATAATTTTTATTTTTAGCCTTATCTCTTATCTTTCTGCTGCCACATATTCTATGATTCACCCAAATGAGACTATTTATTCTTCATTACTGAATGAGCTTCTGTGCATTTGCTGGAATGTCCTCCTTCTACCATCTTTTTTTTAAACATTAGTTTTAAAAACTTTGAATTTCAAATTCTCTCCCTCTCTCCAATACATTTGCACCCATTGAGAAGGCAAGCAATATGATACTCATTACACATATGAAACACATTTCCATTAGTTATATTGCAAAAAAAAAAAAAGCAAGAAAAACAAAGAAAGTAAAAAAATGTGCTTCAATTTGCACTCAGAGTTCATCAGTTCTCTCTCTGGAAGTAGACAGTATTTTTCATCATAAGTTCTTTGAAATTGTGTAATGGTAATGGGAATTTGAAGATCTTCCCTGCTCCCTAATAGTCTGAATGCAATCACATGGAGCCTGTGGTGGGAGGAGTTTTCTGAAGGGTGGAGCAGAACTGAGAGGAAGCTAGGAGGCAGAGTAGTTAGTGTGGTGGAAGAGAGATGATGCAGGCAAGGAGACAGCTTGGCTTGAGAGTGTTTGTTGGAAGGCTTTGGGATGGTGTTGCTCTCTGCAGTATTACTGTGAATAGATTTGTTTCTATGATGAATTCAGTTTTCTAGTGTTGGGATTTGGCTTTCTGATGTCTGAATAAATGTTTTGCTTCTGTCTTCTATATGGAGTCTGTTATAATTGCTGTCGGCGATGTGAATATCACGTTGGCACTACCGATTATCATGGATCATTTTATTGATCAGAGTGGTTAAGTCTTTCACAGTTTATCATCCTTAGAATATTGCTGTTAATATGTATAGTGTTATCCTGGTTCTGCTCATTTCACTTTGCATCAATTTATATAGTCTTCCCAAGTTTTTCTGAAGTGACTCCCTTGCCATTTCAATCATCTACAATTTTTTCCTTTTTCAGCCACTCTGTAACTATCTGTTACTATTTACTATCTGT
>CM053587.1:205065846-205082191 GCA_028646515.1 Pseudochirops corinnae
TAGTTTTATTTTTTAAAGAAAAAAATGCTTTAAATTCTCATCTTTTTTCATCGTTATTTTTTTTTAAATAGTAGGTATCTTATATGTTCCAAATTTAGTGTTTTGACTTTTCACTAATATTTCCTCTTTTCTCACTGAAATACTGAATTCTCTTTGTTCCATTCTGTTTTTTAAAATGTCCACCTTATGGGTCATATTTTCTATCTATTTTTGGTTTTCTTTTCTGTCTTTTGAAAGATGAAATATATAGATATAGTTCAAGAAACATATTATTGGGGGTGGAGCCAAGGTGGCAGAGTGAAAGCAAGATCTCACAAGAACTCCTCAGTGAACTCCTTCAGTAACCTCTAAAAAGTGAATCTGAATGGATTTTAGAGTGGCAGGATCCATTGGGATATGGAGGATGGCAGATTTTCAGTCCAGGAAGGTGTGCATGTGGGACTGAGCAGGGGTAGCGCGGAGCAGGGGCTGCAACCAGCACAGACCTGAGACCAAACCAGAGTGGAGCCAGAGCCAATCCAGATAAGCTAATTCATCCACCGCAAGGGCAATTCCCAGACCTCTCACCACAGGATGGGGGATCTATGGGAAAGAGAAAGGGCAGGGCCCACAGCAACAGCAACTAATTCTGGCGCTACCAACCCACACCCTGGATGTTTAAAAATCAACAACCTGAGTTTTCAGAGCCATGATGGTAGAGTGGAGTGAACCCTGGCCACTCTACTCCCAGAAAATCCAGAGAATATTGCCTCAGGGTAAAATCCTGAAATAGCCCAACCCTTGGCAGGCTTGGGAGTCCTAGAGGAAGGGTGTGGGTGTGACTGTGCCAGGACTAAAGCACAGGGTGAGAGCTGTCCCAAAAAGCCCCATCTCAGCTGACCAGCAGGAGATCCTGAACCCCAGGGAGTAGGAGCCAGAAAGCACTAACACCAGAACCCCTGGTGTGCCTTCACACAACCAGGGGAACTGGCAGACACCAGCACTGCCAGCCACTGGCAGTTGAACCTGCCTGAGTTTCAGCCTAGGGGCTGAGATACTGGGCTGAGATATGGAAACCTGAAGCAGCCAGACCACACCTCCCCCACACCATATACTGTGAGCTTCAGGGTAACCTTGAGGCAACTAAGAAAGCCCTGGCCTTGGCCTCAGTCTAGATACCCAGAGGACGCAGCACACAAAGCCAATTACCAGACCCCTAGCTCCCAACATAAAAAGCATGGGTCAGAGCCCTCTATACCCCGGAAGCAGAAATCCACTTTAAAGGCCAGGAAATAGGCAATCATAATGGGAAAGAAGCAATTTCCAAGAATGAAAATGATAGAATCCTTTTATAGTGAGCAAGAAGAACCAAATTCACAAGAGGTCAGCATGGACTCTATACCCAGCTCTGAAACCTCAACAGGGAATATTAATTGGTCTCAGTCTGAGAAAGCATTCTTGGAAGAGCTCAAAAAGGATTTTAAAAGCCAAATTAGAGAGGTAGAAGATAAACTGACTAATTATTTTAAAATTACACTTGCCAAAATAGAAAAAAAAAATTACTGAAGAAAAGAGTTCTTTAAAATGTAAAATTTGTGAAATTGAAAAAGAGGTGCAGAATCTAACTGGAGAAAAGAGCTCACTAAAAACAAAATCTAAACATATGGAAAAGGAACTTCAAATATTGAGAAAAATAATTTGCTAAAAATTAGAATCAGTCAATTTGAAGCTAATGACTCGAGGTATCAAGAATCAGTCAAAAAAAATCTAAAGAATGAAAAATTAGAAGAAAATATAAAATACCTCATTGGAAAAACAACTGACCTGGAGAACAGATCCAGGAGAGATCATCTAAGAATTATCGGTCTGCTGGAAAGCCATGATGAAAAAAAGAGCCTGGACAACATCTTCTAAGAACTCATCAAGGAAAATTGCCTAGAACCAGAGGGTAAAATAGTGATAAAAAGAATCCACTGGACACCTCCAGAAAGAGATCCTAAATTGAAAAATCCAAGAACTATCGTAGCCAAATTCCAGGACTATTAGATCAAGGAGAAAATACTGCAGGCAGCAAGAAAGAAACAATTCAAATAGTGTGGAACTACACTTAGGATTGCACAGGACCTAGCAGCTTCTACATTAAAAGATTGGAGGTATTGGAATATGATATTTCATAAGGCAAAAGAACTTGGACTACAACCACAAATCAGCTATCCAGCAAAACTATGCATAATCTTTCAGGCAAGAAGATGGTCATTCAGTGAAATAAAGGACTTCCAGACCTTCCTGATGAAAAAGCCAGAGCTCAGTGGAAAATCCAATCTCTAAATACAAGATTCAAGAGAGACATAAAAAGGTAAACAGGGAACACACACACACACACACACACACACACACACACACAACTTATTATTAAATAAGAGCAACCTGTTTACATCCCTGTATGGGAAGCTGATACCTGTCAATATTGAGAAATGTATAATCATCACAACATATGAAAGGCTTTATACATAGATAGAAGGTGTGGGTAAAAACTTTCCAAAGTGATGATTAAAAAAAAACAAACCCTATTAAAGGGAGCAAAGTTACCATAATGGGAGAAGAGGAAAGGAGGAGGCAGAAAAGGGTAAATTATGCTACACAAACAGGCATAAAAACATATTATAGTAGAAGGAAAGATGAGAGGGAGATGAACATTTTATGAGCTTGACTCTCATTGGTTTTGGTTCAAGGAGGGAATAACATAATTAGTTAAGTATAAGATTCTAACATGAAAAGACACAAAAACCTATTATAATAGAGGGAAAGAAGGGAGGAAGTGGAGCACTTTATGAGATTTTTCTCTCATTGGTTTTGATTCAAGGAGGGAATAACATACCTTGTTAAATATAAAAGTCTATCATGCCTTATAACACTAAGAGGGGAAAGGGGAAAGAAAAGAGGCAGTTGTTAGAAGGGAAGGAATAAGTAGTAAGGGGGAATGGTAGGAAAAAGGAGTGGGGTTGATAGGGAGGGAATACTGAGGAAGGTGGTGGTCGGAAGGAAAACTCTTAAGGAGGTGAAAGGAGAAATGAAAGCATAAGCGGGGAGGGAATAGGATGGAGGGAAAGACATAGATCAGCGGTTCTCAACCTGTGGGTTATGTTCAATTTGTAACAATGAAAATACATCCTGCATATCAGCTAGATTCATAACAGTAGCAAAATTACAGTTATAAAGTAGCAATGAAAATAATTTTATGGTTGGGGGTCACCACAACATGAGGAACTGTATTAAAGGGTCGCGGCATTAGGAAGGTTGAGAACCACTGACATAGTAATCATAACTGTGAATGTGAATGGAATGAACTCCTTCATAAAACGGAGGCAGATAGCAGAATGGATTAAAAACCATAATCCTACAATATGCTGTCTACAAGAAACACTTTTGAAATAGGGGGATTCACCTAGGGTAAAGGTAAAAGACTGGAATAGAACATATTATGCTTCAGCTAAAGTTATAAAACCAGGGGTAGCAATCTTTATCTCAGATAAAGCAAAAATAGATCTAATTAAAAGAGATAATGAAGGAAACTATATCTCACTAAAAGGCACCATTGACAATGAAGCAATATCATTACTAAACGTATATACACCAAGCAGTATAGCATCCAGATTCCTAGAAGAGAAGTTAAGAGAGTTAGAGGAAGAAATAGATAGCAAAACTGTACTAGTAGGGGACCTCAATCTCCCTCTCTCTGAACTTGATAAATCTGACCTCAAAATAAACAAGAAAGAAATTAAGGAGGTACATAGACTGTTAGAGAAGGTAGATATGATAGACCTGGAGAAAATTGAAGGGAAATAAGAAGGAATATACCTTCCTCTCAGTGGTACATGGCACATACACAAAAAAAGACCATGGACTAGGGCATTAAAAACCTTACAATCTAGTGCAGAAAAGCAGAAATACTAAATGCATCCTTTTTAGATCATGATACAATAAAAATTACATGTAGTGAAGGGCCATAGAAAGATAGACTAAAAACTAATTGGAAACTAAATAATTTAATCCTAAAGAATGAGTGGTCCAAACAAGAAATCATAGAAACAATCAGTGATTTCATTCAAGAGAATGACAATAATGAGGCAACATACCAAAACTTGTGGAATGCAGCAAAAGCATTTCTTAGGGAAAGTCTTATATCTCTGAATGCACACATGAATAAAATAGAGAAAATGGAGATCAATAAATTGGGCGTGCAATTGAAAAAGCTAGAAAAAGAATAAATTGTAAATCTCCAATTAAATCCTAAATTAGAAATACTGAAAACCAAAGGAGAGATTAATAAAATTGAAATTATGAAAACTGTTGAACTTACAAATAAAACTAAGAGCTGGTTTTATGGGGAAAAAAAATTGATAGACCTTTAGTCAATTTGATTTAAAAAAAAAAAAAAAGAAAACCAAATTACCAGTATCAAAAATGAAAAGGGTGAATTAACCTCCAATGAAGAGGAAATTAAAACAATTAGGAATTATTTTGCCCAATGGTATTCCCATAAATTTGACAATCTTAGTGAAATGGGTATTTACAAAAATAGGAAATTGCCCAGATTAACTGAAGAGGAAGTAGAATACTTAAATAACCCTATCTCGGAGAAAGATATTGAACAAGCCATCAATGAACTCTTAGGAAAAAATCTCTAGGGCCAGATAGTTTTACAAGTGAATTCTATCAAACATTTAAAGAACAATTGATTCCAATACTTTATAAACCATTTTGGGAAAATTGGAGAAGGAGTCCTACCAAATTCTTTTTATGACACAAATATGGTACTGATACTAAATTGGGAAGAGCCAAAACAAAGAAAATTATAGATCAATTTTCCTCATGGATATAGATGCAAAAATATTAAATAAAATATTAACAAATGGACTACAGCAACTTATCATGAGAATAACACACTTTGATCAGGTAGGATTTATTCCAGGAATGCAAGGATGGTTCCATATTAGGAAAACTATCAGTATATTCAATCGTATCAACAACAAAACTAGTAGAAACCATATGATTATCTCAATAGATGCAGAAAAGGCCTTTGACAAAATACAACACCCATTCCTATTAAAAACACTAGAAAGTATAGGAATAAATGGAATCTTCCTTAAAATAATAAGTAGCATCTATCTAAAACCATCAGCAAGTATTATATGTAATGAGGATAAGCTAGAAGCATTTCCAATAAGATCGGGGGTGCAACAAGGATGTCCACTACCACCCCTCTTATTCAGTTTGGTATTAGAAATGTTATCTATAGCAATAAGAGAAGAAAAAGATATCGAAAGAATTAGGTTAGGCACAGAAGAGACTAAGCTATCACACTTTGCAGATGATATGATGATATACTTAGAGGATCCTAGAGAATCAGGTAAAAAAAAAATTTGAGATAATAAATAAATTTAGCCTAGTTGCTGGATGTGAAATAAACCTACGTAAATCCTCAGCATTCCTATACATTTCTAATGTAGTCCAACAGCAAGAAATAGAAAGAGAAATTCCATTTAAAGTTACTGTAGATGCTATAAAATATTTGGGAATCTACCTGCCAAAACAAACCCAGGAACTATATGAACACAATTACTAAACACTTTTCACACAAATAAAGTCACATCTAAATAATTGGAAAAATAGCAGTTGCTTGTGGCTAAGTTGAGCTAATATAATTTAAAAAATGACAATTTTACCTAAATTAATTTACCTATTTAGTGCCATACCAATAAATCCACGAGAAAATTATCTTGTAGAGCTAGAAAAAATAGTAAAATTAATTTGGAAGAACAAAAGGTTTAGAGTATCAAAGGAACTAATGAAAAGAAAAGGTGGCCTAGCCATACCATATTTTAAGCTGTATTATAAAGCAGCAGTCATCAAAACTACCTGGTACTGGCTGAGGAATAGAGTGGTGGATCAGTGGAATAGATTGGGTACGTGAGACACAGCAGTCGGTGACAATAGTAATCTACTGTTTGACCTCAAAGACCGTAGCTTCTGGGATAAGAATTCATTATTTGTCAAAAACTGCTGGGAAAACTGGAAAATAATGTGGCAGAAACTGGTCATAGACCAATATCTTACACCGTATACCAAAATAAAATCTAAATAGGTGTGTGATCTAGATATAAAGCCTGTAAGCAGTCTGAGAGAGCAAGGAATAGTTTACCTGTCTGATTTATGGAGAAGGGAAGAATTTATGATGAAAGAAGAGATAGAGAGCATTATGAAATGCAAAATAGGTAATTTTGATTACATTAAATTGAAAAGTTTTTGTACATATAAAGTTAATGTAACCAAGATTAGGAAGGAAGTGGAAAATTGGGAAAGAATTTTTACAACCAGTGTCTCTGATAAAGGCCTCATTTCTAAAATATACAAAGAATTGAGTCAAATGTATGAGAATACAAATCATTCACCAGTTGATAAATGGTCAAAGGATGTGTACAGGCAGTTTTCAGAGGAAGAAATTAAAAATATCTATAAACATGGGAAAAATGTCTAAATCACTATTGATTAGAGAAAAGCAAATCAAAACAACTCTGAGGTACCACACCTCACTGGTCAGATTCGCTAAGATGACAAAACAGGAAAATGATAAATGTTGGAAAGGATGTGGAAAAATTGGAATACTAATTCATCGTTGGTGGAGTTATGAACTGATACAACCATTCTAGAGAGCAATTTGGAATTATGCCCAAAGGGCTATAAAAACATTGCATACCCTTTGACCCAGTAATACCACTAAAGAAATCGTATAAGTAGGAGGAAGACCTATTTGTACCAGAATAATTATAGCAGCTCCTTTTGTGGTGGCAAAGAATCAGAAATCAAGAGGATGCCCATCAATTGGGGAATGGCGGAATAAGTTGTCGTTTTATGAATGTAATGGAATACTGTTGTGCTATAAGAAATGAGGAGCAGATGGACTTCATAATAACCTAGAGAGACTTATGTAAACTGATGCTGAGTGAGAAGAGCAGAATGAGAATAACTTTGTACACAATTACAGACACATTGTATGTGTGATGACTAACTTCAATAGACTGGGCTCCTCTCAGCAATGAAAGATTATGAGACAACTCCAAAAGACTCATGATGGAAAGGATATCCACATCCAGAGAAAAGAATTACAGAGTTCAAATGGAGGTTGAAGCAAAGTACTTACTCTCTCTTTTGAGTTTAGTTTTGTTTCATTCCTTCTTTCTCATTCACTTCATTGGTTATAATTCTTCTTTACAATCTGACTAATGCTTAATGTGAAGGTATTTGTAGAGCCTATATTGGACTACATGCCACTGTGGGAGGAATGGGGGGGAGGGAGAGAAAATTTGGAGCTCAAGGGATTGTGAAATTGAATGTTGTAAACCAAAAGTAGATGAACAAATTTAATAAAATAAAATTGAAGGAAAAAAAAAAAGAGTAGAGTGAGTAAAAAAATCTAGGTTCTAGTCCACATTTTACCTCTGTCTATATAACTGTAATGGTAATAGTAATTTGAAGATCTTCCCTGCTTTGAAAATATACTCTGCCCTCTTAATAGGCTGAATGTGGTCACATGGAGGCTGTGTTGGGAGGAGTTTGCTGAAGGGAAGCAGAGCTCACAGGAAACTGAGAGTCAGAGCTAACTAGACTGGGAGGAGGAGAGAGGACGCTCAGGCCCGGAGTCAGTCAGGCTTGTGCATAAATATTGGTTTGTAGGAAGGCTGAAGGTGTGGCTCTCTATGCTGTTATGGCTTATTAACCTTCTCTGCTACTATGACAGAATCAGTTTCCTCGTTTTAGGATTCAGTTTTCTGGTATCTGAATAAATGTTTTGCTTCTGGTCTCAAAAAAAAAAAGAAGAAAATACACGCCAAAAAAAAGGAAACAGATTATTGGATAGTTTGACTAGAACATAGCTTATATTAAGAGGAAGTAGTATAGATGTCTGAAAAAGATAGATACCATATCATGAAAACCATATCCTAATACCAGGCTAAGGAATTTCATTTTTAAACTAGGTAGTCACTGATGATTTTGGAGCAGAGGAGCAATGACCAGATTTGTGTTTTAATAATATCAATTTGGCAACTGGATGGATTAGAGAGTGGAAAGTTTTAGGAGGCAGGAAAACCACTTTAGGAAGGTTTTGTAGTAGTCCTGGTGAAAGGTAACAAAGGCCTGTATTTAGGGTGATACGGAAAACTTTTAAAGAATCGACGACACTTACAGGGTGCTTGCCCTTATCACCACTTTCCCACTTCTCACTCTCTTGCACTCTGGATTCCAGCCATTTACTTCAGTTGCTCTTTCAAAGCCTAACAGTGATTTCTTAACTGCTACATCCAATGGTTTTTGTCTCAGTCTTCACCTTTCTTTTCCTCTGCCACTTTTGACACTTTTCATCCACTTGCAGCTAGATATTTTTCTTCCTTTGGGTTCTCTGACCATCATTCCTCCAGTCACCAAGTTCCTGACTTTGACATCATCGTACACCAGAGGTACCTAACCTTTTTTTGTGTCATGGACCCCTTTGGCAATCTAGGGAAACCTGTGAATGCCTTCTCAGAATGCTTTTAAATTCATAAAATAAAATTCATTAGGATTACAAAAGAAACTAAGTATATCAAAATGTTTTTTAAAACAAATTAAGGGACATTAGGCTAGGAACACATCCTAGACTCTTGGTTATTAGTAACCTATGTCCATTTCATTTGACAGATTTTATTGATTCTGTCCCCACATTTCTCACAGTATTTCTATCTCCCTATTTATATGACCATTACACTAATGTAGGCCCTAATGTCCTCTTACCTGGCCTATTGTAATAGCTTCATAAATGGACTCCTTGTTTCAAGACTTTCCTTTCTCAAACTCATCCCATGTACAGCTGCCAAAATATCTCTTAGCACAAATCTGACTGTGTCACACACTTCCCCTTCCATCAATCAAAAACCTTTAGTGGCAACCTTGTTTCCTCTAGGATAAAATCTAAGCCTTCCAAAATCTAGTTACAGCCTACCTTTCAGGCTTTATTTCACATTGCTCCTCTTAATTAATATGTTTTATATTCCAGCAGCTCTGCACTAAACTCAGTACTCCATCTCCAACATCTTTACATTTTCTCAGGCCATCCTGCAGGCTTTCTATGTGCAGTGTCCTCAGCTATATTTCCCTGTTGTTTGTGTATTAAACACTGAGGGCACTTGTGTGGAGGAGAAAGATTTAACTAAAGCATGTTAGATGTCTTCAAGTATTTGAAGGGCTATCATGTATATGACTGTTTAAATTTATTGTTCATTGCTATTTAGAGGTGGCAAAACTAGGAATGATGAGTAGACATCACAGAAAGATTTTTGATTTACATAAAAAAGTTAACTAATTTTCATATATTTATTTCAATTATTTCAATAATTTCATAATTAGAGCTTTACAAAAATGAAATGGGTTCTCCCTCACTACAAGTCTTCGTGGAAAGGCTGTATAACTATTTGTTGGACATGTTAAAGAGAAAAATTATTATTTGAATATATTTAGGCAGAATGAACTGGGTTTGTGAAAAAGTATAACTAAAGCAGAAAATTGCTGTTCTGTTTTTGTTTCATTTTAATATTAAAATGCTGAAAGCTACATAGTACAATCAGAGTTCTGAATTACCATTGTGATTACATCAGCTTGACTTGATTGAGTTAAAGCAATGGTATCAAACCTAGCCTAACTAGATTAAAACACAATTGGAAAATGTTTAACAAAATAAAAATACAATGAAACCTAGATAATGTTCATTTGAGGTTTTCTAAGTCAATAAGCACAGTTCTATAGGGATCCATTTCTATTTTGAGTTTGATCCTACTGATTTAAAGCATAGCATTATATTGGTTGGGCATGAATTCGGCAACTATTATTTTCAAAGTACCATATATCAGTCTGCTAGCTATTTTTATTCCACAGTGACTCTAAAATAGTTATTTATATTTCAAAAGACTTTAAATTTCTGAAATAAATTTATTTTACTTCATATAAAACCCTTAGTCCTAAATATTATGCATGTGGAGTGTTTTTCCTTGTGAGTGCTTTTAAAAAAAAATTAAAAACTTACTTTTTAAAGTTAGATTTTAGAAAGATCAGGTTTTTTCTTTGCTATAACTTAAAATTATTTTGCATATGAATTCTTTTATGTTCTCTTATATGATTATCCTATAGAGAGAGATGATCCCTAAAATGATCACTGCTTTAAAATGTATGGCATTTTAGGCAAGGTTATAAAGAGCTAAAATGACTTTGCTACAAGTTGCTAGCTCAAATGGGTTGTGAAGTCATGCATAAACTAAATAATAAACAGATGCGAGTCACCAAATATAGAATACTTAAGTCCTAACTGCAATGGGACACAAATGAGATGATAAGGTATTGGAAGAAAGATACAATTTACAGGTCAAAATGTAATAGTAACCTTTCACTGAGTAAATTGAAAATCAACCTTGGGAGTATTGGATCATTTTTAACTTCTACAGACAAATTATTGAAGGAAAATATTTTTTAAATTGTCTTCCTGTGATCTTGAACATTTGAAAAATATTCTTTTTAAAATATTCACTTCTTATTCTTTTGTATATTTCTTTTCTGCTGCCTCTGTATCTTTTATTAGTGCTGACAGTCCCATTCACTGACATTAGTAATATGCTGTAAATTGTAGTACGGCATTATCAACACTGTGATTTTAGCAAAGTAGTATAACTCTATAACTTTGTAACAGGCAAGAAACTCAGAAGCTGAGTTCTAATTCCAACTGCATTGAGTGACTCGTTGGATGACAGACATGTTACCTTAGAGGTCAGTCTCTACCCACTTTCCATGCAGTATAGAAATCCTTCTAATATCATTTCCTTGACAGGTTTTTACCCAATGTCTGCCTCAGTTTTTTCCAGTGAAAGGAATCTGCTTATTTTACCAAACACCAAGCAACCTATTCTGTCACTCTGATTTTATCATTATAAAAATACAAAATCAGCTGGTTTTGTTCTCAGTATTCATTAGTACAAGTCTAGAAAGATAGAAATCTTTCAAAATTAGTTTCACTAATCTAAATCTATGTAAAGTCTTGAAAATTTTTGAGAGGAAAACTTAATTTTTCAACTATAATGTACTTGTTTCTCCTAAAAAAGTTTTTTACCAGAAAGAAATAAAATATTGATAGTTTAATAAAAGGAAAAATCAGGTAACTAGTGAGGAGACATCTTAATATATGTTCAAGAACCAGAAGAAATTCTCAGTCTCCTGGCACACTAAAAAGAATGGTAGTCGAAAGATTTTAGTTCTAGTCCCATATTTCTACCATTCCCTTTGTAACTATGGAAAAGGCATTTAGCCTCTCTTGACTTTAGTTATCTTGTGTCAAATTAGAGGATTACTAAGGACTCTTATAGCTCTAACATTCTATCATATGTCTAATCCTTTATTAGTTGCCTAGTCCAAGGGCACTTGGTTAGTAATTAACATGGGTTTCTTCTTTTTAATCTCTTATTTTCATATTGCATGGATTTCCCCCTCTATCACTCTCCTTTGTCCCTTAAAAAAACAAGAGGAAAAACTCGAGCAGAAATGATCAATACATAAGGAAAAATACACAGTGTTAAATATAACATAAAATATAACACATCCAAAGGTTCATCTTTCTCAGCAAAGAGAGGGGGTGGTTTTCTTCTCAAGTCATTTTTGGGGGGTACAGCACCAATGCCATATCCACAGCACCTACAATCATTATAAATATACCTGCGTGGTGCTCAATTCCAAAATATAACAGACTCTCTATAGAGAGGACAGAAGCAAAACGTTTATTCAGACACCAAAAAAAAAAAACCCAAATCCCCAAACCAGTAAGCTAATTCCATCATAGTAGTAAAAAACTTAATAAGCCACAATAGCACAGAAAGCCACAGCATCCTTTATCCTTCCCCCAAACCAATATAAGACCAATATTTACTCACAAACCTATCTGTCTCCCTGGGAAGCATGCTCTCCTCCCAACCATCTAGTCTGGCTCTGACTCCCAACTTCCTATGGACTCTGCTCCACCCTTCAGCAAACTCCTGCTACCACAGGCTTTATGTGACTACATTCAGCCTATTAGGGGGCAGAGTTTATTTTCAAAGCAGGGAAGATCTTCAAATTCCCTTAGGCTTATTAAGGGGCAGGGAAGATCTTCAAATTTCCATTACCATTGTGGGGGGGGCAAACTTTTCTTATAATTTCTGATTGTTTTAATTCCATTTATGTTGTTGTATTTATCATGTATGTTGTTTTCTTTGCTCCGCTTACTTCATTTTGTATGGGGGGATAAAAAGGGGATATGCGTATATCTCCCATGTTTTTCTGTATTCATCGTGTTCATCATTTCTCATAGCCCAGTAATATTCTTGTACTTTCATGTACCATACCTTATTACAGAGGTTTCTGTAGGACAAACTATGCTGGATTAATTCGGTTTCTATATAATGACTCATCATGTAGATATCTAATTTAAATTCAACACATATCTGTTAAGTGTCTACTTATATGCAAAACACCTAGATGGATATATTGTCTCCTTGGTATAGGTACTCTCTTCAGCTGTGATATTACCACTACACCATACCGTCTCACATGTGTAGTTACCTGTGACCCTCCATATAATTCCATATCTTCTGTATCTTCCTTGGGGGAGCCAGCCAACATGCTGGATTCTTTTCATGGCCTCTTACTATCACAAAGATACAAGCATAGCACTTGAGCTGTCCATTCTCTGGCTTTCATACTTGTTTGTGGTGGTTGTTGTTGTTGTTGTTGAGTTTCAGTCATGTCTGACTTTTCTTGATCCCATTTGGGGGTTTCTTGGCAAAGATACCGGAATGGCTTGCCATTTGCTCCTCCAGCTCATTTTACAAATGAGAAACTGGGCTAACAGGGTTAAGTGACAGAGTCCCCTGGCTGGCAAGTGTCTGAGGTCAGATTTCAGTTCAGGAAGATGAGTCTTCCCAACTCTAGGCCTTATACTCTATCCACTACACCATATAGCTGCCCCTGTTTCCCTGCTTACTTCTTGACTAATCCATGACTTGACTTATGACCTTTTCTGGTCATAAATTTCTTTGATACGTGGTTTCCATGCCATCACTTGTGCACATGATATAATTAGTAATGTGCTACAGCCCATTTCTATCAGCCATCCATTTTTTCATTGCCTTTGGGTCACTTAAAATTTTATTTTTTAAAAGATTTTAGTGTTTTGTGATTCACTGCATCACAGAAAATATTGATGTCAGAGAATCAGTGAATTCTAGAATTGAAAGGAACAACCTAGGCCACTTTATTCAGCCTACGCCTCGATGAGAACCCCTATAAAAATTCATCATTCATTCAACTTTTGCTTAAAGATATCATAGTATAATAAAAAGAGTTCACTGATTCTAAAGTTAAAAGACTTTGATTCAAATCCTGCCCCTGACGCTTCCTTCCTGTCTGACTTTGGGTATATCACTGAAGCTTTCAATGCCTTTTGTTCAACTGAAAAATGAAGATTTTGGACTATATATATATTCCCTCTAAGGTCTAGATTTACAACGCTAAATTTACAGTCCTAATAATCTTGTGACCTCTAGTAAAGGGGATCACATTACTTCCTGTGGCAACCCATTCTAGTTTTGAGTAGTTATAATTCTTAGGAATGTTTTCCTTTTCAAGGAATCAAGCCCAAATTTTCCTATTTGCGACTTCAGTCAATTACCAGGTATTTGTTAAGTGTCTGCTGTGTTCCCAACATTGTTGTAGACACTAGGAATAAAAAGACCAAAAAAACCCCAAAATAGTCCCTACTCTCAAGGAGTTTAAATTCTATTGGGAAAAACAGCATGTGCATGTGTATATACAGTCAACACAAAATAAATACAAGGTAGTCAGGGAAGAATGAGGAAAGACTTGATATAAGAAGTATAGCTGAGCTGTGTTTTGAAGGAAATGAGGGATTCTGGCATGAGATGGCATGAGGTAAGACAAACATCTATAGGCTGGGGGCGGACCAGAGACAGTCAGTACAAAGGCCCAGAAATGGGTGAACATGGAGAGTACTGTGTAAGGAACACAGGGAAGGCTGGCTTGGCTGGAACATAGAACGTAGGAAGGAAAGTAATACATCATGAGATTCAAAAGGAATGTTGGGTTCAGATTATAAAAGGCATTAAAAGTCACATTGAGGAGTTTATATTTTATCCTAGAGGTCAAGGGGAATTTATTGAGTAGGAAAGTAACATGATCCAACCTGTGCTTAAGGAAAACCATTTTGCTAGCTATGTGGAAGATGGATTGAAAAAGGGAGAAACTTGAGGCAAGAAAACTAATTAGGAGGACATTGCAAAAGTGTAGACAGGAGGAGATGAGGCCTTGAATTAAAGTAGTGGCTTTGTGAATAATGATAAGCAAATGGATACAAAAAATGTTATGGAGATAGAAATGGCAAGATTGTTAATCAGGAATAATTTTCATCCATTATTCCTAGTTCTGCTCTTTAGGCCCAAAGAGAATATGTGTAGCTCCTCTTTTATTTGGCAGCCTATCAACTTACTTGAATGTAGCTGTCCTGTCCCCTGTCCCCCAAAGTTTTCTCTTTCCAGGCTAAATATTCCCAGTTATTGTCATCCCATCGCTAGATGACAGCTATAGTTCTCACCATCCTGGTTGCCCTCTTGGGTACCTTCCAGTTTATCAGTGTTAACTGCTAAAATGGTTTGCCCAGAATTGAACACTATGCTCCAGATGTGTTATGACCATGGCAGAATACAGCAATAACAATTTCTGGCATTGCCTTTGTTAATGAACCTTAGGTTTCCTTAGCCTCCTTGGCCTCCATATTCTGTTACTGAATTATCAATTTTTCAGTCATCTAAAGACCCTAGATCTTTTTCAGGGAGAAAATACTGCTATCTAACTATGCTTCCCTTTGTGAGCTTCCTTCCTATTGGTTGAGAGTTTTGGTACTATGTGTACAGAATACTGTATACATATAGGCATATACACATAGGCAACTGAGTGGTTGGGCCTTGAGTCAGGAAGAACTTAGGGCAGATTCAGCCTCCATACTTACTTTGTGACCCTGGGCAAATCACTTAACCTCTGTTTGCTTAGCTTCCTGAAGTGTAAAATGGGGAAAAAATGGCACCTGTCTTGAAGGTTTGTTGTAAGACTCAAATGAGATAATATTAAAAAGCATGGTGTGTTATATAAATGCTTATTCCCTCTCTCACCCCTCTATTGAGTCACCTGAATAGAAAATGGTAAAAGTCACTAAACTATTCATACCTTTTAACATAGCAGTATCAATAGCTATAATCTGTTATCAAGTCTGTATTCAAACCATTTCTAGCTTGGTAGAATTAAAGCTAATGCTTCTCTTGCAAATTAATTGAGAATACAGGGTCACTTTGCACCAAAATAAGGCACAGCAAGATTTTACTAGAGGAAGTAAAATTGAGTAAGGTAAATTGTATAGTAAAACTGAAATAAGTTCTATAAGTTCTTTCTGTAAGTTCAAGTGGTTCCCTGTTACCTTCAGGATCAAATATAAAATCATGTTTGACCTTTAAAGTCCATTATAACCTGGCCTTTTCTAACCTTTCCAGTCTTCTTGTACCGTGCATTCCTGCACCTACTCTACTGGCCTCCTTGTTGCTCTTTGTAAAAGACATACTAAGTTAGATTCTAAGCATTTTCATGGTGGTTTCCCATGCCTGGAATTATCTCTTCTCATCTTCTCTTCCTGATTTTCCTGGCTTCCTTCAAGTCTCAGCTAAATCCCTACTTTCTTCAAGAAGCCTTTCCCAGTCTTCCTTATTCTTAATGTCTTCTGAGATTAGCCCAGATTTATTCTGTGTGTATCTTATTTGCATGTTGTTCTGCAATTAAATTGTAAGCTCCTTAAGAGCAAGAACTGGTTTTTGCCTTTTTTTTTTTCCCCGAGTTCCCACTTCTTAACATAGTGCCTGGCACATAGTAGGCACTTAAATGCTTATTGACTGTTAGAAGATGCAAAATAAAACTCAGGTAAAAAGTATGTGTTAAGTTAGCATGTCACAGTCTTCTACAGAGCAAACTAAATGATAATTTTATAGTGAAAAATATAGATATTTCTTTATAGCTTCTCCCTATCTAAATTATATTAAATGACATTCATTGGGATCATTAGTGGCCATAAATATATCTATAGAAACTTATGGCATGCCATTTGATCTTTTTTCCTGACTACTTTTTAAACTTATTATGAAGTCAGATAAAACATCTTTTAAAATAAATGAAAAGGCAATTTGTAAGTAAAAATCAAAAT
>CM053587.1:205082291-205132723 GCA_028646515.1 Pseudochirops corinnae
TAAAGACAACTCTACAAGCCTCAAGAAGGAAGGAGATACCTAAACTCAGAGAAAGATATAGAAAGACTATAGTTTAAATGGAGACTGAAGCAAAACTCGTTATCGTTCTCTTTTATCTCTGGTTTTTTTTTTCTTTTTTTTCTTTTCCCAGTGATCACTCATTGGTTACAGCCCTTCTGTATGACCAAACTATTGTACAATGTGAAAGTATTTGCAGATCCTATACACGATTGCACGCCACCATGGGGGGAGGGGGCAAGGGAAGGGAGAAAATCTGAAACTCAAGTGATTGTGGAACTGAATCTTGTAAATTGAAAGTAAATGAGCAAATAAAAAAAAAAAAAGAAACTTTATTCCTCTAGTAATTCATCCTTTTATATTTGAATGTTAAATTATAGGCATTTTTAGTTACTTTAACTGTAGAAGAGTTCTTCTGAGTTACATTGTTTGTTGAAACTTAAATATGTAACACTTTAAAAGTAAAGTTCTTTTCAAAGATGTCAACTTCAAAAATATTTTTAATATTAAAATATTTTAATTTAAGGAATATTCATAAATGGCTAACTTTCTGTTTTAATATTTTTCTTATTTCATAATTGGCTTATTTTTAATTGTTGATATTTTAATTTAAATATATTACGTACCTATGTTATATAGAACAAGTATAGCTATTATTTTGCAAAATTCTTTGGCCTATGATCAACAAGAAAGAGTCATCTGTTTACAATATTATCAACTCTACAGACTCAGAAATAGAAAAAAGCATGAGACAACATCTAGCCAGTTTCTCTCCTTCCAATACTAACCTACCCCGGACTAATAGATATTTGTTTCATATTAGTCTTCAAAGATCTCTAGAGAGCAAATAAGGAAAATTTACTTAAATTTATTAGATACTGATTACATTAAAAAGTCTTCATAGTGAATAATATTCTCTTTCTTAAAAAAAAAATAAGGTCAGGTAAAACTTTTTTTCATACTGCACACCTAGAAAAATACTGTTCAGTACTGTAGTTGAAGTGATGAACTACCCTCCCATTCCCACCCCCCAGTCCCGGGGAGGGAGAGAGAAATTCTTTAAATTCGAAAGCTATAAACTTTCCTAAGTATGACACATCATTATAAATCTTCTGACCTCTAACCTAAAGGTACTATTTATCTTTGATGCCACTTACATGAGGGAATAATTGACTTCTAACATTTTGCATGGTTTTCTTTAGGTAGCTCTGGTTCAATGGACAGAGAGTGTTGGTCTTACTCTTGTTAACAGGGACCTTACCTCAATGCAGCTGAAGACCCCTGGTGGACAGATTCTGACATACTCTATTCTACAGATTTTTCCCTTCACTTCTGAGAGCAAACGCATGGGAATTATAGTGAGGGTAAGTTCTTTAAACTTATTTTGGAAAAATTCTTTATGTTCTGCTTCAATGTATACATTATAAATAGACTACTCTGTAATGGGAGTTTCATTTAATTATTTAAAAAGGTTTTATTCATCAGCATCCAATATTTTATGGAATCAATAAAGAGTTTTAGTCAAAAACCTTATCTTTATGGTTAGATATAGAAAAAGGAGGTTAAGAATTCAATATGTTCTATGTGTACCTTCCTTATTCAGAAGCAAGGCAAACTCAAGACCAACTAACAATAGATGAATTAGAAACCCCTACACTAATAGTCTATTGACAGCGGAATTAATGAGCCATCCACAAATATAAAATAAGTACCTAACGAGCTAAATAACTAAATATACAGGAATGCTTACTTGTATTAACCTGGGCTGTTTAAAATTAAACAAAAACACGTTTAATTTATTCATGCTTTATGACCATAAGTTTGCCAAATATACAACTGACCTCTTTTTGAAGAGCATATATCCATTGATATATCTTGGAAGTTTGCAAAACAACTAAGTACTAAATTACTCTATAAGATTTTGAGAAAAATAATGCCTATATTGCTATGATATTCACAAAAGCTTTGTTTTATTAATTAGCTTATCAACGATCAAATAAAATATATGATCTTAGCTCTTGATTGTATATTTAATGGGAGAATTCAGCCCATATAGCAAAAGATTTGTCACAAAGGAGTGTATTTTGCATTACCCCAAAAGTTAGTTATTAGAAGTGCTACCCCTTACATAGAACTGTGTTTATTTTCATTGCATTTACAGGATGAATCTACTGCAGAAATCACATTTTATATGAAAGGTGCTGATGTTGCTATGGCCGGCATTGTACAGTACAATGATTGGTTAGAAGAAGAGGTAAGACCTTTCAACTTCTTATTCCATATAATGAACTCTACAATATATTTAAATAACTGAGTTTTTATAAGTAGCAGAGAGAGAATTTTCTATTCTCAATTTTATATTACTACTAATATTACTCAAACAAGTTTACAGAAAGGAATTCTAAGCTAAGCATTGTCATCCAACAAAGTAGATTAGAAGAAAGAAGTTGTTTTCATTTCTTCGTGAAGCAAAAATTAAAGCAATAAAATAAAGCACAGAAGTGGGTCCTTTTTCAATGGGTGTTTGCAGACCACTCCTTTCTTTTAGTATAAATCGTGAAGCAGATGGCAGACAACACTCAGCCATTTTGAAGAATGTTTTTCATTCTGTCAGAAGAAAATTGAGAATACTAAAAATTATCCACTCAGATTTCAAAATAGTCTTCTGAATGCAACCAATGTGATGCTTTAAAACATTTTAGAAACTGTCATTAACTTAATTAGATTTTTAAAAATTGATCTAGTATACAATTGTCTCTATACAGCATTTATGCAGCCTAGATTCTAAAACCAATTTACCCATCAAATTACACTTAAAATAATAATATTTTTCTCTTAAAGCCTTATTTAGCTAGGATTTTCCTTCAGATGGTCATATTTCCAGTTTTTTTTCAATGCTTAAGTAAAAGCTTTTAAATTGTTGGCCAATTTTGTGTCTATTTTATATACACAAATCATACTTTATCATATCTGTATGTTCACACATAACCTATTGTATAGTTAGTCATCGGCAATGATCTTAATCTGCCCTACACAAAGACAGTATGTTAATATAAAGATCACACCACATATGTTCATAATGGTGTTGGCAATATGAATCAATATCTCCTTCAGGGCACTTTGATTTAATCAGGGACATGAATAAATTAAATTCCCTCAAGACCTACTAGAATGTCATAAAAATTACTTTTGGCGATAATGATACACAATTAATTGTAAAGTATTTATTTAATTTATTTAGCATTCTGGGGTCAAATCAATAAATGTCTTGCATCAAACAGACAACACTAAATTCTTTCCCACAAAGACAGCTTTATTAAGGCCATCGTGTATTATTTTTCCAGTCATATTTATTCTTTACAGAGAATGCCAAAGGTTTACTATATATATATATATATATATATATATATATATATATATATATATATATATATATATATATCTGTACATAATAAAAACAGTAAAAATAATAACATTTCTATAGTGCTATAAAATTTGCAAAAACCTTTATGTAGTTATCTCTTTCAATCCTTACTATAACCCTGTAAGGTAGGGACCAACATTATTCCCCATTTTACAGATGTGGAAACTGAGGCTGAGAGAAGTTAAGTGATTTGCCCAGGGTCACACAGCTTATAAGTGTCTGAGGCAGGATTTGAAAGCAAATCTTTTCAATCCAAGTCCAACACTGTATCCACTTTTCCACATAAATTCCTCCATATAAAAGCTTTACACAAAATCCTTATGTGTACATATTTTATTTTGAAAGAATTTTGCTTTCCCAAAAATAACAGTAAATAAGTTCATGAGTTTACAGTGATCTCTTCTTAAGAAAAGCCCCTAAAATTGTAATGATGGCATACACCTTTGCTCTCAAAATCAGGAAATACTAAACTCTTCATCTGGGGAAAGTGAATAGTTTTATAAATCTGCACCTAAAATTTTGGAATATTCATTGTCAGAAAATGGAAAATACAACTATGCAGCTATCAGAGACTAGATACAAACTCGTATTAGTATACAATCTGCTTGACTTCTTGGTTGATTTACTTACTTCCAGTTCAGATGTCTTACACTGTTATTGTTATTGCTTCCCAGATTCAGACTTCTAAGGCATTCTTAATGAAAAACCAATACTTCATAATGTCCTTTATCATATTAATTGAAAGATCCCAAACTCAATGACTTTCAGAGCAAAATACAGCATTCATTTTTGTTATTCTGATAAATTATCATTTCTCAAAAAAGTACTCAGTTATATTAATCTAATTACATTAAGGTTTAATCTTATGTAAAATTGCATCTCTCTATAGAGAATTAATACAAAGTGCATTATAACTCTACTAAATTATTCCTAGGTTAAAAACTATAGAACAACCATGAATAGTCAGCTTTCTTTATCAACTGTCACAAATAAGAATAGCTTATATTTGTACAAAGCCCTTTCATCCATCAGCCCTTTAAAGATACTAGTACAAATATTATGATTGCTATAACATAGATAAGAAAACTGAAGCTTAGAAGTTAAGGGGTTTATCCTTGGTCACACTCCTTCCTGGCACAGAGTCTGTGACCCAGGAACTCAGTTCAGTGCTCTTTCCATATCATAGTGCTTCTCTAACATTGCTCACATAGTTTGTACTTCTTTCCCCTGCATTAAATGAAAAATAACATGTTTTCAAATTTCTAGAAAGCTTTTTCTTTTCTCCAAAGGTACAATTGATGGTTGAAGATTTGCAAAAACATTTATGAGTGTATATATATTTGTGTGGCACAGTGGAGATGCTCATACTCTCCAATGGAAAACAACTTAATAAAAACATTCTTTCTTCAGTCCACGAAAAAAGCAGACAACATTTCCAAATCTGAACATTTGAGTCAGATAAAGTGTTGAGATAAAATTGTGTCTTTATTTTCCATCACCTAAAGTATAAGCTTGTCTTTCCCCATTTTAATATTGTAGGGTATCCTATACTAGGTAGTCCTAGGTGATATTATCAATTCTAAATGCTCAGAAGGTCAAATATTTAATATTATGTTTCTTTTTATGCTTTACTATGCATGATATTCACAGCACCCACAGCAGGTATGAATAAGCTGGTGTAGTTGTGAATCACAAAATGTAAGAGATTCTCCACATGGAAGACAGAACCAAAACATTTATTCAAATACGAGAAAGCCAAATCCCAACACGAGAAAGCCAAATCCATCATAGCAACCAAGAAGTTTTGGTACAAATAACCAATGCAGTGAACACCAACATTCCCAAGTCTTCCCTCTGTCAGGCTTTCAAAATAAAACAGGATCCCGTAAGCAAAAATGTCCCTCTCTCACTCACGATAGCTGCTCTGCCTCCACGCTGCTTGCTCCCAGCTGTTCTGGCTCTCTCCTGCTCTACCCTTCCTGTTCCACCCTTTCAGCAAGTTCCTCTCCACATGGGCTGCATGTGATTACTTTTGACCTATTAAGGGGCAGGGAAGATCTTCAAACTCCCGTTAGAGAGTTTCTGAAATCTTTATTTATTTAGTGACTAAAAACAATCAATTTGTTCTTTGCCCCTTTCAGTCATCTTAGATGGTTTTACTTTTAGCATAGAGTAAACATGAGATGTTTCAATATTATACTCACATACAGAGAGAAACTTAAACCACAAAAATTTAAAGTTTGGAATTAAAGTACAATCTGAAACATTGGCAATGTTAGCATAAACAAGCAATCCATGCATTAAAATAAGCCCCCTACTCGTGCCCAGGGACTAAAAGAAATTAGAGCAGTTTCCATGAGAATCAGGCAGTAGGCCTGAAAATAAATTTAATATATTCTCTGTCTCTTTCTGTTCTCCCTTTGTTTGGCTTTAATGGGAATCTGTTTGCAAAAAGAGCTTTGACTGTGCCTCCCTACAAGCATATGCTTATATTCTCTCATTCTTTTGATTTCCAAACTAGAGATACTGCTTCACTACTCCTTGGTAAATCTTTTTATCCATCTCTTATTGACTCTGGAAAATCCCTCACTTCAACTGTTCTTTCTTCTTCCTTCCCTAACTTTCAGATGACCTGTCTTTATGAGTACTGAGGAGTTTGAAGCTCTTTTGCTGAAGCTCCCTTCTTCTACTTCTAATTTCCTCTACACCTTTACTCATTCATTGTCTCATCTTTCCGCCTGTCTCAGAGAAATACCTCTCTTTCTTAACAAATCTAACCCATGAACTAGGTTCTTAAACTTATCCTCTTCTACCTCCTCTGAAGAACTTCTTCCATAATTTCTTATGTCTCTTTTCATTTGTTCCTTCGTTTTTGCTTACAAATACACAGATATTCCCAGTGCTTTAAAAAAAAATATCCCATCAACTCTACTACCCAAAATACAGTTCAATTTCTTTCTTTCCTTTTAGTATGAAAGTCTCAGAAAAATAGTTTATATGCTAGCCTGTGAGATAACATAGGTAAAGCTCTTTGCAAGCTTTAAAGTTTTATATAAGTGCTGTTATTATCATTGTTATATACATTGCTTTCAGTTCCTTCCTATCCATCAATTCCATAACCCGTTATAATCTATATTTGCCTACCTACCTACTTACACCATTCTTTGGAGGTCACCGGATAGAAGACCTAATTTCCAAGTTGCATGGTCTCTCCTCTTAGCTTCCTTAACAGGAAGTAATGCTGCTCATCATTTTTTCCTTCTTGAAACTTTAAACCATTGGCTTTAAAAACAAGGCACTGCCATGATTCTTCCACTGCCTCTCACTATTTGACAGATTCCTTTTCTTCTTTCCCCGATCTCTAATTCTTATTTTTCCCTAATAATAATCCTAAATAATAATCCTCAGTTCTTTTTTTCCTCTTTCTCCACCATTTCCACTTCCAATGTCTGTCCTCTCCAGTCTGTCCTACATATTTGTCAGAGTAATCTTCCAGAATCATATCTATGATCATTTCATTTACCTCCCTTTGGTCTGACATTCAAGACACCAAGTTCTGGCTCCATCCTACTTCTCTGACATACTATCTCCTTACATGTACACTAAACTCCAGCCAAATTATTTATTATTTCTGAAGTAAATCTTGCAATTTTTACGTCTTTATACTTTTGATACACATCTGTACCTTCTACACCTTCTTTCATGTTTCTTCATCCTGAAATATCCAATCCACCTTTTATGTCTTTCAAAATGCCACTCAACCTATTAATTCATACAGCTATCTCCATGCCACTTCCCCTGATCTTCCAAGCTGGACACATTTCACTCCTTTAAACTCCACCCCCATGGCATTTTAAAATTCCATTTTTTTTTCAATTAGCAAAAATCTATTTGCTCTACCTCTCATTTCTCCCCTACCCATTGGAAAAAAGAAAAGAAAGTCCCTTGTAACAAATATGCATAATCAAGCAAAACAAATTCATGTGTGTGTGTGTAAGTATGTGCGCACGCATGTGTGTGCATGTGTGCCTGTGTGTATATCTTATTTAGTGCCCTGAGTCCATCACCTCTTTTCTTTGTCAGGAAATGGGTAGCATGCTTCATCATCAGTCCTCTAGACTTATAGTTGGTCATTGCATTGATGACTTAAGACTTCTGTCTAAAGTCTTTCAAAGTTGTTTGTTTATCTTTATGGTGTCGTTATTGCATAAATTATTCTCCCAGTTCTGCTCTCTCACTTTTCTGTGCATCACTTCATAACCGTCTTTACAGGTTTCTCTGAAAAAAACATCCCTTTCATCATTTCTCATGAAATGATGTTGTGTCATTTTTGACACAACAGTATTCCATTACATTCATATTCCATAATTTGTTCAACCATTCCGACCAAATGGCATCCCCTTAGTTTCTGGTTTCTTGCCACTACAAAAAGAACTTCTATAAATATTTGTGTATAAAGGAATGCCTTCCTTATTTTTAAAATATTTGGATATCTGCTTAGTTGTAGTATCACTGGGTCAAAGGATATGCACAGTTCAGTTACTTTGGGAGCATAGTTCCATATTACTTTCCAGAACAGCTAGACCAATTCACAGTTTTACCAGCATTAAATTAATGTGCCTGCTTTCTTGCAGTCCCTCCAACATTTGTCATTTTCCTTTTTTGTCAGCTTTGCCAATCTTATGAGTGTGAAGTGGAATCTCTGTTTCTTTAATTAGCATTAATAATTATCAGAGTTTTGGAGCATTTTTTCATATGATTTTTGGTAGTTTTTATTTCTTCCTTTGAAAATTCTCTGTTCATATCCATTGACTATTTTTCACTTGGGGACTGGCTATTATTCTTATAAATGTGAGTCCATTCCTTAATTATCTTAGAAATCAGACTTTTCATCAGAGAAACTTACTAACAAAGATTTTCCCCACTTACCTGCTTCTCTTCTAATGTTAACCACATTGGTCTTGTTTATGCAAAATCTTTTTAATTTCATATAATCAAACTTCAGAATATTTTGTTGCTATCAGACATTTATTCTAAGCTTCCTGTTACTGTGGTTATTACTCTTTTGTCTTTATATGACAATCATTTTTCAAATTTTTGCTGTATACAAAACACTATGGTGTGATGATAAAAGAATAGTAAAGACATAACCCTTGATCCTGTGGATACCTATTATATCTTGTAGGAAGAGCTTCAACATATGTGTAATAAATCTATAAAATTATAGCAGTTTTTTCAAGAAAATATAAAAATTATAATGCAACTTTGACAAAAAAACAGATTATGACTTAATAGAAAGTCTTCAAAAAGAGTTACTCTGACCACCAAAAAAATTTCGTTACCCAGACTTCTCATGAGTATCTCTAAATTTATTCAATCTGGTCCCCAAATAACATACCATCTGTCACCATCTCTGTACTTGTAAAACTTTCTATCTTGATAAAGACCTAATAGAGATTATACTCCTTTGATTTAGTCTTGGGAGAGCCCAAATCAAACAAAACAGATGAAAAAGATATATGGGATACTCATTCTAGTTATTTAGTAGATTGTCAGAATGAAAGGGGCCTCAGAGGTCATTTAGTTCAGTTGAACAAAAATAATCCCAATAAGAGGTCACTCAACCTTTGTAAAAAGACCTCTAATATTGGGAAACACATTACTTCCAAAGACTGTCCATTGCACTTTGGAATAGCTCTGATAGGAAATTTTTATTTGCATAGAACCTGACTGCCTCTCTATAAGTTCCACCCAAGCCATCTTCTTACCATCTACCATGCCCTCTGAATTAGTGGACCTCCATGGATCATGCCCTAGAAGATGTAACTCATTCATCTTTGGAACTCCATCCCTGGTACCTATTCTGTCTTATTTGGTGATTGCATCAGTACAAATTCACAGCTATATCTAGTTGGTCCCAGTCATATTTCACATTTCACTTTAGCAGTATTTTTTTTACCACCAGACTTCCAAAGACTCTGCCCTAAAGGATTTAGCCCACTCTTCTTTGGAATTCTCACTCTGGTGAGTGTGTGAATGCAAATTCACATGGCCTACTATATTTAACCCTCCTTAGCCATAATTTATATTCCACTGTTGGCATCTTTTGCCTTCTGCCCTATTGTCATATGTGGCATACTCACAATACTCTTTCCACCTCCTTCTTTAGAAACCATAATCAAATCAATCCTGCCATCGCTACTAGAAAGGACGTATCAGTCAACTCCTCAGTGTATCAACTTATCATTACTGTGGCTTCTCAAACCAATATACCCTTTCCTGGCTACTGCTATCCTTCATTTGCTATCTTCCTCATAAGAATGTAAGCACCCTAGGATGAGGATTGCCTTGCTTTTGTTTTTGTAGCCTTAACACTTAACATAGTGTTTAGCACATAGTAAATGCTTAATTTTTTTTTTCATTTATCAGTCATTTATTCATTTCATTTATTCTACCCATTGCTATTAATGCTGCCTTCTGGGACCAAGCAGAACAAACCTATTCCCACTTTCATATGATGGCTCTTAAAATACTGGAAGACAACCCTCTCCCACTCCTCCACCAAGTCTTCTCTTTTCCCAGTTCCTTAAATCAATCCTTTTAACATAAGATCTCAAGGATGTTCACCATCTTGATTACTCTCCTCTGGACACTCCATTTCAATGTCTTTCTTAAAACACCCTGCCCAGAACTGAACACTGTTGTTCTGACCAGGGCAGACCACATCCTGTCAGTGACAGGGCCAGCATTTTCCTCATTCCTCATTCCTCATTTTTCTCATTCTTCTCTTAGTATAACCTAGTATCACATTAATCCTAATGTTTAAAATAAAGAAGTTCGACAATGACCTCTAGGTTCTCTTCCAAATCTAGATCTGTTATTCTCTGATCAATATCTTTAACTGCTTTTTAACACTGTGGACTCATACTGAATATGATATGTCCGGTAAACCACCTTTCATCCTTTTCAGATGCCCATCTGTAACCCATTTTGTATTTGTGAAGCTGAGGTTTTTTAAACAAAGATGTAAGACTAACTTTCTTCCTATTGAATTTCATCATATTAGATTTAACTCATTTTTCTAACCCATCAGGATTATTTTTAGCCCAACTTAGACATCCAATATGTCAGCCATCACTCTCAATGTTAAGTCATCTAGCAAATTAGATGAGCATGCTATCTCTGCCCTTCTACAAATCATTAATAAAGGTGTTAAATAGCACAGGACCAAACAGATTCATGAGGCATTCTGCTGGAAATTTCCTTAACATCAAACCATCCATTTATTCAGTTCTTAATCCACCTAATTGCACTGTAATCTTGCCTACTTCTTACCATCTTTTCCATAACAATAGTATGAAAAATTTTATCAAATGCTTTACTAAAATATAGCTAAATTATGTCTTCAGCATTCCTCTTATCTTCCAATCTAATAATTATACCAAAATAAGAGGTGGGGGTTGGGGAGGGGAGGAGTTGGAAATAAAGTTAGTCTACATGACCTGTTCTTAACAAAGTTCTGCCAGGCTAGCTCCTTGTGCTCACCACTTTCTTTTCTAGATATTCACCAGTTACCCTTTAACAATAAATTTGAGAATTATTGTTTACTTTTTTTTTGACATTTTAAAAGACTCATGATTTCATAAATACTGCTTTATCCTCCATCAGTACAGATCACAGATACACTAGGATTCTCATCTAGTTCTCATTATCTAGTGTGATTCTTGTCTAGTTATGTCCATAAAGGCTCTTCCAAACAGACTACATATTTTCCCTCTGTTGTTTTTTTTTAAATATATCAGGAGGACAAATGTAACACTGGGGTTTTTTAAAGTATGTGTTAATATAATCTTGAATCACAATTGTCTCAAAGGAATTTAGAGTGAATTATCAATAAATCAGCATAACTCAATGAAAGTTCATTGCCTCAAACCTGGAGTATTGTAGTAGCTAGCTAGTGAGTCTGCCTGCCTCAAGTGTCTCCCTACTCCAGTCTATCCTCCATTCAGCCACTGCAGTTATTTTCTTAAAGCCAGGTCTAATCATGTCATCCCCTACTCAGTAAACTTCAGTGACTCATTTTTTACTACAGGAGCAAATACAAAATGTTCTGTTAGGTATTTGAAACCCTTCATAATCCTAAGCTATTTTCCAGTCTTCTTATACCTTAGTTAGCCACATACTCCTCAGTCTAGTGACCCTGGCCTTCTGGCTACTCCATAAACAAAACATTCCATCTCTTTCTCCAGGCATTTTCTCTGGCTGTCTCCCATGCCTGGAATATTTCTCTTCCTTTTCCCCTCTGACTATAGACCTCTATGGCTTCCTCTGTATTCCAGCTAAAATCACCATATTTTACCAGATGACTTCTCTAATGCCTCTTAATTCCATTGCCTTCTCTCTGTTAATTATTACATATTTACCCTATGCATAGCTTGCTCTGTATATATTTGTATTTTATCTCCCTCATTAGATTGCAAGCACTTAAGAGTATAGGACCCACATTTTAGTCATCATTTTATCTTTACCCTATAGTTATTAATGCAGTGCTTTATGCTATTTTTGTTGTTGTTGAGTGAATGGATGAATAAGAAGGAAATGGGGATAATTAAGAGCCTTAATATATCTATCTGTCAATCTGTCTTAATACACACACACACACACACACACACACACACATATGAATGTAACTAGTACAGCTTTTAGTGTAAATGAGATTTTTTTCTGGCTTACAAATCACTAGGGTTACAAAAATCCCTTTTTTCTTTTTTTCCAGTGTGGTAATATGGCACGAGAAGGATTACGTACTCTCGTCGTTGCCAAAAAATCATTAACAGAAGAACAGTATCAAGATTTTGAGGTATGTGTTTTATAATAATCACCCTTCCTAGTTTCATTGTATTATTTGCATACATTATTAAAATCAGAAAACTAGATGAGATAAGAGCTATTACTTTACCTTAAAACTTCAAGACTTGAGTCACTGTAGTATCTTTACTCACATGCTATGATAAGCATCTAATCCTGTTACTCAAAACATAAGAAACTTAGATGATTTATCCTATCACAGAGTGTTCATACAGGATTAATTGGAGATTATATCCTAAAAGCTCAGGCATCTGATTTGTTGATAAAATTATGTGTTCCCATCATTTGAGATTTCTATTTTTCCAATTTGAAGATTCTCAATTTGAGATACATGGACTGAAAGCCCTTTGAACTCTTTCTTTGCATATATAATCAGGCCCAAATCATATTTGTCTTTAAGAATTATCCCTAGAAACATCAGTCATTGTCAGGGTTGTATGGGATGGTGGGGTTTGAATCCTTCTTAGAGGGCATGGAGCTTGCAGCTCACTTGTGATTGCCATATTAGTCATACCTATAACTGTAACAAATACTTTGCACTAATGATGAGCTACTGCTACACATAATCAGTCATTTTCAATTTTTTTTTTTTGGAGGGGGAAGGTGGGGCAGTTGGGGTTAAGTGACTTGCCCAAGGTCACACAGCTAGGCTTTTTTTATGTGTTAAGAGTCTGAGGTCAGATTTGAACTAAGGTCCTCCTGACTCCAGGGCTGGTGCTCTATTCACTACACCACCTAGGTGCCCCGTTCAGTCATTTTCAATTTTTGATAAATATCATGAATCTTCATACAACCAGTAACCTGTGACAAATTCAGTATATGAACTTCAGTGAGTAACAGTCTCTGTTCCTACCCCCAGAATCGATACAGCCAAGCTAAGTTAAGTATCCATGATAGAACACTCAAGGTGGCTGCTGTTATAGAGAGTGTGGAGAGAGAGATGGAATTACTGTGCCTCACTGGGGTGGAAGACCAGCTCCAGGCTGATGTCCGACCATCGCTGGAGATGCTCAGGAATGCGGGGATCAAGGTGCCAAAGGCTTCTCTTCTCTTTTGAGACATGTACACCTTGACCTGTGTGGAGGTTTAAAGAGTCTGTTACAAATAGATGGATACAGTTAAAGAGCTAAGTCTTGAAGGTGGATATGGATTCTGAGAAACAGAGATCTTGGGATCATAAGTGTTTAGAGCTGAAACAAATCTTAGAGATCTCAAGATCGTAGACTAGAGCTAGAATCCATAGATTCCAACCTCTTACTTTACAGATGATGTAATTAGGGATCCTGAGAGACTGAGGAACTTTCCACCAGGTCACACATAGAAGCAACAGACTGAGAGAAAGTTGCTGGACATGGCAGTTAGGAGATTTTTGTTCACCTTGAAGAGAGCAGTTATAGGCAACAGGAATCCAGATTACAAGACACTAAAAAATGGATGAGTAATGACCAATTAGAAGCATTTAGAGAAAGGATCTATTTCTAGGAGAGATGTAGGTCAGTACTCTGAATGGATGGTAAGGTTATTCCATTATGTCCTTTGCAGGCTTATTATCCATGTTGTACCCCTGACTGAAAATGTTCTCCAAGATTCTATCCTAGGCCTTACTCTCCTCTTCCTAGAGGGAGGGAAGGGAAGGGAAGAGAGAAAAGAATAAGTATTTATTAAGTGTCCACTATGTGCCAGGCAGTATGTTAAGCTCTTTAAAGTACATACACCCTTTCTCTCTTGGTAACTTCATCAACTCTCTTGGTAACTTTATCATCTCTATGCCTATGACTCACAGATCTATCTATTTGGGCCCCCATCTGTCCTGAACTACAGTCCCATATCTTGCAACTGTTGGATATTTCAACCTGGGTGTTCCATAAAGATCTCAAAATCGACAAGTACAAAACAGAATTCATTATCTTTCCCAGAAAAACTTACCACTTTAATAAGTGTCCCTATTTCTGTTGAGCACATCACCATGCTCCTAGTCTCCCTCATTCACATCTTTGGTGTAATCTTTTACTCTTCATTCTCCCTCACCCCATATACCTACTCACCAAATCTTGCCATTTCTTCCCACATGACATCTCCTGTCTTTTCACCCTTCTCACTATTCACATAGCTACCAACTTAGTCTAGTCCTTAGTTGTCCTTCAAATGTTGCCAATGTGATTTTCCTTAAGCACAGGCCTAACCATCTTATTGCCCAACTTCTTATACTCCAATCATTCAAATTGCTCCAGGATAAAATAGAAATTTCTGTTTGATATTCAAATCCTTTCACCACCTGACCTGATCTTTCCAGCCTCATTATAAATTACTCCTCCGCCTACACTTTACAGTTCAGGCAAACTTGCCTTTTGCATTCCTTCCCCTACAGCACTACACCTCCTATCCTTTGCACTAGCTCCCCCAAACCCTACTGCAACCCCAGGCCTAGAATTCACTCCCTTCTCACTTCTGCCTCTTAGAACTTCTTGCTTTCTCCAGGACTCTGCTGAAGCACCACCTTTTATAGAAAGTTTTCATTGGCCCTTCCTGTTGCTGATGCCTTCCCGCTTCTCCTGACTGCCTTATTTTAGTAATACTTATTTATCTACATGTTGTCTCCTCCCATAAACTGTAAGTTTCTGGCAAGAATTCTTTCGTTTGTGTTTTTGCATCCCGAGCAGAGTTCCTGGCATATGTAGGTGCTTAATAAATAGTTGGTTGATTAATTGTTCAATAAGGTGAAGATTTTTTTTCAGTCTGGGGCACAGTTGGCCTGCTTCTCAGTATCATGGAAAGGAACCAGCAGAAAGATAGAAAACAAGGAAGGAAAGAAACAATCACATACATATGCTCACAGAAGACACATTAGTATAGGTGATTAAAGCACAAGTAGAAGACTCATCCTTGACCCCCTCTGCCTCAAAGAATGGAGCAGAGTTGAGTTGTTCAATTCAGCATTTGTTGATTGAGTGCTTACCTGGGCATAGAACTCTGCCAGATAGCTAAGTGTGATGCTACTTACTTACGTGGTATACATAGATTGTGATTACTACAAAAGTCTAGCATCTAGAAATAACTTTAGAAGAAGAATAGGAGCAGAGTATAGTTATTGGAATTAATCGACAAGCATTTATTAAGTGCCTACTATATGCCAGGAACTATTCTAGGTGCTGAGGATACAAAAAGAAAAAAGGACACAATCTCTAGTCCCAACTAGGGTTGAGTGGAGAGATGGGGATGGACATAAACTATATCAGAGCAGTAGAATTGATGAAAATATGAGAGATGGGGAGAAGGAAGGCTAATCTTAGAGATTATGAATCTTTTTGAATTGATGGATGATGGCACCTTCAGCTGAACTAGGAAAGTTGGAAGAGGAATGGGTTTGGGAGTTAGTCAAGAAATAATGACTTTTGTACATGCTGAGTTTGAAATATCTGTAGGATAGATAGTGGGAGATCCCTAATAAATGTTTGGTGATGTGGTATTGGAGTGAAGTAGAGATATGGCTGAATATATAGCTCTGGAGTTGGCTATATAGAGGTAATAGTCAAATCCGAGAAGCTGATGAGATCACAGAGGAGAAAAGGAATAAAGGAGGAAAGGGAAAAGAGAGAGAGAGAGATTGAGAGGGAGTTGGCTATGTGGTATGCATAGGAAGTGGAAACAAGATAATGATCTGTCAAAAGAGACTATGGAGAAGTGGTCGGACAAATAGAAAGAGAACCAAGAGACAGCAGTATCCGAAAAACCCAAGAAGGGAAGAAAGTCTAGGAGTAAGAGAGTAGTCAGCAGTGTCAAATGCTCCAGAAGGATGAGGACTGAGAAAAGGCCATCAGATTTAGCAATTAAGAGATCAAAGGGAAAGTAGAAGTGAAAGTTTTTGAAAGAGAAGATCTGGATATATTTGTAAACTGTGGGGAATGGAGCCCAATCAGTGCCTCTTTCCACATGAGAAGAGATTGGAAGTTAGTGAGAGATAGTGGAAGTGATTGAAGGTAAGTGATTTTTTTTTCATAAGAATATATTGTATGGCCGTGGTAATACATTGCACATCTGGTATCTGAAGAATATTCTTTTTGAATTCAGAGGTAGTCTTCACCAGGTATGCTGCAGTGATGAATTTTTTTTACCACAACCACTCATTGAGTTGTCAGCATATTTCCAGAATCTTCTAGTATCTCATATAAACTCTAGATATTTTTTAGTTCCATATATTTGACATATTATAAGCAGTCTCTGTATTACTGATTTTGGGGTCAGGTTGCTTAATCACCATGGGCCTCAGGTTCCTCCTTTGTAAAAATGCTTTAAATAATTTCTGTAAAATTCCAGCATTAAAATTTTTTGAGTCTGTAATTACTATGTTTTTCTTGCATGGCTGTAGAAGTAAGTCCTTTTTTAAACCCTCAGAAAAAAATATTTCTTTTCACATTAGAATGCATTGTAAAGACTCAAATGTATGTAAAGCACTTTGGGAACTTGTAAGCTATTGTTTGTATTTACTGACAAGTGAAATCTAATTATTCACCTACTTCCATATATTAATTAGTTTGGCAAAAACATTCCCCTTCCTCCACCATCCCTCTTAAGCTTGGCTGACAAAGAATGAAATGGGTTTAAAGTTCTTTAAATTCTTCTGTCTAAAATGTTTTCTAGATATGGATGCTAACAGGAGACAAATTGGAGACAGCTACTTGCATTGCTAAAAGCTCTCACTTGGTATCTAGAACCCAAGATATTCATATTTTCAGACCTGTAAGTATTATTCATAATAATTTGAATTGGATCTTTTATCTCAGCTAAAATTGTCCTATTGTTCTCTAAGAATACATAAGTAATAATTTACTCATTGTTAAATTTTGAAGAATATCCATTAACTGCAATCTTTTTGTCACTGCTTAATTTATAAAAATCTTTAGAAGTATCTATATTGATTCAAGGTAGATTTTCTGTTAACTGAGTATGTTCAATAATAATACAAGAAGCTGCTTTTTCAAAACAGTTCCCCCAATCAAAGTAGGAATGCTTTTAATCTACCATTTTCAAATCAAATGTATTTTTCTTAATTGTCTCTTAAACAAAATTAGTAGAGACAAACTGAATTTATGTATATACTGTATTATTAGTTATGACTAAATTTAATTCAAACAAAAAATAAAGATTTCTTGGGTCTTGATTGATGGTGGGTGAACAGACATTATATGTCTGTGTCTGTTCTAAATGAACCACTTGCACCTACAGAAATAATTATTTGAATATAATTTACATGTAAATGTAGTTTGTTGTGAAGCATCAGAATAGCAAATTAGGCCCTGCAGACTACTATTTGCAATTAAATTATTAATGCTTCTGATAAAACTTGAGATCAATTTTTGTTGACTTTTCAGTGTTATAGCACCACAAATTGTTTTCCAGATCTGTTTTGATTTTGTCTTTTTTCATTGATATTTTTAAAAATATGGGGATGTCTGGGCTTGAATTTTTACTTTGGAGCCCGTGAAGGTTAAAATTTGCTAGCATTTCATAATTGTCATTCATGTGTCACCCATGGTGTTTGTTCTTATTTTTTTTTTTTTTTTTTTTTTTTTTGCTTTTTTGGAGGGGGGAAGGTAGGGCAATTGGGGTTAAGTGACTTGCCCGAGGTCACACGGCTAGTTTTATGTTTGGTGTCTGAGGTCGGATTTGAACTCAGATCCTTCTGACTCCAGGGCCATTGCTCTATTCACTGCGTCACCTAGCCACCCCACATAGTGTTTATTCTGACCTATGGGGGGAAAAAACTAAAAGTGGTTAACTGAAATATTCTGCAATGCTTTTACATACAAAAGACTGATAAAATTCAAAATTATAACCTACATATTTAAGTCAGTTTTGAACTGCTTAATCAAATACAGACAGCACTATATCCTTTCTTTTGTAAAAAAAAATGAAGCTAAGCCCAGGTTGAAATGAAGAAATAGTTTAATAAAAATGTGTTCTGTTTCTTTGGAGTGGATAAAGAGAAGCATCATGGACTTTGGGCACAAACTTTAGAATGAAAAAACCTGAGTTTTAATTCATGTTCTTTTGATTACTTAGTTGTATGACCTTGTGTCAATAGCCTTCTGTTACTAAGTTTTCCTAATTTGTAAAATTTATACCAACCTAATTCACATACTTATTTTGAGCAATAAGATCAATGCTCTTATAATAGTAACTCACATTTCTGTAGTGCTTTAAGACTTAAAAACTTGCTTCACAATAGCCCCACCAGGTACTGTAGTGCTAGTATTATTGTTATCATTATTATTTCCATTTTAAAGGTGAAGAAACTAAGGTATCAAATATATCAAATTTTTTGCCCAAAATAACCCAGCTAGCTAATGACAGAGCCAAGATATGAACCTAGGTCTCCCCAGTACCATATTTCTTTCTGTTACAATATGTTGCCTTTCTAAGCACTTTGTTCTATCTGTGTAATATAAAATCAGAAAAGATTTGTGTTTTCATTAGAGTGGGTACTTTCAACATCAAATTACCTCAAAGTCCCTCTGTATCATAGTAGGAGGTCATGACTTGCTATAACCAACAACAGTGCACTTAACCAGGCCTCTCAGCCTTACGCCTTAGAGACCAGACACTTGCAGGCCCCAGAGTTGCAGCTTTCCAGCTTGGCAGGCTCATCCACAGTTAATGTTCTCTTGGCTTGTCCTTTGAGAAACCAATGTCATCTCTACACAGTAATGATGCATCCAAGTAGGACTTCCCAGGAAGAGAAAGTGTTATATGAGGGTCAAATAGGCATTGTTGTCTTATCTTGAAAGCAGCATGTTGCCAAGAGTGCTGACCTCAGAGCCAAGAAGTTATGGGTTCAAGTCTTATTTATTTTTTATTTTTTCATTTTATTTTTTGCTTTTTGGAGGGCAGTTGGGTTAAGTGACTTGCCCAAGGTAACACAGCTAGTTTTTTTTTGTGTTAAGTTTGTGTCTGAGACTGGATTTGAACTCAGGTACTCCTGACTCCAGGGCTGGTGCTCTATTCACTGCACCACCTAGCCGCCCCCAAGTCTTATTTCTAATGTATAGAATTTGCATGACCATGGGCAAGTCACCTAACTTTTAAGTACTCTAGGCCAGGACTTCTTAAACTTTTTCCACTTGAGACTTCTTCAGCTCTTCTTAAAAGAAGTACTGCTAAGATTAAAAATGGCAAAGAAGATGCTAACCTACATCAGCAATGGGAAGTTTCCTCACCCAGGAGTTCCGTTTTCAAGTAAAATCACAGATCTGATCCCTAGTAGAAGCATTAGAGTAGCACAGTGAATAGAGTGCTGGGCTTGGCTTGAGGACAACCTAAGTTCAAATCTGGCCTCAACTTATTACCTCTGCAATCCTAGGCAAGTCACTTGACCTCTATATGCCTCAATTGCCTCAGCTGTAAAATAGGTATAATAATAGCACCTTCTTCCTTGAGTTGTGAATGTCAAATGAGATAATAATTATAAAGCACTCAGCACAGCCAGGTACTTTATAAATACTTATTCCCTTCTCTTTCCCTTCCCTATCTCGCTCTTAAGGGAGTACCATGACAAAATGCTAGGTAATAGTAAATGAGGAATGTTTAATGCAGTTCTGAATCATTTCATTTCAGTGGAGTTTTGAAATTTCTAGTATGCAAATTTTAATTCATTTACTTTCATCTCTTAAGTTATGTACTGATCTTTTTATTGTACAATGTGCAAATCACTGGGTAGCTACAAATCAGAAAATGGTCAGTATTAAATAAGTCAGTATTTATTCCTAGCAGAAAGAAGTATAAGAAAAATGCTAAACAAGTCAATGTACTTAAATACATAATTTTAGTTTCTAAAATAGCTACTCTGTAGTAACACTTTAATATTTATATAGCTCATTGTCCTTTTGAATAATATTTCATGTATTTTGTTATAATTATACTATTAAATAAATGGACTATACCATTAATTTTGGTGGAATTTTCTTTTATCTCTCTTTTTCTCCCTCTCAAATTAAGGTAACTAATCGGGGAGAAGCTCACTTGGAGCTGAATGCCTTTAGAAGAAAGCATGACTGTGCCCTAGTCATAGCTGGGGACTCTTTAGAGGTAAGGTAGAGCTAAATTAAACTAGTAACCACTTCTTAACTGAGGATCTTTTGAATTCAAGTAAATCCAGTAGCCCATTTTAACTAATATTTAAAATTTTCAGAAACTTATTAATATCAAAGAAAACAACCTGATATAGTAGATGATGGCTTCAGGTTCCACCTCTGACATATATCATTTAACTTCTCGATTTTCTCGGCAGCACTCTAAGCCTCTAAGCCTAAGAGAAGCTGTTGCATAGACTCTTCAGCAATTCTCCCAGTCCACCTCACACTGGCAGGCAGGTTAGAGGAGGAGAGCTGCCACATTTCCTTTCAGGGTTCTAGGAGTATTCCTTAGGGGCTGGGAGTGATTTTCAGATGATGTAGCCTATTAGTCTCACCAGTATATACCTTGCCTTGATATTTGGTTGACAGCAATTGGTTAGCATAACTTCGTTAGCTTTTAGAAATCAGTGTGTTCTTTGATGGCAGAGTCCATATGAAACAACTCCCAAAAGGCTATGGCATACTCTCCCAGGAATACATGCAGAGGCTAGAGAGAGTTGGACTCAGACTAAGAGCCCACACAGCAAAGGAGTTAACTCACAGATCCTGCTTGATAGAGATAGCCTTTTTCTCCTTCATGAGATACACACTAAGTTCTCCCTAAGTATAGTGACCTTCTCTGCTTGGCTCCTTGTGGAACCTTAAATCTGTTTTCCTCTTTGTGTCCCGCCTGCCCCCTCCATCCTTCACTCCTGAAGCCATTGCTCAGACACTTAAGCGACTCCACTGAGCTGAGGAAAAAAACAAACCTTCAGACCTAAATTTCATACAGGTCTCCTCTCCTCAAAGTTGGGGAGATGGTATTTAGTGGGGGAAAGAAGATCAGAGGAGGAGACCAGGGCTGAGGTGGAGGTGCTCCCTTCTCTTCCACCCTCCCACTTGGGTGGGCAAGGGGCTTACCACAATACCACCCAGGTTAGTTGGTTGGTTGGTTTAAATCCTTAAATCCTTGATTCTTGGTTTTACATAAGCCGTGATCTGGTAGTCTCTCAACAAGTCCAAACAGACTTCCTGTAACACCTAAGGGAGATGCCTTGATCAAATGAAGATATTCAGGCCATGTTCACACCTATGACTGATTGATTTGCATATGGAAAGTACTAGGGAGTAGCATTTGGTCAGTTACTTTAAGTGAAGAAGTTTGATAGGATTGATTGACTCAAGCAGACCCCATCCTTACAAAAGTGCTGACCTGAACACTTTAAGTAGGAGGAGTTTCCTGTACCCATGAAATCACAATCCCTATTCCTATTAATAGCATGTATGTGATTACAGTGAGTATCTAGTAGCCTAAAAAACTATATAGTGTAGCACTCTAGGTCATTTTCAATTTTACTTTCAGTTACCTGAAGCCTTTTTTAAAATCTGACCTAATTTATTTCAAGCTCTGTGTCTGTGTGTGCTTTGCTAACATATATGAGCTGTCACATCATCACAATGTATAAGGATAACTAAATGCCCTGAGTTCTCTTTCCTACACACAACCCTTGAAATAATATTCTTCCCCTCCATTCAGAGGAGAATGCATATAAATATTCCCATGTTTGGATATTTGGGGCTGAGGAGAGCAGACAGCAAAAATAACCTACAGTCAAACAGTATCTCATGCATCCATAATTTGATCTGTCCTATGCCATGAACTGATATAGGTTGCAACCTGGTAGTGTGACAAGTGATAAGCCTTTTTGCACTTAACTACGCTGGTTTTTGGATAGAAGTCATTTCCCTAATGGAGCCCTGGCTCTCCAGCTTACTTCTCCACTGCTTTCTTCAGTCAAATAAAACAAATTTGCATTGTTACTCAGTTTTAAGTTAAAAACAACATAGTGTACTGAAAGATTTTCCAACTTTTAGTATTAAAATGTTTTGTTAGGGCTTGCCCAAACTCACATTCTTCTGACCATGGGCTTCAATAGCCCAGGGTCACCTCTATCCCATAAGAAATCATGAGAGAAGGACTTTATTGCATCTAAATAGTGCAGTTGTTAAAAGCTATAGCTTTCTTGTAGGTACACACACACACACACACACACACATTCTTGAAAACTGCCCAGCAGCATACCTACTGAATAGGAAAATTTCCATAGCTTTTCTACTACCTTTTACCCCCACTCCCTGCCTCCCCAATGTATCTTGATCCATATTCTTTATTTTCATTCCTGGTCATACTACCCAAGACTTAATGTCTGTATAACCCTTGTGTGAGGGAGGATTGTCCACCCTTCATTCCTTGCTAGTTTTATAAAGACATCCTTAGTATCCATCCAGCTTCATCCATACAGTAGACCACTTACTAACTTACAAGGCTAAATATATGTCTTTAATTATTTGTTTGTATATTATTTTACATATTTCAAGTTGATAAACTTCATGTTTCATTAACAACCAAAAATTTCAGCAGCACTCCCTTTGGGTCACATCCCATATTTGAGATAGTATGGTTTCCTAGAGGACACATTCCTGCTTCATATTCTAAAGGTATACACAATTAAAATTAGATCTCAGATGCCCCAAACAGTGTGCTTTTAGTGAGCATTCAGCCAGTAGATACAGCTAGCTTTTGGTAAATGCATATTTACTGACATGACATAGTAAGATGAGTAACCACAAAACGTTCCCTCCCATAAACCTGTGTCATGCTCTCCAACAGATATTCATTCCTTTGTGGGAGGAGTGAAAACAAAAGAGCACAACAGTATTAAGACTAATGTAACAAATATATGTGACAAAGGCTACTCACAACTCTAGAACTGTGGGCCTTGATGTCTTTTTTCTCCTTATGGAGTTCTTATAAAGGTCCCCCTTTTGATGCAGTCTCTGTTGGGTAGGTTTGAAAACTGAGCTCCCAGGGTAGCCTCTATTTGTAGTCCTGTTCTCTGTTACCAAGACTGGCTCTCTTGAGTCCATAGCTAGCCCTTTCTTTGCTTTAAGAGGTCACATTCCTTGAAGCTCCTCCTCAGAGTCAGGAGTGATTTCCCCTTTGTCTCCTTGTCTGTCTGGAAAGCATGTGTGCCTCTGCCCTGCTAACTTTTGACTTGGACTCTTTCCAGCTGACTCCAACTTTTGGCTTGGGAGTCTCCAGCTAAGTGAATGTTTTGCTGTTAAATGTTGTGGTATGTAGTGGGATAGGAAGGAGAGAAATCCCCTTTCCTCCGCTGCAGTAGATTGCCTTGTACTCTCAAACTGCCTTTACTATTTTCAGGCTGACCTCTTTAATGCTTCCAGGTGCTGGCCAGTTTTCAACTGCCTTTTCCAATTTAGTCAGAAAAATTGTTTACACTTCATTCTAGATAGCAGGGTATTAATATCTTGTTAACACGTGAGGTAATATCATCTGTGATTGCATCCTGTTACTATAGCTGAGGTCAGCGGTGGGAGGTGGTAAGAGACCAGATTCCCCTCAGCTTTTAAATTTATATTCATTCACAGTGGTAGATATCAATATATAATATTAATTATAACATGCATTTGGTATTAACTGTGGAATTTGATTGGGGGTAGAGGTGGGTTTTTTTGTTTTTGTTTATCCCCCACAGTTTTTTTCTGGTTCTAGGTATTTTTATGTCTCTAACTAGATCTTGAAGAATTAAACTATCCAGGCCCAACTTTTTGACAATGTACCTTTTTATATGTGGATTTTTTTAAAATTACATTTGGACTCAATGGGTTTATAGATCATAGGCTATTGTATAAATATTTTGGAGGATTAATAAGGACTTAGTTATATCATTATTCTGTAATTAATCTTATTTAAATTATTTATTTAATTATTATTTAATCTTAATTAAAATATCTATACTTTATCCAGTCATTTTTATAAGATAGTTACCTAAAGAATGAAGGTAAGCCTTACTTCTGAAAAAGGATAATGACATTCTTCCATTGCTTTGTTATAGCAAGTTAAATACATCCCTATATTATTAAAATTGCTCTAGAAAAATAAAATGTAGCAAAAAAAAAACCCTTTCTTTTCTAGGTTTGCTTAAAATACTATGAGCATGAACTTGTAGAGCTGGCATGTCAATGCCCTGCAGTGGTCTGCTGTCGCTGCTCACCTACACAGAAAGCACATATTGTTAAATTATTGCAACAGCACACAGGCAAACGTACATGTGCAATAGGTAAGTCACTTGCATGTTCTCTAAGCCTACAGCCTTATTTGGAGAAAAACAAAACCAGTAATAGGTCAGTAGGTGGCAGTAGTGAGCATCATTTGTAATGAAATGCTGAAAGTTTCGTTTAAAAACTTTTGATGTTATCTCTGCAGGTTTTACAAACTACTCTCTTTTAGAGGTATGTTTTTAGATAAAGAGGTGTCTTAAGAGCCATGAGCAAAATTGGGTTTAGTCTCCAAATTTATATTAGTTCATCTGCTTCTGGAAATTAAGCATTTGCAGTACTAAGTAGTAAGGGAGGAGAGCTAAAAATTATAGTTTTTATTTCTTCTTAGGTGATGGAGGAAATGATGTCAGCATGATCCAAGCAGCTGACTGTGGAATTGGAATTGAAGGAAAGGTATTTTCTTATGTTCATAGCTTCACTTTGGTGTCTTTTCATAAACTTGAACAACCCAAATTCAGTAGTTTTCTTTTGAAAAATGCCTAATGTTTTAATAGTTGGAGGTAGGTGGGGGGGCTTGTCTTGTTTTTTTAATTACTGGTATTTTATTTCTATGCTAGTATAGACTTCATTCTTGGTTTCCTTTTCCCACATCTCCTATGAAAAGTGGCAATTTAGAACTTTGGAAAAGTTTCTTATATAAGCCCATGTTTCCTTAGATTACTAGAAATCTTTAATATTTGGAGATTCCTGTAACTAAACTCTTAAGAGATGCACAAGAGAGGTTCCTTTTAACATGAACATTAAGTATTCATTTAACATGAACATTAAGTATACATAAAACATTAAGTATTAAGTATATCTATCCAAATATATTGGCTATGTATGTGTGTCCAAACTATTCATAAAGCACCAAATAGCCACACACACATATTCCAAGAAACATATCGAGTCTTGTCATCTGTTAAATGAGAGAACAGCACTGCATGATTTATAAGCTATTCTTTAACCATACAGATATGAAGTATGTATTTGTACACTGAAAATGGATTTCAAAACATTGAAATTTTTACATATGGGTTGTTTTTTGGAGTGTAATATTTCTAAGTTATGGTATTTTAAAAGAACTTTATTTTGTTTTTATTTAAGGAAGGAAAGCAAGCTTCTCTGGCAGCAGATTTTTCTATCACACAGTTTAAACACATTGGCAGATTGCTAATGGTACATGGCCGAAACAGCTACAAAAGATCAGCAGCACTTGGTCAGTTTGTCATGCACAGGGGCCTTATTATTTCAACTATGCAGGTATTTAAACCTTTTTTTGTTTTCAGTATAACCAAGGAGGGCTATGGCATTTAAAAAGGATTATAAGTGTTTTTGTAAAGTACTTGATTGTTCCATTTTATTTTATTTTATTTTATTTTACTTCATTGGATTTTAATTAGATTTTAATAATAAGGCACTCTGAGAAGCCTGCTTGAAGAATAATGTAAATGTGATTTACTAAAAACTCAGTTATTGTTTTCTTTATATTATTTATTGTGTTCTCTCTTTAAGGCTGTGTTTTCTTCAGTCTTCTATTTTGCATCTGTTCCTTTGTACCAGGGATTCCTAATGGTAGGGTAAGTTAAATCCAGTATTTACAGTACTTAGTAATATCTTTTATGGAAGAACTTTGTTTTTGGGGGGGAAAATATAGTGTTGTTTCTGATTAATTCCTCATATGTTTTCAGAATGGTTAATGTTCCGAATGAATAATACCAATGTGAAAAACTAATATTTTGCTTGAGTGAACTTCAAGATGACACCTGTACATTTGTTCTCCTTGCCAGTCGTGCACTGTTAAATTTTCTCATTAGATTTTCTGTTTTCATGGGGAAGCCATAATTTGTGTCAGGAACTGTGACGGAGCTGAGATTTTAAAAAAGGGTCCTGTGGCATAATGAAAAGGGGAAGAGCCAAAGGGGTGGGGCCAATGAAGACATTGTCATCAATAGTAAGTTAAAGAAAGACAGGTCTTACAGCTGCATGACCCTTAGCAAAGCGTGCTACTCTGCTGGTTAGAGTATTGTTTACTCACGATTGGGTTGAGGTGATAAGATATCCACAAAGAAACAAAAAAAATAAAGATTTGGGATATTTCTTTAAAATTAGATATGGCATAACAAATGATAAAACATACACCAGTAATCACATGTGCATTGCTTTTGTCTTTTGCTAAGCATACATCATAGTTCTCTAGGTATCTATTCTGAGAACTTTTGAAATATTTCATTATGAAATATGATATAAGTAAGAATAAATTATGAATTGTTTTATTCCCCTTTACAGAGCAGAAATTTATTTTTTTTAGGTGGGGCTGATTCTTTTTTCCTCAGTCTTTGCAGTTATATCAGGGAATTAACTCAGTATAACTGTTGGATTAAGCCATGGAATAAACACAGATTTCTCTTTTTGAGCTCTCACTATTAATCTCTGTTCCAATTGTTAGGCAAAAGAGAATTACATACCTACATGGATCCCAAAACACTAGTGAAGACTTGACAGATACTAGTTCAATGTTAACATCTTTTAGAGATCAAAAGATTGGATGTGAAGGCTTAAAAGGTTAAAATTGGCATTTGAAATCTGATATCATAGCACAGTCTGACTTTAAATACTTTTCACTACAGATTCTTTGGCGACATTGAAAATCATATAGCTTATATCTTCAGTCTTTTAAGTGAATCCTCATTGGTAATTTAATTAGTGAATCCATTTATTAAGTGAATTCTTTTCTTAAAATATATGAATTAAATAAATGAGGTTGAGACTCCTCATGAAAAGTATACATGTAAGCTATATTCCCAACAAGATATAATGGCATGGAAGTTCTTGTAAATTATTAGCACTAGACTGTTCTCTAACTTCTAGTCTGAGTTTCTTTCCTATTTTCCTTTTTCCACCTCCCACTTAAAAAAAGAACTTTAAAGGATGCTAAAGTTCAGACTCAAATGAGAAATAATACATAGTTTGGGCTATGCAATTTGAGTAAAACAGAAGAAGTGACTATAATTTCAGTAGTCATTACTATTAATGAAATAAAAACATGTTAATAATTTACACTATTATATTCCTTGTTGCTATTTCTTAGTAACATAGATTTACAGTTGTAAGGGACCTTAAAGGACATATAATCCAACTTTCTCATTTTGCAGGTGAGAAAACTGAGGTCCAGAAAGGTTGACTTGCCCAAGGTCACATAGACATCAAGTGACAAAGGCAGGATTTAAACCCAGGAATTCTGACCTAAATCAAGCTGTCTTTCCACTATACCATGGTGCTTCTAAACAAGCATTCTAAATGATTTACTATACTATTTCATAGCCAAAAAGCAACCCTAATAACATTAATGTCATTGTTTTGGGGAGTATTAATTACTTCCATGCCATTAGTTAGCATTCTCAAGAATCTGTGCTAGTTGCTAATTGTGTTCTTCAGTTTTCCCTTTTGACTGCAACAACTTTAACAACTATGTCTTGTTATATATCAAAATCATAGACTCTCAGAGTTGGAAGGAACATTATAAGCCATGTACCTGCGCAGGAATTGCCTCTTTGGTATCCCAAATCATTAGTTATCCAACCTTTGCTTAAAGAGAAAGACACTACTTTTTGAGGCAACAAATTTCACCTTTGGATAGCTCTTAATTGTTGAGAAGTTTTTCTTCTTCTGAGCACACATCTTCCTTTCTCTAACTTCTACTCATTGTGCCTGGTTCTTTTTTGCATAGTGCCCGGCACATAGTAAGTGCTTACTACATGCTTGTTGGCTGAACCACTGACTCTGGGGGCCAAAGAGAACAAAGCTAATCCCTCTTCCCTGTGGCAGCCTACAGATAATTGAAGACTACTGTCATGTCTCCCTCTGTGCATTTTTTTTTCCAAGATAAAAATGTTTAACTCTTTGAAACTCATATAAATAAATGAACTCAAGGGCCTTCACCTTCCTAGTTAACTTTCTTTGAAAATTCTTCAGCTTATCAGTGTCCTTCATAAATCAATCAGGGAGCAAGCATTTGATACAAGCAAGTGATATGAATCACCTCTTTGTTCCAGGCAAAATGCTAGGTACTAGGAATATAAGTTCAAAGAATAAAATAGTTCCTAGAGACTAGTGCTAGATGTATCTGATGTTTATATACATACATTTTTGTATGTGTATATGTATGTATATTTACGGTATATCTATGTGTGAGTCATCCACATAGAGATGATAGTGAAAACCATGGGAGTTGCTGAGAGATGGGAAAAGGGCTTAGAGCAGAACTTTGGGAAACAAGACAGTTAGGTATATGGATATAGATGATGAGTCAGCAATAGAAATTGAAGAAGTCATCAGAAAGGTAGGAGGAGAACCCAAAGAGTATCATTTGAAGAAAAAAAACCCCACTAAGGACAGAATGTCTAGGAGGAGGGAGAGAGTTGTCATCAGCATCAAGTGCTTCAGAGGAACTGAGAAAAGACCATCAGATTCATCAATTATAACATAGTTGGTGTGGCATCTTGGTCACTTGACCAACAGGATGGAGCACTAGACATTTTCACTGATCCTCACAATTTCTTCATACCTTGCCAAAAATGGGAATTATACATAAGAGAAAAAAGCAGTGTCTGCTCTCTCCACAATTTAAGACACTAAGAACCTTGATGAGGTAAAAATTCAGTCAACTAATGGTAGACAAGGCTAATCCTTATCCCCTAACTCTCTCACTCAGCACCCTCTCCTCCACTACCCACTGCACTCTGGCAGCAGGGCAGCAAAAGCAACCTACAGTTTTGTAACAACTCAACACCATCCCCACCTTCCCATCTCAGGACAGAAAACCAAAAAGCAGAAACTTGTCTCTGGCTGAGACAGCAGTGTAGCACTGCTTAGTGCTTCTATGGAGCTCATCAAGAACACTGAGGAGCAGAAAGAACATATATATGTGTCAGTGTTACAGTTTACTATACTAAACCTGAAGGAAAGAGCCCACCATCTTTCTGGAACCAGTTCTATCCTCTCCCTGCCTCCATATGCTGCTTGGGACAGAGACTAAGAACTGTGAAATGTGAATTGCCATCATGGGAGGTGGCTGAAGCAACTTTAAGGTCCCTTGCCCAGGAAAACTGTCAGAAAGTGAATAAGAAGAAGAAAAAAATAAGACTGAAATTACTAAAGCTCTCAAGAGGAAGAAAACTCAATTTAAAAACTTGAGCATAAGTAGATAAACCAATAGAAAACATTCATATCAGAATAGGATATAGCCTCCAGATTAGGTAAAAAAAAAAAAGTCCAAGCAAATCTCAGTAAATATTGCAAGACAAAAGCAAATGAATCAGCATCTGCTTAGGCAGAGGACAATTTGGATTTCTCTGAGAGCATGGAGCCAAAATAATGTTTTTGAATGGTTTAAAAGAGGAATAAGAATTGTGAAGGCAGAATTTATGGCCTACAGAGGAAAATTAATTAGCAGAATAGAAAAATTTGAATCCATACTGGCAAGACTGATCAAAGAAACAAAGAATAACTAGAAATGCAACTGCATAGAAATAAAGGATAATCTGAAAGAAGAGAAGTAAAAAAAAAAAAAAAAGCAATAGCGTGGAAAGAAAACATGATCTTTGGTGGAGCCAAGATGGCAGAATGAAAGCAGGAACTCATCTGAACTCATCCGTGAATTCCTTCAAGTAGCCTCTAAAAAGTGAATCTGAATGGTTTTTAGAGTGGCAGAATTATTGGGAGATGGAGCATAGCAGATGTCCAGCCTAGGAAAGTACAGAAGTGTAGGATTTGTTGTGCTCCCTTGCCCAGCTAGTTGGACTGCACCAACACAGAACTGACCATAGTGGAGCTGAAGCAAGCCCAGGTGAACTGACTCATCCACCTTAGAGGTGATTCCCAAACCTCTCATCTCAGGACAGGAGCTGAGTAAGAGCAGGGCCTGCAGCAGCAGCAACAACTACTCCAGGGGCTATCAGCCCACAGCCTGGAAGTTTAAAAATCACCTACCTGAACTTCCAGGAACTAAGATGGTGGAGTAAATCATAGCTGTTGTCATCTCCCTCTCTGACCCTGAAAAACCCAGAGAATATTGACCCTGTGTAAAATCCAGAAGTAGTGGGACCAGCAGCAGGGGTGGGAAACCTGGAGAGAGGGCATGGCTATGGCTGTGCTGAAGCCAAAGTATAGGGTGGGAGGCATCCCAACAAGCCCTATCTGAACTGACTAGCAGGAGATCCTGAGCTCCAGGGGGGTGGAGCCAGCCAGCAGTAACACCAGAACCCCAGGTGTGCCTTCACACAACCAGGGGAATTGGCAGACACCAGTACAGCCCTGACCACCAGCAGCTGAGCCTGCTTGAGTTCTAGCCCAGGGACATGGAGACGGAAACCTGAAGTTGCCAGACCACACCTCACATAGTGAGCTTCTGTGTAACCCAGGGCAACACAGAAGGTCCTGGCCTTGGCCTCAGTCTAGGCTCTCAGAGGCCACAGCACACAAAGCCAATAATCAGGCCCATAACTCCCAGCATAAAACATGAGTCAGAGCCTTCTGTCCCCCAGTATAGAGTACAGAAGCAAAGATCCACTTTAAAAGTCAGGAAATAGGTAATAACAATGGGAAAAATGCAGATTGGAAAAACAAGACTTTAGAATCCTACTATGGTAAGCAAGAAGAACCAAATTCAGGTGAGGACAGCATTGACCCTATACTCACATCTGAAACCTCAAAAAGAAAACATAATCTTCATACAAGTAAAATATATGGATCATGAAGACATGATGCATAGAGATTATAGGTTTCCCAGAAGAAATGTCCAGTCAAAAAGCCAGGGCAAAGTGCAGAAATAATGTAAGAAAACTTCCCAGAAAACAAAATCCCAATTAAAAAAAAAAAACCAGATAACCAGGAACTTCAGTACACACAATGATTAAATTTAACAATCCCGGTGACAAAATTGCAAGCAACCAGGAGAAAGACCTTCAAATGTAAAGAAAAGATAATTTGAATGCACAAGACTATTCTGTACCCACCAGAAACCACAAGAGGAAATTAAATGTGTTCCAAAGAGCAAAGGAACTGAAAAGCCACCCAGGGTGACATACCCTAAAATCCTGAGCCTAAGTATTAATGAAAAAAAAATGGGCATTCAATTAAAAGGGACAGATGGGTGTCATTCAAAGGATTCCAAGAAAGAAAATCATACCTGAAGAAGTTATTTGTCTTGCACATATTCCAGATGGAAGATATATGAGAAAAGACAAATATACTACAATCAAGAACAGTACAACAAAATAACCATTAAGAGATTTCTTTCTCATTATGCTCAAGGAGGCAAGAGTGAAAACAGAAATCAGATAAATATGATGGAAGGAAAACAAACCTAAAACCCAGGTATCCCTCCACAGGTGAATCATTGTTTTTTGTGAGACTGAATTAAAGAATGAGAAGTATCACTGGATAAAAGTTTATATGGTTAGGGAGTGTGGTGTAAGAAGACTGGAAAGGTAGGATGGAGCTAGGTTTTGAAAGGCCTTGAATGCCAAACAGAGAATTTTGTCTTTGATCCTAGAGGTGATAGGGAACCATTGGAGTTTATTGAGTGGAGAATGGGGTGGGGGCAATGGTCAGATCTATGCTTTAAGAAAATAACTTTAGCACCTGAGGAGGCTGGAAAGTGGGAGATCTTGTTTGGGGAGTAGAAGAGGGATACTACTATGAATATTCCCATTAGAGAAGAGGGATATTCTATAAATACCAGATGGAGACACTACAGAGAAAATAATCTGTAAAGATTTGGTGCTTAAAGAAACCACTAATCTTCTCCAGGAGAAGGGGAATCAGAGCTACTGGGGACAAATGACACCCAGAAGAATGGGAAAGCATGAACCCAGGGAGGAGATTTCAAAGTAAATGGGGTGTGTGTGTGTGTGTGTGTGTGTGTGTGTGTGTGTGTGTGTTTCAATAACCAAAGGGAAGGCAAAGATCAGTAAAGAACGACACACTGTGGGGCATAGGAAGATTCCTACCATGGGACGATATTCAGTCACCTACAGGGAATTGGTATTTTTCTAAGAATGAGGCACAACAACAAAAAGGGGGTGGAGCCAAGGAGAAAGATTTACAAGGCAATGATGGAACATATTTAGAAGAGAGAGCCCAAAATGATACCTCAAAAGTTTTAATTCTATGAACAACATAGAGAATAAAGGACTAAGTAGGTATAAGGCCATGAATCAAAGAAAAGAAAGATCTAGACTAGTGAGAGAAGATAAATACTGAAGACAATGAAGGCACAGAAAATTAAATTTGAAATACTAGTAACAACATAAGTTGAAGAGAAAAAAGGAGAGTTTACTTGACTACTTACCTCAGATGAAGAATGAAATGAGCAGATAAAAGCAAGCAAGAAAAAGAAAGTAATAAATTAAGCAAAACTCCAAAACTAAGGAAAGGGGCAACAAATAGAGGGGACTGGAGAATCTGAGTGTGAAAGGAAGAGTCAGTGTATAGAGTTGCCTTAAAATAAAATATGTTGTAATAAGAGACATAGTACTGTGTTTACAGCAGAAGAGTGGGAAAAAATCTTAATTTTGAAAAAAAATACAATATTAGAAACAAATGAAGGAAAATCTAAAACTCACTCAATACCTTTAAATGGGAATGTATTAAACAATTTAATAAAACAAAAAGGAGTGACAAATTGGATAAGAAAACAGAACCCAGGAGTGTGATGATAAATTTTTAACAACCAGCTTGCCAGGGGAAAAAAATGTTCATGGGACACATTTAAATTTAATCTGCACTATTAATATTTTCTTACCACTTTAAGTCTCGTCAATCAACAAAACAGTAAATCAAGCTCTGATTTGTAGCATTCACCCATTTCTGAGCTATAAATGATTACTTCAGAAATTTAACAAGAGGCTCTTGTGAGTCATTATGAGTTGGTGCCAGCATACCCCTGAAAAAAATCCCACAGTCTATTGTTAACAAGAAAAAAACCTGAAAAAAACAAAAGACAAGGAATGAAATAAGGACTAGAAAAATATTTACTCTGAGGCAGATGAATCCAAAAAATAGGGGTTAGAATCTTGCTGTCAAAACAAAGGCAAACTTTCAAAACCTAAAAAAGGGATGAACGAGAAAACTACACTATGCTGAAAAGAATCGTAGAAGAATCAGTATGAATATCAAACTTATGCTCCAAAAATCTTAGCATCTGATTTCGTAAAGGAGACATGAACTGAACTTCAAGACAAAGAGTAACAGAGAAACGACAGAAGAATTAAGTTTTGGATAAATCTAACAAAGATAAACAAAATGGATAATAAAGAACAGCAAATTACTGGAAAAACTAGAGCTATAAAAGGAATATAGATTTATGATGTCTTCCAAATGGAACTGCTTAAGAGATACATATTTCTCAATACCACATGGAACTTTAACAAAAATTGACCATGTATTAAGGTACAGCGGTATTGCCAACAAACGTTTAAAAAAAAATAAATAGTAGAGTAAGTACTTTGTAAGTCAAGTAAGACATCCTTTACAATACATAATATAACAAAAATTATAATTAGTCCAAGGAGCACATACACACAGAAACAAATCCAGATGGAGATTTTAAAATGAAATCCTGAATGATGAGAGCCAAAGAATAAATCATATAAGTAATGATTACGTGAAAGAAATTTATAATGATGAATCAATGTGCTAAATTTTCTGGGATGTAACTAAAGCAGTCCTAGGAGGGAAATAATATCTCTGCATTAGCAAAATAGAAAAAGAAAGGATTAATGTTCTGAATATGTATATAAAAAATTAGAAAGCTAATAAATGAACCTATGATAAGCAAAAAATTGACTACATTAAAAATTAGTGGAAAAATAGATAAACTGGAAGCCAAGAAGAAAAGCTATTGAAATAATAAATAAAACTAAAAGCCGGCCTTTTTGAAAAGACTAATACATTTGATTAACCTTTAACCAATCTGATTCAAAAGAAGAGGATAGAACATCATAGCAACAAAATAACAAATAAGGTGAAATCACAACAAAATCAGAAGACAATGAATAATCAGAATCTATTATGCTTAGTTATATATTACAGCACCTGCAAACACAAAAGAAATAGAGAAATACCTTCAAAATTAAAAATTCAAACTAAGAGGAGTCTTAAATAATCCAATCTCCAAAAAAAGGAAATTTAACTAATTTTAAAGGGTGGGGAGGGGACCTGATCCTGGTAAGTTAATAGAATCCCATCAAAACTTTAAAGAACAATTAGTACCAATATTACACAAATTATAATAAAAAATTGAGAAAGAAAGCACCCTACCAATTCCTTTTATGAGACAAATATACTCTTATTACCTAAGTGAAAAAAAGATAAAACGCAGAAAGAATTCATTATCCAATATCATTAATGACCATTGATTGAAAATTTTTAAATAAAATCATGTGAGACAGAATACAACAATTCATCCAGTAAATCATTTGCCATGACCAAGTTAGATTTATACCAGGGATGCATAGACCTTTTTAAAAAATGTCATCAAAAGTATTGATCTAAAACTAAAAGCAAGCATAATATGCAATGGAGATATACCAGAACCTTTTACAGTAAATACGGAAATAAAGAAAGGATGCTCTCTTTCCCCACTTTTTTTGTTATATAATTCTGAAAATGCCAGCATATCTAGCCATAAACCAAGAGATGGAAGTTAAAGACATAATAATATGTAGAGAAGAGCTAAAATTATTCTAATTTGCTGATGATATGATGGCTTACTTAGAAAATCCTAGGGAATAATCAGACACTAAATGAGACAATAGCTGCAGCAGAACTGCAGTCTATAAAGCAAACCTTCAGAAATCAATTGCATTTCTTTATAATAATAGCAAAATCAAAGCTATATCCAAGAAATCCCATTCTGAGTAACTAACTACAAAATGTATAAAGTATCTAGGGTTCAATCTGCAAAAGCACACAAAATACTTGTGTAGATTCAGTTACAAAGTATTCCTTAAAGATGTAAAGAACAACTTTAAATGGCTAGAGGAATATTCATTGTTCATGATTAGGCCATGCCAATATAATAAAAATGATAATACTACCAAAGTTAAATTATACTTTTAATGCTTTGTCAATCACGTTATTAAGGTGATACTCTATAGAATTCAGTGTAATGATAACAGAATTCATATGGAAAAATGAAAGATATAGAATATCTAGGAAAATAATGCAAGGAGATAGGAATGAATGGGAAATAGCACTTTCTGACCTCAAGCTATATTACAAATCAGTAGTCTCTAAAACCATCTAGTATTGGTTAGAAAATTTAAAGGTATATCAGTGTAACAGACTAGACAAGGGAGAATCAGAAACAATGAAACCCAATAACTCAGTGTTCAAGAAACCAGAAACCGCAAATTACTTAGGAAAGAACTCCTTTTTTGATTAAAATAAAATTTCTGGGAAATCTGGAAAGCAGTCTAGAAGATAACAAACTTAGATTGTACTACACAGTACATTCTAAATGAATTCTTGACCTTAATATTTTAAAATATGCAATAAAATATTAAAAAAGAAGCAGACCATATAACTCTCAAAGCTATGGGTAGGAGATGTATTCTTACCCAAACAAAGAATAGAGGCAGTTACAAAAGATAAAATAGTCATGAAACTGGAAAACTGCATGAAATTAATGCACCTCTGATAAGAAAAGAAGTGGATGAATGGAGAAAAACTTTATATCACTTTTTTCTGATAAGGATTTGTTATCCAAAATATAAGAACAATATATTTCTATATTTGCACATATTATAGATGTGTATGTATGTATATGTGTGTATATATGCATATAGCTATAAATATATTTTTGTATGTATATAAAACCATTCTCAGACATATAAGTGATCAAAGGGTATGAACAGTTCTCAAAATAAGAATTGCAAACTATTAGCCAACCGTAAGAAAGAATGTTCCAAATTACTAATAATAAAAGAAATGTAAATCCAAACAACCCAGAGGTTTCACATCATTCTCTGCTAAATGTAGAGATGGGAGGGGGGGCGGGGGAGAATGGGAATATTCAGTGTTGAAAAGGATATGGAAAGATAGGCACATTAGTAGATTGCTAATGGGTTGATGAATCAGTACAACTATTTTGCAAAGCAGTCTAGGATTGTTCAGGTAAAGTGACTAAAACATCTCAGAGTTCACATTACTGGGGCTTTACCCCAAGGAAGCCATTGATAAAAAGAAGACACCGTTATACACCAAAATATTTTTAGCATCACTTTTTGTGATATCAAGGAAGAGGAAACAAAGTAGATGGCCATCAGTGGGTCACTTAAACAAATTGTGATACATGAATGTAATGGAATATTACTGTGCTGCAAGAAACAATGAATGTAATGAGGATAGAAAAGTATGGAGTATCTACCTGAACTGATACAGAGCAAAAAGAAAAAAAACCAAAAGTGAATGTTGCAGAATTATTAAAAACAAACATGAAAGAACTATGAGAAATTATTCCTAAACCACCCCTTTGTAGAGGTAGGTTGTCCATAAGTGTTGTATATTGCATATTTTCAGACTTTTTTGATGTATTAATCAGTGATGTTAATTTCTTGCCTTTTTCTTTATGTTTAAAAGTACTATTTGTTTTATGAGAAAACTCTGGGGGGAGAGGAGGTGATAGTAGGGGAAATTATGATGGTATACAAAATCAATTTTTAAAAAACTTTTTTTTAATGAGATAATTGGTATCTTTGGAGAGAATAATTTCAATTGAGTATTATGATCAGAAGTAAAATTACAAAGGGCTGAGTGGAGAGGAGGAGGCAGCCTTGTAAATACTTTTTTGTTTCAAGGAGCTAAACAGAGAGGAAGGAGAGATATAGAATGCTATCCTGAGGGGATGGTAAGCCCTAATAAAGGCTGTTTTAAGGATTGAGGAGACTCGGGTTAGTTTTTTTCAGCTACCATATCATACAATTGACTTGTGTTAGACTGACAGAGTCTCCTATTTGGTATTGATGAGGGGTCAAAGGGTCAGGGAGTCCAGGAATCCCAATTACCAGAGTGCCTGGAAAGCAGTCTGGAATGAATTCACAGACTCAAGCATTCTCTGAGTCAAGGTGCAAAGATTTATTTTTAGGCTTTACAGCAGGCAAGAGTTCTTAGGGAACCTGCAACCTTAAAGGGATACAGTTAAAAGTTTTTATAGGATAATCTGTAATAGAACCTGTGCCAATTATGCTAACTAGGTGCATCAGGGCAGGATTAGAGAGGAGTTAAGGAGTGGTCAATTCTTAAAGGAACATGCACTTTTAATATCTACTACGCAGGCATATTGCTCAGAATTCACCAGGAAATAGCCCAAGGTGGGGCTTCATGGAGCTGTGGTTTTAGGCTTGTAATATCACTAAGTCAGCTAGCAGTAAGGGCTGACTGGGAAAACTCAGGTAGTCCTCATCAGTGTCTTGTTAGACAAGATAGATGCTGGGAATAAACTTATGTTCTAAGCTAACAAGAATACAGGATGTGTATATGAGCTAGGGAGTATACATATGACTGATTCTAGGCTACATATGATAGGTATGACCCAGTACACAGCTGCTTCAGTTAGTACATAGTTGGGTCAAACTACTAATTTCTATAGGTGCAGCTGGCCACTGTAACAGGAAGAGAGATAAGTATTTTGTTAGGGCATGCTGTCCTTGAGCTAGAGAGAAACTGCCTAAGACAGTGTTTTGAGGCTAGGGAGAGATGTGATTTTAAAACTGGGGTTCAAGCATAGGCACCCAAGCACCCCATCAGTATCTTGTCTTATGTTTAGCTTCATTTCATGTGGAAGTCCTGTGGAGCAAGACTGTGGGTCACTGAGTGAAATTTGTTGTAGTTAAGAGTCTTGCTTTGTTGTAAACCTTGGCCCTAATCCAGTCCTACACAAACAGCAACCCACATGGGCATGCCAAAGGAATTTGGTAGCCCACAAAAAATGGAGAATGTTTTCCTCTACATTTTTCAGGGCCCACCTAAAATCCTTTGGTGTGCAGCTACATGGGCCATAAGTGGCCTGCCCACTGCAGGTTGTGCAGGCCTGCCTTAATCCAAGACTCCTGCTTGAGGTCAGGCCTCTCCATTCAGATTTAATCTTCAAACACCAGTCTTTAGGATCCATATTGTTTTTAAATGTTTTAAATCAAGCTCTAGTTTAACTAAAATCTAAATAAATCCTCCTATACTTTAAAACCTACTTGCCCTTGTGCCTTTTCTCTTTCCCTTTTCTAACCTAGCACTTTTAACCTATTAAGTGGATATATCATGACTTAGTTCTATTAGGATTATTTTGTAACACGTTTTTTCAGTTTCTTGAAACCATATTGGTATATAAGCCATTAGCCCTGATTTAGTGGACCCAGATTTAGTTTAGGCCCCTTTCTCACAAAATCTCTGGCTTATACCTCTACTTAGGGAAATCCAAGAAACATCAATGTCAAGCTCATGTCTGTTATGAAAAATCTGTCCTGGACCCCTTGCTGAAGGAAATTGTGAAAATGTAATCTGGTTGGCTTATTTTATTCACCCAGAAAAGGTCCTGAGCTACCCTGCAAACATTCTAGTTAACAGTACATTGGCTATGGGACCGCTTTTACTTAACTTCCTATACACCTGCTTCTACTGCTCCACACCACCCCCAAAAAAGGGAAGATTTTCCTTCCTTTTCATCATGAAACCCTCACTTCTGGTGAGTTCCATCTTCCTGGGGACTTATATAGCCTGCATAACTCAAAGTACCAATAGAGGGATAAATCTGGACTACTTCCCTACTCTGTTGATCTCTGTAGTACTGACAAAAGAAGGATCCACAGATTCATAGCTTTGTGACCATTTCAGTGATTCTCTCTAGACTGGTTCTTCAGTACGTAAGACTCCCTGTAATAGGCACATGAATGAACAGGTGTTTGACCAAGTGCTGTATGTAGCTTGGCATTCTATTTTTGCCTCCTTGTGTTTCCCATGTTCCTTCCTACAACTGGAAACACATCTCTTTTGCATGTGCTTCAATAGTGCCCTGGGGGTGGGGGTAGGTAGGGGAGAGATAGGAAGAAAATTTGGAACTCAAAATCTTGTGGAAATGAATTTTTTAAATTAAAATAAATTTAAAGAAAGAAAAAAAATTTTTTAAGTGCCCCATGTATGAGAGGGGAGCAACTTACATCCCTGCTATTCCCTGCTATGAGTAAATTTTAAGTTGTTTATAAATGGACATGAACACACTAGATTAGGTAAATGTTGAATATTTATTTCCCTTACTACATGACCTTTACAAGGAAATACTTGAAAGTCTCTATATATCTGCATTGGTGATTGTCACTATCCTTGCTCATTTTATGAAATCTGGCCACTGATTCATTTGTTCATCTATGCAGTATTATCCCCAGAATCTCAGTGCCCTGCATTACTTCTTCAAATTTCTATTAGACTCCTGTTTATTTCTTATATTACCAACCTGCTTTACACTTGGTAAACTATGTGCTACATACATATATTTCTTTGTGCTAGGTCATGTGTTCTGTGATGTAAGTGAATTGTATAGTACTCTTGTCACCCCAAATTACAGCAATCTTTTTTTTTTTTTGTCTTCCCTCTTTTTCCATTTCTGCTCTGGGGGTATGGGGCCTGTTCATTTCACCTTTAAAATTCATGAATTTTGCTTTAAAAACTATTCAGGCCTCATTTCAAACCTTGAATGTAATGAAAGAATAGGGACAAATGATATATGGATGGTAGCATCTATTGGTTAAATATTTCAGTAGAATTTTTCCAAGTTAATATAAATTTTTGTAGTTCCTTTAGTACCTTCCTGGCTCCAGAAATACTTCAAATAGTATTTTAAAACCAAGAGCAAAAATCTTTTAAGTTACAAGAAGGAACAGGTTTTCTTCTATTTTAACTTGCTTGTGCTTTGCCATTGTTTAAAACTCTGTAATAATTGTTACATTACAGATTTTTTAAAAATAGCACTGATTTTACATAATAGTACTAATTATACTTTGTTTCTGTAATGCCTGTCTACCAAGGACCTTTATATACAGTGTAATCATTCCCAGCCCCCTTTTGCATCTTTGAGATGATAAACTGAAAAAAAGAAAAGAAAACTATAGACAGAAGTGATTACTCCTTAATTTAGGAATCATGATTATATAAGATAGTAAAATTATGACTGAATGTAGGAACCTACTGTCTCTGATAATGCTAATAAAATATAGGTTTTAAAGTGCTTTTATTATAACAATCCTATGTATGATACTTCTCAATAGCTTGTGACCTGAGAAGTGTTAAAATTTGCTTTGAATGAATCTACCCCTCCTTAATTCTTCAAAATTCTATGAGGCAATATTATTATCCCAGTTTGGGGATAGGTACCACATGATAAATCAGCTATCTTTTAAAAAGTATCTTTAAATCAACTTTGCCAATGGTTTTTAAAACATCAGCCTGTGAATACAAAGAAATAATACTATTGTGTAAGGATAAGATTGAGAACGCTAAAGGGGACAGAAGTCTTTAAATACTGGGAAAAGAGAATAATGAGGGAAAGGGAGAAAAATCTAACTATAGGCCAGCAAGTTTATCTTCAGTATATGGGAAGGTACTAGAATAAATCATGAAGCAACTTATAGTCACCTAGAGAAAAAATAGCAAACAACCAAGAGATTTGGTGAAACAAGATTATACCAGACCACTTTAATAACCTTCTATAACATAGTTCATAGAAACAAAAAGAAAGTAATATTAACTAGGTCAAGATTAGCTAAGAAATGGTAGCATGTGTGCAAATTCTCACTGTATATTTCCATTGGGCTGGAGCTAAATAACAATAGTTTACATAATTATTACTTTGAGTAGCATAAATTCAGATATATGTGACCACTTTATAGCATTCATGATTTTCACTAGTTAGGACCTAGTTGTATTTTTTGAAAATTTTTCATCTCATCACTTTTAATAAAGCTTTCATTTCAACCCCACATAGCATTTTCAGCAATGATTGAGAAAAAGTAAGGCCTTAGAGCACCTGCTAGAATTTTGTTGCTTTTGAATTGCTGTTATAACTTTATCAATCCAAGGGAAGCTAGTAGGAAAATTAATAAGTTCTAATGCTGGATCTGCAAAATCAATAGCAATCATTGGGCCTCCAGTCTCCAGAGGAGAGACGGGAATGAATGAAGAATAATCACCAGGAAATAGAGGATAGTGACTACTCTGAGCAATTTTGTGAGTAAAAGTGGCCAGGCCATAATCAAAACATTAGTATCCAGTATAGGTGAAATGACATGACTTGATGAGTCTTAACAAAATGACCACAGAGTCTGAATTAAAAGTTTTAAGGAGCTTTAATTTACCAGCTGGGGCTACTCCATGCCAATTAAAGGGGGAGCAGCCCCAAGTTCAGGGGTGGAGAACGTTTTATACATTTCATTAGGTTTACGTATCTAACTAACACAATTGGTTACTAAGCAGGTTGTCATATAGATACAAACAAGTGGTTACTAAGGCAAGCGGAGGGGGTCTGTAGGGTAAGTGGAGGGGCACAGGGCATGACTACTGAGCAAGGAGAAGATAGATTACCCTAGGCCAGCCTCCCAGGTAAAGATAAATCACTCTAGGGAGGCTTCCCAGGTTCATAGAGTTTCACTTGGCTAATTATCATAGAGTTTCACTTGGCTGTATACCACAGAGTTTCACCAGGCTGACCACTAACTTCAGAAAATATTTCTTAACTATTTCTTGACCATGACATAGGAAACTTTAATATCCCCCTATCAACCTACTTCAGGAATTATTGGTCCTTTTTCCAGGCTAGAAGATAGGCGGCAGTCTGTAAGCAGTTATTAATGTCTTCCTTCCTTACTTCCCTTGGTCCACATAGGATATCACACTCTTGCTTGCGAGTGCTCTGCCCAAAGGAACATACATTTTGATTGCTGAATCCTAGCTAGATATCTTGGGGTGTATGAGCTAGATTTCTTTCTTAAGGACCATGCCTTAAACCCAAATCACTCAGACTGTCGTTGATTGGCCAACGATAGGTCCTCGTTTGGGCCCTGATTGGCTCAAAGTGAAGGTAAATAGCAATTTTTTTTGTCTTATCCAGAAACCCTGAGGATCTTCCCCTCCCAGAATGATTTTTTTTTTCACTAGATAAAAGAGGCTATTCCCTCCCTCATTTCTTACCTACTCTTAATCACTGAATGGGCACTGCCTCAGTCAAACTGAGACCTGTTAAACTTAGCTTTAAAAGGCCAAGGTCTCCCACTGCATCTAAGGCCAATTCCAGTCGTCCTGATCTATATCTTGCCACTGGATCCAGATGGTTCTAGAAAAGAAAGTGAGGTTGATGATTTTGCACAACCCTCCCTCACTTAAATCCAGTTCACTTGCATGTCATGGCATCATCTCCCTGATGTTATGGTTCTCTCCAACAACAATACTTTAACATCTATATAGGACATATTCATTATGCCCAAAAGGGCATTCATCTCCTATAAATCTGAGGGAAGAATCAGATGACATGATTTAATATGGGAAAACTAGATGGAATGGTAGAAAGAGCACTGGGTCTGGAGTCAAGAAGCCCTTGAGTTCAAATCTGTCCTTATAATCCCTAGCTTTGTGACCCTGGGCAAACCACTTTACCTCTGCCTCTGTTTCCTCAACTGGCGATAATAAAATGGGAGTAAAAATAGCACCTACCTCCCAATGTGGCTGTAAGAATCAGATGAAATTTTACATATATGTATGTATGTGTATGTGTGTGTATGTATGTATGTATGTATGTGTACTTAGTTGCCTGAAACATAGTAGGTAATACATATAAATGTTGTTATTATTATCATTATTATTTCTATCAGTTCAGTGATCTACCAAAATGTTTTACTAATCCGCAAGATTTTCCTACACTTAAAAATAGCATGATAAAGGAATGAGATGTCAGTGAGTTCTGACAGCCTATGAGTCATGTTGTGAACTATAAGACATATTTTTCAATATTTATTAAAATTCTCAATTATAGCCTAAGTGCTTATGTTCTGTGCTATGACCCTAAATTTATTTCAGTAACCATGCAATAGAAATTTCATATACTGCTTTGTGAAATTTCATGTTTCTTATATCTTTGCATTTTAAGGTATGCAACAATCTATACGATGTTTCCAGTATTCTCTTTGGTATTAGATCAGGATGTGAAACCAGAAATGGCATTGCTATATCCAGAACTTTACAAAGATCTAACAAAGGTAAGACTATGCATAAGGGATTAAGGGAAGGTGAATCTTTTGGTGATTCTGAAGGCCACAGATATACTGTTGGACTTTTAAAAAATATTTCTAAGATAAAGAAATATGCCAAGTTGGTGGATGAAAATAAATTTATATGAAATTTATGAATGGTATGTTCTGTTTTACTCTGACATTTCTCAATTGTGATTGTTCTTAATTATTTTGAAATTCATTCCAAGTATTATTTCAAAAAAGAAATTAAAATGTCAGCGATTGAGTTTTTCTTAAAAAAATTTTTTTTGAAGTTCACATTATATGGCACTCTGAGATAAGAAGAATCAATCAACAAGCATTGATTGAGTGTCAGTCACCATTCTTGGCACTGGAGATAGAAATGCAAAGAATGAAACAATTCATTTTCACAGTAAGCTGATATTCTAACAAGAGAGACAAGTACAAATATATTAACATAAAAAGGTAAGGACAATCAATACTACTATCTACCAAGTTTATTAGAAGGCAGTTTGGAAGGGAGAGCACTGACAGGCAGAGGTGGAGATCAGGAAAGGCTTCATGTAGAAACTTTATCTTGAAAGAAGAAAAGGATTCTGGGAGACAAGGGAGTCAGCAGCAGGGTGGAGATAGCCACTTGCATTTCATACAGGGGAGATGGTCAGTGTGAAGACATGGAGGCTGAAGATGAATATATGAATGTTTTGTGAGAGGCACAAAGAAAACCCAGATTGGCTGGATCACAGATTTGGGAGGTAGAGTAATGTATGTTGAAGCTAGAAAAGTAAGCTAGATCAGATTGTGATGGCCTTAAAAACTAAACAAAGTTTCTCTTTTATCCTAGAAATGATGTTGCTTTTCTGGAGTCCCTGGAATTTGTTTCCTAGGGCATTGGCATGGTCAGGTCTGAACTTAAGGAAAATCACACTTTGGCAGCAATATGTAGGAGGGACCAGATTAAGGAAAAACTTAAAAAGGGGAGACAAATTAGGAAGCATTGCAGTAATCTAAGATAAAAGTGGTAAGGGCCTGAACTAACATGGTGGCCATGTGAATAAAGAAAAGGGTTTGTATGCGGCAGGATTTAGATAGATAAGAAATAGCAAGATCTTACAACTGATTGAGTATACAAAGTGAGGTAAAGTGAAAAGTTAAGGATAATTCCAAGGTTATGAACATGAGAACTAGAAGGATTGCAGTGCATTCAACAAAAATAGAAGTTTGGGAGGAAAGATAAATTAGTTCAGTTTTGTATGTACTGAGCTGAAGATGTTTCCAAAACATGCACTTTTAAATGTTCAATAGGCAGTTAATGTTGTTGGATTGAAGCTTAGGAGAGAGACTTGGGGGTAGAGATGTAAATAGACATAGATGTACATATATACAACGTGCATAAACACGTATCTGCATGTATATATAAATGTATGTGTACATATATATATTCATATAGAGAGAGATTTGTGGGTTTAAACACATGGGAACTAATGTGATCACTAAAAGAGACTATGGAGAGAGAAGGGAAGAGGACTCAGTACAGAACCTTGAAGAATACCCACAGTTAGGCAGTGTGATGTGGATGGCTGAGAAATGTTCAGAGATGCAGGAAGAGAACCAGGAGAGATTCATGTCCAAACATGCACACACGCACACCCCGAAAGGAGAGAGTATCCAGGAAAAAAAGAGGGTCAGCAGTGTCAAATGTAGAAGATAAATGGAGAAGGATGAGGACTGGGAAAAGACCATGGATAGATGGAGGTTGAAAAGGCACATAGTGAGAATAATATTGGACTGAAATTTGGTGGGAGATGAACTACAGGACAGGGGGTAAAGGATCTGAGAATCAAAGATGATAAGAGTTAAATTGGCCAAATATAAGGTAAAAATTAGAAAAGGAGGAAAGTAAATTCGGAGCAGGACTAATGGCCTGAAATAATAAGGACAATCAATACTACTATCTACCAAGTTGTCCTTAGGACAATCTACAGTTGTCCTTAGGGGCGGGGGAATTAGAGGTGTGGTGTGAGTGAAGAATGGGTTTAGGAGAGTTGAGGCATAGGGAGAGCTGGGATAATAGGAGGCTATGATTCAACAGAGGAAAGTTAGAGTTTTCATCATGAAAATGAACCGCTTGTGAATGAGAGCAAGATTTAAGATGTTACTATCCCTGTGTATTACTGAGGTAAAATGAAGGAGGAGATCTTGGAATTTAAAGATATTTAATAATTGGGAGGTTAAGGAATTTGAGGGAGCATCCTTGTGGATGTTGAAGTTCCCTAGTATCATGGAAGGCATTGAGACATTGAGCCAAAGAGTTAACTGCTTGGAAAAGGTAGGAGGCTGACCTTGGGGCCAGTACACAGCAACAACTATTATCTGAATTGGATTTAAAACTGTAATGGAGTGAACTTGAAAAGAGAAGAGGTTGCTGAGGGGTGGCAGTAAAGGAAGAATCTGGAGGTAGCAGTGGAGAACATGGAGTGTTGTGCTAGAGAACATGACTAAGGATACATTGTCATCTAGGGCAAGCCTGGTCTCAGGGTTAATAGATGGAAAGAGTGTGAGAAAAAGAGCTCCAGGAAATATGGTCATTATGGAACAGAAATTCATGAGGGCCCAATACTTTAAAGAGGAGGGCAGATTAGAGTGGGACATAGGTGCAGTAGGATTAAGGAGTGCTAGATAGGGTGAAGAGAACAAGGGCCTGGAGACAGTTTGTTCCTATGTCACCAGTGTTAGAGTAATACAAGTATAGGGAAATAAGTGGGGATTGTTAGCCATAGGAATAGTAGTGGATGGATGGCAGATGAATGATAATGCTTACAATCTTGAAGGGGTGTTATTGCCAGGCAAAGCCCTAGGCTGTGTAGCCCTAGTTGCTCCAATTTGTTCCTGTGCTATGACTCAGTAGGGAACAAGGGCATGGTGCTACCACCAGATAAAAAAAATTACAACACATTTTACAGATGAAGAAATAAACTCAGAAAAGTTAAGTGACTTGGCTGTGGTCACACAGCTAGTAAGTGTCAGTGTTGGAATTTGGGTGCAGGTCGCCAGACTTGAACTCCATTACTGCTTTCTCTCATGCAATGCAATATTCTAAACCTGTCCTTTTGTGATCATCACAATGCTAATGTATGCTGCAAATTTTTGTAGAAATTTGTAAAGAAAAGGACTGATGGGCTAGACAAATTAATCATTGAACACTGGTTTGCCAATTCCTATACAAGGGACCTATGTTGTGGATGTAGTAGATAGGGAATTGTTGGAATAGGTGGTTGCCCTTATAGTATGATTTCAAGAATTCACTCAAGCCCCCAACACCAAAAACAGAAATCTCCAGGCAGTGATTGATAACCTGAAATTTTTTCTCCACTGATTTATGCCCTTTTAAGACAGAAATAAAGGAACATTTTAATTTTTGTTTTAGTCACTTATACCTTAGCGTAAATGAATTTTATAACTTTTTATCCTAAGAGGAACAGGGAGTGTGGAGAAGACTGTTAGTATATTGGGTACCTTGGAGATGTGGAAAGGGAGAAAGTGAATACTATGGAACAGGATAAAGGAGAGACTGGAAGTGCTAAGTACAGATTTGCTTTACTCTTACAATTTTCTATAGAACCAGCCTTGCCAAGCCTCAGGCTTAGATCAGAAGGCTTCACTAGCTCTCTCTACATTTAGGATTAGGACTTACAACCCGAAACAATCAAGTTTTCATTCACTTCCTACATAATAATGGGACAACATAATGTCATGGGGGCAAAAACAGATTAGGAATTAAAACAGATTAGGGCTCCAGTTCAGATTCAGACTCTAACTAGGTAGATAACCTTGGGTAATCCTTCTGAGTCTCTCAGTTTCCTTGTCTTTAAATGGGGATACTGATAACCTGCCCATTCTTCCTCACAGAGTTCTTATAAGGTGATTTCAGGTCAGAGACTAAAATTCATCTAGTTCAATAGGTGAGGAAACCAAGACCCAGAGATGGTAAAAGTGACTTGCCTAGGATCACCCACATAGTGAAGAGCAGAGGCAAGGTTTAAACCTAGATCTCCTGATTCTAAATTCAGATTTTTCTCCTATACTGGAGAAAAAACACTCCTACACTTTTCTCCTACACTGCAATCCTACACTGCAGATGAATTCCTTCTTTCAGCAAGAAAATACTAAGTGTCTGCTGCATGTAAAGCACTATGCCAGGCACTAGAGATAAAAAGACAAAGCAGAAAAACTCCAGCTCTCAAGTGGTGCTTGGTTTGTTTTTTTCCCAACAATACTGTTGCTACCTCGATGATAAAAGGCTGTCACAAACCTCTTTTATTACTATCAGGAAACATCATATATCAGCAGTTCTCAACATGTGGGTTGCGACCCTTTTGGGGGTCGAATGACCCTTTCACAGGGATCACAGGGGTCACCTAAGACCATCAGAAAACACATGTTTCCAATGGTCTTAGGAACCGAGACACCACTCCTCTATCTGTCTCCGGGTGAGTCTGCCCAAATGCAGATACGCCCATATACGAGTATTAAAGGGTCGCAGCATTAGAAAGGTTGAGAACCACTGTCATATATGGTCAAATTACATCAAAATGATGAGGCACAGTAACCATGAAGTAAAAGGAAAAGTTTTTGGCATTTAAAGATTACTTTTGTGTTTTTATAAGAGGCTTTTAAAAATATTACTTGGAGTCCATCTTAAAATCGTGTTAAGCAAGAATAACCTGTCATTCACTGAGATGTAAAAATTTGGAGGTTTTATCCTAAGCAATATCGGAAGTCTTAGCTAAAGAGAGTTAGAAATGCAACAACTCCTCAGAACTCCACTTTGTTGCTATACTTTTAGCATATAACTGCATGTAACTGTAGCATACAATGAGGACTTGTTAACTATTAGGGTATTGAAAAAGAAGTGATAGTAAAACAAAACCACTCGTTTCTGCCTATATCCCTCAGCCTGTTCATATCAGCCTGTTCTTTTTTTTTTTAATGGACACCATGTAATTATGCTAGCAGGTTAAGTACTAAATTACCCCAGCAACTAGCATATATTTGGAGGGTCGGTCACAAGTTTCTGATGAAGTAAGCTGATTCATCTCCAGCTGGAGTCACTGAGTCAATAAATTCCATGCTCTCACTTAATACCAGTTAGGCATGTTGGACTACCACTAAGCCATATTCTCTTTTAATTGGGTTGGATCTGTTTTGGGCATTCATTTTCATTTTCATATAATATGACCAGTTACTGAGAATCATTGTTCAGTATCTTCAAATCTGGTCCTGAATTTTTCATACTGCATGGCCAACCCAGCCACTCTACTTTTATCTGCCTGTCGATGCTACTTCTATCTTTCACTGTTTCCTTTCTAGCATCTGACAGTTCTGAAACCTTAGTAGTCAAAGAAATATTAAAAATACTGAACTTCTCAGTTGGGTAAAATCTTACTGGATAAAATGTTTTGAATGTACATTATTTGATTTTTCTGATCTCTCTTTTTTTTTAGAACAGTTTGAATTCCTTTGCATCTTTTCTACTGCAACAAATATTGAATAGCTATGGGTGGGACAGGGTTTTAGCTAGTCATCCAATAAATATTTGGGCTGCCTATAATGTACAGAACACAACTTGAAATATGTCCACATAGTCCCTGTCCATATTTTGCTTACAATTTAGTTGAGTACATTAAATACATAAAAAGGTAAATGATAATGCAATGTAACAATACAGAAGAATTCACAAAGTAGCAAAGAAACAGTATGTGTCATGAGTTCCAAAGAAGTGTTTCAATTGTAATCTTTGGTACCTGTTTAATTCTGCAATTTTTAGTGCCCAGTGATCATTTGAATATTAAGAATTATTTAAGGGACACGAAAACTATGAAAATAACTTGTCTGAAGCATTTCTATTGTTATTCTTTTAAAAATTATGTCCAGAAAACCAAGTAATACAAAATGACAGCAAATTACTGATATGATAAAGATTGTCACTGAATTGAAGCAAACTGTTTGCTCTCCTTTTTTTGTTGTTTTACTATTTTGTGTCTTTTTTTCTTGTGATAAATTCCATTGGTTATAATTCTTCTTCATAACTTGATTATTGTGAAAATACATTTAATGTGAAGGTATATGTAGAACCTATATCAGATTATATACTGTCTTCGGAGGGGGAAGGAAGGGGAGAAAATTTGAAACTCAAAAACTTGTGGAACTGAATGTTGTAAATTAAAAATAAACAAATTTGAAAGGAAAGAAAGATTAAATCATCGAACCCTAACTCCCCTTCTGACTTCTAGTCCCTGTTTTTGTCTTTCTTTGTATCCCTAGTATTTAGCATAGTGCCTAACTGGCATGCAGTAAGCACTTAATAAGTGCTTCTTGGCTTCACTTGAGCCATGTTGTCTTTCAGAAAAACAAAGTCATGAGAGAAAAAGAATACTTTTTCCTTAGAAAGAGAGAAATATCGGGGGGCGGAGCCAAGATGGTGGTGTAGCAGCAGCAACATATCGCAGCTCTCACATAGCCACCCCAAAATACCCATAAAATAGGACTCTAAAGCAATCCTAGAACTCCAAAACGCACACAAGGATACTTCCCACTAAA
>CM053587.1:205133223-205159564 GCA_028646515.1 Pseudochirops corinnae
AGAGAATAGACTGGGGGAGGGGGGACACACTGGGATGACTGTTTTGGGGCAGTGGGTGGCGGAAAGAGGGGGAGAAAATATGTAACTCAAAATCTTGTGGAAATGAGTGATGCAAACTATAATAAAATTAAAAAAAAAAAAGAGAAATATCATCCAGTAAAGCAAAGGGCTCCATGTGGAAGTGCCATCAGTGATAGAGAGAAGATCTCACTTCTAATTCCAGCCCTACCACTAATATACTGATGACTTTTGGCAAGCCAGTCAATTCTATGGGCTTCAGTCTCTTCGTTTGTAAAATAATGATATTTTACTTACTGATCTCTAATGTCCCTTTGAGCTCTAGGATTCTATGAATCTATTTCTTGTATGGTTTTAGTTGGGTTTTTTGTTTGAAAATTTATATAGTTCATGCATTATCAATCTGACATTCTTTTGACTAGGTAAAAAGTCAGTCTTGAATATAACAAACTTTTTATTTATTCTTCCATCTTGTAATTTTTATTCTTCACACAAGATGATGAATTGTAGTGCTTTATAAAGCAACTTGGTTGTAACTTCTCAGAAACCCAAACTCTGCTTTAAATTACTAAAGTCTGCTTATGATGATGAGTATAATCACTTTTAATTTTTTAGGTACTGCAAGTATAAAAAGAAATTTGCAGATTCATCCCTTTCATGACCATACAAAAGACTTTATTCATCCAAGATGATTTACAGCCTTCCATGAGAAGCCACAATAGTCTGAGATTTGGGGACTGGGATCAGCCAAATGAGTCATAGTGAACTGAGCCATCTTACATATTTCTGAAATATCTCGGGCTCATGGTTATGAATGCAAAGACTGATTCATAATTTAATGGGTTCAGGTTTCAAAAGAAACCTTGGAGCTAAATTATCAAACTGTCTGCTGAGTTGTATTATGTCAAGCCTTCAAAAGTTCTTTTAAAATATTTGATATTAGACTTACAGGCCAAAATTAATGTTTTCCTCAGATATGTGATGGTTCCAGGATTGCCCTGTCTCTTTGAACTATCACTTCTGGTTTTGTCATGTTAGTGTTCTCTCCATCATTCTCAAATTACCATGTATATACATACAGCCATTTATGTATTATATCATACTTTCCCTGTTAGAATGTAAACTTAAGGCAACCTGGTGGTACAGTGGAGTCGCTAAGACCTGAATTCAGATGTTACCTCAGACACTTACTCGCTGTATGACCTTGGGCAAGTCACTTAACCCTATTTGCCTCAATTCCCTCTGTAAAGTGAGGTAATAGCACCTACCTCCCAGGGTGGTTGTGAGCATCAAATGAGATACAGTGTAAAGCCCTTAACACAGTACCTGGCACATAGTAGGTGTTTATGTAAACTCCAGCTATCATTTTTTGTTTGGTTTTTTTAAATCAAACTAGAGCCAAAGCAAACTGAATGTGGACAGGCTGAGAGTTCCAAATCATTTCTGTTTAAAAGAAAGGGAAACTCCGGGTTCCCAAACCCTTCTGTGGTGCCTCCAGAGCAATGGCTCATCACAGCAACCCCATACATCTTCACCAAGGGCACTGACTCTTGAATATTGATCCCCTGTGGGGATCACATAGATTCTTAAAAATCGTATCTACAAGGAACACCTTGCTCTGTATAACTCCTACGATCCAAAATTCTGCATTCATTTAGACTTCAGCTGCATCTTTTACAAATTCTGGATTTTCATAAGTAATGTTAACATTACCTGACCCTGACCTCTATAATAGGCATATAGATGTTTGGCACAATAAGCTCAACTATCAAATTGAATAGTATCTGTTTCCCAGTTCTTGACAAGCCCAAGTTGTATTCTCGTATCTGAGAGCCAAATTTTAACTGTAAAAATTCCAGTTCTTCCCTTTAGGATAAAGAAATTAGAGCTTTAGAAGTCAGCAATATGATCTTAAGCAGGATTAGTCTTGAGCAAAAAAAGAAAGGCTTGCTACCTGAAATGGCTGTTTCAGACAAATCTCTTGTTAAGCATCCTATTTTTCCCCATATTGCATTCTAGCATTTTTTTTTGATCTCATAAAATTTTCTAATATATTAATTCTTTAAACAAATGTGGGGCTTTTTTTGGTTAAGATACTTGATTTATTAATTTGAGATGAATTTGCTGCTTTGATAGCTTCACTCTGTGTAATTTTAAAATATATTTTCCTTACTTGTTAATCCTTCTTATCATAGAATTATATGATCTTAAATGGGAAGGGATCTTAGATATATAATTTAATCCAAAATACACATTTCCTTGAGAAGTACTGATCCAGCCCATGCATTATAACTTTCAATTATGGGGGGCCTCACTATCTCATAAGGTAAGTTATATCATTTTTTGGACAGTCATAATTGTTAGCAAGTGCTCGCTACCTCTAAATTCCACTCATTGATCTAGTTCTTCCTCTGGAACGTCAGAAAATATATTTAAATTACTCTTCCTACTGATAGTCCTAAAATAGTTACAGATTTACAGATCTCACTCAAGTTTTATCTTTTTAAATCAATTCTGTCAGTGGATTTTCATATGATTTGACTTGAAGTCTCTTCAGCATCCTGGTCACCCTCTTGGATATTCCCCATTTCATCAGTGACCCTCTTAAAATGTGGCATATAGAGATGAATGTTAACATAGAACATGAATGTTAGAATACTACTGAAGTTTGTCTGACCTAAGACAGCATACAGTTACTATTCCTTCATTTTATTAATTCACTCTTAAGATTATGTTAGCACTTGAAATGTGAACTGTATCACATTGTTGACTCATGTTCAGTACTCTGTCAACTAAAATTCCTAAGTGTATTTTTATGAACTGCTATTAAGCTAGGCTTCCTCTATTACATGATTATATGGTTAATTTTTAAAATGTAAATGTAGTGATTTACATAGTGTCCACAACGATCAAATTTTATTCAAGGGGAAAGGGACATTTTTAATGCCTTTGCATCCAGGAAAGCTTTCCTGAAAAAGAGTAGTACTTGAGCTCAATCTTGAAGGAAACCAAGGGTCCCAGGAGCTAAAAGGGAGAAGGGAGAACATTCCAGGAACGGAATACAGCAGTACAAAGGCACAGAGATGGGAGATGGAGCATCACAGGCAAGGAAAAGCAAAAAGTCCAATACAGCAAAACCATAGAGTATGTGGAAGAAAGTGCCATGTAAGAAGAATTGAAAAGGAGCAAGTGCCAGTTTTAAATGCCAAATATAAGAATTTATATTTGACCTTAGAGGTAATGGGGAACGATGGGAACTTATTGAGTTGGAGGGCGACAGGTAAAAGGAAATGAGTGGTTCTTTCTTTCTATAAGGCAATAATATTGTACCATCTGGACATAAGTTTAAAAGAGCTTTTTATTGTCCTTTAGCAAACCTTACAACCCCACATCACAGGTCAGTCAGACTCACAAGTAAGTTCAGCTTTTAGGTTTCTGATTTTGTTCCTCTCTCTCCACTTTCCCCCCCAAAAAAGCAGCATTACTATAGATAAGGGTAACTAAGTTCAGAGAAGTAGAGCAAAGATAGGCACAGTGAAAAGAAATGGAGTCCGACTTTAGAAATTATTCTTACGGTTCCCTTGATCTGTACTCTTCCATCCATCTCATCCTACCTCTCTCTTATATCCAGCCCATTTTTAACTTACACAAGTTTGTGGATGGATCTGTGACCAGACTAGACCCACACTCTTTAAACTATTTCTGATGGGCATTCATATTAGACACTGTTCTCTTCCTCCCCCTAGTCAAGATGTCTGTATCCTTTTTGCCTTTCAGAAATACCATTATGGGTATTCAGGTCTTGTTCCATGGGGTAAAAGAAGCAGAAGTCATGGGCTCAGAATCAGAAGACCTGGGTTGAAGCTTTAGCTTTGCAGTTAATTACAGTATGATCTTGCATAAGTTCCTCTCCTTTTCTGAGTCTCAGTCTTCCTGTCTGTTAATGAAGACTTTTGGACTAGATGATCTCCAGGGTCCCTTCTAGCTAGACTATTATGTGGTTTTGTGTTTAAGTCACAGTAAGATCAACCACCTGCTGTCATCACAGACATGCTTCCTTATATCCTCAGGGGAGGCTGTTCCTCATCCTGGCCTTCCCCATTAGCCACCCAATCTTTATTTACGTTAACACCTAGAGGACTCCCTTTCTACCCTATACCTAGAAACAGTGACTCATATAGAAGATATTTAAGAAAGTCAGCACTACTGCAACATGATTTTCTTGAGTTACTGTTATTGCATTGGGAATCCAGATACCCATCTTTGATCAATTTGTAAGAGCAGACTGTGGTTGAAGAGTTAAGTGCAGGGAAGGGTTTAGGATACCTCTTAACCCACAGAAGCTCTGGAGGATTATGATCTGTGTCTGGGACAATGCTTTCTACAAATTCCCTCTGACTGTAACTTATCTTTCTCTTCATGGATACAGCATGGTACAGTAGAATGAACTTTGGATTTGGAGTTAGAGGACCTAGATAGAAATATATTTCTCTTATGTAAAATAAGGAGGTTGGACTAGATAACTTCTAAGTTCCCTTCTACCACTAAATCTGTGAACCTGTGATTTCACCACCCTACCACACACCCATGCCAGAAGTTACACTAGGGCAGGGGAAAGAGGAAACAGATGAGAGAATTCTACTCTTCTCTTCTCTGATCAGTCCATATCTGGAGAACTGTGTTCAATTTGGGGTCTGAATTTTAGAAAGAACATTAGTGAGCATGTCCAGAGGAGGAGGAAGATGAAGGGACTAGAAATTATGCCATACAATGATCACCTGAGGGAGACTAGAAATATTTTGCCAAGAGGGGTGTTACATCTGTCTGCAAGTTTCTGGAAGGGCTTTCTTATTAAAGAGAGCTTGGACTTTTTCTGCATGACCTCAAAGGATAAATTATGAACAGTAGGGTAAAGTTGCAGTTTGGTAGATTTCAAGCCCAATATAAGGAAAATCTTTCTTAATCAGAGCTATGCCCTCCCCCAAAATGGAATGAAAATGAGGAAAAAAATAGCCTTCCTACCAGCAGCTGTTGACTACACCTTCTAATATTGTTAAAGATAGGCTATGGAGTATCACAGGTATTATTCATATGGAACTATCCATCTCTTAGGTAGCTGAGGATCACCAGACTACTCTACTACTCTTATCAAATCTCTTTTGAAGAAAGAATGCTCTTCCATTTTCCAATTATGGGTCCCAGCACATCTTTCAAACCATAACTCTATCTCCTTTAAATTATACTTCCTCTAAGAAGCTTCTCCTCAGTGAATCCCAATAACACCTGTTATAAGGAAAAACTTCCTAACAATTAGAGCTGTCCAAAAGGGTGATGGTTTGCCTATGGCAGTGTATTTGTTTCCTCACCGTTGGAGGTCTTCAGGCCTAGGTTGGGTGGTCACAAATCAGAGATATCAGCGTATTGTTGTTCAGGTATGGGATAGACTAGATAATATTTGCTGTTCCCTTCAAACATCATAGAAGAACAGTTTGACTTAAGCTGGACAAATTAGACTGGCAGTGGAGAGTTTGGGCAGGGGTTATTTAGATATCTACATTGTCCCTTGGGTAGGAGGCCAGTCCTCTGTGCACCTGTCGGCTGATGGATGGAGGTCACAGTAAAAAGGCAGGCCACTGAAGGCAACAGCTGGCAAAGAGGTGGGCTTCTTGGATGCAGAGAGGGCTAATGCCAAAGAATCTCCTGCCACTAAGCCCTGCTGCCTCTCATAGCACTTTACTCTGTTAGTGTCATAACTGACATCTCTGAACCAGCTAATTTAGTAACTTCTAAGTGCAATAATATTTACATTCTCAAGCTAATCATGTGTTTACCTAACTGTTGTCTGCTCCTCCCACTGAGGCTCTTAGGCATTCAAAAGGTTGCTTTGAATGAAATATATGCTTAAGGAATATTATGATATCCCACATACAGTTTTGATCTGCCAAACTCAACAAATATCTTCTATACTTACAGTTATTAATGGACATTAGAGCACTCTCTGTAGATAGAACTATTTCACATAATAGATCCATTGCAACAAAGTTCACTATAATCTTAGTAACTTTGATCATAAAACAGAAAATGCATTCCTTTAAGAAAAAAATCCCTCAGTAGTATTGTTATACATGCATAGAAATCTAGCATAACCAAAGACTGAGCTCACTAGTGTACAAGACAGAGAATAATTAGAAAATTTGTTAATTAGAGGCCCGTTTACATGTCAGTTAGATAGCAAAAATTTAATTATCTCTTTATTAAAATTATTAATACCTGCCAATAAGTGATGATGTGCTTGAGTTTCAAAAGTGTATTTGAATTTGGTATCTTTACTTACGACAGAGACTCAGGCTGTCAGTATTTTTACATATTGACACTTATAATCAGAGTATGGGATCTGAAGTAAATTAATGTGATTACCTTTCAGAATCAAATTATAAACAGAATTGCAGTTCATCAACTTGCTAATTGTTTTCTCTTTATTGGGAAAATAACTGACATTTAGCCTTCCACACAAGTATGTATGGAAAATTCTGTGGTGCATGTTTCCATCTCCAACAGAAGTTGAAAATGTTAAAGGAAGGAAAGGATTAAGAGAGTGGCCCCCCCTTTCACCAGGCGGTACAGTGAGTAGAGCATTAGGCCTGGAGTCAGGAAGAACTGGGTTAAAATGTGACCTCAGACACTTGCTGTGTGACATTGGGCAAGTTACCTAATTTCTGTTTGCCTCCACTTCCTCACCTGTCATAGGAATAATAGCACCCATTTCCCAGAGTTATTGTGGTTCCTATTTGCAATGCATTCTAATGGAAGAGCCAACAAGTACATCTGTATATCTACACGAGATCAATATAAAAATAATTACGTAAAAGTAAATACAAATTTAAGTACCAGGTAGTTTTGGAGGGAAGTCATTACAAGATGGGGGGTCAGGAAAAGCTTCATGCGGAAGATAATGCGTGAGCTGTGTCTTTAATGAAGAAAGACAGAGGTGAAAAGAGAGTCATTGTAGGCATGGGGGAAGGCTGATATGAAGACCCAGAGATAGAAGACGGGAACGTCATATGTGGGACTACACTGGGGGGAAAAGGGGGAAACAGCGTCCTATGAGACTGAAGATAGGTTAGGGCAACATGGGTAAACATCTCTGAAAGCTAAATGAAACTTTTATTCTTTATCCTAGAGGTATTGAAGAGTTTACTGAGTTGGGGAGTGAAATTGTCAGAGCTGTACCCAAGTAAAATCATTTGCAACATTGTGTAGGATGGACTGCAGTGGGGAAAGACTTCAGGCAGAAAGACAAATTAGGAAACGATTGCAGCAATCTTAACAAAGAAGTGAAGAGAGCTTGAGCTATGGTGTGGCTTTGTGGTTAGAGATAAGTCAGATGTGAGAACTGTCATATAGGTAAAAACAAGATTGGCAAGATTGGATATGTGGGGTGAGGGAGAGTAAAGAATCAAGAGTAATGCCAAGATTACCAACCTGGAAGACCGGAAAAATGATAGTGCATTCAACAGAAATGATGTTAAAAGAAGGTAAGTTTGACAAAAAACATAATTTAATTTTGTACATACTGAGTTTGAGATCTATCCAGGACATTTGGTTTGAAATGATCAATAGGGAACTGATGATATGTGACTGATGCTCAGGATAGAGACTAAGGCAGGATATATAGACTAAAACTGTGAGTCATCTGTGTAGAGATGACAATTAAAACCATAAGAGCTGATAGGGTTACCAAGAGAGGGTGTAAAGATGAAAAGTAAGGGCACTAGGACAGAGTCTTGGGGAACTCGGTACACACAGTTAGAGGGCGTGATAGGAATGTTATCTATATTATGTTTGCATATTATAGATATGCAATATATATTATATAGCAATATATGTATATATGTGTTGTGTGTGTGTATGTGTGACTAGCTCCATTGAAGAGATGGAAGCCTGTCTAGTCTTAATTATAAAAATACTAATACAGTTATACTCCACTTTTTAAAAGTCTAATAGGTGAAAATCTGTATTTCCAAAGCAAGACTCACATTATAAAAGAACTAATCACCTGAGGAAAAGATTCACCATGAAATGCTCCCCTGGTGCATTTAAATGCTTGTTTAGGTATCACTTGCTGCTTAATCATATGGGGAACAAAGAATTTTAAAATCAATGCATTCAGAGCCACAGCTGATTCATCCAGGGGGACCATCCAGCATCTTTGAAATCCTAACATAAGAATGCAAATATATTCATCCAGGGGGACCAAGAACTTGGTCCCTGAGGCAGGCTTTCTTTTTTACTTGTTGACTAAACCAGTTATAAAGTTTCTGTATGTTGACTTTTTGCTTCTGCCTACACATTTTAGATAGATGTGCCCCTCGTGTCTAACTATTTTGAAAATCCGTGATTCAACTATGCTTAACTAACCAAGCCTGTTCTACTGTTTTTTCCAGGGGCGATCCTTATCATTTAAGACCTTCCTCATCTGGGTTTTAATCAGTATTTACCAAGGTAGGTAAGGTCCCTAATTTTACTAAAGATTTTTTTTTTTTTGCCTTCCATTAACAATATTGTTTTCAACTCCAGGTTAAATTCCAAAAGCTTAAAATTTCATCAGCTGTTATATATTGCTTTCTGTTTATCTCATAAATCAATATTCTAGCAGTATGCCAAGCCTCTTCATAATGTAGTGTGGATTGGTATTTTTATTGATGCATGTCGTCTAAAACCAACCTGTTCTTAATTAAATACTAATCCAGGAAAATTTTTACAAGTGCTTATCACATTGTCTACCATGCACAGTAGGTTTCTTTCATAGGGTTATAGCTGAATTGGTTAAGAAATCTAAATTATATAATCACTTAAAAGTCATTAACTGCCTTTGTGCTAGAAATAAATGAGATATTGTTGAAAATATAATTAACAGGTCAATCATTGAAATGTTACATTGAAATGTTTAAGCTAATTGCTGAGGGTTTGCAGTTTTTTTCCCCTACATATTAAAAGCTTTCATTTCATTTTCATTCTTAAGTTTTTGATTTTCATACTTCTTGACTCGGTTACTTGTACAGCTTACCCATTTCAGATTCCAGAGTAAAACATATTATATCATATTTATCTTTGCTTTTTAAAAGTTGTTGCAGTTATTTCTTGTATTTTTCAGGTTTTATTTTTAAAAAATCAGTGAGAAGGTTATCTGATCAAAGGTTTCCACTATTCTTCTGTAGTCTCTATAGTAATTTTCACTGTAACTAAGACAGCTTTCCAAGAATTGACAAAGTGGTCATTGCTAGCCATTTCTAACCTGTTTTTCAGGTGGCATTCTAATGTATGGAGCCCTAGTGCTTTTTGAATCTGAATTTGTCCATGTTGTTGCCATTTCCTTCACTGCCCTAATCCTGACTGAGCTGTTGATGGTTGCCCTCACCATAAGAACATGGCATTGGTTAATGGTGGTGGCTGAATTCCTCAGCCTTGGCTGCTATGTGGCCTCTCTTGCTTTTCTAAATGAATATTTTGGTGAGTTGCCTATAAAATTAGTATGTCTTTTCTTTGGGTTTGGGGGAAGGGGGTTAAGTTTTATTTATCATTACCTCTTAATATGAAATATTAAATTACATATCAGCATATGAGATCAATCAAAAAGTTTCAGAACATGGACATTTATCATACAGCTTATTTTAGGGGAGATATGGCTCATTGTCATAGTATATTTATGAAATTAAAAAGATTTTTATAAATTGACTGTAAATAGAATGTCTAAATTATGTTGCTTTTCAACAATGTTTCTGACTCCCCAAAATTAGTTTATGTCATATTCACATTTAAAACAAAGTAACTGATCTGAAGGAAGAATGCTAACCAAATCCATAGCCCAGATATATAAAAAGCCATATGGTTCTCTTGCTTGTTTCTCCTTCAGTTTCAGAAGAGATTTTATTTTTACTATAATCAACTTTTTACTCAGGTATTTGACTTAGATGGCAGAAACCTATAAGGTACTATGTTTATGTCTGAGACTCCATTAATATTTAAACTATAAAGTTGCTCCAGGGATCTTATTAACACCAGAAATTGTTAGATGAAAACTATCCAATCCATCCACACTTCTGAGGTATACTATTTCAACCTTCACATACTTCAGAGGACATAGTTAATTTTTTTCATCTTAATTACTAGGCTCATGCTCTAGTTTCACTTCACATGTCCCAATATTACCCAGCTCTTCTGACTCTGGATCTGTCCACATATCACTGATTGTCTACAGGCAAAACAGGTAGAGAATAAAATGACAGCAGGAAGGGACCACAAAAGCCATCTAGTATCACCCGTACCTAACAGAGCAATCTCCTCTATATTCTTAATAGGCAGTCATCAAGACTACTCTTAGACTTCTAGAAATAGGGAATTTAAAACTTTTCAAAGCTTCCCTTTCCATTTTGAAATGATTCTGATTGTTAGGAAGTCAAAATTTGCTTCCCTGAAATTTCCTGGTCATTGGCCCCCAATGGAGCCAAACAAAATAAATCTAATCTCTCATCCACATAACTGCTTTTCAATTATTTCAAGTCAACTGTTTTGTTACCCTAAGTCTTCTCCATATTATTCATGCCTATTTCAGTCAGTCCTTACATGAAATGATTTCAAGTCTCTTCATTAGGTCTCTTTCCTATGGACATGCTCTCATTTGTCATTATTATTCCAAAATTGTGGCTCCAAATATTCCAGATGTGCTCTGACCAAAGTAGAATACTACAAAATTATCTCATCCCTTGTTTTGGAATCTCTTTAACATTTATCTCTGTTAAATTTCAGGGATTATATCAAACTTGAGGAAAAAGTTTCAAGCCTTATTACCCAAAAATGGTGACTAAGAATTATCAGGAAAGACCAACTCATAGATATTTCTATGAGCAATATGAGCAAGCAATCTGTACCTGCATCAGGAAAATGCTTGAAGAAAATATGAGAAAATAGGCAATCTTTTGCAAGTGATACTCTGCTGTGGCTGTTGGTTGATTATAAAAAAAGCATTTGGTTGAGTACAGCAAAATGCTACCTCAAGACTCTTCTCCAAAAAAACATGTTTCCCATGCATATGTTAAAGTCATGTAAGATTCTTTGAAGGCAGGCCATCTGGTTCAATGACCCTCTGTCTCATAAATGTTTTACTTTTGGATTCATAAAAATCTTCACAAGTAGAAGGTCAAAGTCGTAGAACTAGGGAGCAATTTGTCCAGAAAATTATCTAGGGGTTTTCATGGACTACAGGCTCAATATGAGTCAGCAGTGCGATGAGGTAGCAAAGAAACCTAATAGAAATTAGACTGCAGTAAGAGAAGTATATCTAGTATTGGTATTGTGAAAATACCACAGCACTCAGTGAAACTGTATCTACCAGGTCGTGTTTAATTTTGAATGCCTAATTATAATTAATTGTTTTTGTCTTGTTGGAGGGGGGAAGGTGGGGCAGTTGGGATTAAATTACTTGCCCGAGGTCACAGGGCTAGTAAGTGTGAGGTGTCTGAGGCCGGATTTGAACTCGGGTCCTCCTGACTAGAAGGCCGGTCCTCTATTCACTACACCACCTAGCTGCCCCAGGATGCCAAATTTTAGGAAGACTGGTGAGAAATTTATGCTGTATCAGTATTGGTAGAAGGAATTGGGGATGCTTAACCCAGAGGAGAGAAGACTTGGATGTACCTTATAACTTCTTTCAAGTATTTACAGATTGTCATATAACGGAAAAAATAGATTTTTTTCCTGCTAAGCTGGAAAGGGGAGAACTAGAAGCAATGGATAGAATTTACAGGTGTGCATATTTAAATTTGAAATAAGGTAAAACTTTTTAACAATTAGAACCATTCAAAAGCAGAATGGGTACCTCACTCAAGAGCAGATTCTCCTTCCTAAGAAGTCCTCAAGCAGAAAGCTAAATAACCATGTGTCAGATATGTCGAAGGTATTCTTGTTTTGGTACAGGTTGCACGAAATAGCCTATGGGGTCCCTTTCAGCTCCAAGATTCTGTGTCTTTCAGTCCAAATGGAAGAGAGATTTTCTATCCATGGTGAAGTCCTCCAAATATTCTTGTTTGTGGATAACATTGTGCCAGTTGTGTCAGGTCCCAATACACTTCAGAGCTTCCAAAATGAGATACCTAATCACTCAGAAGAATTTGGCCTAAATACTCATGCAGGGAAAAAACCATACACGCACATACTATGAATGAAGAATATCTATTGCCCAGGCTATGATATGCAGCTGGATTCACATGCCATAAAGCCGGACCAGCAGTACATATCTTAGACAGACATTCCTAATTGAGAGTGAAAATGGACCCAGAATTAAATAGGAAAAGGCAGGCCATCTGGTTTGCATTTAGGAAATTATTCAGTGCTTTTAATGACCCCAAGTTTCTCCCTGAAAGAAAGGCCCACCCATATTTTTAACATCAATATTCTTCAACAATTCTATGGCTGAAATTCATAGAATATCAACTGTTGCTAAGGAACTAAAGTTTTAGGTCATTCCAAGGGCACCAAAAAAAGCTTATGGTAAGTATGAGTAAGGAGGTGACCCACAGGATATTTTCACTGAGGTATGGATCTAGAAAACTGAGATAACTTTGTTCAATGACACATCTATCTGATAAATGTCTTACCCTTGGATTCAAAAAAATCTTCACAAGTAGAAGGTGAAATTCTCATCAGAATGAGAAGGGGAATATGCTCCCCTACCACCATCCAGTGACTAGCTATCTAGAAGAAAGTCCCCAGAATAAAAGGGAACACCCTCCCCCAGTGAAGGTTTATGGAAGAGCATGAACAAAAGTTGCACAGGATATGAAGGCTAGGTAGCAGTTTGTACCATAGCAAGTAGTGCCCATATCCATGAGATCACAAATCCATCAAGGTATCGGAGAAATTCATAAGAAAGTATCAAATTCGTTGCTGAAATATAGATATGGTATATCCACTGCAGTCTCCTGATGTATCAGTCTAATCAAGCTCTCTAAAAATGAAATAGATTTAGTCTGGCAAGACTTTTTAAGTAAATGTTTTATTCATGTTCCTTTTTTTCTACATAACCATCTCTTCCAAATGACTTCATGCCCTTTCTCAGGAGAACCCTCCATCAAAGCAAAAATGTACAGTTAAGCAAAGCAAATGAACACATTGGTCATGTGACCATGTTGCCTCATCCCCCTACCAGTGGTCCAGCACTTTGTCATAGACATGCATGCTTCATGTTCCTTACATCACATAAGACCTGTCCTTAAATAACCTATTTCAGCTTGTCCCAATCACTGCTTCCTTTTCCACATGTTGACACAGCATCTTATTATTAACATATTCAAGAAGTGTGCCAGCAATTCAAATCAAGTTCATTGATCTATAGTTTAAAGAATCCTTTTTCCCTCTTTGGAAAAATTGAAAATTTGTCCATTTCCAAATACAGAATCACAGAATTTTGGGACCTCAGAATTCAAAGGGACCTCAAAGTCAATCCAGCTTAATCCATACCTAAACAAAAATTCTCTCTTCAGTATATGCCACAAGTTATTGCCTTTTCTTGAGGATCTTCAGTGAGAAAGAACCCAGTACTTCCATCTTGCTGTTGAATAACTCTAAATGTTAGGAAGTTTTCCTTTACTTCAAGCCTGAATTTATCTCTCTTTCCTCAGTTTCCTTTACATAACATGTCTTCCTAATAGTCAATGTTATCTGCCCCCACCCACCTGATATATATCCTGAATAAGATATTATGTCCTCACAGAGCAGTAGGAGGCACTTCTTCAGTTCACCTCAGTTTTTCAAAGATTAGCTATGGTGTTTTATCAGTGATAATCATAAATTCTTTCAGTATCTTGAGATATCTATTATCTAGGCCTGATAATGTGAATTTACCTGGGCGTGACTATTTGTTTTCATACCATTGCCTCATTTTCTTTATTTCAGTATACTTTTAGCCATTTTGTTTCCATCTTTTTCATTCTGTTTTTTGTTTTGTTTTGGGTTTTTTGCTTTTTGGAGGGGGGAAGGCAATTTTGGAATTGGGGTTAAGTGACTTGCCCAAGGTCACATGGCTAGTAAATATTAAGTGTCTGAAGACCAATTTGAACTGGGGTCCTCCTAATTCCATGACCAGTGCTCTATCTACTGTGCCATCTAGCTACCCCCATCTTTTTCATTCTAAAGAGCATCATCCTTGGTAGAAAAGTAAATAGGATATGAGTATTTCTACCTTCTCTCCATTGTTCATTACTGTCATCCTGTCCACTCCATCTAGCTTTTCTTTGATTCTCCTCTTCCCCTCAACACAGCTTTTAACAGTAGTGAAATGGGCATGGGGGTGGTAATGCAGGGTGGCTTTGTTATCGTTTGTATCCATCACAACCCTCAGCTTGCTTTAATTTTAGTGGATGTCTTCATTCAACTGTCTTTTTCCTCTCTTTTTTATAAATGTCTTTTTAAATTCTGAGTTAGTTGACAGATTCCATTTAGCAAATTTCTTTATATACCTATCCTTTTTCTTCTTTATTGAAGTTGCTTGTGTTTTTATTTAGGGGAAATTTCTTCTTTTTCTTGAGCCAACTTCTCTTGCATTCACCTCTACTACCATCTAAGAGGGATGAATAGCCCACACTACCTTTTTGTGGTCATAAAGTCAACCCATGGGTCTTTATATTTTTCAGAAGACTAAGGTTCTTTAAGAATAATGGAAGGGAGAGAAGTAGAAATTTGCCCCATACCATCTTCTGCCATTGGCCACAGCTACTCTGCCTCTGAGAAGAGTCCACTCTAGGAATTGGGTTTGACAGTTTTCTGTTTTGTAATAACATCCTTCATACCCACATTGGAATATCTCTGCCCTTCCCTAATCAAATACTTTGTCTTTACCCACAGCTAACTCAGCAGATGTAGCATTCCAAAAAACCCAGTGAATGTCTTTTATTCCCTGACCTGATACTTCTTTTTATCAATCACAAAATCACTCTCTCATTCTCAGAGAGAATGAGCTACATGAATGAGATTATATGTGTGTGTACATGTGTATATGTGTCAAAATGTACAGCTTTGTGAGAGAATAGGTACATATGTGTAAAGGTGCAAGACAAGTTGATACCTGAAAGCTTATGTGTTAGGGAAATGAGTCAACCAGAGTACGAACATAGCCAAGAAGGTATGTAAAAGAAGGTATTCTGCAAAGAGACCGTGTAATTGTGATTATGAAAAGAAAGAGAAAGTGAGTTAAGAGGAAATGATGGGAGACAGTCCATGTAAGGAGAAAAACAAAGAGAAAAAACATTCACTAATTGTATGTGAAATTCCTAGTTTAAGTAAAATTCTTACTGATTTATTCATATAATGTTATTTTTATTGATATTTGAACCACTAGTAAAGTTCAGTTAGTCCAGAATCAGTCCAGAATAAAATGGTATTCAGTGTGGTTTTGTTTCCATTTTTGATACCCTAATTATAAATTGCAAAATGAACCTCTCTGATTCCAAATTTGAGAGGGAAATTTTCTTAGCCTTGTCCCAACTTTGATAAAGTCTAATACTTTAAGTAATAGCAAAATAAACAGAAATCCACAATTAAGATAATTGTGATTGGAAGGATAGTTTGCTTAGAAACTGGGAATCACAGTAAAAAAAAAATACCAAAAAAGCAGAGATAGTTTTAATAAGACTTTTGGTATATATAACAAAAAACATAAAAAGGTACTGTGGCATATGAATAGTAGCTATTTTCCAATTTTCACATCTCAGTCATTTGAATTGCTTGAATAAATGCTTTTATATATGTCCTTATGAGCATAAATTTATTCAACCAGACTTGAGAGAAATGTTAGGTTATTTTTATGGCATTTCCTTTTAATATACACATTTCCTTATCATGGTATTCTATATACACAGAACACAAAAGAAAGAAAAATAGTAAAGCAGGAAAGATAAATGTAAAAAAAGTAAGTCTATCCCACAGCCATCCTGAGAACAGACAGATGAATTACAAAGTGTGAGTAAGACCAAACTGAGAAACAGCATGCATGATGGCTAGAAAGCAGGTCTGACACAGGGAGAACTGAATTCTGATCCTTCATCTTACACACACACTGGCCCTGTAAGCCTAGGCAGGCCACCTCACCTCCTACTGCCCCCAAGCAACTTCTAAGAGTACAGTAAAATTTGGGGGGAAAATGGTTGCTCTGTATTGGGGGATTTCCCCACCAAAGGGGATTTCCCTGCTAGAATTTCCCTACTCCAATGAAATTACAGATTCTGAACTAAAACCCTAGACTGAGCTAAATGGTCACATCGCCACAGCTTGTCTTCTTTCTTTCTCTAAAATCCACCTCAAAGCTAGCCCCGTAGAAAGAATATCCATCTTTTATTATCTTAATCATGGTAAGGCATGACTAGATCTTTAAAAGCTATAGGATTTTTAAGAGGGTGAAGCTTTCCTTTTAACATGTCTTTCTGAAAGATTCTATTGTATTTTTGCATATGTTTAGCTGGGTAACAGGGCTCTTAAGGAATAGTAAATTACTTGTTGCATTTCATTTGTGTTTTTGAAATGAATGCAACACTACAGGTAATAAAATAAGGAAATGGAGATGAAAGTCTGTGTGCTTAATACTACCAGTACTAATGTATTATGTGCAGTAAATATTAGAGCTTTTTAAAGTATTTCTCTTTATGCACTAGCTAATCACTTCTTTTGTTTAATTTCCTAATTTGTCTATGACTCTATCCTTTACTTTCCTTATTTTCTATCTTGTTTTGGAACAGGTATAGGCAGAGTGTCTTTTGGAGCTTTCTTAGGTAGGTGAAGTTGCAATTTTCTTATTAGAAAAATAATATTAATAAAGGCAAAATTCTTTCGAGAGGTAATTACTAAGAAAAATCCAGATCTTTGTTTAACTTTTCAGTTCTCTCACTAATTTACTGTGTAAAAAGTCACTTATTCTCCATTGCCTCTGGTTTGTAATGCACTGCTGCCACTGTGGACGTGTGTATGAGCTGATCAGTGATTCCGTAAGGTGTTTTTACCAAGATACCAAATCTTCTTCAGCCTTATGAGTAAAATATTTTCCAAAAATACCTCACTTAAAGCTCAAGTTGAAGTAATCTGTTAAGGTTCCTTCTTTATGCCCACAATTTGACTATTTATTCTGCCTCAGGTTTTTCTTTTTTATTTTAACAAGCGATCCATGAAAATTCAATTCACCAAAAATGTTTTAGCTGCCTACCCTGTGCCAGGCACTTTACTAGGCATCAGGATACAAAAATAAAATTGTCTCTACCCTCAAAAAACTTAGAAGCTACTGAAAAAGCATCTTGAGGATCTTTCAGTATACCACTTTTTAAGTGTTCACTATTAATTGCAGAAGAATTCTTATAACATGGTACTTGTTATATGGATTCTTGTGCACCACAGGTCAAATTATGTCCCCAACATTTTTCTCAGGTAAAAGACTGACAAAATCCCTACATAGTAAGCTTTGTGCTATTTACAGACATCAGCATGTAAAAATTAGATTGACCTGCTCATAACCAATGCCATTTTCTTGTAGTGTTACACACTGCAAAAGTTACACACCCCAGAAGAAAAGCTACTACAAATAAAAGTTAAGTTAGGCGTGTATCTCACAAGGATTCAGGGAAACTAATGTCTCTGTTCTGCCTAGTGTCGTGTATTGGTGAATGCTCAATAAGTTTTGGTGACAATAATTATACTCAGTATTTTCTCTTTATGAAATGTTTCAATTGAATTAATTCAAAGAACAGTTCATAGAAATGGTGTCGCAAAGAAAACAAAGAAAAAGCATGAAGTTTAGAATTGGACTTCTATATTTATTTTCTATGATTTTGTGAAGGACTTGAAGGGAAATGTTCAAACCATTTAGAACAGTGGTTCTCAACCTTCCTAATGCCGCGAGCCTTTAATACTCTGCATGTGGGCAGACCTGCCTGGAGACAGATAGAGGAGCGGTGTCTCACTTCCTAAGACCATAAGAAATATGTGTTTTCCGATGGTCTTAGGTGACCCCTGAGACCCCTGTGAAAGGGTCATTTGACCCCCAAAGGGGTCACGACCCACAGGTTGAGAACCACTGATTTAGAAAGTGTTCTTTGGTGTGGTGCCAATGAAGTTGAAACCTTGTTTCTTTCACTAGACCTTTTTGTTTTTCTTTTTCTTTCTCATATAGATGTTGCCTTTATCACAACTGTGACCTTCCTGTGGAAAGTGTCAGCAATCACTGTTGTAAGCTGTCTTCCACTGTACATTCTCAAGTACTTGAAGCGTAAACTTTCCCCACCAAGTTACTCCAAGCTTACCTCATAGAAGGAATTCTCCACCTACAGTCTCATACCCCCCATCCCCCACCCCACCATTGCTACTTCACCTGGGATTGCTTTGGTGCCTCCCATGGCATTTTAAGTGACATCCAGGGTTTGTGATGTACTACTGAAGGAAAAATGAAAAACAAAACAAAAAAATGCAAAACACAAATAGGGAAGGCGACCATCTGCTGTGTAAGTACTGAAAACAAGATAGGCTTTAACTAATAACTCCAAAAGGGGAGAGAACATCCATTTTTGTCTTCTTTTTTTTTCAGTCATTCCAACTTCTTCATTGATTCTAATTTACCTTCTGTTAAAACTGCTGCTGAATTATTTTACTGCTACTGCAAAGGTTTTTTGCTACTGCACTCTTCTATAACTCAGAATGAAAGCTTATTTGATATTATGTAATAATTCTCTCACATTCAAGTTCTTTCCTTGATACTGTTATGTAAAAAAACCCATTCCTACGTAAAGTCTAATAAAGTCTAGAAGCTACAAATGCCATTGTCTGTATTTGCTGCTATATGCTACTCTTGTCAAATGCTGATAAATATGAACTATTTAAATTACCTATGGATCTCTGCCTAGCATAGTACTGCTTCAGGAGCTGTTACCCTCCTTTCTATATTCACCATTCCTCCGTCCTGAAGATACTTACAAGCTTCTGACACCAATGGCCAATTCTCTAAGTGCACATTAAAGCCTAGTAGTACACACTTTAATAGTTCTGTGTGCAATTCTATCACCACTACTCACTTGGGCAGCTAGCTAGACAAAGGCTTTGTTATTCAGCAAATGTTTTAAGCATTTCTGTATATTTTGTACTTGGAAAATGGCACTCAAATACAGCTTCAAGAAACATTTCTACATGTGTTATCCTGTAGATCTTGTGTTAGCTAATGTGTTTCTTACCTTGTAATCTGTTTACTTAGATTACTCAGGTTAAAAATTAGCCACACTCAATTAATGTTATGGTACAATAATCCTGCATCTTCCAAACTGGTAATTTATGTTCTCTATGAGCCAGATCAACCTCTGTTTAATAAGATGTTTGTAATGAGCAAATCAGAAAGATATTATTCTAAATCATTGTACTGTATTGCAGCACATAATAGTTGCTCAGTCTTCACCGCTGTGTATTAAATATTCATCTAGGTCATTTGTTAGATGAAAGAAAAAAAGGTCAGGCTTCTTTATTTAAAAACATGTGTTTTACCTTTCTAGCACCATTATATTGCATTGGGTTGGGTTGGGTTTGTTTTTTTTTTAAACAATAGATGGTTTGGGGTTGTTGGTGTTTTCTGGTTTAGTTTGTTTTTTTAATGTTCTCCAATTTAATTTCTTGTCTAGTGTCTGACATATGTTGTCCTGAAATGTTATGAATTGCTATGTTGAGTAAGTGAAGTTCCTAAAATGGTTATTCATACAGTCATTTCCATCAACAGATTGCCATGGACCTAACTGAATTGATTGCACTCTCATTTAGAGGGGTTTTTTTCCCCGACATATTCTGTTGTATATGCCTCTTTTCTTCAGAGAAGAACGTCATTCATCATAATAAAAAACAATAAAGTTTAATTTCTACTAAATAATGTTATAAATGAATTATGTGTTGAGCTCCAGTAGCATATTTGCTTTTAGTCTAAATGGCCAGATAAGCATGTGACCTTATGTAAAGTTATTTCTTGTATATCCCCACAAGATGTCACTGTTGTGTGTTTTTATAGTGTATGTATAGATATGTGGAAGTTTCTTAGAAACATCTGCACATTTTAGAAATTTCCCAAGCTCATTTCTGTTTTGTTGTTGAAATGTATCACTTAATGGTTTGGGTTGATTTTCACGTCACATTTCCTTTACTTTTTGTCTTTTATCTTTTAAAGTATACTGGTAAAGGCAAGATTAAGATACAGTTTGAATTAGCAGACTGTCAGTCAGAAATAAGGCACACACAATGGTCAATCTGGAAAATGAAAATTACATTCTTGAGAGTTGCCATGCATGTAGCAAAGAGCTGAAACAGGATAGATGGCTCTCCTGTGGAAAAGTTGAAAATGCTGAAGTGGGTCCCTGGTCATTCCCAAAGAGCTGAGTAACATGAAACAATTGGAATAAGTGATCACTTATGATTTTAAGATGTGGAAGATTTTTTTTTTAATTCCAAGATGTGAGAGAGAAAGGGAAAATGGAGGTCTTACTAAAATAAAAATTCTTCTAAAATTAAAAGTCTGTGATTTCATTAACGTAAGTATTTTCTCCACCAATGTAGACCACACCTTAGTTGTCATGTCTTGTGATGGCCAAAAAATTCACTGCCTAGTGATCTACTCTCTGATTATGAGCCTTTCTGAACTTATTGTTTAGCTGGTCCTCTTATGACAGATACACATTTTGTTCAGTTACAGGCAGCTGGTGGTACAGTGGATAGAGCAGTAGGCCTGGAATCAGGATGACCAGGGTTCAAATCCAGCCTCAGATACTTCCTAGCTGCATGCCCCTGGGCAAGTCATTTAACCTCTTTCACTCAGTTTCCTCAAATGTATAATGAGGACTATCATGGCGCCTACTTCCAAAGTTCTTGTGAGGATCAAATGAGATAATGTTTGTAAAAAAGCACCCAGCATATTGCCTGGCTCCATAGTGGGTGCTGTGTAAATGCTTATTTCCTTCTTCTCAGTCTTGTACTCAGAGCAGGACTCTAGATTAATAGAATTTGACATAGCATTTTGCTGACATGCTCTTCAAGGACGCTATCAGAGATATAAGGAGAACTTTATTAAGGCAGCTAGGTATTACAGTGGATAGAATATAGACTCCAAGTAGTCGGAAGGATCTGAGTTCAAATCCTATTTCAGACATTTACTAGTTTGTCTGAGCTGGGGCAAGTTTACCTCTATTTTGCTCAGTTTCCTTATCTGTGGAATAATAGCACCTCCCGCAGTTGTTGTGAAGATCAAATAAGAGAATGTTTGTAAAGCACTTTGCCAAACCTTAAAGCACTATACACATGCCAGCTGTTACTGTTGCTAATGTTGTTTTTTATTATTTTTCGTTTATTATTAATAATGAAATAGGCTAGAAGAAATCAAAATATACTTGATCCAAATCAGAGATTATAACAAACTGAAATTCCTAGTGTGTATTTCTTCCTACTTGGCAAGAATATTTCCAATGAAGGTATCCAATTCCATTTCACATTTCTGCTGTACAAGGCACAGACTCAGGGCAGCTAGAAAAACATACCAAAAAGTAGAAGTTAGCATACAACTAGCAAAGAGAACAGCTAGCTGTTTTTCTGATAAGTTGTGGGATATCCTAAACTTTTTACACTCTTTCAAGTTACAGAGAGCAGCAGTATCATATCATCCTTAGAAACTGTCATGAAGGTTACCACTGTAGGACTTTGCCCAAACTGTTAATGTGAAAATTGGCATACCCTGGTAGAAACATTTCCCAGGGCTGAATTTTCCTTTTCTCCAGAGGGAAGTGTTCTTCCACTTTTCTGACATTAGCCAGTGAAGAATTGCTACTAAGTTGAATTTCATCATCTATTTCATTAAGTCTGTCAGAAGAGCTGTTCAAAGGAAAACCCTGATATTTGAATATCAGCATATGAATGTCAGACTCAGGCCTGGACTAAAACAAGTGGAGAAAATCTCCAAGATATCAAGGCTTTTCTGAGACAACAAATTCTCTCCTCAGTCCTACTCCCCCAGTTCTAAAAAAGCAAGAAAAATTTACTTTGCCCAGCAGTAAAATGCCTGAATAGCTACTGGGATCTGTACAGCCTTGGACTTGTGACTCTGCCCAAGGACACCATAAGCTATAGTCCAAGTAGGGGGTAAATGGCCATTTTACTAGGAAGTAAAAATTATGAAAGTTTAATCCCCAAGTTAGATGCCTGAAATGTATTAAGCTTGGTGGCAGCCATTAAAGGGAACACAGATGATAGACTACAGGCAGGTCTACCTGCTCGAAGGCACAGCACTCCAAGCTCAATTGTACATACATCAACTACTGCTTTATTTTTAGGCACAACAGAAAATGTTGGGTTTTGCTCTAGAAAACCTTTGGTTGAGAATCTGTTGACTTTACACACCCCATTCTTTGGATACTCAGTTCACAATCCAGTCTCTTTTGTGTTTAAGTGGGATAAGGAATTCCAGGAAGAGGATTCACTGTCTTGGTCTTCATGCTTGTCACATGAAAGCAAAGATCTGGGAGCCAATGATGAACTCTCAGTTCTGGTGAGATTATAGAACTGAGCGGGGAGGTTAATGGGGAGGAGGGCAGTTGTTCAATCTAGAAGGTTCACAATAATAAGAATGCCCAACACTTGGATAGTATTATTTTTCATAGCACTTCACAACAAGCCTATAAGGGCAGGACTTCTTCCCATTTTACTGATGAGACAGTCTCAGAAAGGTTGAGTGGTTTGCCCAAACCATACAGAGATAGAAAGTAGGACTAGATCAAGTCCATTTTTCCGTTCCACCACTCTGGCAGGGAAATGGCTTAAATAAACCCTCCAAGTCCTTCACTGTCCAATTTGAGAGACTTATTTTCTCCACCTTTCTTACCAAAATGAGATTTCATGATTCCCAAAGCGCTACTTTCAAGGTGGGCCTAAGTCAAGGGGAACGAGAGAGAGACAGAGCAAGCTCATCCGTGGTCATTTCAGTGGCACCTATAACTTCCATCCCACTTCTCCCTAAGCCCTTCTCTTCCGTCTGAATGGTCCCTGATTTATTATAACCACCCTTGCTTTTTCTTTACCTTACTTTTTCTGGCTAATAGCATTTTATGTGTACTTTCAATAATCCTAAACACAAGCTGGAGATAAGGAATGTCTACCATTTTATATGTAACCCACGTGTTGATTGAAGACAGACTAGAATTTAATCTGGGAGACGATAATAACATCAGACTCTCTATGACTCATACCCTTAGCCCAGTGTTCCCCTGAGAACATCTGACTTTGGCTCATATCTAGTTCTCATCTAGGTGTCTTCCCTTCCCTTCCCAGTACCAAGCTAATAAGACACAAAATATAGGACAAGTTTATCACACAGCAAAGGATACAAAATGGATTCATCCCAAGCCCGTGTATAGTACAGAAACATTTTCCTTCTAGTGAGCCCCACCTTCCTCAGGGACCTTCACAATCACTACAGGCTTATAAGGGCACCTTGGTTTGAACTACCCTCCCCAAGCAGCAGAAAAAGAACTTGGGAGTCCATACAATCATAGGTTTAGCTCTAGAAGGGGCCTTAAAGGTCATCTACTCCAACATCCTCATTTTCAGTACATAGGTAGATAGGCCATTCTGGCGTTAAGACCCTCCTAAGCTAAAAAAAGTACTTGGGTTGTCAGAGAATTTAGTTTTCCTCCTCAGTCTTCCTTCATGCTGCAGATTCCCCATGACTCAGGTTTGCTCCTCTAATATAGCTCTCTGCTATACTGTCCTCAGCTCTGCCTCCTACAGCTCCTTGTCATGATCCAACTCAATCTACCTCTGCTAATATTACTGTCAGACTCTACTCTCTATAACTGCTGTCTTCCCACAACCTGGGGATATAGGAGAGGGGAGGAATGTTGGGTTTTTTTTTAGGATACCAGTTATGCCAACATGTTCTGGAGCATGTTGCAACTCAAACGTTGGTCAGGCCCATAGCACCACCTTCTAGAGGGCATACAAAAAGATCCCTTTTTTGTATGTAGTTGTAAAGGCATGCACCTTTGCCTTTTTCCATGGAAAATCCAAAGCCCCTTACTCTTAGCTAATTTAGGGTCACTAGCCTGCAGCACAGTATCTCCTTAGTCTGAGACCAGGGGCAGAACAAATCATACCCCTTCCCATTTATGCTCCTAACTTTTATCTTGCTATCCAATCCCCACTCCAGTATATATAAGCCTCAAGCAAGCGCTAGAAACTTTAGAAGGGAGGGTCAAAATAATTGGCTCCTGTGCCGTCCTCCAAAGTCTCTAACACGGTGACAAAAGTCCAGAAAGAGCAAAATAGTTTACCAACAGGGTCATCAAATTAGAGTTCTTGACATACCTTTGTTTCCCTAGCCCCTGTGTTCTCATACCAGTCTTAGCCTGTGTGTTACATGTGTGTGAATTTATATATTAACTCAAAGGTTTTCTACAAATATGGTTTGTTTTGGTTTTATAAATCTAGTAGTCATTCTTATTATGAAATCTTTCCTAGTTATGAATGAATAATCCAGAATCCTCTTCTGCTTTACTTTTCATAGGGTTGTAAGATATGCATCTTACAGGGACTTTTTAGCATGTTAGCCACCATTCAGTTCAACAGTGATTAAGTACATATGATGCTCATCTTCTTATCCAAATAATAGCTAATCAAATGACTTGGAAATTAATCAAGGAATTTTCAAGAGCATCACTTTCCTTTTTGTGGAATATACTGGAGTGTGCTCCTGAATGTTGTAAGCTCAGTTCTGCAGCCTTCAAAGAGCCAAACCTGCATTAAAAACAGCTTTTTCTACAGCTTAAAAACATACACTTTCAGGTACTCTCTTAAACAGGCCTAATCCAAGCTAACAGTTGTCTTGGACACAGTTCTCTGAGCTTTACATAAGGAGAATGTTGGAACAGTGCGAAGTACACTAACTTGGGAGTAAAAGAACTTTCCTCTGCTTACTAGCTGTGTGACCATGGGCAAGTCACTTGACCTCCTTTAGCCTCAGTTTCCTTGCCTGTAAAATGAGGGGGGTGAGACTAAATTGCTTCTGAGGTCCCTTCCCATGCATAATGAGAAGGACATCAAACTTGTTGAAAGCCCTGGGTCCCAGTCCCTTCTCTTCGTAGATGAGGGGGACAAATCAGTTAACAACTCACCCGTAAAATGAAAGTGTTAGGCTAGGTGATCTCTACATTGAGCCATATGTTCTGTGATTCTTTACTTACCATGTACTTTTTTCTATATGTATCTCGTGTCCTGGGGCATAGTGAGAGACAAGGAGGTGAGTAAGTGGGAAATCAGTAGGTGTTGGAAGGAGGAGAACCCACACAAAGAGCCCAGGTGGGGCTGTGAGGAGTGATTCAGATACTGGCATTCTCCCTTCTGACCTAACTATGAATTAGCCAGACGATACAATGCAACATAAAATCAGTACCATGCCCTTTCCTACTTAATTTTGGTGTTTGGTTTGGTTTGGTTTTGTTTTTAATTCCTCTCCAGCCCTGCCAGGGAGTTATACTTGGGGCTAGGGGCAGGGAAGGTGGGGGAGTCTTTTTATTTGTTTGGGTTTATTGTAATCATAGGTATATTAGCCCCACCCCCACTCTCCTGGCTAATTGCCATCTCTAGCTACATTCCATCTCATGAAGGGCCCCCAGTTGTTTCAAGAAGGCTGCTGTAAAACAAGATAAACAAACCAACCCCCTTTCTTCGGCTTTTTATCTGCCAATCCTTCCTGCTCCCCTCCACCACCCCACTTAGGAAAGTTTCTATCTGATGGAGCTGCTGCCCTGGGGTTTGCTTCATTGAACTGCCACTCCAGACAGGGCTGCAGGTGATGGAGCCCTCCACCAGCACTTGTGGAGAGAAGATACTAAAGTGTCTTCAACACATTGACCCCCTGTAGGGGGGAAAATTTAGTATTGGTGAATCCAGACAACACAGCTGGAACATTTTATGTAAACAAACTGGGGTGCAATATCTTTAGCTCAGTGTCAAAAAAAGCATAGGAGACTTCTGCATAAACAAAGCATTTTCTGAACACAACCCATCCCCAGCCTTGGCAGCAGTCAGGCAGATGTCCCCAGCAGGGACCACCACTACCTTTGAACATGCTTAACCAGTTGTAACGCCATGCACAAGCAGATTCCCAAAAGAATGCAACTGTGAACAGCTTTTAAGGTTCAGATTACACAGTGTAGTGGACACTCCATTTATTCCATTACAAATCAAGGCAAACATTCACAACAAATCATAATATAATATTCAC
>CM053587.1:205160064-205206361 GCA_028646515.1 Pseudochirops corinnae
ATGCACAAGCAGATTCCCAAAAGAATGCAACTGTGAACAGCTTTTAAGGTTCAGATTACACAGTGTAGTGGACACTCCATTTATTCCATTACAAATCAAGGCAAACATTCACAACAAATCATAATATAATATTCACAACATTACATCTTATCACAGAAAATCACAATATAGTGTTCACAACAGCTTTACATTAGAATGGCCACACAGTTTTCATTACACTGGCCACAATATTTAGAACAAAGAACAAAAGAATAATCATCTGGTTTTCATTCAATCAATTCAAAATACAATAATCAATCTTCCACTCATGGGGCAAATCAATAACTTAATCATTTATCTAGCAATCAGTCACTAAGTATCATTAATCACAAGATATAATCATTAGAAAAATCACACAAACCCTCCACCCCTCAGTGTCCAGCAAACCTCAGTTTCATCCAGGGGGAGGCCTTTTCTTCATCTTGACTTGGGGTGGTCTCTCTGATTCCCTGGAGCCCCTTCCATGGTCCCAGCTCCTTCCTGAATCCACCAAACAGTCACCTGGATTCAGGGGAAGAGAGCTCCCAGGTTCTCATCCAGTCCTCAGAGGTAGACAGCTCCCAGGTCCTTGTCCAGTCCTCCATGCAGTCCCTGGCACACACCAAAGTTCACAGGGTCCAGCTCATCTCAAACCCTTCACCACTTCTGTTGCTGGGATCTCAAAGATCAGCCAAGCCATGAACCGACAGAGGCTTATTCTGGTCATGCTTCTTCAGTCCTCTAGCAGTTCAGCTGGCCCTAGGACCCAGGAGAAATCTCGGCCTTCCAGGCGGCTTTCACCAGATTCTGGTCTCAGGAAAACTCCAACTCAATTCTCAGTCAGCTTTCAGATGCTGGAAGATAAACTCTCTCTCTCTCTCTCTCTCTCTCTCTGTCTCTCTGTCTCTCTGTCTCTCTGTCTCTGTCTCTCTGTCTCTCTGTCTCTGTCTCTCTCTTCCTCTCTCTCTCTCTCTCTTTCTCTCTCCCTCTCTATCTATCTATCTGAAGAAAACTCCAACTCAGTTCTTCAGTCCAGCAGCCTAGCTCCCAGATGCTGGGACAATCCTGTTTCCTCCAACAGGAGCCACCCGGAGGAAGATTCCCAATTCTGTCTCTCTGTCTCTAGAACTCTTCTTATATACTCACACTGGCCTCCTGTCTCAGCCAATCCTCTCCTGCCACATCAGGACAGGAGAAGAGCTCACACCTTCCGTACTTAGCCCTAAATTACTAAGTGCTAAGTATCTGCTAAATTGATTGCTGTTACACTAGTGCTTAGTGAAATCCTCCTCAAATGGAGAATTTTCATACAAGCCCAGTTTCCCATAGCCTCCTTCCAAAATATACACTGGGCTAAAAACATCACAATCCCTGACTTAGAGGGGTCACAGAGACCAAAGAAACTTGAACATGAGACTCACTCCAGTGCTGACTCTTCTGAAACAGCAGATGGTATGGAAAGAATGCCAGACTTGAAGCTGAAAGACCTAGGTTTGAATCTTGGCACTGACACTGGGTCTGCTAGGTTGCAAAGTGGATGGAGTGCTGGGCTTAGAGTCAGGAAGACTCAGCTTCATGAATTCAAATCCAGCCTCAGATACTGGCAGTGTGACCCTGGGCATGTCACTACCCTGTTTGCCTCAGTTTCCTGAGATGTAAAATGAGCTGGGGATGGAGATAGCAAACCACTCCACTAGCTTTGCCAAGAAAATCCCAAATGGGGTCATGGACATGACTGAAAACAACAACAACCAAGAGGAACTTGCCACTGGGACATGACTAATAAACAATTGAACTGGCTGTAACTGTGATCCTGGGCAAGTCATTTACTCTCTCTGAGCTTGAGATTCCCTGTCTCTTAAAATGAGGATGATGACACTTGTACTTACCTACCTCACGGGGTTGTGGGGAGCAAGGCAATTTTTTCAAACTGTAAAATACTGTAACAGTGAGTTGGCATCATCGCTTAGCACCAACCGTAATTCAACTGAGACAGATTAGAAGTTTCCCGAACACTCAGTGCTTTGTGATGTGAAAGAGTTGAGATAGATTTTATAAGGTTTATGAAAAACTATCCAGAGTGACTTACCTGAAATCTGCCTTAATTCTTTGATGACCATGTATTTGCCATTAAGTTATATAATTCTAGCTTTAGAACTGGAAAAACATAGGAGGCCAGTGCATAGATGTAGTGATGTCCTTTTCAATATCTCATTTATATCCTCACTTGGCAGATGTATTTGAATTTCTCAAGAATATGTTTGAATAAAGCTGCAGGAACCAAAAACTGTCACTATTTGCACCTGCGTAGAAAAACTTTTGATAAGAAATAGAGTCATTATAATTCCTTGCCTTCATAAAAGAAATATGGGCTGCCTAGAATTCTAATTTATGTATATGCAACAATACTTCTACATTCATATGTACTAAAGACTGAAGGTGATTCGTGTCAGTTTTCTAGAAAACTGAAGACGGTTCCTTTAACAGATAGAAATCATTTCTGAACAAATGGTCAAAAGATGTTAATAAAGTACATAAGAAATATAAATAATCAATATCCATATGAATGATCCAAATCACTAATAATAGAAACACAAATTAAAACTAATCTGAGGTTTCCCCCCACACCCACTAAGTTGGCAAAGATAAAACAAAAACTGATAATGTCGAAAGGGCATACAGAATTCTGCTGGTCGAACTGTGAGTTGGACCAACCACTCTGGAGAACAATTTAGAGTCATGAAAAAAGTCACCAAATTGTTCATACCTTTTAGTCCAATGACTCCAGTACCGGAATTCACCCTAAGGAGACCAGTGATAGATAGAAAGAGCTCTTACGAGACAACGAGGCTGAGACCCATAATCTTGATCACTCCAAAGAGAAATGAAAATCCATCACTTAAAGGGTGAGGAAGTGCCAGGCCAAGAATACTGCTGTTTCACTGCTCCCCATGGCAGCAGTGTCCAGTAGGTTCTCTCTTCCAAATGAGAGAATGATGTAGGAAATTGTGCTCATCAAGAAAACAGTAAAAATCTTGTCTATGAAACTATTTTCAATTAAGGAAAAATTCCACCACACTGTAAACGAGATTCTAATCACTGCCTCTAGTTATGAGGAAGAGTGGATGATATCAAGTATTTGTGCCTTGAGTATAATTTTTTTTAATGAACAAACCAGCAGTCTTTGTGCCAGTTTGTGAATGAAAGGTGAGACAATTACAAAGTTGTCCAATGGAAGTCTGGCTCCACAAAAACAACAGCAACAACAACAAAAACCATTAGGTACAGAAACAGAGTCAACAAGCACACTCATTTCCTTGATGTGAAAGGGATCGACACTCTTGAAGGGAATAATTTGCCACAGCAGTTCTCAATGCAAACATGAAAATGGGGACTAGTAAATGATCCAATAGATCACTTCCGAGTAACCCCCAGGACTTCCCCATACCTGTAAAGCAAATGAGTAAGTGGTTCCTAACTGACCCTGAGCACCCAGGATCTATGGCAGTATGGTGTCCATTATACATATGAAGGCCCAAAAAGATATAAAGAGACTTGGGGGAAGGAGGAGACCCTTTTTTTTTTTTTTTTTTTTACCAATATTTCCCATTGTGGAATTGGTTTATTTCCTACTGAGCCTAATGTATGAATTGTGCAGCTTTGTCAGCTTAAAGATGTGGGATGTTCTTTGGCTTAACCAATAGAGAATATGGCAGTGGTTTTAGTTCTTGAAAGATAAGCTGATCTGGGTTGAAATGATGAGGAAGAGTAGGAGGAGTATATGATGGTGATGACAATAATAATAATAGTACCTGTCATTATCCTCCACTTTAGAAGTGCAAAACAATCTTAAATATTAAATTATATATCAAATCTCATTTGAACTTTGCCAAAACCCTGTGAGGTATAAGTACTACTAACAATATTATTCCCATTTGACAGATAAGGAAACAGAGGCTCAGAGAGGTTGTACAACTTGCCCAGGGTCACAGAGCTAATAAAGCATGCAGGATTTGAAGTCAGAGGATCTGAGTTCAAATCCCAGCCATTCCATTTTCTGTATGACCTTGGGCACATCACTGTGGATGAGAAGGTGGGGCTAGATGGCCTCTAAGGGTTCCTTCTGACTCAGAATCTATCATTTTGTGATCCTAGAAGCCTCAAAGGGGAAACCAAGCTCACAATGTGAAACAGGGTCACGAAAAGTCAGACACAACTGAGAAAAAACCAAACAATGAAATATCCTATTTGTACATAGTTGTGAACATGTTGTCTCCTCCGTTAAACTATAAGCTCTTAAAGGCAAGGATTTTTTATTTTCATCCCTAGCCCTTCAGCACAATATCTGACATGTTTTGTGGTTGTTCAGTTATGTCTGACTCTTTGTGACCCCCTTTGGCGTTTTCTTGGCAGACGCAGGAGCAGTTTGCCATTTCCTTCTCCAGCTCATTTTACAGATGAGAGACTGTGGCAAACAGTTAAAGTGACTTGCCCAGGGTCACTCAGCTAGGAAGTGTCTGAGGTCAGATTTGAACTCAGGAAGATGAGTCTCCCTGATTCCAAGCCCAGCACTCTATCCACTGCACCTCCTGGCTGCCCTACCTGACAGACACATAGAAGGCACTTAATAAATGCTACTTGATTGCCTGAATATTCACTCCCAGGCTCCTACTACTATACTACGTGACAAGACTTAGGACTTCCTCTAGACACAGAGTTATCATAGCTCTATCTTGAGCATTAGCTGCAGAACATGAAATACAAACAAACAAAACCTAAGAGTGATGAGCCAGATATGTCGGGTGTTTCCTTATATTTACTTGCTTTATTTGATCTTTCTACATAACCATTAAACCTTCTGTTCTGGTGGTGATTTACCAAAGTCAAGGTTCTTTCCTGGACACATTAGACATCACATAATTTTAGACCTAGGAGAGACCTCAGAGATCACCAAGTCCAGCTTCATTGTTTTATGGATAAAGAAAGGGAGGCAGGGCGGCTAGGTGACACAGTGAATAGAGCACTGGACTTGGAGTCAGGAGGACCTGATTTCATATCCGGTCTCAAACACTTAACCCTTACTAGCCGTGTGACTTTGGGCAAGTCACTTAACCCCAATTGCCCTGCCTGCTCCCTCAACAAAGCCAAAAAAAAAAGAAAGAAAGAAAGAAAGGAAGGAAGGAAGGAAGGAAGGAAGGAAGGAAGGAAGGAAGGAAGAAAGAAAGAAAAAGAAAGAAAGAAAGAAAGAAAGAAAGAAAGAAAGAAAGAAAGAAAGAAAGAAAGAAAGAAAGAAAGAAAGAAAAAGAAAGAAAGAAAGAAATGGAGGCAGAGAAGTTGTGACTTGACCAATGACCTAGCAAATCAATGGTAGGAAGTTGGGTCCAATAAATTGTTTCTTTAGTTATTTCCCTTACATTTGAGCAATCTTGCTCACATAATAGAAATATCTCTGTAATTTTTTTTTACTTCCCACTAGGACAAACTATAATAAGGTAGTCCTTCTAAATAGATCACCAGCAAATATGATCATTATTACAGAATTCTCTTATTCAAATCTCTCAGTAACTAAAAAATATTACTGAGAGGCACTCATACGCAAAGAGGAACTTCTACACCAACATTATTACCTTGATTATCCAACTGAGAGAAAGATCTTCCTATTACTCTTTTTTTTTAAATCATCAACGAACACAAACGTTCCAAAAGACAAAGATCAGGGAGAGGACTGTATGTGAAACTGTACTTCTGTTATATACAGTTTGGATTTTTTATTTTAAGGAAAATAAATTTAACAAGGTAGTAACAGTCTTACTCTATGTCACTTCTGCCCTTCATTTTTTTTTTTTGCTTTTTTTGGGGGGGGCAATTGGGGTTAAGTGACTTGCCCAAGGTCACATGGCTAGTAAGTGTGTAAAGTGTCTGAGGTCAGATTTGAACTCAGGTCCTCCTGACTTCAGGGCCGATGCTCTATTCGCTGCAGCACCTACCTGCCCCTGGTGTTTTAAAATGCATAAAATACATAGGATTACAAAGGAAGACAGTTATGCTTTTTAAACTCAATGATCCAAGATTAGTAACTTCTGGTTTCAAAAGTTTGAATTTGGGAAGAAAGAGCAGATGTTCTAGCCTCAGCCATAAGTGATAAGTGGAGAGATCAACTGTCCAAACACCCCAATAGTCCCTCTGTCCGAGGTTTCACCACACTGTCTCAATACAGAGGTGGGGGGAAATATTCTCTCTTGGCTCTGAAATTGGCCCTTCTCATAGCTTCCTACCAAAACCAGAATTTCACCTCAGTATGCCAGGATACTGACAACACTGATTCTTTGTCTTCCTATTCTCTCCCTGGAAAGCTGATTCTCAGCTGGGTGTTGTTCTTCCAAATTGCCACCTGCCCTTGGAGAATCTGGCATTCATCACCAAGATTGCTTTCACATAGATTCACTTTGCCAGAGTCACTATTTTCCCCTCAAGCTGAAGACAATGTATCTTCCTTGATATTTCTGCTCTTTTGCCTTTGGAGGATCAAGTTCTCAAAGAGGACCATGGCATCAGGGAAATACTGCCATGATTTGCAAGAATTGGATTTTAGTGAGGAAAGACTGTGCAAAGTCACCAGTCTCACTTTCTCCTCTGGAGCCATCTGGTTCCAGTGGCAAGATGCATGAGGATGATTGGAGATGGCCCAGGATGCCATGGAGGACTTTGGTCTTTTCAAGCTAAGGTCTTTAACAGGTCTCAATTTGACTGAGGTAAGGCCCACTCAGTGATTAAATCTAGATAAGAAATGAGGCAAAGAGTGACCTCTTTAAAGGGAAACAGTGTATAGAATCAGGGATTCCATATTGTGGATTTCAGTGCAGGCATACTATTGGAATCAATTACCTCAAAGGTAGTAGGAACGTTCTGACTCTTAAGAATTCTGTAATTCTGAGTCCCTTCTAACTGAGCTATCTCCTTCTCAACAAGCCTTGGCCCTCCCAGAAAGAAACCAGTTGATCAGTTGCCAAGCATTTATGAAAAGTTTCCTATGTGCCAAGCACATTAGTGCCAGGATATAAGAGAATACAATTGATGCCCTGTCCTCAAGGAGTTCACATTCGAATGGAGAAGACAAGGTGTGAATATCCAGGAACATAAAAGATATATAATTGAATGCACATAACACACATATGTATACTGTAAATCTATGTATATATACACACATATACATGTGTGTGAATATATGTGAGTGTACATGTATGTGTGTATACATACATATACATATATAGTATGTCTCTGTATGTGTGTATGTGTATATATACATCTATCTGTATCTACCTATATATCTATATCTATCTATATATCCATCTATATCTATATCTGTATCTATATCTATATCTATATATGCTACCAAAGTCCTTCAGCCTATAGAGGGAAACATCTGTGTCTCATCTAAAAGCAGCAACAGAGAGCATTCACTTCATGCAAAAGCAGAGATGACAGAAAGAACCACAATTGGAACAAATCACGGAAGGTTCCCTTTCCCACTCTCTCTTGAACTTTTCCACCAATACCTTCCTTCCTTCAGTAAGGCCCATCTATGTGTCAAAAGTTCACTTTCATTGTCTCCTCATCTGCCCTTGGAAAGTCATGTTATTCCTCCCTTGCTTGGAGCTCAGTCATCTCTCGAACTTTTCCACCTTCTCAGTAGCTACCTTGGCACACTAACCCCCCTCCTCCCACAGGACCTTCTTCATCCCCACGTCCCCCTCCCTTTTCTCCCCTTTTCCAGCTCCCTTTATTATACATTGTCTTCCCTCTTTAGAATGGAAGCTTCTTGGGGGTGTGGACAATCTCATTTCCTTGTTTGTGTTATCTCCAGCTCTTGATACTGTTCCTGCATTAATGAATGCCTTTTCCATCTACCTACTGACTCCAAAAGGGCTGCTGTGAGGATCAAAAAAGAAAACAGATGTAAACCTGTTTTAAAACTATGAAACATGATAGAGGACCATGGGGTTTAGAACTCGGAGGGACCCTAGAGATCTAGTCCAAACCCCTCATTTTATATATGTGATGGGACTAACAGTTGCATGTGTAGGGATTGCTGCCTGCTTGGTGGCCTCACTTCTGAAAGTTCTCTTTGCTTCCCTCTAAATTTTCTTATGTTCTCTGCTGTGCACTTTTTACTTTCTTCTTTTTTTTCCACCTTCTCTCTTCCCTTCCCTCAAGAAGGCTATAATTAAGCTCAGTTCTATGTGTGTGTATATGTATGCATGTATGCATGTATGCATGCATGTTGGTTTGTATGTATAAAACATGTATGTATCTATATACACATAAGAATATATACGTACATATACTGCCACATATATATATTTAGATATCTGTAATAATACTTATATATAGACATATACATTCATATGCATCTATGTGAGACCATACTACACTTATTTGTCCTCTGTTTCTCTGAGGGTGGATAAAATCTTTCTTCGTAAGTCCAAGCCTCCATATTTTTCTCTATCCTCCAAATCATCATTTCCTACATCACAGTAATATTCCAACCTTATACTGTCTAGTTATTTTAAATTGTTTAAAACAATATTGATTAGTATAGCTGACATATAGTGCAGTTTTCCTATTTTTCTCTTTTGATTAAATGTTGTAACTTTAATTTTGTCTGAGATCATGATTACTATCCTTGCTTTTTGCCCCTCTAATACATTCTACTTCTGATCTTTATTTATGTTTGTGTATTTCTCTTATTTCTGAAGTTTTCAATGATATATATGAAAGAGGCACTCCAACTATTCTGAGCATGTGTAGGTAATGCAGGTATGTGACTGCCTCCTGTTCCCACAATATGGTGAATAAAGTTCTTTTATTTAACTGCTGAACTGGAATTGTGTGTAAAAAAACACAAACAGGCCAAAATGCTCTATCTCTTTTCCAATATTTGGGTAGATTTCCCTAAAAATTTCTTGAAATATTATGTTTAGGCTCATTTTTATTTTTCTTTTTTTGTCATGGCTTTCAGATACTCCAATGTTTCTTAAACTTATCTCTCCTTGAAAAAGGAGATTTGCTATGATAGACTTTACATTTTCTTCCAATTTTTTTAGTCGTTTCACTTTGTCTCATGAAATCACAGTCTTGTTTGGATCTACTTTTGCACCTCTCTCTTAATACAATGTCCACAGCTCCCATTTCTTTTCCAATTTTTTTCTTCTACTACTCTAATTTCATTTATAAAAACATTCTTAACTCACTAAAAAAAAAAAACCAAGAAAAACAAACAAACAAAACCTTCCCTTCTAGAAAATCTAATTGAATTTATGCCCCAGCAGTGTTTTTCTTTGAGGCTTTGCATATAGATGTTTTGGAGTCATTTTCTTCTTCTAGATTTTTGTCTTGAACTTCCTTATCACCATAACAGTTTTTTATGGTGGGGTTCATTTGTATTCTTCCAGCCTACTTCTTCACTTTGGACTTTTCTGGTCATCCAGATCTATAGCCTGCCACTGGACCCAGATGAATCCAGACGAGAAAGTGAAGCTAGTGATTTTACACAGCCTTACTCACTTATATCCAATTCACTTGCAAGTCAGGGCATCACCTTCCTGATATCATAATCCTCTTCAAGAATAAAGGATAAATAGCAACAAGGTTCTATACACTTCTGGGGAGAATATTTAGACTAAGTTTCTGTCTTCTTTTCTCCTTCTACTGCTTATGGGGGTTTTTGATATTGTCCTATTCTAGGATCTCAGGGACAGCTGAGGCTAGGTATGTGCAAGCTTTCAGGGCTCCCAAAGTGGCCCGATCCATGGCAAAGTCTGGTTACTGCCCTCCTAAACTGAACTCTGCAAATTCCTAATCTTGGTTTGGATCCAAGCAACTATGAAAACTATGTGGCATAGTGGATTGAGGGTGGGGCCTATAGTCAGGAAGATCCTGAGTTCAAATATGGCCTCGGACAATTACTAGCTGGGTGATTCTGGACAAGTAATTTCACCCTGTTTGCTTCAATTTCCTCATCATAAAATGAGCCAGAAAAGGAAATGGCAAACTACTCCAGTATCTTTGCCAAGAAAACCCCAAATGGGATCATAGACAGTCAGGCATGACTGAAATGACGGAACAATAACAACAACAAACATCTTGCTGCTGCTAGGAAGTTTCAGTAAATGGTGTTGGACTAAAACACTATCAGTCAGCTGGGAATCTGCTTGTTCAGAGTATCAGAGCCATATGCTCCCTTTTGTTCTGGGATTCCTGCGCTGCTTATTCCACTGGACTAGAAGTTGGAATTGAGTCACCATTACTCTGCTCCTGGAGGTCAGAAGAGTAAGCTCCTAATAGATTCTGAACTTGCTCTGTGCTCATTACACAATCCAGTGCCCAGGATTGCTCCTTATCCTTGGACCTCTAGAGGCAGGATCCCTCCTCAGAGTCCTCCCTGGATTCTGGGGCCCAGAGTAGATGGATAGTGAGCAGCAGAGATGCAGTTGGCTCCTATTCCTGAACCTTGTACAGGGTTAGGCCCATCTGTGCTCATCTGGCACCTTTTCTTGCCCTGATGCGCTCTTCATGTACTGGAACGTTCCATGTGGCCATTTCTGGATAGATCCCACCCCCAATGTCCACAGACTTCTTTGTGTCATTTTGTAGACTTAGGGTCAATAAATAATTCATTATGATTTTTTTTCCCTTGAATTTCATGATCCGGATTTAGTCTGGTATTGTTTTCCAGATCTGTGAAGAGAAGTGGTGGGACAGATAGAGCTTATCTCTACTTTCTTCAGGCTACTTTTCCATCCTGAATCTCAATGAAATTTCTAACTGGGGGGTAATTAAGCCCCCCAAAAAACATATATGTATATATAATAAAAAGATTTATACATGTATACACACATATGTACATACATACACACCATACACATAAGATAAACATACATATCTATCTACCTATCTTTCTATCTTTTTGGAAATGGGATCTATCCAGGAATAGCCACATGGAGCATTGAAGAACATGTTTCTGTCCAGTAGAATATAAGTTTCTTGAAGGCAAAAACTGTTTCATTTTTGTCTTTCTATTCCTAACACCAATTACAGTGTTTGGTACATAAAAGGACTTAATAAACACTAGTTAAATTAAATTCAATTGAACTAAACATTCTATAACCAATTAACTCGTTAGCACCTAACATCATTGTAATTGAAAAATCCCAAGTGACACTTCGCATGGTCTATCTCATGTATAACATAGAGTCCTGAAACTGACAAGTGAAATTTAATAAAAAGGTAAACCAAGGCATGTTTCTCTAAGCAAGATAACATTTAACAAAATGTTAAACAATGTTAACAAACAATGTTAATTAATGTTAATGTTAACAAACAGGACACGAACCTGAGAATAAGATGGGTCAATGGTTGCCTCAGTTTCTAGCCAAAGAACCTGAGCAAATGGATAGCTCTCCTTTTGTAGGTTTTGAGGAACAAAAAACAAAGAATAGAACAGGATAGGTGACATTATGGGGTTGATTACAACATGACTGGTTAAACAGCTAAGGCATGGGAAATAATTTGATTTGTTGGAAGTTGGAAATGAGGGGCTAGCAATGTCCCCCTTCCTTCCCTCCAGGGACTAAGAAAGGTTCATTGCTTGAATCCACCTGAAAGGTGAAAAAGAATGACCTAGACTTCTTTGGACAGCAAACCAGACATCCTTGAAGGATAACTTGGTGGAGTAAAGATACAAGACCCAACTTCCACCAAGGATAGCAGAATTTCTTGAGGCAAGAACAGAACAGTGATTAGAAAAGAAACTGAATTTCCAAACTTAATCTGTTACAGACTAGCTGAATTCTGAACTAGGTTCATGGCTCAAACTGTTAGGGCAAAATCAATTGATTATAAATATGATCAATTAAATATTAATTGATATAATAAATATAATCAATATGATTGATAATAAATATGATCAATTAAAAAATGATACAGAACTCTCCCATAAAGCATAGTTTCTTAAAAAACAAAAAGACCAGTAAAACAGCAATTTTTTAAAAATTTAGACTATATTTATAGGCCAGTGCTTGTTTGTAGGCCAGTATAGACTACCTGGAAATAAAATTTGTCTTAAACCCCTAGAATACCCTGAGATGAGCCTGGTAACTGTTTCATTAAACCCAATATAAATACCACTCTTCCTTGCATTTTTTTTTCTACATTTCTGTCTAGATTTATCAGATTTTCCTAAGGGTTGCATCTAGATATTTAAAATATAGCAATAGATAATTTATTGTGGAACTTTTGTGTATGGTTATGACAGATTAGGCAATCTGCTCTCAGGCCTACTTAAAGTTGCCATTTCTTCTAACCCTGCCCCCTCCACCTCATTGACATAGAGATAATGGGTGTGGAAGGGTAGAATGTTGTTTGTCCTTGTTCTCAAAGAGGACCATGACATCATGGAATTGATTCCGTACTAGTGAATTGGATTTAAATGGTACAGAGACACCAGTCTCACTTTCTCCTCCAGAGTCACATGGAACCAGTGGCAAGATACACATCAGGACAGTGCAGGGGAGGGATAGGACAGCACTTCACTGTTTCCCTTAGGTCTTTCCAAAGACCAGCCAAAAGCATTAACACTGACTGAGATGGGCAAGAGGGTCCTCAGGCCATGATCTTCCCCACCTGGGCCTCATGTGGCTCATGAACACATGACCCTACTGGCTTTTCTTTCCCTTTCGTGTTTATTCGCTAATCATAGATGAAAGAGAATTGAAAATGGAAGGTAGCCTCAAAAGGTCAAATGGCGCATCAGAGGTCCAGCAGCAAGGCCTGGAACAGAGCTAACCCCAAGTATCAAACTGCTTGACCCACAAGTGAGTGACTCGTCCACCAACTATGCCACACCTGGAACTGAACTCAGTGGAGGAACGTTTTATAGTAACCGTTTTACATCTGAACCTATTTTACCAGGGATCAAGATAGCAGAAAGAAGTGTAGCTGCCTCTGGGGACCCAACCTGTCAGCTGAGAGAGTAATTCCAGAGTTTTGCTACATATAAGTGGAAACTAAGACCCAGAGAAAGCAAGTGATCAGTCCAAGTTTGAGCACCCAAGAACAGAGCTGGAAGCTGGAAGCTGGAATGCTGGTGCTCTTTCCACTATTATAATAACAAGCCTGTATTCATATAGCATGGTTTCCAAAGTACCTTACTTGTCTTACCTCATTTGATTACAACAACCTTGTGAGGTGGGTGCTATAATTACCTCCATATACAGATTAAAAAGATGAGGCTTAGATGGGTTAAGTGATTTGCAACTTATTGGGGTCGCAGAGAGAGGTTTCAAGATAGGATTGGAATGAAGGTCTTTCCTGACTTCTAGTTGTCTACTACACCATATGCACCGAGGTAGCAGACTTGGAGCCAGGAAAATCGGAGTTCAAATTCTGCCTCGGACCCTTAAGAGCTGTGTGACCCTTGGCAAGTCACTTAACCTCAGTTTCCTCATCTATAAAATGGAGGTAATAGCATGATCTCATAAGGTTGTAGTAAGAATCAAATGAGGATGTGCAAAGCGTTTTGCAAACTTTAAAGTGTCCTGTAAATGCTATTATTATTATTATTCTTCTCCTAACATTTTTTACCCTCTTATTTAACAATTTTAATGCAACTGAATTTGCATCTCTCTCCATGAATATTTTTTCCCCCAGATCCAATCCCAAAAGCTTGACACCACTTTCCAGTGCTCCCATTTCACAGTAGGGACAGAGAGTCTGTCAGGTGAATCCCAGAAAAGCAAACCAATGGGCTTTTCCATGGACCTTTGAGTTACAAGTTGTGGCCAAATTAACTCACTGAGTGAGTTCCCTCCAACTCTGACAGACAAAATGGAAAGGAAGAAATGAGAAAAGAGGAAAGAAGTCAGAGAATAAGTTGGGGGAAAGGAGAGAAAATGCATCATGGTAGGAAACACATTTACTCCATGAAAGGGGTGTGTCTTATGAGTCACAGGCGAGTGCTGCCTTCTTGAGAGATGCCTTGTCACTAATTAGGGAATTGCTGGTGTGAGCAGGCTTTGCAGAAAACAGAAATCCTCCCTAAAGAAACAGGCCAAAAAAGAGCAAGGGGGAACTTGTTTTATTTCTCTGAGCCCTAAAATGTTCCCAGATTCCACCAATTCTCTGCAAGGATCTGAGTAACTCCCTCTAATCTTTCTCTTTGCATTTCTCCTCTCTTATCCCTTCTTCTTTTCTCTCTTTTACTTCCTTTCTCCTCTTCCTTCTCCTCCCTCTCTGTACAAATGTCCTGGGGGAAGGGGGAAGAAGACAAGGAGGAGGAAGGGGAGGGGAAAACAGACAGACAGAGACAGAGACAGAGAGAGGACGAGAGAGAGAGAGAGAGAGAGAGAGAGAGACAGAGACAGAGACAGAGACAGAGACAGAGACAGAGACAGAGAAGAGAAAGAAGAGAGAGAGAAAAGAGAAGAAATAGAAGTGAGAGAGAAAGAAGAGACAGAGGAGAGAGAGAGAAAAGAGAGAAAGAGAGAGAAAGAAGAGAGAGGAGAGACAGAGAAAAGAGAGAAGACAGAGAGAGAGAGGGAGAGAGAGGGAGAGAGAGAAAACTGATGGCTAGCTTGATTATATAATAAGTAGTTCACCAGGACTTGAAATTTAAAGTTATCCTTTATCTCCTTCATGTCATGAATGAAGGTAGTGGAAAGTGGGTTGGTCTTGAAGTCAGAAGACCCAGGTTAGAGTCTCAGTCCTGCCATTTACTTGCTACGTGACCCTGGGCAAGCTTCTGTTTCTTCATCCATAAAATGGAGATAATAATAGCCAATATTTACATAGTACCTACTCCATGCCAGGCAATATGCCAAGTGCTTTACAATTATTATCTCATTTGACCCTTACAACAATTGCAAGGTAGGTACTAGTATATTATTATCTCCATTTTACAGAAGAGGAAACTAAGTTAAATAGAAATTTAATGACTTGTCCAGGGTCACACAGCTAGTCAATGACTGAGGACGAATTTGAACTGACATCTTTCTGACTCTAGGCCTGGTACTCTACCCACTGTGCCACCTCTGTACCCTTGCAACAGTACTTGCCCCTTTAAGGTGTTGATCAAATGATATAAATGTATAGAAACTGTAAATTATAAGGAACAATGTGCGTGAAAGCTATTATTATTCTGGTCTTTCCTTTTTTTTTCTGTTTCTGATACTTCCCTTTCTGTCCTTCACTCAAGATTAACCCTTATGTTGAACTGAATATGTCATTTCCTGGCAGGGGGTGGGAAGGGGACTTTGAATAACTGCCTCCCCATCCTTAGGTATTCAGTCTTTCTACACACCAGCTCAGCTGCTGGCATCTTCCTAGAGGGCACAGAGCCAGCAGGGAGGGAGAGGGCTGGCCTTCCTCCTCCTTTCCTGGCTCTGTGGCTCGGCAATATCTGTGCCCACCAGGTGGTTAGGGTGTACTCTGAGGGAGAGCCTCATTGGGCCTGGAGTCAGGCAAACTTAGGGTCAGACGGAATCATTTTCTCTAGCCCTCACAAAGCTTTATCTTTTGTTTTCCTTTTAGATGTTATATAACAAGGTGGGCAAGTGTAGGCCAAAGTTCTGGATGTGGCATGTCCACATTAATGGAAGCCCCGCACACACTTGTCCCTGAACTGGAAGACAATGCCTCTTTTGTGGGCTGCCAGGCGGCCCAGCCCTGGTCACTCCAGACCTTTCTGTGAGGACTCCTCCAGGAAGGAGGGGATGACATAGCTCTCAATACAATGTAAGCAAAGGCCTTTAGCTCTAGCCCAACAGAGGGTGGGGGAGATGAGTGGAAGAACCCACCAGCTTTCATGGTAAGTCCTGTGTAAACCGACTGAGGTGTTGAAATGGAAACAGGGTGGGGAAGAGTAAGCCATCCCTCTTTATCCTGAGGCAGCTTTCTCTTAGTCAAGCAGAAGGAGGAGGGCCCAATGCCGAGTCCCTAGCATTGTGGCAGCAGTGCCCCATCTGCCTATTGAACAGGTCCTAAGGAGCACCAAATAGGCTTAGGAGGGGAGATGTTGCCCTTAAATCAGGATAAAGAAACAGGAACCAGTCCTGCCTTCTCCCCTCCACCCCAAATCTGACCCCAACAAATGCTGCCCACTCACTCTACAGTCCTCCTAAAGCCTTTGGGCAACAGGATAATGGTGAAATCCCTGAGAGGGAGGAGAGCTGGGGACAGAGGAGCATTTTGAGGGGAGGTTGGGTAGATTGTGACAATCAGGGCTTAACGGAGCCTGGTGTTGATGAAGTCCCAGAGAACCCAAAAGATAAATGTCAAGAGACCATGTCAGTCAGTCAAGCAATAACAGATTCATACTTACCAAGTTCTGTGCTAAATGCTGGAGATACAAAGAAAGGCTAAAACACAATCCCTGCCCTCAAGGAGCTCGTATTCTAGGGGGGAAGACAACAAGCAAATAATTATGTGAAGTGTCAAAGGAATGGAAACACAGGAAGGGGGCAGGTCGTTAAGGGGCAGCAAGGTGGCTTGAGTGTGGGGCCTTGAGTCTCATATTCCTGAGTTCTAATCTGTTCTCAGACACTTACTAGCTGTGTGTCCCTGGGCAAGTCACTTAACCCTGTTTGCCTCCTCTGGGGAAGAAAATGGTAGCCACTCCAGTGTCTTTGCCAAGAAAACCCCTGATTGAGTCATTAAGAGTCAAAAATGACTGAATAACAATAACACAACAACAACACTGCATTTGGCAATTAAGAAATCATTCTACAATGAGCCAGAGAAGGAAATGGCAAACCATTCCAGTATCTTTGCCAAGAAAACCCCAAATGGGTTTGACAAAGAAGTACACATGATTGAAAAAAAGGACTGAACAGCAACAAGTTGTTAAGGGATTTAAAAGCTAAACAGGATTTTATATTTGATCCTGGAGGTACTAGGGAGCAACTGAAGTTTATTGAGGTAGTACAACGTAGTCAGACTTTAGGAAGATCACTTTGACAGTGGGGTCAAAGACGGATAGGACAGAGTTAATAGACAATTCCAGAACCGTTCCCTTGGCCTGAGGCACAAATGGCCCAGTGGGCCTCCTCACACAGAGCCACAGTTACCAGGCAATAGCCCTAATTTCCAAAATTCCCATTCTTATGTAAATTTCCCTTCCATAATCCCAGTTGCAGTCATATGTTCAATAAGCAAAGTATCTCTCATCCTCTCATGTGGTCCTTTGTTGGTTGAGCGGCTTTCTTGTCTGGGCTTTTTGTTGTTGTCTGGATGGATTACTCAGTCCCTGGTGATCCCAGAAGGAAAGGAACATGAGGCTTCTCTCTTCTCTGGCTGTAGAAGGAAGCTGGAGGTATGATCCACACTGAAAGGAAAGGAGCCCTGTCCCCTTCTTCCTCTTTCTGCCCATCTCCCCACTGTAGAGACAGAAAATAGAGATGGAAAAAGGATAGATTATTAAAGAGAGTTAAAGCAGGGACCGGCCCATTTCTCTGGAATTACCCTAGCAAGTTGTAAGGCCAGGGCCCTGGTCAGAAGCTGGAAGCTCCAGTAAGCTGAAGGGAGGTGAGACTTGGCAGCAACTGCCAGCCCATGCTCGGGCAGGACAGACTTTGCCATCAACAGTTTTAATCATGATTCGCCTTTCAGAGTTTCCAACTCACTCCCACTATTGTACTAAGCAAAGGAGATATCTAAACCCAGAAAATCTAAAGAAAAATATTTTTGAAGAATAAGAGATTTCCTCCCCCTCCCCAAACAGGTTATCAGCTACCAACATTAGATGAGCTTTTAATGGTAAAAGGAAAAAAAATGTTAAAATTAAATAAATAAAAGGCCAATCCATCAACAAGAATTTATTAAGTGCCTTCTATGTGCCAGGCAGGTGTGATAAGTACCATAGATAGAAAGACAAAATTGTAACAGTCCTTGCTCTCATAGAGCTTATATTTAAACTACATACAAAATGACTTCCATTTATTTCAATTGTGTCCCACTCTTCTTGACCCCATTTGGGATTTTCTTGACAAAGATACCAGAGAAATTTGCCATCTCCTTATCCAGTTCATTTTACAGATGAGGAAATTAAGGCAGACTGAAATGACTTGTTCAAGGTCACACAACTAGTACAAGGCCAAGTTAGAAGACACAAAGATGAGTTTTCCATGCCTGACACTCTATCTACTGCTCCATCTATACAAAATAAGTATGAGGTCATTTCAAGGGTCCCTGTCAGTTGGGGATATACAGAAAGTCTTCTTGTAAGACATGGCACTTCAGTTTGGCACTGATGAGTGTTTAGGAGTCTAGGAGGGAGTTCTCTCTCAACGTAAGGTACGGACTGTCCTAAGGCATGGAGATGAGACGTACAATGTTACATTTGGGTAACAGCCAATAAACCAGTTGAGTTGAAACTTAGAATGTGTGAGGAACAAATATATGAGAAGCCTAGAAAGGAAGGCAGGAGACAGATTATGAAGGATATAAGATGGCAAATGGAGAAGTTAATATTATATCCTAGAGACAAGGGAGGGCTATAGATGATGACCCAGCAAAGAAGGCCAAGGAGTAGTAGGGCGGGTAAGAGGAGAAGCAAGAGAGAACAATGTCAAAAAAGCCCAAAGAGGAGAATATCCAAGAGGAGAGGGTATTTAGCAGTGAAAAAAATGTGGTAGAGAGGTCAAGAAGGATGAGGATTGAGAACAGGCCTTTGGGTTTGACAGATTAGAGATCACTGGTAACTTCAAAGAGCCATTTCAGTTGATGAGGCTGGAGGTCGGATTTCTAGAGGTTGAGTGAGGAGTGAGAGGAAATAAAGGAGAGGCCACAGGTGGAAGAAGGTTTCCTAGGAGTTTGACTCTGAAAAGGAGAGTCAAGTGATGTGGGTTTTTTGTTCTTTTTTTTTTTTAAGGATGGTTGTTATCTTCACATGTTTGTAAGCAGTGGGGAAGGAGCTGGGGGATAAAGACTTTTTTAAAAATTTTGTATTTATTTTATTTTTATTTTATGGGATAAAACAAGCATGTCCATGACATAGTTTACAATTTTTAAAGTTGCACATGAAACTGTACATCTATTATGTACAATTTGCTATTTCTTTTAAATTTTTAATAAAGTTATCATAAAGTAAATTTCATTTTTTCCCTCCCCCACCCTAGAGATAGCTATTTGACACAAGTATATGTGTGTGTGTGTGTGTGTGTGTGTGTGTGTGTGTGTGTGTGTGTGTGTATAAACCATTCTATACATCTATTTATCGGTTCTTTCTCTGGATACAGATAGCGTCTTTCTTCATATGTTCTTTGTAGTTAATTTGGATATTTATAATAGTGAAAATTATTTGTTCATAGTTGTTCTTAAAATGATATTGCTGTTACTGTATACAGTGTTCTCTTGGTTCTGTTCATTTCACTCTTCATTATTTTGTGCAAATCTTTCCATGTTTGTCTAAAATCATTGAGTTTATCATTTCTTATGTCACAATACTATTCCATCGCAATCACATACCACAACTTGTTGAGCCATTCCCCAATTGATGGGCATCCCTGGAATTTCCAGCTCTTTGTCACCACAAAGAAAGCTGCTATGAATGTTTTAGAACACATAGGTCTGTCTCCTTTTTCCTAATCATCTTTAGAATTAGATCTAGTAGTGGTACTGCTGAAAGACTTTGAAAATTATGTATATAGGAAGGGAAGGGATAATTGTGGGGGGAAATCTGCTGTACAAGACAGAGGGGAATGGCATTAAGAGCACATGTAGAGGGGCTGGTCTTGGTAAAGATAAGGGCTACCTTTTTATCAAAGATTGAAATGAAAAAGAGAAAATGGGGGATAATGATAAGGGATTTTTGAAGAGAAGTAAGAAGAGAAGATGACTTACATTTCCTGTTTAAAGTATAAGGTGAAGTCCTCTGCTGAGAGAAAGGGAAGAGAAGAGGCTAAATGCAGTTTCTGTGAGGAATACAAATAAGAATTAATCAGAGAAGGGCAAAAAGATTTCCTGGAGGCAGCCAGGGAGGGCCAGGTGGAGTGGGCTCCTGCAGCATAGCTGTGTGACCTCCTCTAGTGACACTCAGGAGCATGCGAATTGGGGTCTGGCACAACCCAAGAGGTAATTAGATGGGGTCAAAAGGGACACAAGAGTAGGGGACAGTAGAAAGCTGAACTAGTTAACTCCAGGAGAAGAATCGGTGGGGGGGAAGAAAGTAAAGCCAGAGTAGGGGTGATGGGACTAGAAGACAATTAAGAGATAGAGGGTCTAAAGATTGCTGTGAAAATGAAGAAAAGGGGGAGGAGGACTTAGGGGGAGTGAGATAGAATGGCTAGAAGGTTATAGCTTGATGGGCTTTTCAGACTTCTTGATCATGGATGTACAACCCCTGTGGGTGATGGAGATGTCACAGGACATGAATCTCCCTGTGCATGGCTGAGGTGGAGTGAAAGAGTATTTGAGAATAAGGAAGAAATGGAAGGCCAGGGTATTTTAAGAAACATCTACATGGATGCTGAAGTCCCCTAGTATGAAGGCAAGGACTGAGTAGAGAGGGAAGCGAAGCTGGATATTGAATTTTTCAAGAACGGAAGGAGATTCTCAATGAGGAGGTAAAGGAGGGAGAGAATTTAGAACTCACAACTGTAAAATAATGAAGGTTTAAAATTATTTTTACAAGTAACTGGAAAAAATAAAATATTAAAATTAAACAAAAATTAAAAAATCAATGAAGAAAAATGGCCAAGCAAGAAGATAACTTCCACCAGTATCTGGATAGAATAATAAATTGAAATGTAGTCAGTTTCAAAGAAGAAGTAGTTGAGTAATGGCAACAGAGAGAGGGTCTAAAAGTGGTGGTGGGGAGCTCCTTTTGGTGCAGTGTATTGGGGTGCACCTAACACTGGAAAGAATGACCAGTGATGCATTGTCATCTCAAAGAAGATAAAGAAAAAGTCAAAGATGTAGGGACAGTCAAATGGAGGTTACAGGGGGCACAATGGAAGGGACAGATGGGGTTAGGTTTAGAGTTGGGAGAGAAAAGGCTGAGGAGTATGAGGATGAGAGAACAGAGATGCTACAGACGTAGTAGCATCCCATGGGAGTGATGGGATGGGAAGGAGGTGCAACACTGCAAGGAGAGGTCGGAGTGTGATAGCCATAGGACAGGAATGTAGTAACTGCTAAGTGAGGTTCTCTTCATCAAGAGTTCTAAGAATGGCAGCAGATGGAGAGTTCATTCTCTGTCAAGTTCAAGAGAAGAAGGGAGTTTGATTCTAGTGTCATAGAATTATAGACTTAGAGCTGGAGCTGCATTTCTTGTAAAGTCCTGAATATGAGAGGTTAGGTATCAGTTCCCTGGTCCTGGGCTGGGTCCTAGAGGGGAGGGGTCAGGTGTTGGAGGCTCTGAGCCTGGAGGGGAGGGGCCAAGCATTGGAGCCTGTGGTCCTGGAGGGGAGGAGCCAGGTATTGGAGGTTCTGAGCCTGGAGAAGAGGGACCTGGCATTGGAGCAGAGGTCCTGGAGGAGAGGAATCGTACGTTTGGGTCCCAAAAGTGAGAGGTAAATTATTTGAAGCCGGGGCTTGCCTCCTACAATAGAGGCTTAGTCCTGCTCCCAGCACAATATTAACAGAGGGTTGAGTCAGACAGCATCACTCTAGACTTCAGGGTAATAGTCTGAGGAAATGATTTATCATACAGCAAGATAGTCAGTCCCTGGTTCCTCAAGATGACTAACTTGAGCTGCTGACTCTGGAGTCTCATCTATCAGAGAAGAGATATATCTGTCCTTTCTAGTTCTATAGCTATTAACACTCCAATATGTACATGGTAATTAAGTTTTTGAAGGTATACATTATTAAAGGTTAATGACTATTCTGTATACCAGACCATTCTTGCCAGAGCAAGAAGAAATGAATTTAAAATGCAGGAAAGATTTAGGTTGGGTATAAAGAATTCTGTAGTGCCCTAGCAACATAGTAAGAAGAATAAATTGATAATGAAGGTTACAGACTTTTCTGGACATCTTTGGAAAGAGGAGAGGCTCTTTTCACTTAGAACTGGCTCAGGTGAGATCCTTCCTAATGTTAGGGGCTGATGATGGGCAGTGGGACAAGAAGCAGAGAACTAGATTTAATTCTGGCTCCACTACCTGAGGGACCTTGAGTAAGTCTCTCTGGCTTTCAGGATCATGTGTAAAATGGGGAGTTTGGAATAGACCAGGGGTGGGGAACCTGTGACTTCAAGGTCTGCAAGTGCAGCCTTTTGACTGAATCCAAACCTCACAGAACAAATCCCCTTAATAAAGGATTTGTTCTGTGAAGTTTGGATTCAGTCAAAGGGCCACACTTGAGGACCTAGAGGGCCACATGTGACCTCAAGACCTCAGGTTCCTCACCCCTGGTCTAGACTATCTCTAAGTCCCTCCTGCTCTGAGCTAAGAACTTTTGAAGAAACTTGAGTTCTCTCTAAATTCTGGTCCAGTGAGAGGTTATGCCTCCCCATGCAGTCTTCCATCAGAGCCATGATCTCAATTAATTCAACATTCTAGAGAGGAAGTTTGGGTAAAATAGTAACTTTTATAGGGGGATTCGTAAGACTTATGGGTCTTCAGTGATGATCCATGCTCCACCAAATCCAACACTGTTTCTTGACAGGTCTGAGTCACTCTGGCCTTTACTCCAAACAGTGACTCAAAGTAGACTGAAAGGGTTAGCTGTCCTGGAGATGAAATAGGGCCCATGAAGTTTCCCTCTAGGCCTGGATCAGCCTCCTGTCTGACAATCACTGTCAACAACTTGACTCTAGTTGACCTGGAAAGACTTAACATCAAAGCTAGTATTGCCAGGCATGCATTAGCATGGGGCAATAGCCACACCTCTTGCATCTTGCTGTTCCATCCTGGCAAACCAAAACCAAACCACTCTTGCTTCCAAGAAAGAGTCACAGTAAAAGTGAAGGGAAAAGCAAGGCAGTGGGACATAAGGAAGAGAGGATTGGCCTTGAAATCAGGGAGACCTGGGTTCAGATTCAGCAGCTAACACTTGAAGTGGGCATATTTTCATGGAAGAGAGAGTTGGAAGACACTAGCCACAGTGAGCACTGAACAACATCACACAAATGAAGTTGAATAGTTCTTTTTTTTTTTCAAAATTGTATTTGTTTTTAACATTCATTTTTGAAATTTAGAGTTCCAAATTTTCTCTTTCCCTCTAGTCCCTTCCCCACCCATTGAGCAGGCAAGCAACATGTTACCCATTATCCGTGTGAAGAGTTAACTGGTTCTTAACAGACAACCCATACATCGACTTTGTCTTTTCTATAAAAAAACTTTTAAATTCAGTTTCATTTTATTTTCAATACAGATTCTCTCCCTCCCTCACTTAATGGGAAGGTTAGAAAAGTAAAACCCATTACGAATATGTATCTACATGTAGAACAGATTTCCTCATTAGCCATATTTCAAGGGAAAAAAAAACAAGAAAAAAAAAAGAAATTAAAGAAAATATGCTTTAATTTGCACCCTGAGTCCATCAGATCTCTTTCTGGAGGAGGTTAGCATGTTCCATCATGAGTCCTTTGGAATTGTGGTTAGTCATTGTGTTGATCAGTTATAAAATCTTTATGAGAATGTTCTATGCATACATTGAGTGCATTCTTGACAAACTTATGAGAATGAGGTAGTTGCACTTTTGAAGATGTTCTCCCATGGCAGGCTGCTATTTGATAATCATACAATTGGCTGAGAACCACCAGGAACATAAGCTATTTCTCTATTTGTGTGTGTGTGTGTGTGTGTGTGTGTGTGTTTAAGCAACAATAAATCATTTGACTCAACAGAACAAAATGAACTTTTAAAGCTTTTCTTTAAAGAAAGTATATTTCCTGTATATGTTAAAGCCTTAGAAGCTTCTATAGCAGATATAATTACAGGAATAATTTTGTCTGACAGTCCAGTGAGAAGCAACATCAAGTAAACCATGAGACAAGGTTCTCATCTGAGTTGTTTGCCAAAGTCACAGAAGATATCTTGCATGAAATCAACATAGAAGTTGATTCTTCAAATATTCACTCCTATTTGAAGAAAACATTGGGCTAATTTCACCAATCCTTTAAACTCTACAAAGTCTCCTCAATGAATAAATGAAGCTTTTATTAATTGCTTACCATATGCAAAGTACTGTGCTAAAGTTAGATAGTCGTTGCCCTTAGGGAGCTCATATTCTAAAGGGGGAGACCGCACATATGGTAAGTTTCAGTTGCAAGTCAGATGGAAAGGTTCTACGGTACTAGAGTACAGTGTCAAAGCAGATGGTAATGATTCTCCTCTACTGTAATTCCAGCTGGTAAAATAATATTAATTTCTGATATGGAATAATTTTCTGTGCCAAGGACTGAATGAATGAAATCCATAGTCACTCAAAAAAGATAGGCCTTTAGCTATCCAAATGGAAAAAAAATGAATGAAAACCACATCAAGTGTGTTTGAACAGGACATTAATTAGTATATCAGTTAGTATCTTGGAAAAGTGCTGCAGTGTACAGTGGGCTGGATCCAGAATCTAACAGGAAAAGGTTGGCAGAGATTATATTCAGGAAATTGCTCAGCACCTTCATTGACCCCAATGTGTTCACAGTGGAGAAAGCCCATGCTTTCAACAACACTATTATTTTGATGATGTTCTATGCCTGTTCTATATTATTATTTTGGTGATATTCTATCATGAAACAAATACCATAATATAAGAAAAAACAAAAACAAAATTTCATGAAACCCAAAGGCCAAAAGAAAGATGCATGTAGAGAGTCAGTAAGCCATAGACTATTACCAATAATGATGGCCTAAAATCAATCACTGGGGCCATACTTGAAAAGAATGTGCATGAACAAGGGTGAGAGACAATAATGTCATCCTCTCTAGGTTTTTCCAGGACACTACTCTCCTAGTTTTCCTCCTGTTTATCTGATCTTCTCAGTCTCCTTTTCTATATCTTTTTCCAGGTCATGTCTGCTAACCCTGGGGATCCCCGCAGGGCTCTATTGTGACTCCTTTTCTCTTCTCCCTCTAAACTATTTTCTTTAGTGATTTCATCAGCTCCATGGATCCAAGTTATCATCTCTATGCTGATGATTCTCAAATCTTTAGCCTTAACCTCTCTCCTGGTTTCCAATCTTGCATCTCCAACTGCCTATTATAAATCTTAAACTGGATATTTTATAGACTCAGTATGTTCAAAATTGAAATCATTATCTTTACCCCCCAAAAAAACCTTACCATTTCCAAATTTTTCTGTTACTCTCAAGGGCACCATCATCCTTCCAGTCACCCAGGTTCAAAACCTGGGTGCCATCCTTTATGTTTTACTCTCTCGCCCTCCTCTCCATATCCAATCTGTTGCCAAGGTATGTCGACTTTACCTTTATACTATCTCTTGCCTATACCCTCTTTCTCCTCTGATACTGCCACCACCATGGTAAAGGCCCTAATCACCTCATGCTTGGACTATTGCAATAGCCTCTAGTTGAGCTCCCTGCCACAAGTCTCCACCAACCCAGTCTATCCAAATCTTCCTAAAGTATAGGTCTGACAGTGTCACCCTGCCCTCCCTTCCCCCTACACACACACAATAAGTTCCAGTGGCTCCCTGTCACCTTCAGGATCAAATATAAAATCCTCTGTGTAGACATTCAAAGCCTTTCTTAATCTTGTCCTGTTTCATTTCCCTTCAGCTGCTCTGTTTGACTTACTGGACATCATGCCTCCCCCAGGATAAACTCATTACCTGAAATCTTATCATCATGAAGACTGACTCAGCTTTGATACTCAATACATCTTGCCACATAGTTAGTGATAAATAAATGTTTATTGACTATTGTTCCCCCCTCACTAGCCTTCTGATACCTTTCCAGTCTTCTCATACCTTCCCCCATGTACTCTTCAAACCAAAGACCCTCATTTCCTGGTTGTTCCATGAACAGGACACTCCATCTCTTGGTTCTGGGTATTTTCTCTGGTTGTCTTCCATTCCTATGACATTCTCCTTCCCCATCTCCACCTCCTGGCTTACCTGACGTTCTTCAAGTCACATCAAAAATCTCACCTTCTACAGGAAGTTTTTCCCAACCCCTCTTAATTCTAGTACCTTTCCTCTGTTGGTTATTTTCAATTTATCTTACCATATGGCTTCTTTACACACATACACACACACACACACACACGTATTTGTTTGCTTGCTCTCTCCCCCATTACACAGGGAGCTCCTTGAGAACAGATACTGTCATTTTGCCTCTTTTTATCCCCAGTGTTTAGCACAGTTCTGGGCACATAGTAGGCACTTAGTAAATATTTAACTGACTGACTCATTGAACTGAATGCCAGATTCTCCATGGGCAGGAGAGTCAGCTTTTCAGGGAGAACACAAGAAGACAAAGAATCAGTGTAGTCGTTATCCTGGAATATCTAGGTGGAATTCTGGTCTTGGCAGGAAGCCACGAGAAGGGCCAATGCCAAGTGCAAGACAGAACATTCCTTTCCCACCTCTGCCTTGAGAGAGTGCTATGAGACCTAGGTCAGAGACACTTATTGGGATGTTTAAGCCAGTTGATTTCCCCCCATTTCTCCCCAGTGTCTGAGGTCAGAACACCTGTCCTTTCTCCCCAAATTCCAACCTTCTAAGCTGAAATGATGAAGGGAACTCTATTGTGCAAGTTTCTATTTATATGTCTTACTCATCGATTTATTTTTTTTAGATGGAGTAGTCATTGAATGGATGGATGGATGGTTGGATTAAGGAAATATCACAGAGAATAGTCAAACCACTTTTTTTTATCAATATATCTTGTTTTAAAAGCAATTTTCAAAGCATTTTCTCATTTGTTGAGCCTCACAACAGCCTTGTACAGTAGATAGGATAAACATTATCTTAACATTTTACAAATGAAGAAATAAAGGGAATAACTTTAACTTTCACCTCTGTTCGTATGACTCCAAATCTACAACTCCAACCATGAGTACTTGCCTAAGCTTTGGTCTCACAAATACCGGTTGAACATTTGTCTGCCCCCAGATGTCCTACCAAAACCCCTCCCTCAATATATCAAAAACCAGATCTCCAAAACTAATCTCTCTCTAAATTTGCTTATTTCTGTCAAAGGTAATGTGATTTTCCCAGTCACTTGGGGTCCCCCCCAACTTTCTTTTCATTGTCAAGTTATGACAAGTCTTCTTCTAAATGACCCTTGTTAATGCTGCCTCCTTACCACATGCTTAGACTATAATAAAAGCCTTTAGCTCTGACCCTTTGCTCTTGTCCCATCTAAAGTATCACCAGCCATTCTCACCACTTATCTAAGTCCGATGCTTTCTTCAGGACTGAATTTGGGTCCCACTTTCCCAGACAAGCCTTCCTTAGAAACCCTAACCCATAATAATCAGTTCTTCCTTTGAGCCACAACAGTACCTCTTAACCGGTATTTATTGAATTGTTCTTGTTGTCATCGAGTTGTTTTTCTATCATGACCAACTTTTTGTTTCCCTAGTTGGGGTTTTCTTGGCAAAGATACTGGAATAATTTGCATTTCCTTCTCCAGCTCATTTTTATAGGTGAAGAAACTGAGGCAAACAGGGTTAAGTGACTTGCCCAGGGTCATACAACTAATAAGTGTCTGAAGCCAGATTTGAACTCAGGAAGACTCATCTTCCTGACTCCAGGCCCGGCACTCTATCTACTGCCAGCTGCCCCATTTATTGAGTACTGTCTTTTATTGCTACATTTTTCATATACTATCCTATTTCCCCAACTAGATTGCAAGAGGTTGTGTCTTGTCCGTTTTTACAAAGGAAATAATTAGCTGTGTGACCCTGGGTAAGTCTTCCATTTGCCTTAGTTTCTTAACCTCTAATCTTAATGTCTATATGCCACAGTTTCCTCATCTGTAAAATGAGCACCTACCACTCAGAGCTGTTGTAAGGATGAAATGAGATGACATGTGTGAAGTATTTTGCAAACCTTATAGCACCACCGTAATTGTTGTTACTGAAAATGAAAGAGAAGATGAGAGAGGGTGACACTGATCTCAGTGGTATTGACTCAGACCCAGTCACCACTGCAGGAGGATGAGGGTCAGGGACACTATTACAATGGGGAGCAGACAGACGTCTAACCCAACAAGAAGAGCCAATAATTCCATCAGCTCCACCGTCATGTGCACTGTCCTATGATAGGGGTGACTGAGTGGCTGCTAACGGCTCAGCCTGCTTCCTCCTCTGCCTAGCTGAGCAGCAGCACAGGCCCTTTAGGCTCAGCCCTGCTGGCTTAGGCAGAGGTGAAGATGAAAGCCGTGCTGATCATCCCTGAGAGGGAGAAGTGAAAATACGTACACAGTCACATACATACATACATACATACATACATACATACATACATACATATGTATGTATATATATATATACACACATCAAACTTATGTAGATATAAATACATGTGTATAAAATGTGTATATATATAAAATGTTTATATGGATATATAATACATATATATGTATAAAATATTTCTATATAAAATACATATGAATATGTGTATCTGCATATTTTCATTTCTTTTTACTAGAGGAGGTTCAGCTAAGGTTTTCATCTACTCAGCAATCTCTACCTAAGCCAGCTCAACACCGACATATACATATATTTCTACAGTGCTTAGCACAATACCAGGCACGTAGTAGGAATAATTATTTACTCTTTAATATACCCATATACGTTATTGTTGTTCAGTCATTTTTCAGTTACGTCTGACCCTTTGTGACTCCATTTAGGGTTTTCTTGGTAAAGATATTGGAGTGCCATTTCCTTCTCCAGCTCATTTGACTGATGAGGAAACTGAGGCAAACAGGGTGAAGTGACTTGCCCAGGGTCACACACCTAGTAAGTGTCTGAGGCCAGATTTGAATCTTCCTGACTCCAGGCCCAGCACTCTGTGCACTATGGCGCCACCTAACCCTCCACATACATACACTGATGTGTATATAAAAAATAAATTTATGTGTAAGTAAATCCACACCCACACATTACAAAGGCATTCAACATTCTCTCTCACTACTTTCCTCTCTGCCCTCTATCCTTCTTCCCTTCCATGGGACCCAGTTTCTCTCATCTCTACCTACATAGTGCTGCTCCTCTCTCTTAGGAGACTTTTCCAAAATTATTTCCTTCTGTTCTTCAGAGACCCAAGATTTCATCAATGTGGGTGCTCCCTTTCCCCCTGAAGGTCACAATCCATCTAAGCAGACAGCTTTTGAATGAGGAGCAAGACTGAAGTCTCTTTAGCTGGTGGCCAACCCTCTCAGGTGATAAGCCTGTCTCCTAACTCCGCCAGGCTGTTTCTAGGACAACAAAGGTGGAGTCCCTTCTTGGCCTGTGCCTGAAGCCTTTCCAGTTTGGAAGGACCTGTCAGAGCTTGCACTTAGCTTCCAGAACCTTCAAGAAGGCAAGGGCACCTCCACACCATGAGGAGGCTTTAGGGGAGGACTTTAACCAGCAGACATTAATGTTTTACAGAGAAAAAGAAAAAAAAATAGGAAAGAGAGGGAGTCAGGTGGAGAGATGGCCTGTAAAATGATAGAATTTGGTAGAATGGTAGAATTCTCTCTCCACAGTAATGATTCTGGTGTTTGGAGAAATCATTGGAGGAATATTCACAAGTGAACTAGAGACCTTTTGGAGACATAAGGTTACTTAAACTAGACTACTATGCATGTTAGGCCAAATGTTCACGGGATCGTAGGTCTTTGAGAAGGAAAGTAATCTTAAAAGTCCATCAATGTCTTCATTTTACAGATAAAGAAATTGAGACCCACAGTGTCTAACAGATTTTCTCAAAGCCTCAGATTTACTAAGTGGCAGAGCATGGATTTGAACCCAGGATTCTAAATCTAGCCTGATTTTTCACTGTACTGGTGGTTCAGTGTATAGGGTGCCACCTGTGAAGTCAAAAGGATCTGAGTTAAAATTCGGCCTCAAACACTTATTAGCTGTGTGACCCTCAGCAAGTCATTTAATCCTGTTTGCCTCAATCTCCTCATCTGCAAAATGATCTGGAAAAGGAAATGGCAAACTATTCCAGTATCTTTGCCAAGAAAATCCCAAAATATGGTCATAAAGAGTCAGACATGACTGAAAAATGATTGAACAAAGACTGAAGAGGAATGGGAATGGGGGGAAACACTCACATACTAACAATGAAGGGTGGTACTGAGGATCATCAGAATCAATTTCAAGTCTTTTTCTCTACCATTATTAGACATTAATGATATAATTATAATATAATAATAATCTAATTAATGTTAGATATCAGACAATCTCATCAAGAGACTGAAAGGGTCAGACTTAGGTCCTCTCTAAAGTCCTTTCCTGTTCTAGTGTCCTCTGAGGTTATAATTCTTCCTCCTGGCTTTGTTCCTTCTCTGTGGGTACAGGCGGCTACAGAGGCAGGCAGGTGAACTATTCATAGGATGCTGGTTTCCCACATAGTTTGGGGATTCTGCAGAAAGTGTTACTTCCTTGTTCCTTTGGATCCCTTCCAAGAATGTCCAATTGTAACTTGATGAAACCAAAGCATGATTTGGACATTTTAATAACTCGCATATACAACTGTTTCCTATCATTGATGGTTTCACATCTGCTTGACTTGTATGGAAAATGATGCTGGCTGCCCATGGGAGCTGTAGTATATAGATGTGCCCAGAACAGATTTTTATGCACTCCAACCCTTTGCTCCTTCTCTGCATCAAAGAACCATGATTAAGAGAAACACGCCTACACAATGGCCATGTGCAACATTTCCGTGAAGCTATGTTTCACCCATGAGTCCCCTAAAGGCAAGATTCGATCACTTAATTTTACACATGAGGAAACAGGAGGCCAAGAAATGTGAAATGGCTTAAGGTGACCTAGGTAATGTGGCAGAGCTGGGATTTGAACCCAGGTCCTCTGTCTCCTAATCCAAAACTCCATCATATCATGATGCCTCTCTCCTGGAAAGCACATAAACTAATTCTTGGTCCTTCAGGCTCAGTGTAGACAATGAGCCATTAATGACTCATGTCCATGATTCCCCCTTTCCCCTTGTTTAGATGGTCAGGTTGGGAATATTATTTTCTCAACTCACTAAAAACTACTATGCCTCCCAACTACCATGGGTCCCTTATAAGCACTTCAGCTATTTTAGAAACTACATGTTGCCACTCACTCACTATTCCTGGGCTGCCTTTGTCTTAGCCTCTTTCAGAGGAAATCAGGTCTGATACTCCTGGTCTGGAAGGCACTGCAGGGCCAAGGGATCACAATCTTGCTCCGCTGATGAGAATGAGTTTCCAGGAGAGGTCCCAGGCCATCTCAAATTGAAGTGCCAAATGCTCTTGAAGCAGACGCCTGATTGAGTGGGCTAATTTGGTGGTGTGTTTTCCTAAAGAGGGGTTCCTTGAAGAAGAGAATGAGGCTGTCAGCCCACTGGCTGAGCTAATTAAAGATCACAGGCAGCTGAAGGTTATTCCAACCCGAGTAAATAGGAACATCAATGGGACACAGATTAATGAGGGTCTCTAACCAATTTATGAAAGGCTCTCTCCTTCACGGGGCCCTCGGTGTCCTCTGGGATCCTCTTCATCTCCGCCCCTCCCCCTGTCATGTCTTTTAGTATGATTGAAGGATGGGCCCATAGAGAAATTATGGAAATACAAGTAAACAGGATATGTGATAACTCATGAACTAGAGCATAGCCAATTTGTCACAATCTTTTAGAGTCTATCCCTCATTGGTTCTGCTAATTACTAGCTGTGTGACCTTGAACTAGGGAAGGGCTAAGCATTTATACAGTGCCAGCTATGTGTCAGGAGTCATTAGAAGTGCTTTCTACAAATATCTCATTTGATCCTCACAATAACTCTGGGAGGTAGTTGATATTATTATCCCCATTTTACAGTTGAAGAAACAGAGGCAAACAGTGGTTGAGTGACTTGCCCAGGGTCACACAGCTATTAAATATTTTGAGGCCAGATTTGACTCAGATCTTCCAGACTCCAGGCCCAGAGCACTGTCCATGGTGCCACTAGCTATTTCTAACTAGGTAGGCAGTCTGTCTCCAAGAGCCTTAGTCTCTTCATCTATAAAATAAGAAGGTTCATTCTGTCTTCAAAACTTCTTATACTATGATCTGGATACATTTAATGTCTTATCAGAAACCAAGAACTCTTGATACCATTACAGTGGATAAGCATTACTATCGAGGTAAAGAAGTTATACAACTTCTCAGCTGACCTTGGTCTTGTTCTTACATTATTTTTTTTTCTGGAGACTGGGGCTTTCTTGAGCAGATAACAGAATCGTGAACAAGGTGGGACCTTAATGATCTTCTAGCCCAGAGATTCTTAATTTGGGTTCCATGGATAGATTTCAGAGTATCTATGAACTGAGATGGGGAAAAACTCACATGTTAATTTGCATATGATTTATTTCCTTTGTACCTCCTTGTATTTAATTTTTCTGCGTTTAAAGACAGTACTCTGAGAAGGGGTTCATAGACTGCCAGAGGGGTCCATGACAATTTTTTAAAAAGAATTCCTGCTCTAGTCCAAGCAGCTCATTTGATAAATGAACCAGGCAATATGGGGTGGTATGCCCAAGGTCAGAAAGGTTGTGAGTGGCAGAGCTAGGGTTTGAACTTAGATCTTCTAACTACTAGTCTTTTTCCCACTATACCATGCAGAACGTCTCTGCTGAGGAGTTCTTTAGGAGATGATAGCAGGGTGGGGGAGGTTCTAAAAATAGTTGGTAGCTTCTATAAGCTTGACTGATGGCACATTGCACAGAAAACCCAAGGGCTTTAATCAAAATTCATTCCTCCCACTCTTTCAACAGGGTGTAAAATGAAAACACACCCCACAAATTGAATGGGAAGTCAAACATGAGCCATGATAAGGAGACCTGCTCTGGGCAAAATTGTGAAACCTAACCAGCACCTTCATGGTCCCTTTTAAAGCCTCTCCCTTCTCTCTGAGCAAGTTCCTGCTTCACCAACACCAGACACCAAGTGGTTGCCCATGGTTCCCTAGTAGGGCTCCTCCACCAAAGCCTGCTCCCTCCAGATGATTACCCAGCCATCACTATGCTCAAGGTCTTTCTGTTTCCTCTTTTTCTCACCTATCCCACCCTCTATCTATCCATGCATCCATCCCTATAACATATGTTAATTTCTTCTTGCTCACATCCACCATGCACTTTCCATTACTCCCTGCATCCTCACTTTGAATTCCTTGGATACTGGAGTATTCTACAACTTGCAACTGTACATTATTGTGTAGAGGAAGAATTTGAACCCAAATTTTCCTAATTCTAGATCTAGCACTCTAATCCCTAAACCACTCTTCCTCTTAATTCAATTCAACTCAACAAACATTAAGTACCTTTTATGTACAAGGTCTACTCTAGGTACTGGAGACAGAGACAAAAACAAAAATAAAAACAGTGCCTGCTCTGAAGGAACATATTTCCTATTGGAGAATATAACATATAAACAGATAATTAAACTAAAAATGGAAATGTCTAGAGGCATTTCAAACGAAGAAAAGAAAGAACATGGTGATAGGCTGAATATTGGGGGCAAAAATGATTCCAATGATTTATTATGGTTTTGTGTACTGGAAAAAAAGTAACTACAATGATGGATATGAAGAAATTAGAGTGGGAAACCTTCTTGTGATTAATGGCAGACTTATTGCAATTCCAATTTTTGACCTGAACCCAAATTGTCACTTTGGTCTTTTACACTCAAATTATTTGGATTCCTAAACATTCCCTTTAAAGTGAAAAAAAAAGTAGGGGAGTGACAGTCAGACCTGGGCCTTAGGAAAATCATCTCATCAGCATTATTGAGGATATATTGGAGTGGGTAGAAATTGAAGCAAGACCAATTGAAAGTCCACTTTAATAGTCCAGAGAAAAGATGATGGGGGACTGACCCAGGTGGTATCTGTGTGAGCAGAGAGAAGGGGAGCATGTAGGAAAGATGTTATGGAAATAGGGCAAGATCTGTCAACTGATTGGATATGTGGGGTCAAAGAGTCAAAGATCATATGTTTCAGACCTGGTGACTAGTAGGATGACAGTGTCTTAGATGGAAGTTTGGAAGGGTATCAGAAAGTAGAAGTTCTGTTTTGGATATTTAAAGTTTGAAATATATACATATATATATATATATACATATATATATATATATATACACATACATACATATAGTTTGTGATGAAGGTCTGTTGGACATAGATCTAGGAGTCATAAGATATTAACTGAGATGACACATAAAGGTAACTGAATCCATGGAAGGTGAAATCACTAAGAAAGAAAGTATATAGAGAAAAGAGAACAGAACCTTGGACTGTACCCAAAGATAGTAGGTGTGGCATGAATGAAGACCCAGCAAAGTAGTTTGAGAAGACATGATCAGATAGGTAAGAGGAGAAGCAAGAAAGAACAGCATCATGAAAATCCTTGTATAAGAGTATTCAGGAGAACAGGATGCTCAACAGAGTCACATGTTTTAATGAGGTGAAGAAGAGTGAGGATTAAGAAAGGGTCACTACATTTGAATGGGTAGTTAGGTAGCACAGTGGACAGAGTACTGGGTCTGGAGTCAGGAAGATACCTCTTCCTGAGTTCAAGACATTTTCTAGTAGCTGTGTGACCTTGAGCAAGTCATTTAACCTTGTTTGCCTCAGTTTCCTCATCTGGAGAAGGAAATAGCAGACTGCTTCAATATCTTTGCCAAGAAAACTCAAAATTGGGTCATGAAGAGTCAAAAATGACTGAACAACAGCACAATACTACATTTGGCAATTAAGAGATCACTGGTAACTGGAGAGAGCAGTTTTGGTTGAGTGATGAAGTTGGAAGCCAGATTGCAGATGGTTTAGAAAAGAAGTGAAAGCACCGATTATAAATATTATTTCAAGGAGTTTAGCTGAGGATGGAGATCAGAAGGAAACAAGTATTTATTATACCTTTGCCTAGTATGTGTCAGGCACTGTCCCAACAGTTTTGCAAAACTATCTCATTTGAATGCGATCAGAGATTTAGGACAATAGCCAAAGGTGGGGGGGGCAGTAATATCTTTTGTTGTTTAGTCATTTTTCAGTGTTGTCCGACTCCCTATGACTCCATTTGGGGTTTCATTGGCAGAGACACTCGAGTAGTGTGCCATTTCCTTCTTCAGCTCATTTTACAGATGAGGAAACTGAGGCAAACAGGGTTAAGTACCTCTCAGGGTCACGCATTTAGTAAGTGTCTGAGACCAGATTTGAACTTATGAAGGTGAATCTTTCTGACACCTGGCCCAGCACTCTATTCACTGTGCTACCTGTCTGGTAGTATCTAGTAAAGGTATTTTCAAGAATGAGACTTGGGAATGATTATAAAAGCACTAGTAGATTGGGAGAAATTAAAGATTACACAGTGAGAGGATGATGGTGGGAACAATATCCTGGAGAAAAAGGGAGGGGATGGGATCCAGGGTGCATTCAGAAGGGTTGATCTAGTTGAGAAGAACCCCTTCTCCATTAGAGACTGGAGTAAAAGGAAGAGATAGTGGAAGATGATGCAAAATAAGGAAAGGGGAGGAGGCAGCTTACAGAGAATGGTCTTGATTTTGAGGCCAGATTGTCAGCTAACAGAATTAGAGGAGAGGGTGCCAGGGGAGGCTTGATGACAGAAGAGGTTTGGAATAGCCTCTTTGGGCAAGCTTGGGATATAAAATCAATTAGGGAGGAATAAAATGGCCTTGCTTCCATGAGGGCTCAGCTGAGGTTAGACAACACATGTTTGTAGTGAGCCCATTTGCATGACTCCTTCTAGTTTCGTTCAATGACATGTGAATAGAAGTGGTGGAGACATTGTTGGGAGAAGTCCAGTGTTGGGGTTTGGCAACATGTGGAGTAACAGATTCAAGAGGAGAGGGGGATGGAGAGCTAAACTGGTTCACCAATGGACTGGGATAGGTAAAGGAGGAGAGTGTGGCCATAGCAGGGGATTTGGTACCAAAAAGCACTGAAAGGTAGAGGGATTAGTGATCATGGTGATGACAAAGAATAGATTTAGGAATGGTAAGGCAAGAGAATGATTATTTCTCTCTTATAATTAATAACAAATTATTAATTGATATTAAGATTTTCCTTTTTCTATTTCCTCATTCAGAAATCAGCCTCTTGTAGGTTATTCAGCCAGCATCTGAACGACATTGCTAATAGATGAGATTGTTCAGGTCCTCAGGGTACATGCTTTTCAGTCTTTGATGGGACTCCACACAACTCCAAACAGAATCTGGGTCAAAGCAAGGTCTTGCCCTTAGGAAATGAGCTCCTGTCTGACCTTGGAACCATAGAATTTAGAGCAGGAGTGGGGAGCCTGTGGCCTTGAGGACACACAATGGCTTTCTAGGTCCTTGGGTGCAGCTTTTTCACTGAGTCCGAGTTTTATGGAACAAATCCTTTTATTAAGAGGATTTGTTCTATGAAGTTTAGATTTAGTCAAAGGGCCACACTTGAGGATCTAGAGTGTGGCCTAGAGGCTGCAGGCTCCCCACCCCTGATTTAGGGTGACCTAGCTTACTAAGGGAAAAACCAACCAGTGAGGTCTGGATAGAGATGGATTCTTTTGCCCAGATTGCTGGAGGTGGCTGAATCTCATGATTAGGTCACACTCTCTTTGGAGAAGCTGAAGAGCTGAAGACTTTTTGCCCATATCTTCATTAATATATCCACCACCCTCCCATTGATTGTTAACCAACCAGAGTTGATTTCCACCTTCAGGTACACTCCCTTTCCCAAAGACTTTTTTAGCATTCAGGAGCATATTGTGCTAGGGAAGACCCTAGCCTGGGACCCCTAATTGTATAAACAAGGATTTGGGAGAATGTTACTGAATGCAATAATATAGCTGTGTGGAGATTCTGAGGAATGCTATCAGATATACTATTGATATATTTTGTTTAAGACTACGTGGCCACCTTTGTAATAAATTGTTATGTTGTTGTGAATGTTATGCTTCAGTTTATTGCTGAATGAATACGGAGTTCATTACACTATATGATTAGACTCTTGAAGTTATTCACAGCAGCAGTCCTCAGGTGTGATACCATAACTGGCATTGCAAGAAGCCCCCAAGATTCATCTTTGGTTTATGAGAGAAAGCCAAATGACCATTCTTTTGTTAATTTTTCACTAGCCACAACTAACAAAATTATTAATTGCTCAGAAACTAAATGTCTTGAACTTTTCATTGGTCATAAAGGCATAGGAAGAGATGGGTTGATGGGACTGAGAATTTAGAACATTTGAGGGAGCATCGATGTATTATTAAGTCCTTTGGTAAGAAAGCAGGTGTTAAGATGAATAGAGAGACTGAACCAGGCACTGAACTCATTGAAAAAGCACAGAGAATGTGTCAGTGGTCAGAAGACAACAGCCATAGACAGAGTAAATCTCAAAGGAGAGGCTGCTGAATTATGGCAGTAGAGGCAGAAGCTGGAAGTATCAACAGGGATTGAGGAGCACGCCAACTCCCCTATCAGGATGTGGGGGGCGGGGGAATGGGAAGAGGGGAAACAAGCACCTACTATGTGCCAAGCACTGTGCTAAGCACTTCACAAATATTATCTCATTTGATCCTTTAGGCCTGGCACATGGTAAACACATAATAGATACTTATTTCCTTTCTTTCCTTCCCTATTGTCTCATCCCTTCTACTAACTTTTATGTTCATTGCTCATTTTTATATCCTCAGCCATACACTACAGGGTATGGGCCTTACACATTCAAACTCTGTTTGTTCAATGAATGATCCAATACAGTGATGTTTTTAACCTTTTGTACATAGAAGACTGAGGAACGGGGATTTCGCCAAGATTGGAGGTAGAAGCAAGGTTATCTGATGCCCAGTTCTGTGATCACAATCTCTTTACCCTCTCAGGATTTTAGATGGCTCAAAGCCTGGTAGACTTCTTACCAGTCATTATATATATATATATATATATATAATAAAACAGTAATGAGGACTTGGGAGTAGAGTAAAAAGACCTTGTCTCCTGCAATTAGACTTTGTTCTGGCTCAAATTCATTTACATTCTAAATCCAGAGAAGATTTAGGGAGTTTATAATCTTATATCAGATAATGGCTAGGAACAAAGGCATGCAATTAGCCCCAGACTATTTGGATTTTAAGAGAAGCAATTTCATCTTAGCCTAGTTGCAGTTTACTGACTTTTTAGCTAGATGTGAAGATTCTGGCTATTCCTGAAACAGCCATAGACTACCCTCATCAGAGAAGGCTTTCTATAGTCACTCTACCCTAGTCAAGGGGAGTTAAGATGGCCTATAGATAACCCTGAAGAGATGATGTCCACAAGCTTGTAGCAGAGAAAAACTCAACTACTATGGGCCCAATAGATATGCCCAGCAGAGACCACAAGATCATTGGGGTGACACATTGGGCAGAGACATGATTCCCAATAGAGAATAGTGTAATAGTATTGCCAGAGATTAACAGCCCTGTAAAATCAGAAGTATGAGTGGTTCACAGGTGGGCCCCATTCATGTGTTCTCTATGCAGGTGCCTTCCCTTGAAAGGTCCCTAGTGGTGTCCAATTTATACCTTGATGAGGTATGTACTTATGGAAGCATATGGTCCAGGTTTATGGAGCTTGTATAAAGGTTACCACATCAATGGTAGCTCTTCATCTATGATTTTGAATTGATAAAGACCCACAGAGTACCTTTAATCTGGAGTAGATTTTCTGGGCCTCCACATGTGAGAACTGTGTACCCCAGGTACAACAGCATCACAGGGTTGGAGTTTTTTTAGAGCTAGAGGAGATCTTAGAGGTCAGTTAGTCCAAACCCTTCCTGTTATAAATGAGGAAACTGAGGCCTGGGGAGAAGAAGTCAGTCTTTCTGATGCTGATTTTCAGAGAACAAAATCTCCAGAGAACCCACAACACTAAAGTTGTGTAGAAATGCTTTCTTTGCTGGATAAGCATTCAAATGGGTGGAACTCAATAATCCACTAGCATTTATTAAATGTTTACTACGTGCCAGCCACCATGCTTAAGTGCTGGAAAGACTAGATATAAGCACAAAGAAAGACAGTCGCTGCCTCACATAGTTTGCCTTCTAATGGGGGAAGAGAACACACAAAAGGAAGCTGAAAAGTGGGTGTATGTGGGGTGAGGGGGGTACCTGAGGAAGGGACACATTAGAGAAAGACTCATGTGCAGCCTGGAGAACAATGAAGACATGGCTGGCCTATCTGACTTCTTGTGAAGAGCCCTCCAATCAGAGGGAGAGACCCCAGAGGCTGAGAGTACTTCTAATATGGGAAATCCAGGGCTCCAGTGAGCTTCCAGAATGAAGAGGTTTCTTAGGTTTGAAGTCTGGAGCACAGCCTGGGACAGACTGGAAGATTAAGTGGAGATTAGACAGTATGGACTTTTTTCCAAAAAGGCACCTCCTGTGGAGGTAGAAATGCACACTGTTCCTTTCCTGAGAGGTCACATAAGTTTCTCAAAAGATGCTTGGTAATTGGGCATTGAAAGGGACGGATTCTTGTAGAAAAAGTTGCCACTTCCCCTTAGTCTATAAGAGCTAACTTTGTGATACATCTTGTTTCTTTCTCTCTTTTCTTTTCTCATGTTCTCCCACCTTTATTCTCTGCAAGTGGGGAGATAGGAGGGGATTTTTCTTTCCTTATTTTCTAGTCTGTTGAAAGAAAAGTTTTTCATTTAGGCTTTCACTCTGATTAGCAAGGCAAAACGCAGGACAAAGAGAATTAAAAGGATTTTATTATAAGTCCATCAAGGTACCAACACTTTGATGGGCTGATTGCTGAAGACCAGTAATGGCATCACGGTTGGGACAGCTTTTATAGGTAACTTTAAAACAATCCAGATAGGTCCACCTCAGTGAAAGAGGCTGGGCCCTTGAATCTTACTTCCTCCCCAAGGTGGCAAGAATGTGACAAATTGCAGGCAGGGGGATGTGACAAAGAGCAGGTGATACAGAAAACTGCAGCCTTGGTGTCTCCTTCTCCACCAGAGCCTCCCCCAACACTAATCACTAAGCTGGGAACAATGGGTAACCAGGTCAACATAACTTTGAACAGGAGTAGAACGTGGCTGACTTGTAGGAAAAGCCCATTGTGAGTAGCCTGAGCTTACCTCCCAGGATTGTTGGAAGGATTAAATGCCTAGCACATAGTAATTTACATATAAATGTTAGCAATTATTATGGGGTGATCTGAGAGCAGAGTTCATGGACCTCTGGCTCCTTCTCCCTTTCTCTGTTTCCTTTTCTGAGTATTGGTCAGAGAACAGCAATCTTAAAAATGGACCTTTGCAGCCCTGGGAGGTACTTTTATGTAACACTAAATTTGAGAATCTGAACATATGAAGAATTCCCAAGTTTGAGAGTTGGGCACTGGTCTGTCAAAGGAGATGTCCATCTGCTTCTTGGAGAAGAAAATCCTCCATGGAGAAGGAACACACTGCAGCTGAAGGGAAATTGTCCTCCAAGTTCTCTGTTGGTTGCATTTTCTGGGACAAGTGAATTCAAAGCTGTCATGTATCTTATAGCTCTGTAACCAGGGCATGTCTGGCCATGCCACACTAGCTTATGAAGGAGGAACCCTTGAGGAGTCTTTGGTGCATGCCCAGATTGCCCAAAAATGGAGACCTGTGTCTCCTACCACATGGTTGAGGATAGTAGTCTCCTTTGATTGGCTGCCTCAATCTTTAAATCTGACGAGAATGAGCCTCTTTATCTTTCCTTTTCTGTCACAAGGAATTTTCTTGTTAATTTTGAATCTTGGAGGCTCCATTGGGTCTTTCTGCATCTCCACCATCCGAATAACTCTTTGCTTAGCTCCAGAATTGAAAGCTACTCCTTGCTGAGATGGTGTATACCGAATATATTGAGCTGGAGCTAGTTTATCTGCAGCTCTAACTGGCATAGCAGCAGCAACCTTCTGAGATACAGATTTTTCTAGGGCTACCCGTGTCTTTTCTGTAATCTCTTTAATGGCTTCTTCATCAGGTCTTTGCAGGTCTGGGTCATCTGCATTCATAACTTCTTTGGGAACCAGATCAGTGTACTTGCTACAAATGACCTTGTCCTTTGATTGTCCCTGTCGAGCAATTGCATCATACTTAATTTTTCCCTCTGCATCCAGAGGATGAAGATCCCAGTTTATCCATAGCATGGGTACCATGACTTAAACCCTTCTTCCTTTACTCTGACGTGGGCGTCCTAAGAAGCCAGAGGGACTGGGATTCAGGCCCAAGAGCAGTTTTTGGATTTGGAACTGGGACTGTGCTCTATAAGGATGGAGCTAAACTATGAATCTAATCCTTTTCTTTTTTTTTTTTGTCATAAATGCTGTTTATTAAACATTTAAGTTTGCAAACTAATGTGCACCAATTAACGATATCAATGTAATTGGAGAGTATTGCGCCTTCTCCAAGCAGCACAACGAGATCCTCCAATGGTATGGTGGAATTTGTGACCTTTTCCAAGACCCTGGCTCTTCCAGCCAGCTGAGGTAAGCCCTCGCATCTCTCTGTGTTTGTGCACTGGCTTGGTGATCCGTTGAGTGTCAGGGTTTTGTCTGATAGCTTTATGGAATGGGTCAATAAGAATAACCTCAAAGAATTTGTAGGATGAATCTTCACCCACCCAGTAGGAGTTCAAGACTCTTAGGGCCCCACAGTGGCGGCCAGCACGCTCTTCTGCTACAGACTGAAGGCTCCGGGCAAACTTGAGCTGGTTGACACCATGATGCACGGGTTTGCCATAGGTGGCACCCTTGGGGACTGGGCGCTTTCGCCCCCCGAGGGGGACGTGAATTCGGTAGATGACACAACCTTGCTTGGCCTTGTAGCCCAGCCTGCGGGCTTTGTCAGGCCGGGTGGGCCAGGGCACGCGGTGCAGAGCCGACAGCTGGCGGTATTGCCAGCAGCGCACCCCGAATCTAATCCTTTTCACCTGCCAGAGACTGAGGTGGTCAGGAGGAGGAGGATTATGTCTCCAGCGTGTTGGAGGGAGAAAATTTGTATATTTGTGACTATATCTTTGGAAGACAATATTTCTATATAAAAACTAACTTGAATTTAGTGGCTAAATGGAACTAAGGTTCAGCACCCCCCCCCTACAATTGGGGGGGCCACATCAGTGGGGGCTGGAGCCATTTGCAGGCAGCCTGGATAACCCTACCCCATCCCATCCCTCCAGGGTGTTGGAGAACCCTGAGGTGAGGTCAAATCTAACCTACCTGGATTTCATGTTGGGAATTCATGGAATTCCCAGGGTAAGACTGAGCCGATGAGAGAAAGTGATGCCGTCAGGGTCATCATCCAGGATCAAACACAGTTTATGCGAGCCCACGGCCTTGGAGGACCTTGGGCCCTGGAGTAACATCAGCAAGTGTCCAGTTTCAGGGTTGTGTATATGGTGTTTCTCCAGATAGAGTCTAGGCTCTTTGAGGGTAGGAATGGTTTCACTTTTGCCTTTGTATCCCCTACACCTAAAACAAAGCCTGTCACACAGTAGACACTTCATGGATTCTTGGTGATTGAATGATTCTTCCTGCCCTCCCAGACAGTAGATAGTCTCCAGGAGTGGGGAACCTGCAGCCTCAAGGCCACATGTGATGGCTCTCTAGGTCCTCAAGTGCCAGCCCTTTGACTGAACCCAAACTTCTGGGCTGGCACTTGAGAACCTAGAGAGCCAACACATGTGGCCTCCAGGCCACAGTTTCCCCACTCCCATTAGTGGGCCATGAGTTCCCCTCCTGGGGTTTTCTTCAGATGTGGTTGACAAGGCATGATAAGGAGAGCATTTACTAGCAATGAGGTCAAAGTAACAGAGACTGTCAGACTGCAGAAGGCTTTCCTTTCCTTTCTGCTGCTTAATTTCGGGGAACGAAGGACTGTCTGAAAACAGCAGCAAAACAGAGAAGCTTCCCGGGCCTGGGCAGAGACAGCAATGGGAGAAGAGCTGTGCCCCCTCCTGCAGGCCATCACATATGATGTTACAGTGGCCTCTAACCTCGCCCAGAAGAACTGCATGGTGGGTCCTTGACCCTCAGCAGCCTCACAAACACTTTAATCCACCCTAAAGGTCAATGATTAGTTTGAGCTGTTTGAGCAGTGCCTCTGGGGGAATGAATGTGTGGTCGAGACTGGGAATAACAACTTCCATGTTTTTGCTCCTTAAAGGGGGGAGAAAAGAACCCTTTTTTAAGGCCAAGGGTCAGGTTCAGGACAAGCACCTGCCTTTTGGTCTAAGCTTGGTAAGTAAGCTTCGTTCCACGTGGTCTCACTTGAGTCGCAATGAACGCCTGTGTCACCATAGTAACCACTGCCTCATTATTTACATGGGTCCGGGTTCAGAGGTGACCTCGCACTTCAAGTACCTTCTTCCTCAGTTCAGCTGCAATGACAGCTAATTCCAGCAAGGGGTGCTAGAAACTAAGAAATGGTGCCTGGTCCTCAAACTTTCTGCATCTCACTCTTGGATTTTCTGAGAGATCAGTAACCCAGCTCATTTTATGCTTTTTTTTTTCTTATCACCTAAGTATGATCTTAATAACTCAATCTCTTGAGCAGAAATATCCCCGCTTTCACCCCGACCTCTCTGTTTCCTCCCCCACCTCAATGAAATGCAGCTATTCAGATATCCCATTCTTCTATTTCCACAAAAAAACAAGAGCCCAAGTTCGTTTTCCTTCTTTGCAATGAGGAGATTTGTTGAAAAGAATTGCAAATCTGCAGCGAAGTCGGTAAAATGTCTGTTGAATTGAGAACAATTGCTTTGGGGTTCAATAGTGAAAATTTGGAAAATAAAAGTTTTCAGTGGTGCATCGTAGTGTTAGACCCAGGGTCAAACCTTAAAGATCATGTGTTCCAATCCTTCATCTTACTCGCATATGAAGAAAATGTTGCTGCGAGTGGATGAATGACTTGTCTGGGGTCATAGGGGTGGTAAGCGGCAGAGTTGGTGTTTGATCCCTAACCTCTGACCCTAAAGCCAGCATGCTGTCCACTATGCCAAGCTGCTTCCAGTCAGGAGATCTGGATTCAGATCCTGATACAAGGTAACACTGTGTCATCATGGGCAAAAACTCTTCAAGCCTCCATTTCCTCATGTTAAGAAAGGAATGGTAGGTATATTAAATCTTCATTTACTCATCCAATAAATGTCAGTTAAATGCCTGCTATTTACAGACCACTGTGCTAGGTGCTAGAGGGGCTATAAAAGACTCTCATAACCCTGATCCTTTAGTAGGTGGATGAGGACAAGCACAGATGCCTATAATATACCACACTACATGCGCTACTATGCTGGTTTTGACACCTTGGTACATGAGCATCCTTTTCTATAGCTATCAGATGGAAGTAAGAACATGTAGATCACCTACTTCCCCCATGGTTTGAGGAAAGTTCTGTATAAACTTCAGAGTGCTGAGCAATCATTCATTTTGTGTAATTGATAGTCCTTTTGAGATGCTGATGGGCAATAAGTAAAGTCAACTCCAATGTGAAGAGGAGGAGCAAAGGGTTGGAGATCACATGCAGTGTTTAGCACAGTGCCCAACACACAGTAAATACTAAATAAGTACTTATTGGCTTGCCATCTTAGATGTACATTGAGGCACAGGAGCAAGAATGGGGTAGGAAAACTTCCTTGGCTTATTCTGTTTTGTGCATGGTTTGCCTTCTTGTTAGGTCAGTACTTGTTTTATCATTCCTCACTGTGATGCGCATTGGGTTTTCTTCTCACCCTCCTAAACAAATCCAAGAGAGAAGTTCCCAGTTCTTGTCACCCAGACAAATGTGAAGCCTGAAGTAAGGTGGATGAGACCTATGGCGGGCTCCTTCCTATAATTCCACATTCCAAGCTAGCTAGTGTTACCTGATCGCTTTACAAGAAAGTAAACTGAGGAGCCACTTGCCCAAGGTCACAGAGGCTGTAAGTAATGAAGCAAGGATTTAAGCTCAGATCCTTAGCCTCTAAGTCCTGTATTCTTTTCTACCACATCATACTGATTTCAGAACTAACCCATGATTTCCTTTAGTTTTTAAAACTAGTTGAGAATGGTAGGTCAGAGAGACTCAAGAGCTCCGAGGATTTTGTTTGACATTTACAAATACTTTAAATTATTTGTAGTCGATTGTTTAAGACATTCATAGAATCATAGGGTGTTAGAGTGGGAAGGGACCTTAAGGGCTTCTCTCATTTGAGGAAGTGAGACCTACAGAAGGGAAGTTAATTTACCACCCAGCCGATTAGTGTCTGAACCTTAGTCTCCTGATTTTTAGTGCAGTATTTTTTCCACAACATCACATGGTCTTCCCAAAATTACTTTGGTTAATTAGTGTGTGAGAATATACATTATATGTGGGTATATGTTAGTATGTGTGTGTCTAGAGTCTGGACATGTGATTTCATTGGCAACTCCCTAAGGAAATTCCCTCTATCAATACAGATTGGCAATTATCCTGCAAATCTCCTTAGAGTTTGTCCAGGGATACTGAGAGCTTAGTTTCTTGCCCAGGGTGGCATAACCTATTTAACTCAGAGATGGAACTTAAGCCTAGGTCTTCTGACTCCCAAGCTTACTTTCCTCCAGGCCAGATTGCTTCTCATATGTGTGACATGCATTATATGTATGTCTGTATGTAACTTAATACTATGTATTACTTAGACTGTTTTGTTGATGCGGACACTTGCATTACATTGTGAGATACTCACGGGCAGGGACTGTCTTTTGCCTTTGTAGTTTGTATTTTTTTGTATTTGGTATTTTCAGTACCTTGCACAGGGCTGGGCACATAGCAGGTGATTAATGAATGCTTATTCAATGACTGACAATCCCTTATACCACTGAGAATCAAGGTGTTACTGCTAATATCTCAGAAGCACAGAATTTTATTTTATTTTATTTTTGGAATTATAGGATGCCAGGGCTAAGAGGGACCTTAGAAATCATCCAGTACTAACTACCCTATTGGTTTTGTTGTGGTTGTGTTTGTTCTTCATTTTCAAAGAGGACCATGACATCAGGGAGATGATGACATGACTTGCAGTTGACTTTGATTTGAGGGAGGGCTGTGCAAGGTCACCAGCCTCACTTTCTCTTCCAGAGCCATCTGGATCCAGTGACCAGATATTCATCAGGATGACTGG
>CM053587.1:205206461-205220600 GCA_028646515.1 Pseudochirops corinnae
TTCTCTTCCAGAGCCATCTGGATCCAGTGACCAGATATTCATCAGGATGACTGGAGATGATCCCTAGTACTACCCACTCAATTTTACAGATGGGGAAACTGAGGACCAGGAGATGAAGTATTTTGCTACAGCTAATGTCACAAGCTGGCAGTAGAGTCACAAACTCAGTTTTTTTTTTGTTACTTTCTTATGTGAAGATGTTAAATTAAATTACATATATAAATAACACGTATTATGTATATTAAATTATATATGTGTGTGTGTGTGTGTGTGTGTGTGTGTGTGTGTATATATATATATATATATATATATATATATATATAAATTACAAACAATTCAAAGTTAGAGAGCTGTTCATTGTAATTGATTTTGAGCCAGAGGACTTGAGCTCAAAATGTGGTCCCTCCACTTACAACGTGTCAGAACTTGGGCAGATTGCTTAACTTTTGAGCCTCAGTTTCCTTATCTATAAAATAAGGAGCAATGATGTTCAGGTTGAATGATCTTCTGACTTAGCTCTAAACTTCTGATCCTGTGGCCCCAGGATTTCCTTCTTTCCATCTCAACTCCAGGAGAATGGCTCTTCTGGTTAGAATATGTCGCTGATTAGGTGACAGTTGTGCTTTTGGTCCTCACTGAATAATTCTTCCCCCCAACCAAAACAAAACAATGAACAACAACAAAACATGGCCACACGTGGCATTTCTGTTCTCACAATCTTGCCATCTGATGAATTCATTGTTCACAGAGGGAGCAGCTAAGAATGTGGATGGCTCAGTACAAACCCAGCACTGCTCTGCTACTAGAAAAAACATGTCAGGCTTCACCATGGCACATGCTATTGGGGCAAGAGGAGCACTTTCTTTTTTTTTTCAGAGGGAGAGGAAGGCAGGGCAATTGAGGTTAAGTGACTTGCTCAAGGTCACATGGTTAGTAAGTGGTAAGTGTCTGAGGTCAGATTTGAATTCAGGTCCTCCTGACTCCAGGGCTGGTGCTCTATCCACTGTACCACCTAGCCTCCCCTGAGCACTTTGAACATAAAGGATAGAACATGGCACTTATTTGTGAAGAAGCAGTCTTTTTTCTTTTTTTAAAATAAATTTTGGTCAATAGTTTTTGTTTTTATGTCACTTACACTACGTGGCTCAGTGGATAGTATGCTGGGCCTGGAATCAGGAAGACCTGAGTTCACAATCAGATCTCAAATACTAACTGTGCGACCCTGGGCAAGTCACTTAACCCTCTTTGCTTCAGTTTCCTCATCTGTAAAATGAGCTAGAGAAGGAAATGCCAAACCACTCCAGTATCTTTGTGAAGAAAACTCCAAATGATGTCATGAAGTGTCAGACACAACTGAAACTCAACAACAACAATAATAACAACAACAAAATATTTCCTAATGTTCCCCCCGCCACACCTGTCCCCTACCACTCCAGAGAGCTATTTTTTAAACAAGAATTCAAATAAAGGGTGGGAGGGAAGTTTAGTCAAACTAACAAAAAATGTTGAAAAAGTTTGATAGAAGCAATCTTACAAATGCATATACACACATTTGTTGCAACGTTTGTTGTACAGCAAGAGTAACTATTCCCACTTTAGTTTTATATAAATGACATTTGAAAGATTCTATATTTTATCTATGAACACAGGTTTGGAGTGAGTTGGAAAAACCCTTCTGCTCCATTTCTAACACCTCCTCCTTTCAAAGATAACCTGAAATTTTGTCATTAAATATTTGTTTCTTTGGCTTAACATTTTGTCCCCCGTTGTAATGGAAGCAATATCCTAAGACCCTGCTCCACTCAGACTTTGCTTTCATTAAAAGGTATTGAAATCATCTTGGAGTCTTAATTGGTTCAGGGAATGAAAGGCTCTGGCTCTTGAAATAGGTTCCTGCTGTCCTTAGTACAAAAACCAGGGCCAGAAATGTGGAGTGGCTTCTTCCTCAGGTTTCAGACCAGCAGACCCCCAGCAGGACCACCCTGGCACAGGGAAGCTGCACTCAGTTGAAGCAATGCTGATTATCTTTCCCCTCCTCTGAATATCCTTCTCCTGTTGTGGATAAATAACCCCCCTTTTGCTAACTATAGGATGTTCTCCAAGGGCTTCATCTTGTTCCAATCCTGAACCTGAGAGACCAGTTCCAGCTTACGTGGGGCCTGACCGGGGACATCTGTGGATATAAATATCATGGGAAGTAGCCACATTTGAAACATGCTGACAAGATTGAGCTTATCAGATCCTTTCCCAATAGAGGGCTTTGATGGATGGGGGGGGGGGGGGGGGTGAAGGAAACTAGGGAGTTGTAAGGGTTAGAGTGCTGGGCCTGGAGTCAGGAAGACTCGTGTTCATGAATTCAAATCTGGCCTCAGACACTTACTTGATGTGTGAGAGAGAAAGGGGAAGGGAAAGGAGAAGAAACACTTATTTGATAAGCTGAACCTATTCACAATTTTTCATAGGGTTAACCTTGTGTTGAATGGCCATTTTCTTTTCCTCTTTCAGAATCTTGCCAAGTAAATTTTAAGCCTTAAATTTGACTAGAATTAAGACTGGAAAACTTTTCTAAATGTTTACCTAATGCTTTCACATTAAGTATTTCACATTAAACTTTGAGGGCCAGGACAACAATGTAGCCTTCTTTGTTACTTTCTAGCCAGGCAGGCTTTCTCTGAATGTGTATTCTGAGTAACAAAGCCCAGGGCTTTTTGTTTTTTCTTTCTCTTTCTTTCTTTCTTTCTTTCTTTCTTTCTTTCTTTCTTTCTTTCTTTCTTTCTTTCTTTCCAATTGTTAAGTGACTTGCCGAGAGTCACACAGCTAGTGAGTATCTGAAGTTGGATTTGAACTCAGGTCTTCCAGACTCTAGGGCTGGTGCTCTCTCTGTGTGCCCCCTACCTACCGGAACCTCATCTTTTCAATCACCCTTAACTCGTCTTTTTCGAGTCTCATCTTCCTCAGATTTTCTTGCTATTCAGTTGCTGCCCCATTCATCTTGAAGCAAAGATCCCTGATCTTGTTTTGAACTCCTTTATGATTTCTAGGCTTGGGGCAAAGAGTCCTGGAATTAGAGTCAGAAGACCTGAGTTCAAATTCCAGCTCTATCCTTACCACTTGTGTGACCCTGAGAAAAATGATTAACTCTTCTGGGTCTTGGTTACCTCAACTATAAAATGAGGTGTGGCTTTTTGACTAAGTCCAAGTTTTACAAAACAAATCCTTTTATTGAGGGGATTTGTTCCATGAAGTTTGTATTCAGTTAAAGGGCCATACTTGAGAACCTAGAGGGCCACATGTAGCTTCAAGGCCTCAGATTCCCCACCCCTGGACTTGGTGACCTTGAGGGTCCCTTTCATCTCTCAATCTGTGATCCTATGTGCGGGCTCTGGCCTTCTAACTGAAGGCAAGTCACATGCTCCCTCATGTTCTGGTTGACTGAGGATTGGTGGTGTGTGGGCCAGGACAGTCTTCTGAAAGCAGCCCTGACATGCCGGTACTCAAATATGGATAGTCTTTCATTGTGTGTAGCGTAAGTTTAGTTTTTGAATAGAATAGTAATAACAGTTCACCTTTGGCACTTTCAGTTGACAGATGCTTTCCTCACAATAACCCTGTGAGTTGTATTGTATAGCACAAGTAACATCATTCCCACTTTAGAGATTAGGAGACTAAAGGCCAGGGGAGTAAATTGTGAAGTCAGAATTCAAGCCCTCTTTCTCCTGTACTGTGCTGTCGCTGAATAGGACGTTGAGCTCAGGGTTTCCTAGAGATTGTGTGTGTGAAAGTGGATGATTTAGGAAGGGCACAGATACTAAGAAAATTGAAGAATCATAGAAGTAGAATTAGAGGTAGATAGTTTGGGTGGTTCATAAATAGAATTTGAATTGAATTGAGTCACAAATTATTCATGTTATAGATGTGGAAACTGAGGCTAAAGGAATGTGAGTTGATCAAGGATTGGACTATAATTCCTATTGGGATGTCCAACCTGAACATAGTTCTAATGAACTATGGTTTTTTTCTATTATAATAATCATCAGTCCTTCGGAGCTGTTAGGGAAGAGGTCAGTCTGGTATAATAATTTTTTTTTTGGAGGGGGGAAGGCAGGGCAATTGGGGTTAAGTGACTTGCCCAAGGTCACACAGCTAGTAAGTCTGAAGTGTCTGAGGCCAAATTTGAACTCAGGTCCTCCTGACTCCAGCTCTATTCAACTGTGACACCTAGCTGCCCCAGTATAATAACTTTTTTTAAGAACCTTCACCCATGGAATATGTAAAATACATTTAAGTGTCAATAGTTTTCACTAAATAATAGCTAATGGGGTAAGAATTCTTGGTTTTAATGAGTAGACAAGGATCCTTTGATGTGAATTTATTTACTGTTTGCATGCAAATAGAAGCAGCTAAACTATTTAAAAGAGTTCTCTAAAGTAGGCTAAGCAGCCCCCCCCCCCATCTCCACCCCTCCAAATCTCCTTTACAGCATTAATTTGCCCAGCAAACCCATCTTTTTCCACAGATAGTACAAAGGAAAAACTTCAGCCCTGTCTGAGACAGAATTATCTGAATTAGTGGGGTCCAAATTAATGAGATTTTATAGCATGGAAAAGGTTATCATAGAGATAATGTTGACCAGATGTTCTCCATATTCATTTAATCTACTTGTAAACAGGCTTATGCTGCAGCAAGAGATTTAAGTTAGAATTTCCTAGCAGTGGTAGTTAAGGGAATGACTGGGAAGGTCCTGAAATATAAAATCAATTAACATCAGCCTAAGAGTGTTTAAATATGGCCCTGCCTGAAAGTTCTAAGGTGGATTAATTAGCAGACACTCTAATTCTGAGATTCTCTCAGTATATACAAGCCTGACTTGTCTTCTCAAGATAGTTGTCAGTTGTTATTCAGTCAGTTTTCAGTTGTATCCAACTTTTTATGACCTCATTTGGGGTTTTCTTGGCAAAGATACTGGAGTGGTTTGCTATTTCCTTCTCCGGCTCATTTTACAAATGAGGAAACTGAGGCAAACAGGGTGAAGTGACCAAATCACACAGCTACTAAGTGTCTGAGGCCAGATTTGAACTTAGAAAGATGAGTCTTCCTGACTCTAAACACAGTACTCTAACCACTGTGCCACCTAGCTGCCCAAGATACTGATCAGGGTATCACAAATCCCATAGATCTGGAGGAAATACTGGACTTAATAAGCTGAAGAATATTATAAGTTATTACTTCCCACTGTGGTTAAGGGAGGAAGCTGATGGGTTGTAATGTTAGCACTGTCCTTGACTTACTGTTTTCATTGTGGATAATACAAGTATTCTTGGAGATAGTGTTAGGGTCCAATAACCTCTGACACAGACACACCTGCAAAATGGAGAAAGGCACAGCTTCCGGCTGGCATTGCAAGACAACATCATCCTTGCCTCACTCTTCACTGTACATACTAAGAGGTTTAAAGTAAAACTGACAGTACAGCACGTGGCTTAAGCAACTTTGAGTACAGCCAAATATGGCAAACTCTTCCCACTGATACAAACACAATGCTGGGAAGATAGGGAAATCTTCCCAGGTCACCAGACTCCCCAGAACTGCACTGTTTTCCTTGGCTCATTTTGCTCCCTCCTTCCAACCCAATCAGTTCTGCAGCCATAGTATGAGGACTAATTTAGAAGATTGGGAGTTCTGATGCCTGAGTTTCTTTAACTTTATATGCTGCCTACCAGCAGCCGCATGTCCTTGTTAGGGCTATTGGCAGCAGCTACTGTCTTCCTGCTCCCAGAGATCAACTGCCTTTTCTCCTGATATTGAGAAGATCAGTGGGATGGCAAACACTAGCCTTCTCTGTCTCTGTCTCTCTCTGAAAAATCTCTTTTCTTGAATAATTCTAATAGTTTTTCAGGATGAGTGGACCAAATAACGGCTCCACCAATGGCATCTTATTGTGCTTACCTTCCTGTAGTCCCCTTATATTGACATGATGTTTGTTTTTTGTCATCTCTGCTAATTTGCCAACTCAAAAAAGAGTGCCTCAGAATTGCTTTAATTTACATTTCTCTTATTATTAAACAGGGACTGGCACATTTACAGTATCCCTCATGTGGAGATGTTGAGAATCATGCTACTGTGTAATGTAAGTTTCTTGGAGAGACTTGAGCATTCATAGACATTTTATAACTGGCCCTTGTCTGCTAGCCACATGGTTAGGAGAAGTCTTTTTTTTTTTTTCAAAGGGCCTTGAGCCATTCTATTTGACTGTTCAGTATTAGTGGATCTCTCTAACCCCTTTTCTTATGGCATCTAGTGACAGACTATGCTATAAGGAAGAAGATCTTGAATCTTCTCCACTGGGACTGAAATATGACCCTGTGAAATGGGTCTCAGTCCTTGTATTTGTCTCTTCCAGTCTAGGTGAAGGGATTGGAGACTCCAGTCTTGTGAGTTTTAGAAAAAAAGTCAAAATGGTAAATCTCTGACATCCTAGCATTATGACATCTGAGTGTCCATGTTTTACATCCAGTGCAACACCAATGCCCCAAGGAGCAAGGAGTGACCTTCAGGGCCCAGCCTGTTGGAAGCTAAGAGGAAGACTCATCTGATAGTCTTGCTGCATTTGGACATTAACTTGGTGGGACTAAGGAGCTAAGTTTCAACCTCCTGTCCCCAGAGACTGAGGTGGGATCGAAGAGACTATGCCCTGAGGTACATGGGAGAAATATCTGTATTTTTATTATTACATATCTTCAAAGTAAACATTTCTTCATAAAGGTTCATTTATATCAAGTCATTAAATCAAACTTGGGTGCTAGTTACTGGCATTTAACGATACAGTTGATGGCAAAAGAGACACCTCTGCTCCTCAGGATACCCTGAACCCCAAGAGAGAGGTAGAGTCTGCTTGGCACTTGGACAGTGAGCCAGACCATACTACTACCACAGTGATATGGAGGAGTCTTTCACACGACTGTTAATATTTTGAAATTCTTCTTTTGAGAAATGCTTGTTCATCTTTTTCTATCACTTATCTATTGAGGAATACTCTGGCATGCTATGTTTTTGTTAATTCCCTACATATCCAGGATATTGGATTTTTATTAGAGATACTTGATGAAAAGAATTCATCCCGCAATTGACAGTTCCTCTTCTTATCTAAGCTACACTGATTTTGTTTATATGAAAGTTTTTTTTAAAAATTATATCCAGTGAAATTTTTCTGTTTTCTTTTTCATGATTATTTCTATTCCTTGTTTGGTTAAGAATTCTTTCCCAAGCCATAGTTGTAAAACACTGCCTCTTTTCATTCTTTATTTTTTTTTATAAAGTAAACTTTTATATTTAGGTTGCATATCTATTTGGAATCAACCATATTAATTTAGCAAGTGTTAACTATATCATTTGTTAGGAACTCAGTTTAAAAGAAAATCTTGGAAATAAGTCAAGTTTCTGTATAGAAGATTAACTTCTGTTCTTTCATATATCAGTACCTCACACGAAAGATGTGGACCATTACACTTCCATTATACATTCTAAATCTGAGATCAATTGGATGCATTTTTAATTGTCTGTCGTGTTTGATTTGTTTTTCCCTCAGCATCTTAAGAGGTGATTTGTAGTCTCCTCCAAACTGGAAAATTAGAAGTGTACTGCTGTAAGCCCTTAGGGCTTTTGTCCTAGGTAAGTTTGTCTGTGATTGGTATTAATTCACAGCATACGCTTAGGACAAAAGTCATCATCTTTATGTGTATGTCCTCAAATCAGAAAGTACTATATTGTTTACAGTGGAAGAATAGTCTTACTGTACGAATGATATCAGGAAGGAGTGTGGCCTCCTGTGTGGCCTCCAACTCTTCTCCCTAGCATTCAAGGCCATCCAACATCTTGGGACACCCTTCTAGTCTTAGCTCCTATCACTCCCCTCCAAATACTTTTTACTATTCTTGGTTCCATACACACTCCCTATTCTTTCCTATCCCTGTACCTTTGTTCACACTGCTATTTATGCCTGGAATGCTCTTCTTCCTCTCTTCAATGCCTATACATCCTTTAAAACTCACCTCAAATGCTACCGTAACAAGGAAGCCTTTCTCTATTTTCTTGGTCTGTAATCCCACCTCCCCACTCTGGCCTCCTTTCAGGTCTCCCAAAACCCTCTCTTTTAATATTTTATAATCTGGCTATTGGTGTTTTAATCCTACTTCCTCTTCCCACCCCTCCCCTAACTCACTAGATTGTAAACTCCTTCAAGGCAGACATCATGTCCTATTGGTGCTCCACCATAACATGTACTTAATAAAGAGAAATTTTTGCTTGTTTTTATATGTTTACAATTTAAGATGAATGCACAAAGAGCTCCTGAAACACAATTAGCTGGTGCCCTCTAGGCAGTAAGAAATAAGGTGGCTTAGACCAGTGGTGTCAAACTCAAATAGAAAGGAAAGGGGCCACTAAACCATATATAATCATCTCTGCCTTCCCATATTGACTTAGAAAACAACATAGTAGTATTATCTACATTCTATTGTATTTTGACTTATAACAAAATAATTTCCTGATCACATTTTAATCTGGTCCTAGCACAGGAGGAGTGTCATGGGTAGCCAGCTATGTGTTTGACTCCCAAAATGCCTTAGAGCTCATGTGTGAGGATAGTGAAGCTTATCTTGTTGGCATATAACTTCAGGGCTACAACCTAAAAAAAGGTAGGGACATCACTGGCCCCAGGGTATTTACACCATTGGTAAGAATGCTCCTGCAAAAGTTCTGCATGGGGTTGGGTAGCTGCAAGGCATAAGGGAGAGAATAATCATACCCAATGACTGTACCTTTTTCTTGTGGAGGGCTCTTAGCATAATTATTCCACATAATTCCACGATTCATATAGTTTCATGAAACTTAAATGTATATTTGGTTGGATTCAGGGTCGTTTTTGAGAATGCAGGGATAGGGATGGTACTTATGATTTCATTAGTATAAGAAACTCCCAGACAAGAAAACTCCCTTGACCTTAGTGGATCATATCTCTTACAGTCTTAGAAACTTGCCTGGGGCTGCTCAGATAAACAGCATCACACAACTATTATGTGTCACAGGCAAGACCTGTGCCCAGGTCTTTTTGACTTTGAGGCCAGAACTCTGTCCATACCCTGTGTTGCCTTACATATTTTGAGAAAATATTTGTCCAAAAAAGACCTGAGTACCTGCCACTGGATGAAATTCCTTTCCTAATTAAGTATCTAAAGTGGGACTCGAAGGCATGTGTTCCTGATATCAAATTCACTGTCTTTCATTCCCTGACTCCTCCTGGCCTCAGTGATTTCCCTTTCCTTAGAATTCCTTTGATTCTGAAGCAAAATTCTGTAGTTAATTATACAATTCTGCATTAATCCAAGTAGTTTTACATTTCTCTCCCTAGATAGATTTTTAGCCCCTAGAGAACAGGGATCATAACTTTGACACTCCCTTCTCAACCCCACAGCACCTCTTAGAAGACTGACCCCAAGGTTTCCTTCTAGACTGAGGATGATGAGATGACTCACCACCATAGCCCCAAGGCTGGGCTGAGACCACACTGCATCTGAGGATGGTGGGTGAGTCACTCTTGCCTAGGACAAGCAGTGCTTTCAACAGCTTCACTCCTCTCTTGTCAGGGTTCCTTTTTCTCCCAATATTTCCTTCACCTTCTTTAGTTCAACCTCTTAAAGTGTGACTCTACATCAGGATGACCATCAGGCTGCCTGAAGCTCTGCCTGGGGCTCTACTGAAGGCTTGGCTTTCTCCAGAGCACCCCATAACACCCAGGCACAAAAAAGAAAGTCCTTTACTTATTCATGAAGACTTTTCACACAGCTGCTTGCTCAATGCAACTCTTTTCAGGAGCAAACCAGGACTGAGGAAAAGAGGATTAAAACCACCTTGCTTCCGATTAGGTTTTCTGCTGATTGCTGTGTAACTTGTGGACAAATCGCTGCTCTCTATAGATGGCCAGAAGGCTCTCAGATGTGAATGAAAATTTCTGAAAGCATCAGTGCCTTAGGACTCAAATATTACCACCGTTAACCAAACTACCTTGTTTTTAAGTGGAAATATTAGGAAAAGGGGAGAAGAATACTATGTAATTCAGTGACCAGATAGCTCCAACTCTTCATATAACATTTCATCTCTCATCTCTCTTGACCCAAGCTTCTCCCATATATAGAATTAACTCCTTCATCACTTCCACTTCTTAAAATCCCTAGGCTCCTCAAACAATACCTTCTCCATGAGACTTTTCTTGATTCCCCAGTTGTTAATTCCCCTAGAAATTACCAGGTAAATGTTTACTTGCATACTTAAAATACTTGTTTTTTCCTGATAGAATGTAAGCTCCTTGGGGGCAGGGACCCTTTCGTTTTGTTTTTGTCTTCCTGGTTCGTAACACAATTTCTGGCACATCATAGGCTTGTGGACTGATGTATTGCTCGAAAACAGTCTTCATAATGATTTTTTTGAGCCATTCCACATTAGATAAGTGACCAAAATCTATGAATAAATAATTCTCAAAAAAAAAAATCGTGGGAACAGCTACAGGAAGACAAGCACATTACTCACCTGTTTGTGGAGCTATGAATTGGTCCAAACCATTCTGGAAAACAGACCAAAACAAATGACTTAACTGTTTATACATTTTGACCCAGGGATACTACTGCTGGGCATATGCCACAAGGAAGTCAAAGACAGAAAGAAAGGTACCATGTGTACCCAAATATTCATAAAATCAAAAAAACTAGAAACAAAATGGATACCCATTGAGTGCAGAATGGCTAAAACAATTTGTGATATATGGATGTGATGGGAATGTACCATAAGAAAGAACAAATAGGAGAAATTCAGAGAAACATGAGAACATTGTATGTACTGATAACTGATCAAAGGAAACAGAACCAGAAGAATTATATACACAACAACTACAACATAAAAGGGAAAGAACAATGAAATTATAAGAATGCAGTGGAATTTTCAGGACTATTCTTGACCCCAGAGAAGAAATGAGGAAATGTACTCTCCTCTCCCTCCCTTTTTTTTTGCAGAGATGGGAACTATAGGTACACAATGTTGCATGTATATTCTCAGACCCAATTGATGGGCAAGTTGGTTTTGCTTGTTTTTTTTTTCCCTTTCCTACAAAAGAAGGGTAACCTTGGAGGTGGGGAGGGAAGAGACAGGCATAGCTGGAAATAACTATGATATGAAAACAAAAGGCATCAATAGATTTTTTTTTTAAAGCACGTAAGAATGAAGTGGCTGTTACTATTGTACCAATTTCAAATATGCAGTCTTATTTACTCTCCTATCAACCCAATGAGTCCTGGTTAGACATGATTGTTTTCTTCATTAGCAGGGACAATATTCCTTACAGATTGAGTGGTACATGGTCATGTGATGAGACAATGACAGCAACAAAAATAGAATCCTATTCTTTTCATTGGATAGTGCTTAGGGAAAGTAGGGCGGTGTGGTGGAAATAACTCTCGAAAACCTGGACTCCACTTAATATTTGTGTAACATTGGGTAAGTAACAACCTCTCTGGCTGTTGACAAGGACATTAGAATAAAGGACCTTTGAGGCCCTTTCTATTATCCTATGATCCACTGGACTCCTCATCTTCCCTCATAAAATACCTCACTCCACAGTCTTTGTAGACAAAGGCATTGACACAGCTGGTCCCTCACAAAATATAGCACCATATTTGATACATGAAACCTTAAAAGAGACAGTTATCATAGCACAGTGGGTGACATTTTTGTTCTTGTTCAGTCTTTTTAGTCATGCTTGACTCTTCATGACCCCATTTGGGGTTTTCTTGGCAAAGATACTAGAGTGGTTCGCCATTTCCTTCTCTAGCTCATTTTACATATGAGGAAACTGAGGCAAACAGGATTAAGTGACTTACCAAGGATCATACAACTAATAAGTGTCTGAGGTTGGGTTTGAACTCAGATCTTCCCGACTCCAAGCCTGGTGCTTTATCTGCTGTGCCACCTAACTTGGAATATAAGACTTGAAACCAGGAATACCTGGGGTCCAAATACTGCTTTAGACATCTACTGGCTATATGTTTTTAGAAGGTCACTTCACTTGAACCCAAGTTTCTTCATCTGTAAAGTGGGACTGATAATAGCAGCATCTACTAAGAAGTGTTGTTACGGGCAGGGTCGTCATATAAACAACTCTGCCATCTTCCATGTAAATGTGAGTTATTATCATTGTTATTGTTAAAGAGCGTAATGATCCAGGCAACCAAAAACAACAAAAAATAGGTGCATTAATGTGAAAGAAACTAGATGGAAATTTGGCTTGGAGAACAGGGAATGAGTAAGTTACTATAAAAATAATAACAAAAGGGCTGGAAGGAGGAGTTTGTAAGTGAAGTTCTTTGATTTCATGCTCTGTTGTTATTCTAGGAAGTGAGCCACCAAACTGGCAAAATCTTTTTTTTTTTTAACCAATGTTTAATTGATGCTCTTTTTAAAATATCTTGTCACTTCCCAATGATTATTTCCCTGTCACTCTGACTCCTCAAAGAAACCTTCCAGGTAATAAACACAGTTAAGTAAGACAAATCAACAAATTGACCATATGGGATAGCACTTGAGGTAGTACAGATGATATGACTTAGAGGGAAGAAATCCTAGGTTCAAATCTTGCCTTAGACATCTCCTAGCCATGTGACCCTAAGAAAATCACTTAACCTCTGTCTGTCTCAGTTCACTCATCTGGGGTTGTTGTGAGAATTCAGTGAGATATTTGCAAAGTGTTTTGCAAACACTGAAGTGCTATTTTGATGATGGCTGTTCTATAACATATACTTTCCCTATAGTTCACCACCTCTCTGCTGAGAGGAGGGAAGCATGTGAAGCCTATTTTGTTTTCCTAGGCTTTGCAAGAAAAAGGGGAATGAACAAAGCTGCAGCCTGCTCTGGCTTCAAATATCCCCCAAAATCTGCTCTGTAAAACTGTCAAGACAAAGTCAACTCTTTAACGAATACGGAGGAGCTGCATTGGGATGGGTAGGAAGAATGAAAATGGGGAGGCACAGACTTGTAGAAACAGGCACAGGCAGAGGGATTTTCAAAAGTTTTCTTTCTGTAGGAAACCAGACCAAAAAATGTGCCTGTTGCCCAAGGGTACACACATAACAATAAACATTACATGAGAACAGACTAAACTAAGCCGATTCTCTATTTCTCCAAAATGTCCAGGGAGAAAGCCTGAAGGGCATTGCATCCAGGTTGAGGGGAGAACAGGCTTGTCCTTTATTGAACCAAGAAGAGGAAACCTATTCCAGAGGGAAATTGCAAAGAGAGGTCCCACCTCTGTTTTCATCAGAGAAGAGAGGTCCTCATTTAATTTGGTTTAGAATTATGCGGTCTTAGATCTGAGAGGGACCTTAAGAGTGTATACATCTGTCTTTATACAAATGAGGACAAGGAAGCCCAGGGACTGAAGCAATTTGACCAAGTGACAAAGCAAATTTGTGGCTGAGTCAGGATGAGACCCTAAAAGGGTAACTAACCCTTACACATCTCTCTCACCTGTGTTTGTAGCTCATTCATTCAAAGAAATTTCAGTAATGGAATAGACCCAAGAGGTCACTTAGTCTAACCTCTTTAGAAATATCATCATCATCATCATCATCATCATCATCATCATCATCACCACCATCATCATCATCATCATCATCATCGTCACCATCATTATCATCACTATCATCATCATCACCATCATCATCATCATCATCACCATCATCATCATCACCATCATCACCATCATCATCATCATCATCATCATCAAACAACAACAGTAATGATTATTATGATGAACATTGGTTGTTGTCAATTTTTGATACCTTCTTCTCAGCCCCATCCCCACCCCCCAGTTGACTCTCCCCTTTGATTAAAAGGCGTGAGGATAGAGTGGTAAACTCCTCCTAAAAATCTTCCTTTGTAGAGGACTAAGAACTTTCCAAACTTTTCAAGTCACTCTCCATTTTCTTTTCTTTTCTTTTCTTTTCTTTTCTTTTCTTTTCTTTTCTTTTCTTTTCTTTTTATTTTTGGTTTATTTACTTTTAGTTTGCAACATTCAGTTCCACAGTCCCTTGAGTTTCA
>CM053587.1:205221100-205263209 GCA_028646515.1 Pseudochirops corinnae
AGATAATGTGTTTCAGGGACGTGCTAGACTGGAAGAGAATTAAGACACACAAGGGAAATGGGCAGAAAAGTGGCTAATAATGGAATTCAATAGTATGAAATGTCAGATTATGCATTTAGGGAAAACCAATAAAACATTTAAATTCAGACTTAATGGAATGGAGCTGTAGGAAACTAATGAAGAAAGAGACCTAGGGGTACTGCTGAGTAATAATAATATGAAGCAGGGGTAGTGTTTTGTGGCAGCCAATGAAAGACTCAGGTGCCCGAACAGGAAATTAGTTATAGAGAAAAAGATAATGCCTCCAACTTGACAAATTGCAGTCTGAGCACAGAAGTGTGAAGGCCCTGGGTACAAAAACAAACACACCCAGAAAAGTAGTTAGATTTAGAAAAAAGTCCATAGGAGTGTAATAAATGTCATGAGGAATTTAGGTGGCAGCTGAGATCTGTGCAGAATTAGCTTTAGAATTCTAGCATAAGAAGAATACAGACTGTGGGTATAAGCTTTTCTAGCTCTTGTCATAGAATATTAGAGCTGAAAGAAGCCTTCGATATCATCTAGAAGAATATTCTTGTTTTATAGATAGTGAAACTGAGGCCCAGATAGGTGAAGTCACTTGCCGAAGGCACAAAGAAGAGTTGAGATTCAAACCTGGGTTACAATACTCTAAATTCAGTGCTCTTTCCACTGCAGCATGGTTTTCATGTTATTCTCTAAGCAGGTACTTGCCTAGTCAGGCCTGGACCTGGACTTCAAGAACTTGGCTGCCTTCTGCTTTCCCTTTTCTTCCCTGAGCACAGTTAAAAATGACCAGGGATGCTGGGAAATGGACATTTCCAACCTTGTAGGTAATCCCATGGATCCAGAGTTCCTGGAGTTTTAAATTCAAGCATGAGCTGACCAGAGTTTCTTAAAGAATGTAGTCACTGCCTGGAGGATTCTGAAGTCAAAGGAGGAGTGAGAAACATACCCTGCCGGTCAGAAGATATAGATCCTGTGACTTGCTTGTACAGTGCAGGTCTGAGTTGAATTTGAATGCAAAATACATACTTATCCATCCCATAAGATTATCTTTAACTTCCTTGGGAATATATTTGGATTATTTGGAATGTTCCCTGTTTTTCTGCTTAAGTATTTTCTGTGGAAAAGGAAATAAATACTTATTTTAGACCCAATGATGCACCCCTTTTCGGCTACTCCCCCAATGCTTTCACTCAAAGTTTGGTTCCCCAAAGGGTGGCCGCTATTCCCACAGGTTCTATGATGCCCTGTGTTTAGCTACTCTTAGTGTTATAGTTCATGAACCCCCAAAGTGTACTTCACATTAATGAGCAGTCAATAGACAAAAATTAATTCTTAGCAAGGGCATTTACTAAAATGACATCATAAAAACAATAGCTGCAAAGCATTTCTCTCTTAAACCTGGTACATATTTTCTCAGAAATTCATACATGTTTCAGTGGGTCCAGATTTAGAGTTAAATGGTAGAAAGGTACACATGTAGGATACACACATGACAAAGGCAACTCATGACTGACTCCTGATATAGCAAAGCCTAGATGTCCTCTCTTTTCTGGAATCTTTTTCCAGCAGTCCTTGAGTACACTGTCTCTGCTGAGTAAGTTGTTCAGTTGGGTTTCCAGCTTCTGTGTCTCTCCACAGCTTGACTCTCAACATTGCCACAACTGGATCTTTTAAGTCTACAACCAGCTCTCTTCTCTCTTGCCAGAGGTCCCGTTCCTTGAAGTGTTTTCCTTTTTCAAGTGACTAGTTTTTTTTTTTCCTATGTCTGTCTGAAATGCATGCCTTAAACTTTCTCAAAACAATGACTCAAAACTATTACATGGAGTGTCTCCCTCTGGGCAAGTCACTGCTAGGCACTATGGCTGGGGGGAGAGAGATTTCACTCTTCTATCCCTATCTACCTCTTGCAAGGTTCTCCTCCACAAAATCTTCAAAAGCTTGAACTATCTTAAATTATTTTAAAGGTGGACCAGGGTATATCTGTTTTCTGTCAAATAATGGGATTACCCCTTCTGGTTCACTTAGAGAAAGGTGGTCTCCCCTCATAAGGGAATCTGGGCATTTATAGTTAGTTTAATAACATGTTAAGAACTTGTAATTACGTTCTGGATTGAGGTGGGAGAGTTGGTCAAAGATCAACACCTGATCTGGATATTGACTATTGAGTATCTTTCCTAGAAGAAAACTGTTATGTATCATTTGGTAGGCCATAGATGCAAACTATATCTGAGTTTTATTTTAGAGATTTTCACAGATTTCTCTGGGGTTAGGGCAAAATGTCAGAAAAAGAAAAGCTTGGCCTTCTTGCTCTTGGGGGTCAGGTCTACCCATGATGAATCTGGACCTGGGTGAGCCAAAAGCTGGAGTCCTTTTCAGTAGGAGAATGCCTAGGCTATAGATTATGTATATAAAATGCTTTACAAACTTTAAGACCCTATTTAAATGTCAGCAATTCATTACCTTGGCCTTCATCATCTTTCCCTTGGACTGTTGTAATAGCCTCTTAAATGGTCTCCCTCCAAGTTTCACTTTCTCCAATATACCTTCAGCATAGAAGGCAGAATGATACTGCTAAGCACAGGCCCGACCAAATCACTATCTTGCTCATTAAACTTCATTGATTTCTAACTACTTCTATGGTCAAACATAAACTTTCTGTTTGGCATTTAAGGCCCTTTGCCACCCAGCTCCAACTAACCTTTCCAACTTTTTTATACATTACTCCCTTTCAAGAATTCTATGGTCCAGTCCAACTAGCATCCTTGACTTTCACACCAGTCCTCTCTGGCTACCTATTTTATGGTCTTCTCACCAACCAGTTCACCACTTACTCCACAGCTCATGCCCTAGAGGAACTTCCATGCTGGAACTCTGCTGAATGATGACTACCTCTCCCAGAACATGATATCTGGAAAGCTTCGGCCATGCTTTATTTCCTTCTCTCCTCTTCCATCACCTCCTCTATAGTGTCTTTTGCAGCTACCACACTATCAAAAATGTACCCTCCTTAACTTGCCTTCGGTTCTGGAACCATGAACCATGACCAACTCTGCCATTGTGCCTGGATGGAATGTATCAATCTACTTCCCTATAGCTTCATTCTCTGTCTTATAACTTTCATATCAAAGTCTCCCTCCTTAGCTACCATTCCCTATATGTATTCTTTCCCCTAGCACAGTAGTTCTCAACCTTCCTAATGCCGCAGCTCTTTAATACTTGTATGTGGGCATATCTACATGTGTGCACGCCCGCCTAGAGACAGAGGAGCAGTGTCTTGGTTCCTAAGACCATCAGAAATATGTGTTTTCTGATGGTCTTAGGTGGCCCCTGTGAAAGGGTGGTTCGACCCCCAAAGGGGTCACAAACCCACAGATTGAGAACCACTACCCTAACCAAATGTAAGCGCTTATCAGAGAAGGTACTGTGCTCTATAAGCAAAGCAGAATTGAAGCAATTTAAAAGAATACAAGATGCAGAAATTTAGAGAATCCACCCCAGATGTTCACTATGGACTATTATATGTGCCCAACCTGTGGTAGAACATTTTGAGTTCAGATTGGTCTGATCAGCCACAGTCAGACACACTGTAACTTGACTCTAACATAGTGACATGATTTTGGTCCTCTTTGAGCATGAAGGAACAATCAACCAACCAACCATAATGTAAGCTCCTTTCAGGAAGACAAAGACTGCCTTTGCTCGATAATTATATTCCCAGTGCTTAGCATATTGCTTGGCACGTGGTAATTAATAAATGCTTTTTCATTCACCCATTTTTTTTTTTGTTTTTTTGGAGGGCAATTGGTGTTAAGCAGCTTGCCCAAGGTCACATGGCTAGTAAGTGTTAAATGTCTGAGGTCGGGTTTGAACCCAGGCCCTCCTGACTTCAGGGCCGGTGCTCTATTCAGTGCACCACCTATGCGCCCCATTCACCCATTTCTAAATGTCATTCATTTTTTTACATATGGTACTCTAATTTCTACCTCTTTGCTTTTTTGGATGGGTGAACCCCATGCTTAGATTGTACTTCCTCCTCTCTTCTTCCTCTTAAAATCTCAAGTTTCCTTAAAAGCTCAGTTCCAGCATCAAGTTCTACATGAAGCCTTTCCTGATCCCCTCAGCTGCTAGTGCAGACCTGCTCCCTCCACCAACCAATTACCCGGTATTTATTTTGCATATATTTATATGAGTGCTCAGCTAACTTTCCAGTCCTGATGTTCATTCCATTGCCACTCATGAACTAGTACAGAGCCATAACCAACATTTTTTTTTTTTGTATCTGGGGCAGACTTCATGGAACAGGCATAATCAGGTCAGCAACTCATTGGGAAATCCCTGAATCTGAAAAAATGTGACCAGGGTAACACAAAAAAATCACCCTCATATCAGCTTACAATGAAAAATTCAGTTGATGTATGTGAGTGCATGTATGTGTGTGGGAAACAAAGACCCTAGGACACAGTGAGACCACTCTACTGAAGTGTAGGAAGAGGGGGGGCTTGCCTGGGGGCATGGCAGCTGGGAGAGGAAGCTGTGTGCCATCTGGTAGCTTCCTATCTTAATTAATTATTTTTGCTAACTAGGTGCTAAACTCCATTGTTTCTATGCTTCCGAAAAAGCATACAGGAAGTAGTGTTTCCTCTAAATTTCCTTGGCCTTGGGCAAAGTTCTGACTGCCCTGCCCTAGTTATGGTTTTGCCCCATGTGACACTTTCTGCTGTAAAAAATCTGAGTTTTCAAAAATTAATGTATTTTCTTAACAACCACTTCAATTTTATCCATTCAGGGTAAAATCATTTAAAAATTTACACTAGCCACTGAACTTTCCCAACAGTAAAGGACAAGAAGAACATTCATATATTACTAGAGGGGAACCTGGAGTCAATGAGTAAGCCTTCATTAAGCACCTGCTACATGCCAGGCACGATATTAAGTGGTAGGGATACAAAGAAAGGCAAAAGACAGTCCATACTTTGGAGGAGTTCAATCTAATGGGGGAGACGACATGTAAATAACTACGTACAGGCAAACTATATACCAGAGAGAGCAAGGAATGTCTTTTCCTTCTCTTTGTATCCTCAGTGCTTAGCACAGTGCCTGGTACATGGTAGGCACTTGATAAATGCTTATTGCCCGATTCCTTTTCTGATTGTACAACTCTCTTGTGGCATCTTTATGCTGCTTCTCCTGGACAATTCTTTATTAGCAATATGTTGTGGTCTATTCATATCCATCATGGGTTTCTTCATCATTCCTTAGGGTGACCCACAGTCTTAATTCTTCAGGGGTGGTAGAATTCCATGATTCTGTAAACATAAGCATCATATTTGGGGGGGGGGGGAGAGGTCTAGACCTGTGATTTCCCTGGTGTAGAACACTCATATCAGAGACACAGATCAGCAACTCATTGACAAATTTCAGCACTTGACACAGTGTCTGGTACATAGTAGGTACTTTAACAAGTATGTATTAACTGGCCAACTAATTAAAGTGGAGATAATCAATAGAGGGGAGATGTTAGCACTGAGCGAGGTTGGGAAAGGTTTACTTTGGTCTAGAAGATGGGATTTTAACTGGGACATGAAGGAAGCCAGGAGGCAGAGATGAAGAGGCAGAGTGTTCCTTCAGAGGAAGGCAAGTTTAGGTGGTATGGTGGGCTGAAAAGAGCAGATCTGAGTTAGCTTCAAGTTTTTCATTAAATCACCAAGTCAGGTTGCCTTGAATTTGTTTCTTGTTGTTGACTTATAGAAATGGGCATATGTAGAAAGACGCATGTAAATGATAAGGATGTAGCAGTGTCTGAAAAGACTGGGGAAACAGTCATATTCAATAATCAAGAGATAGGCAATTGCTGCTGATGCTGTTTGACAATCCTTCTCATTTTCTAACATTTCCCATTTGAGTGCCATTCCCAGGCTGCCAACTTTTGAGGCAAGTTCAATCTCATTCAAAACCGAGGTGGATCCAAACCTCCAAAACACTTGAGGTTCACCCACTACTAACTACAAGAGATTAATTCATGATGTGATCAGTCAGCTGTGGGCACAGTGACATACTCTGTTTGGGAAACACCAGTGCAAGTTTAAAAAATGAAACCTTTTGTTATGGACATAACTGTTTCTCAACCAGCCTTTGCTGGACTTAAAGAAGCCAGCCCCAAGGTGCATGGGAAGGGAATTTCTGCATGTGGCAAACTAAAGGGTAACAACTTTGCAACATTTTCCTCTGGATGCAAACAGTTTTCAAAAGAAGTACAAATTATCAACAATACAAAGGAAACAAATGTTCCAAATCACTAATACTAAAAGGAATGCAAATCAAGATAACTTTGAGTCCCCCCACATCCCCGTGTCCCCACCCCTCCACACCCAGCAAAATGGCAAAGATGATAGAGGATGTTAAAGAAAAGGTAAGAACATTTTATGCTCTATTGAAAGAACAGTGATTTTCCCTAACCATTCTTGAAAACTTTTTGGATTTAGGTGAAAAAGTCACTAGATTACTTCTTTTGGACCAGTAATCTCACTATTGGTTACATACCCGCAAATGCAACAGTGACAGAAAGGTCCCATATATTCCAAAATGTTCATAGTAGCACTTAAAACATTTTTTAGCAAATTATTTTCTGCCAAAATAAAATTGGCATCCATCAAGTGTGGAATAGTTGGAATTGTAGTATATGCACATCACATACCTGGTATGTAGTAGGTACTTAATAAATACTTAAGAAGAGTCTATAAGTCCCTTTGTAGGGTCCTAACTGTTTCAATTCAAGAAGCATTTATTGAGAATCAGACATGCATAGTTTGACTACCATGATGAATACAGAGGAATGAGTGATATAAATGACACAATACTTGATATTATAAGGCTGTTACGGTCTAACTGGGCAAACAAGCTTTGAAACTTAGGATATATGTTATATAATGTGTATATAATATTACTGATATGAATACACCCTCAAATGGTGCAGGTCACAACCAATCCAGGTTTGTCTAACTTTTGTCCATGTCCTTCATTAATTAATGTAATGGGAATGGGAATGTGAAGCTCTTCCTTACTCCTTAATAAGCCTAGGGGAATTTGAAGACCTTCCCTGCTTTGAAAGTAAACTCTGCCCCCTAACAGGCTGAATGTAATCACATGGAGCCTGTGATGAGAGGAGTTTGATAAAGAGTGGAGTAGTGCCCACAGGAAGCTGGGAGTCAAAGCCAGAGAGATGGTGGGAGAGAAAGGACACTCAGGCAAGCACATAGGGTTGTGTGTAAAAGGTTTTTTGCCACCTGCTGGGACAGCTAGGCTTCTGTTGGTTTGTGGGAAGGCTAAAGGATGGCATGACTCTCTGCTACATTGTGGTGCATTAACTTCTATGTTGCTATGATGGATTCGGTGTCCTGGTGTTGGGATTTGGTTTTCTGGTATCTGAATAAATGTTTTTGCCTCTGTCTTCTATATGGAGAGTTTGCTATATTTTGTAATCAAGCACCATGTGGGTCTATTTATAATGATCATGCGTGCTGTAAATATTTCATTGACACTACAATTGGCCACAGGAGAGTCTCCCATTATTGTCTAAATCTTTTGACATTCTATAGATAACAAGGAAGCATATGAATTGTTCACCTTCTTCTTTCACTTCTTATCACTCCTAAAGTGTGCAGACAAACTCAGTAGACTCTAGGGGCTCCCTATCACAACCCCTGGGTCCAATAAAAAAAATCCTGTTTGAGATTCAAACCCCTCATAACTTTAGTTCTCTCCCCTCCCATGTCCAGTCTTCTTACAGCATTCCCCTTCACCACTATATATTCTTCAGTCCACAGACTTGCTAAGATACTCCATCTCTCAGCTCTGGGCATTTTCTCTGACTGTTCTCTAAGCCTGGAATGTTCTCCTTCCTCATCTCTGCCTCTTCACTTCCCTAGCTTTCTTCAAGTCCCAATAAAAATTTCACCTTCTGCAGGAAGACTTTCCCAATCCCTCTTAATTCCAGTGCTTTCCCTTTGTTAATTATTTCCTATTTATCCTATATTTATCTATTTCCCATTTATCCTGGATATAGCTAATTTGTATGTATTTGTTTCCTCCATTAGATTGTAAACATGAGATAGGAGACTCTCTTTTCCTTTCTTTGTGTGACCAGTACTTAGCATACAGTGGGTGCCTAATAAATGCTTATTGACTAGCTGTAATGGGAATCTGAAGATCTTCTCTGCCCTTTGGCCCCTTGATAGGCTTAAGTGAAGCTGAGAACCTTCCCTAATTGGAAAATATACTCTGTCCCCTAATAGGCTGAATGTGGTCACATGGAGCCTGTGGCGGGAGGCTTGTTTTTCAGGAATGCCCACATCTTGTTATTTTGTGATTGGGCAGTGGGTCAAGAGGGTTGTGACATTCTCTGATCCAGGAGAAGGCTATATATACCCTGATGTGAGGTTTTGGTTTGGGGTTCACTTTGGGAAGAGTTGCGTGATTTGGCTAGATGAGACTCTTGAGCCCCCCTGCTTTGAAAACCCAGATGTTGGTGCTTCCCTCTCTGGTAACTAACTAGGTATGGATGTAATGGTCAGACAGCTAGAAGCCCTGTCTGCTGATCTATTTTTCTGTCTGTATTTTTTTGTCTGCTTGTAACTTCTGTTTGTATTCTCTGAAGTTCAGGATGCTAACTTTTCCCCCTGAACTAGGCAAATGATATGTTTGATTAAAGTAGGATTGTTAACCCATTTTGAGTTGCTTTCCTTTAGAAAAGCAGATCTAAGAACCTGTGCTAGCATCCATCCTGGGTATGCTAGGGTGCTTGCTGCTACATTTACTGACTACCTCCTTTCCTGGTTGTACACCTCTCTCATGGCATCATTTATGATGCTTCTCCTAGGCAATTTTTCATTAGCACTAGTTGTATCTATCATGCCTGTAGGGTGACACACTCATCTTAATTCTTCAGGGATCATGGGAAGAATATTTTTCTTTTTTTTCTTTTCTTTTCTTTTTTTTTTAGTTCTGGACCCATGATTTCTTTATTGTGATGAACTCCCTGGTATGGAAACTCTCATTGGTGACACAGTTCAGCTACTCAGGGGCAATTTCATGGGATCACAGGATGATAGGATGAGAAGCGGAATGGACCTCAGGGGCTGTCTAATCCAACCTTCTTATTTTACAAGGGAGAAAAAGGAGACCCATTGAGATCAAGTGCTTTGCCCAAGGTTATACAGGTAGTAAGCATTTGAAGTGGGATGAAGTCTTTGAGAAATACCTCAGAGACTTGTCCAAAGTCACATAGCTGGCATATATCAGAAGCAAAACGTAAGACCAAGTCTTTCTAATGCCAAGTCTGGCTCTCTAGTTATAGGAAAAATCCTAATGTTAAAAGTTGGGTCTTTGTTTCAGGAAAAAGCTTGGGAGTTTTAAAACCAGTACACAATTTCCCTAGGGAAATTTAGCTTGCTTTGAGATTACCTTCTCTTTATACTTACACAGCTTCTATGTACAACTTTTTGCATGTTTTCTTCCTCATTAGAGTATAAGCTCCTTGCAGGCTCTTTGCCTTTCTTTGTATTCTTAGCACTTTACATAATGCTGGGTACGTAGTAAGTACCAACTGGGCATAGTTCATTGACAAGATGCAATCTCTATTCAAGATATTTGCATGTACTGATGCATGTATCCATAGATTATCCATTATTGATTCCATAGATTATCTTTTCAGTTGCATGTTGTAGTCTGGACCATAGAGGATATTCATCCCCTTGATTAGGTCAAACTCTTGTTTGATCGTGGATACCATCTAAGAGATTCTATACTGTTCTATAGATCAATTCAATCAGTTCAATGTTATCCATACGCTAGAACACTTCAGTATCTCACCCCTTAAGAAATTCTTCTCCCTTATTGGCTCTGTGCTAGATACTCTTCATGACATGACCCTCATCTTGCCTCAATTCTTACCTAGCCTTAAATCAATGAATCCGCATTGCCTCAGACAAACTGAGAACTAGGAAGGTCCTTAGCTTAAAAAGGCTGAGGTCTCCCACTCATCTGGGGTCATCTCCAGTCATCCTGACATGTTTGCCACTGGACCCAAATGGCTCTAGAGGAGAGAGTGAGGCTGGTGACTTTGCACAGCCCTGCCTCACTTGAATTTAATTTACTTGTAAGTCAAGACATCACCTCCCTGATGCCATGATCCTCTCTGAGAATGAACGAACAACAACTCACCTTTGGTAAGAAGTCATCTTCCTGATTTATGTCCCATGTCATCAATAATCAGAGTCATCAAACAAAGTCATTTTGGTTGTTAAATCTTGCAAAGGATTTTATAAGATTTTAAAATAGGAGATATAACCAATAAACTAGACAAAGACATTGATGTGGGGAACCTAAAGACTGACTGAAGGACAAGGAAATGTAGCTTTATTTTTTAGCCTTAATAAAGCATATGTTCGGGAGAAGATTGAGGTACTATTATCAAATGCAGCGAAAAAGCCTATGGACTATGATTCTTCTTTTTTGTTTTAACTTCCTGAATTTGAGGTCTCATGTAGTTACATGGCATGACTTTATAATAATGTAACTGTTTCCACAAACTGGTTATATTAGCAAACTGAACCCCAGCAAAATCTTTTCTCCAATTCATCTCTGCAAACGGCTACCTTCAGTCCCACAATTCTTTGGTCTTCTCTGTCATCAGAGCAGTAATAATGATCACAACTGACATTTATGTAGTGGTTTGTGGTTTGAAAAGCTCTAACACATAACTTTAAAACCCCCTTAACCCTGCTGACCCTTACTGACCCCATTCAGCACTGCCTGCAGCTGGGTGCCGGTAAGTGAAAGTCTCAGAGATTGCCCAAAGTGCCTGTTACAGTAACTGTAACAGGCACTTCTTCCTATGACCTATTTCCCTATTTGGCATGTTAAATGCCAAGCCCGAGGGCTAAATGATAATTCAATAGGTTGGGATTTTATTGGAGCACTGAGGCATCTGTCAATATCTATTCACATCATTCTTTTCCCCTTCATGTGTCAGAGGAAAGGATTGGTGCTACTTTCTGGTACTCAGAACTGAGTCATTGGGTTCTGGGGAGAACATTCTAGACAAAGTTAAAATAACGTAACATTCATCCAGGCTGAAAAAAAAGAGTTTGATGAATATACTCTTTACCATGAGAGAATAATGGATAGACTTTCTCCCATGCTATGTATGAAGGGGCACTGAGTAAGTTTCCGAAATCTTTAATTAAACAAAACCAATAATGTAGCACAGTGATCATGCATAGGAAGGTGTGGGCCAAATTTAAAACCTATCTTAATCTCACAGGTTTTTGATTTTGAACCAAAGTCAAATCTGAGGGACCAGAGGATGGATGAGGTCCATGTTCATTTTGAGTTTGGCAAAATGCCACTTCCTGTTCCTAAGGAAAAAAAGGGTTTAAAAAGGCTTATAAAAAGGCTGCAAAGTCATCTTGAACATCAAACAGTTCAAACACAACAACATGTTGATGAGTTAAGTGTAAATGAATCAGAAACATATGGATTAAATTTCCCTTGAAATTCACTTGGGCTTAAAAATTAATGGAAAAAAGTGCCTGGCTAAACTTATTTGGAGCTTTATTGAACCCAACAACACTTTAAAAATAGTTTGAGATCTTCAACAAAGGTCAAATATGGCTAGGTTCTGCTGTCTCTGGCGAATCCTAATCCCTTTAACCAGGAATCAAAAATATGTAATAACACCTGACATTGAAATATACTATTTGGCCAAGCTCAAGGGTCAAGCTACCATGTCTTTAGGTAGGAGATTTATGCAAGCATACACACACACACACACACACACACACACACACACACACACACACACACACACACACACACACACATGAATTAAAGTCCATGAAGAAAGATCTATATGTTACTTGTGGCAGGAAAGAAATGGGGCATTGGCTTTGATTGCTGAATAATTGAGTAAATTTAAAGAAAGAGGTTACCTTATTGCCATAAGAATATAATTTAGAATTTTTTGGAAAGAAGAAAACAACTAGCCATTCACAGGCACAAATATGAACTCCCATCTGAATCAAACATATGTATGCTATATCCTAGCATGCCACGAATTAGTTAAAACATGATAACAATATATCATAATGAAATTACTTCTGAGAAAGTGTCTTTTTTTTTTCTTATATGGGATGTTAGAAGCACAGAATGTTAGAGCTCAAGGGAACCTCAAATTCTAGTTCAAATCTTCTGCTTTATAAGGATGAAACTGAGACTCAAGGGGCCAAATGCAGGATTGCAAAGCCAAGGGTAAGACCAAGACTTGACTCTTGGCACTTTGTCCAATGCTCTTCTCATCATACCATATTGATTTTCTGATGATATCCAATATTATAAAAATTATGCCTGCAATCTTAGTATTTTATCTATGTGATTTTGTTAGTATATTATCTATGTGATTTTGAGTATCACTTTCCTCTCGCTGGGCCTCAGTTTCCCCAATCAACAAAAATGGGCTTAGAAAGAGTGGTCGAATTAGACACGTTTGAAAATGTTATGGAAAAGAATGGCAGACAGGCTTAAAAAATGAAGCATCTTTGACCTTAGTGTGCATGTGGTTTTATAACTTTAAAAGAATTCTGATTAAACAAGAACAAAACATAAACACTGAATGCTATGGATTTACAAGGATTAAGCATGTTTCAAGGAAGGAAGGAAGGAAGAAAAAAGCATTTATTAGTGCTTACTATATGCCAGGCATCATGCAAAGCACTTTATAAATATTATTTCATTTTATTCTCACAGCAATTCTGGGAGGTAGATGCTATTATCACCATTTATCAGTTGAGGAAACAAGGAAACAGGTTAGGTGACTGAGAGTAGAATTGAACTCAGGTCTTCCTAACTCTGTGTTGAACATTCTATACATTGCAGCACCTAGATATGAGAATGCACCTACTTTTTTATTCTTTGCAGAAGTGAGGGACAATGAATGCAGAACACTGAAAATAATGTCAGATTTGGTTGGTGTGTTTGTTAGTTTTCCTGAAATCCATTCTTTCCTTTTTAAAATTCTTTGTTATAAAGGATGGCCCTTTGAGGAGGTAATGGAGAGAGATACATTGGGAAATATAGGTGGGGTAAAAGTAAAGCTAGGGGCAGCTAAGTGACAAAGTAGATAGAGTGCTGAACTTAGAGTGAGGGAGAGCTGAGTTCAAATGTGGCTTCAGACAGTTACTTAGTTGTGTGAACCTCACTTTACCCTGTTTGCCTCAGTTTCCCCATCTATAAAATGAGCCAGAGAAGAAAATGACAAAGCATTCCAGGATCTTTGTCAAGATCACGGAAAATCAGACATAATTGAAAAACACCTGAACAACAACAGCAAAAGTAAAGCTATCAACTAAAAACTTAAAAGACATGAAGTCAAGGGTAGAGTTTCTCTGGGAAAGATTATTATTGTGGGAGGATACTGCCATTTTGGACATATTCTCAAGAAGTAACAATTGTTTTCAGTCATTGATTACCAGCAGACACAAAGAATAGACCACAGCATTCTCCTGACATTGGTTATAAGTGTTTCTTAGGGAAGTGAGTTCCTAACTTTTTGGATGGAATGTGTGGTGAGCCATGTTCAAGTGTATGGAGATCAGAGAACAGTGCTGTGGCTTGAGTGCTGAATTAATTTTGAGACCAGTAGTGTGATTTAGATAGCATGAGAGTATATAATGTATTGTGAATGATTATGCTTAGATATAAATCCTTGGAAGTTTTGTGAGTATGGATTCCTGGATGTTTAGGATTGTCTTTCAGAAAAAAACCTTCTACTAAGGCAGAATGTTAAGGTGACATGCAGAGATAACTTCCATGGCCTGTGCGGCCAGAGGACTAGATTGAGTGCAGGATGATTCCTACTGTCCCAGCCCTTAGAGTGATTCCAAGTTTGACAGATAGCAGATTATCTGAATGGCACAGTTGTGAGCTCCAAGTAGTCTCTACACTGGAAAACAGGGACCTGATTGAGAGCAGGGCAAGGAGAATCAGAACTAGAAATCTTAATGAGTGGGTTTGTGGGTTGGCATAAGATGAATTTTAGAGAAGAATTATAGCATTCATTGACTATTCAACGTTCCCTTCCTGCGTCTCTCCCTCTACCCCAAATTGTCTCGGGTTTGCCCTGTGATTGCAATAGGGCTGAGAAGTAACAAAATTACTTTTGACAATAACTGAATGAGGCTATGTCTGGAGGGAAATTCAATATGGCATTTCTGTACCTGTTGATTTAAGATGTTTTCTTTAATTTTACCAAAATGCAATGAGGTTAGTCAAAGTGCATTTAACAGAGACTGTTTAAATAGTATGCTAATATGATATGCTTCTTTGATGGAAATAATAGGGTGAATGACAAACTAGCTACAGCATAATTGTTTGACTTTAGCAAGTCATAACCTCTGTTCCTTACTTTTCCTATCCATGAAGTGAAAATTGGATGATCTTTAAAGACCCTTCCAACTCCAAAATTCTATAACTTTTTACCATCTTATTCTATAGGTCAAATTTCATCGATTCAAATGTTATTTGGCCAAAGGAGCTTTCAAAAGAATTGCAAACTATTAACAACTATATGAGAGAATGCTCCAAATCACTAATAACAAGAGAAATACAAATGAAAAAACCCTTGCAAATTGGCAAAGATGATCAAAGATGGAAAGATTCATTGTTGGAGGGGTTGTGGGAAAAGAGGCACACTAGCACATTGTTGGTGAAACTGAATCAGCACAGTCATTTTCAAAAGCAATTTGGAGTTATGCAAATAAAGTGATGACAATGCTTATATCCTCTGACCCAGAGATTTGACTACCAGGCATAAATTCCATTCAGGAGGTCATGGATAAGAAGAGAGACTTCACTACACCAAAATATGTATAACAACACTTTTTGTAGTAGTTGTTTGTCCTTCATTATTGAAGATGACTAATGCCATCATTAGGTAATGTCTTGATTCATATGTGTATTAGATTTAAGTAAGGTAGAATTACATAAAGTCTTCAGCCTCACTCTCTCTTCCAAAGTCATTGAAGTCCAGTGGCAGGACAAAAGTCAGGATGACTGATGATGGGCTGGGAAGTGGATGATCTTGGTGTCTTCCATGTCTGACCAAGCTCTAAGTGTTCCACAGCACCTTCTTCAGGTCACCTTCATGGCTGTTCAAACAAATTGTTCCTATTTGCCTCTTCTGCTGGGGGAAGTCTTCACATGACTGGGTGGATGTTTGAGGCCTGTTGGTTACCTTCAACCTGGTTTAGCCTGTCTGCTGAGATGGTTTACCAGGGGATGGTCACTGTGTATACTACAGTTTCTTGGAGCCACAGGTGAGAGTTGAGTGCCAGGTAGATGAGTAGCCCTAAAAAGGTCTCAGCAATCCTTCACACCAGAGGTACTAGTCTTCACTGAACACCTCATACATCCCACTTGTTGTAGTAGCCAAAACTAAAAACAAAGTAGATACCATTGATTGGGGAATGGCTAAACAAATTTTGGAGCATAAATACAATGTAATATGACTCTGCAGTTAGGAATGACAAATGTGATATATACAGAGAAGCATGAGGAGATTTCTATGAACTGATGTATAGCAAAGTAAGTTGAGTCAAGGAAACAGTATGCACAATGACTACAACAATGTAAGTGTAAAAAGCAATCACAAAATAATAAAAACTGAATGTTGTGATGTGACCAACAAGATAGAGGACTAGATATTTTCCCTATCTTCACAACTTCTCAAAAGTTTCCAAAAGAGGAATTAAGCACCAGAGATAAAGCAATTCCAGCTATCTCCATGGTCTAAACACAAGAAAAAAAGTTGATGAATGAGAAACAGAAAAAGCCAATAATCCCTTATCCTTAATATTCAATTACCCAGCACACCCTTCTCCACTGCCCATCCTCATTGCATCAGGACTGCATAAACAAGCCCATACTCTTGCCCCCTTGTCTTCCTGGTTTTTGTGCCATGGAGATCCAAATAGCAGAAATTTGTTTAGTCTGTAATACCTGGAGACTTGAAGAACAGAGGAAGTAGAAGCAGGACACATGTATGGCATGTATAGTAAACCTGAGGGAAAGTGCCCATTATCCAGCTAGAACTGTTTCTGTCCTCCCAAAAATTACTTGGAGCAGATTCTAGTGGTGAACCATTGATTTCCCAACATAGGAGGAGGCTGAAACCCTTTTAGATCAAACCCTCAGGAAAATAATGACTAAAGGAAAAAGAGGCAGAAAATGAGTAATCGGGGGGAAAGAGGGGAAAATCACTGAAATTACCAAAAATCTTAAAAGAAGAAAACTCAAAGGCCTAGAGCATAAGTAGATAAACCAACAGGAAATATATTAGTAGTAGAAGGAAACATAGCCTCCAGATCAAGTCAAAGAGTTCAGGGATCTATGAATAAGTATTGCTAAACAAGGGAAAATGAATTAAAACCTAATGAAGCAGAGGATTTTTTGGATTCCCAAGAAAGCATGGAACCATAGTGGTATGGTCAATAGTCACTAAACACTGAGTAGTAACTACCATATGCCCTGTTCCAGGGATGGGATACAAATTAAAAAAAAAAAGACAGTACCTGCCCTAAAAGAACTTACAATCTAATGAGGGGAGGTAGCACACAAAATCAAGCTGAAAAGTGGGAGTGGAGAGAGGTACCTACCATATGGACATGGTAGAGATGCCAAGGACATTTAAACTGAGTGCTGCTGCAGGGTCATGGCAAAGAAAGCAAAGAAGTTCAAAAGGAGAGCATTCAGGTCAGAAATAAGAAGTTTGAGGAAATGTTAGTCCTATAACCCTTGTCAAATGGAGAAATTTTATGGCTCCACCATCCAATCAAAGGGGCAGAGAATACTGTTAAGATTTGAGTAATGAGGTTAATTGGGTCTTGCAAGATGATGGGATTTTGCAATGATAAGTTTGTTGTGGAGATGGAGAGGAAGCCAAGAAGTCTAAAATAAGTGAAGCTAAGGAAATGTGAAGATATCTGAGGATGTTCCTGAATGATTCAGAGAAATGAGAATCATCGAACCTGGACCTCTGGTTTAAACAGTAGAAATAATTGACAGAATAGGAAAACTTGGAATTCATAGTGACAAGATTCACCAAAGAAACAAAAGAAAGGACAACTGAGAATGTAAATATACTGAAGTAAAGGACAATCTAGAAGAAAAAAGCAATAATATTGAAAGAAAGACACATTGAAACCCACATATTCAAAACACATTGATGCTTAGAAACAACTTAAGGGTTACAGATCTCTCAGAAGAACATGACAAGTAAAAAACCAGAATACACAATGTAAGAAATAATAGAAGAAAACTGCCCAGAACTTTTGAACACAGAAAACAAAGTTCTAATTAATTGATCAAAAATATTTCCTTTTCCCCTCACCTTTCCCCCCCAAAAGAATCCTATACTGCAAACTCCAAGACACATAGAGGTAAAACTTAATAATTCCACCGATAATCAAAACAAACCAAAATCTATTAAGTGACCAGGAAAAAGACCTTGAAATATAATGGAAAGCAAATTCAGCTAACACAAGACTATTTTGCATTCACCAGAAACCAGAAGAGGAAATAGAATAATGTGTTCCAAAGAATAAAGAAGCTCAAGATGTCCCCAAGATGACATCCTCTGAAAATCAGAATTTAGCCATAAATGAAAAAATATTGATATTCATTAAAAAAGAGGTGTTCAAAACCTTCCTACAAAAGAAATCAGACTAGACTAGAGAGAATCAGGAACAATGGAACACAATAACCCAGTGTTTGATAAACTGAAAGATATAAATTACTGAGGACCCTGCTGGGCTAGGTCAAGCAGGCTGCTTTACTGGCTCCTCACCAGCCTGGATTATTGTTACTATGAGTTCTGACAGTCTCCGCTATAGACTTAAGGATCTTCTGATGGTTATTCTGATCTTTAAAGCTCATAAGATCAAAACTGTTTAATTCTGTGTCTGGATAGTCATTCACTTAAGATAAGGATATAATGTCCACAACAGAGATACCATGTGTTCATGAACATGTGGCATCTGGTGATGGAGTTATAAAGCTTTCCATTGCTTCTACCAATCAGTTCTCAGCAAAAGCTTCCAAGGAAGGAAAAAACAGGATTTCCTCAAACATTTTGTAGACTCCATTCTGTCCAGCCTTTCCTGGTTCATCAGTCCTTCCAGTTTCTAGGTCAATCAGAGGTTTTTTGGTCTGCCACAATACCAGTCCCTCATTTACTCTGCTAGAAGAAGGCTCATTAAACCTGATATGGTGCTATGATAGGTTCTGTGGAAACACATATGAACACTTGCATCCTCAGCATACAACATAACACCCAGAAAACATTAGGGACATACATGCCTAAGGGTTCCTCCAGCTTATTTTTCTTTATTTTTTCAGTCCATGTGTTGGATTGAAATCAGATTGGGAATATTACATTTTTTCTGAAGTTAGGGAAAGGCCCTTCTTTCACACTCCAAGCCCATTTCAAATTTCCATGTGGGGGGTGCTTTGTATGTGCCTTACATTCTTAAAAAAAATGTACATTTTGTTTGCTATAGCAGAATCTTTATGAGCATTCATAACATACTTGTTTGTTATAATCCCTACATGAGCTCCTTAGTGGGCATTGCCCACTATTTTCTGGGCTTCCAACCATACAATGTAAGAAACAGACTTTTGGTTAGCTGGTGACCCAAAATTGGAAGTGTATTCAAAAGGCACTAACTAACCAAGACACACACACACACACACACACACACACACACAGAATATACATTTATGTATCTGTCTATATATATTATAGGTATGTATATATATGTATGTATATATCCAAATATTTAGCTATCATCATAATAGCTATATATTTGGATATATACATCTATCTATCTATCTATCTATCTATCTATCTATCTATTCATCTATGTATTTTCTATTTGACTGTGATCAGAGGAAGACATGATATAACCCTTAGACCTTAGTCTCCCCACTTGGGTTCATATATGGCTATGAATATGGATGGAGTTCTGTTCTTTGCTTCTTGGTGTTTGTCATTTCCTGCTCTTAGATGAAGTAGTTATTTTGTATACTTTTTTTCCCAATGGGTTGTCTTATTTTACTTGGCATTAATTAATATAAATCTTTAAATGTTTTTCTTTTTTAGTTGTAACCTTACCAATTATCAACAAACACAAAAATATCAATTTACAAAGAACAAAAGAATCAATACAATAAGAAACCATGGCATCTATTTTCCTTTTCAAAGAAATAAAAATATGTTTATATTGTATGTATGTATAAGGAAGCACATACATGCACATATTCATATACATATACACATATATACACAAACATGTATATATACATATATGTATATACACATAAATCTTTAATAGCTTAAAGCTGCACTAAGACTTTTGGAACTCTGTGTGTGTGTGTGTATGTGTGTGTGTGTGTGTGTGTGTGTGTGTGTAATTTAGTGAGATAGTACCATAATTGTTCTATTTGTATTCCCTTCTGAACTTTTTGGGTTTTTCCTGCATGCTAATTTCATATTTCTCTGAATTTATCATATTTGTAATTCACAATAATATTCCACTAAATTCATTTACCACAGCTTGTTGAGTCACCCTTCAGATTTCTTAGCCTTTTCTCTACTGTTTCTAACTCAGAACTGTGCTACTCACCCTATTTCGATGTAAGGGAAAGAGAAAGAGGGAGGTAGACAAGGCCACCAGACCTTTCCCCCCCCCCCCCCCCGCCTCGTTTATGGCCCAGGAAATATCCTTATCAGAGGTAAAAAGCGCGCTCTTAAAGTCTTCTCAGAGGATTTTTTGAGACCAATCTATATAGCATCTCAGTGACCCCAATTTGACTTGGGATTGGGAACCAAGAGCCTCTGGTGAATAATCTTTTAAAATTATCATTTTTTCTTTCTTTCATATCTAATGGTCATCCCCTGAAGCATTCATGGAACTAAACTGAGCTGTCTTGGACCCCATCCAGAAGGTCACATACGCTGGCTCAGTACTGAAGGGTTTGGTGGTCTGGGATGACGAAGTAATATTGTTGTCATTTCACTTGTGCCTGACTCTTCCTGACCACGTTTGGAGTTTTCTTGTTAAAGATATTGGAGTGGTTTGCCATTTCCTTCTCTAGTTCATTTTACAGATGAGGAAACTGAGACAAACAAAGTTAAGTGACTTGCCCAGGGTCACACAGCTAATAAGTGTCTGAAATCAGATTTGAACCCAGGATGAGGAATTTTCCTGACTCCAAGCCCAGCGCTCTATCTACTATGCCACTTAGCTGCTTACTAAAAGACATAGACCTTATGGAAGTTGTTTAGAGACATTGTGGAGCTAAAGGTGAAAGTGAAATGTCTTTTTAACAGACCTACCACTTTGAACCCAGGTCTTTCTTACTGCAAGGTCAACATTATCTCACTACACCATAGTGAGACAACCCACAATTTACTCTATTTCTCCATGAAGCCTTCTCCTACTGTTCCTAAGTAATTGCTCTGTTCTTGGAATTCCTACTGCATTTGTAATTTGCAACTCTCCCCTTGCCACTTGCATCACCACCCACTTCTATTGTACCACGTGCTTTTCTCTTGTCTCCTAAAATAAGCTACTTGAAGGCAGGACCCCAATGTCTTTCATGTCTCCCTTGATACACCACAGAGGTCAAGTAATAGGTGTTCAATCAAGGCTTGATCAAGAGCTCTGTCTAATCACTATGAATTTGGGATTTGGGACTCTGCCTTTAGTTGTTCCAGGGTCTCTACACTTTTAAGCCTAGACTGGATGGGCCTCTGATTCTTACACAATTTACAGAATCATGTATTTTTAGAGTGGAATAGGACCTTAGCAACCGTCTTGCTAAGACCTGCTCAACTTGGCACTAGGTAGAGACCAAGATTAAAATAGGCTAAATTTCTTTGGGCCACAGATAGGTTTTTAGCAGCTCGTTTTCTAACTAATGGTATAATTAATGATTAAACTATTTTGCAAATAAACTATATGAAAAAAGGGAAATTTCAATTATATCAATTAATTACATTTATTGCTTAAGATTTTTATTTATTGTAACGTACCATTAATGTTAAAAAATTATTTTGCTAAATGATACAAGTCTTAATACATTTTTCAGGTTTTCTTCCTGTTTACATTTAATTAATGGGATGTATTACATTTCTTGTCAGCAATCAGTTTATTGTACTCTGGAGTCATGTTGGAAATTGATTTCTTTAGAAATCTGGAAACTCACCTTAGTAGCTGCTTTATTTTCTGCATTTACTTTCTTGAAAAAAACATTGTTCCCACTAAGCTTTTTCAACAATTTAATTTGTTTTCCAAATTATTCCAAATAATTGCTTTAATTTGTTTTCATTGGTGTCCAATTTGCTGAAGTTGAGATATTTTGATTTGAAATGGTGACCAAGATTATAATCTTTTGGAATGGCTATTACTTCAAACAAGACACAGTATTTTGTCTCTTATGTAAATAAACAATTATCTATTTGTCCTCTCTGGGTTAAACATTGTATGTTCTGATTCTATCTTCCATTTCTTTTTATTACCCATTTTACAAAGTCACACCAAAAACTTTAATCTTAGAATCAGAAATCTCCCCAGTAACTGATCACATACAAAGAAAAACTGAACTGAGTGTCTGACCTTAGATAGAGCACCAGACTCTCATGTAACTTGGAGGGCAACTGTGCAGCAAGGGAGGGGAAGAAGCCCTTGTGTTGTTGGCATTCATCACATAGTATGCATCAGGTGCATTGGTGCATGGTTGCATTCACTCTGTCCTTGTTCAATGCCAAAAATGACCTAAAACACAGCAAAAAAAATACTAATCTTGCACCTCTCAGACTAGAAACAGATTGATGATAGTTGGTTGCTGTGGGTCATATGAGTGAGTGTACAGTGACAACCTGCCTACCAAGTTACATGATGGGCACAATGCCAAAAACAGCAAAGGCTACAAACTAAGGCTCTATTTATTGTTTTGTTGATTACTTAGACTAAGAAAATGATGAAGAAAATATTAATAATATAGATTAAACTTAAAAATGTGTTATGAATATATTTTTTCAGAAAGCTGGTTGTTAAATATTTACCAGCACATCACAATGCTGAATAGAATTATTGGACAGCACCAAGATAAAATATAACACATCTATTTGACTGCATCATGTCTTACTACTTTAGATATTAACCTCCCGGGAGAGAATAATAGTAGTAACAAGTTACCATATCCTGTCTAAGTCTTTTGTCAATGCACATTTAGGAGTCTTCATATTAAGCATTTCTTTTGAGTGGAGCCACCTCACACTTGATTTACACTGTATTTTTAGTACTTTTATATATTCCCCCTTTTGAGAGAAGATAGACATGAACCAAAACCTAAACTTTAAGTGATTTTTCTGTGGGCACCATGGGGAGGATGATGAGACAATGAGACAAGAGTCATACTCCTTGCACCCTCAGCTGCATGCTCTTCCCCACATTCCTTCCTTCTCTTGCTTCCACTGCTCTAGGAAAGATTATGCCAATCTCTCTGCCTCATAGCTTGACTTGCTAGCCCTCCTTCTGACTTTCCACATCAAAACCATTTTTCTTGGCCATCACTCCCCTGTTAGAATATAAGTTTCTAGAGGACAGAGACTGTCTCTCTTTTGTATTTATTTGCACTTTGTACGGTATTTGACTTGTAGCAAGCACTTTTTGAATATTCATCCATCCATCCATCCATCCATCCATCCATCCATCCATCCATCCATCCATTCCTCTTGTTATTTATTAGTGTGTTACCGTTTCTACCCTGTTCTTTTATTCTGTAAATTGACCTGAGTTGTTTTTCCCCATTGAACATTAAAACCTTTAGTAAAATCCTATCCCTTCATTTTAGTGTGGAGCTGGAAAGGCTTGGAATGCAGAGCAGGTAATGAACTCTGCAACTGTGGCAGATGTGCGGAGAGACACATCACTAAGACAGCTTCCCCAGAAGGGATGGCCATCAGATGAGGAGCCTTTTGGTCCACCAAATCTCAGAAGACAGTCTGTGAAGGCATAGAAGGGCTTTGATGTGTTGGCAGAGAGTACACCCGTAACAGTGCAATGCAAACCCTAGCTTGAAATACTGATCATTAAAAGAAGTTGAATGTGCTTGTTTTGTTGAGCAATTATCCCTTATTGAATCTTTCATTTACTTCACTTTGCAGATTTATTATAAAGTTGAAATATGATCAGGACCTAGAAAATAGGATTGCCAGTTCTTTTATGTGGTACCTTACATGATTCTACCATTTTTTTTTCTGTGTATGTATGAAGAAATTAATACATTTCCCCTTCCCCATGATGGAGCATCAGATATCTGAAGACCATAGTCATTTCCTTGCTCACCCAAATACCCAATATATGGCCAATGCTATATTTCTGGTGGATCAATTTAATTTTATTCTCTACAAAATATACACGTATATTTTCTAACATGGTCAGAGATTGCCCTATCCTTAAAGATGCTCTCCAGCTTGGCTTCAGGATCCCATATGGAAAATAGTATACCTTATCTCATTTGAGCTTTACAACAACTCATAAGGTAAGTGCTATTATTATTCCCATTTACCAGATGAAGAAACTGAGGCTGGGAGTACTCAGGGGACTTGCCTAGCACCAGGCAACTAGTAAGCATCTAAGGCAATATTTGAATTTGCACCTTTATGACTCTAGATTGAACATGATGCATATCTCTATAACGATATATATCTTCATAACACACACATATACATATATATGTATACACACATATATAGCCAAATTGTACTGGAGGTGCAATTCCTTGTAGAGAGTTCTACATTATACTTCTATGAGAGCTGTGTGTCTGGACATGGTAATTAAGTCAGGAACCATGAATTTGGGAAGGAGGGAGAGGAAGAAGCCAATTAGAATTATATAATACCTTAAGGTCTACAAAGAACTTTACAGACATGATCTCATTTATCTTCATAATGACCCTTTAAAGCACATTATTATTATCCTATTTTATAGATGAAAAAACAAAAGCTGAGGGGTTAAGTGAGCCTAGGGCAACATAGCTAGTAAGTCTAAGGCAGAATTTGAATTCAGGTCTTCCTGATTCCAGATTCAGCACTCTATCACCTGGGTCACTCAGTAAGAAATAGGAAATGGCACAGAGAGGCAAAACTCAGCATCCTTGGTGTCCTGGAATGTTCTTGAACTGCCATGAGATGTCATTCAGAAAACAGAAAAAGAGAAATTTGTGGGCTAGTACTGCCATGGGACCCCTGACTCCAATGAAATTCTGATGTCTCTAAAGCCAACCTGAGAGACTTCAACAGATTCCAGACTGCTCCAAAAAGTTAGCAGATAGTCATGTCAGTCACTGAGAAGAGCCTGGGAGAAGACTGTGGAGGAGGGATGCAAATGAAAATTCCCTTACCCCATTCTCCCATGCACTGAGCATTAAAGGTCAGGTTCCCCATTGTTGTTGTTCAGTTGTTTTTCAGTCATGTCCAACCCTTCATGTTCCATTTTTTGTGACTTCATTTGGGGTTTTCTTGGCAAAGATACTGGAGCGGTTTGCCATTTTCTTCTCCTGCACATTTCTTCACCGATGAGGAAACTGAGGCAAATAGGGTTAAGTGACTTGCCCTGGGTCACATAACTAGTAAGTGTCATAGGCCAGACTTGAACTCAGGAAGATGACTCTTTCTCACAGGTCTGGTATTTTATTCACTGGGCCATTTAACTGCTATCAGGTTCCCACTCTCTTTTAATTCTCCCCTACTCATATAGTAAGTTATATCTGTCTCTTTAGCAGGACTGAGGGGTTGCATCCTTCTATGTATGAGGTGACAAAGAATTACTCTACTACTTCATTCTCTTGTATTACTTTTCTCTGTCTTAACAAAATGGTTTTGCTGTTGGGTTAGTGACTCTTGAAAGGTCTGCTAATAGGGAGAATGCTACCCTTTGGAGAACTAGACCATGAATTGCATATGACTATCTAGAACAATATTGAACCTGGGAAAGGTAGCATGGGGGCTCTTGAACCAGAGTTCATAGAGACTTAGGGACTCAGTTGTTATAGCTCTTTCCCAAATGTATTTTCCAGGCATCCCCAGGCAATGTGTATGTGTGTGTGTGTGTGTGTGCGTGCGTGCGCATGTGTGTATGTGTGTAAATCATAAGATGCTATCAAATTCTGTAGTTGGTGTAGTTGAATTGAGAGGAGATGGATGAGCAGGAAGGACTAAATGACATTCTGAAGGTAAAAGGTATAGAGGTGTGTACACATTTGTAGAATAAAGAGGAAATTAAAAAGGGAAAGGAATGCTTGGAATTGTTAAGAAGCTTACACACACACATACACACACAGGCTGTGAGGATAATAAACAAGGAAGGAAAAGTTGATCACCAAAATCAAAAGCAGTTCCATGGAACAAAGGAAGATAACTGAGAATTCCTTGGTGGAAAAAGTTTGGAAGACACTCATTGTCCATTGCTCTGGCTTTGAATTTTGAACTAGCTAAGGAAAAAAAAAAATATATATATATATATATACACACACATATATATAGGTGAGTGTGTGTGTGTGTTTGCAGTATAACAAAATCAAAAATTTTTTGTGTAATGAAGAAATTAGATGAGTCTCAAATGAGGATGTACAGTGAGTAGAACGGGTGTGAAGTTCACCTGAATAGAGTAAATGCCTTACATGGTTCACTTGCATAATGAAGTATATGGGGAAACATGACTAAAAACAACACAAAAAGCAAACCAAAACAAAAAATCCCAACCACCCGAACAACACCTTGACGTGCATTCTTAACCTTGGCAGCTTTCCCCCCATTATTTATCTTCAAGTTGAACTTTAAAAAAGTAAAGAAATTAGGGAAAACATCTTGAGATGGATGGCTTCGGGTACATGCGTGTAGTGAGAAGTCAAAAATGAATACAGGGAGGGACTTCCAATATGAGAGCAAAAGAGTGCCAGGCACATTTTCCTGGAGCAAGCCAAGGCTAAAGGTCACAAGGAGTACTTTAGAAAATTCTCAGGTTTTCTTGATCCCTGTTGAGGGGAAATAACTAGCTTTGTGTATTGGAAACACCCAATTCATTAAAAATGATTGTAGCCATAGCAATTATGCACAAGGGCTTAAACATTTGATTTAGGAAAAGAATGAAACAATGACTACAGAAATCCGTGGAAGAAAGTTGGATAGGGTGGATAAGTAGTGCTGCAGGGAAAAGGCCTGGCATCCGAAATGATTTTAAAATGGTTAAGCTTCTATGGGTGTATTTGCTACAATAATCCATTGAAACAACAGTAATCTAAAAATAGCCTTGTTTTCTGTCCTAAGCTCCTTTTAACTTCGTTAGTCATCACCAATTCTTAAAATAAAATCCGTGTAACAGTCTCTCCTAGTAGCAGCTATAAACAAACTGCAAGACGCAGGGAGAAGGAGGAGGAAAGGGAAAAGGGGAGAGGAGGGAGCAGTAGTCCTGGGAAGAGGAGGAAGAATACTCTTCTCAATATGGCAGTGAAAGGTCAAGGCGGAGGCCCAGGCTCGGTACAGAGTGACGATCGTCTGTAGCTGAGGCCTATACACCGTGCTCTGGACTGGAGACCAGGCGGTCAAGGTTAGCTGGCTGTGGAGCCCGAAGGGCCGCCGCCGCCGCCGCCGCCGCCGCCGCCGCCGCCGCTGCTGCCGCTGCTGCTGCTGCCACTGCCGCCGCCGACTTCGAAAACTCCCTCTGACTTGGACTTGTGCCACTGTGGTCCCGGCAACGGCATTAAACAGAAGGAAACAGACTGGGGATTCCGTCATTTCAAGAGGAGGAGAGAGAGAGAGGGAGAAAGCAAAGCATTGAGAGCAGACAGGAAAAGAAAGTTTTTTTTTAAAAAAAAATTATTAATTTGTTTTTTTTTTTAAAGCAAAACACTAAAAACCTCAACAAAGCAGCTCTCACCCTTTCAGTATCTGCTTACCCTCTAGCCTCTTCCAACAACAAAAGGGTAAGGCTGATCTCCCTAAATCTGAGACCATGCTGACACCTTGTTAGAAGGAAGTGGGGAACCTATGCTGGGGCTGCTTTTTCGTGTGACTCTATGACTCTGTGTGTGTGTGTGTGTGTGTGTGTGTGTGTGTACAGTTAACCCAGCAAGGCTAGAACTCCTCTCCTCTGTGATTAGGAAGTGAAAGTGATGGTCCCTGCATCAAGGAACTCTTTTCTGTAACCCAATAAAATGGGCACTGCTCAGTAAAGTGTGTTGTTGGAGGGGTGGAAGGTAGTGGTGAAGGGGTGGGAAAGGGCGGAGAAAAGGCGTCAGAAAATATTTTTAAAAGGATTTGCCAAACCTCATTTCCCAGTCTCAGATCCCCTTCTCTAAAATTCAAACACAGACTATACACACACCATTTTACTATTTTTGAACTACTCGGGGAGAGTGAAGTTGCAAGGCTATAGGACATCTGTTAGCATAGTATGGGGAACTCAAGAAAAGTCATTGCTATGGCTAGTCACTGGAAAGGGCACAGACTTCAAGTCAGAACGCATGGCTTCCGGTACAATTTACTGGTTGTGTAACTGCATTGTTAGTATGTCAGTGGACTTCTTAGTGAAAAAAAAAAAATTCTTTCACCATCTGCCTCATATCGTTGTAAGTAGGAGACTACTTTGTAAAATGTAGAATAATTTATGAATGTAAGTCATGTTTACCTTTCCATCTTCCAGACTTTTTGCTCCTCCTCCTTTCAGGTGGGCTCACTGTGGGAGTTGAACAGAGAGGAGAGAGAAGGGGAAGGAAGATGCAAATTCTCCATGCAAAATCATTCAACTCATTCTCTGCTGTCACTAAGACTCACTGACAAACAGCAGAAAGTCCCAGTGGATTTAATGTTTAGGGCAGGGTGGCAAGAAGGTTTTGCTGCCCTGCTGCCCCCTAGCGGCTGATTCCATTTGGCCACCTTAGGGATTTGCCTGCCTCCTGGTGGCATTAAATCTTTCCACTGATTATTCTGCCAAAGATGAAGAGTCTAGGCGCAGAATCTTGTGCAAACTGCTCTTCATTAGACGGGGAATGATATTTACATCTGATATGAGATGAACATATTCACTAAATTTTAGACTGTATGATGCATACCACTAACAAAAATAAAATCAATATAGGTAAATCCCTAAGAACAGAAAAGACACGTTATGCATGATGTTCTTTTCCAATATCCATTAGCAGTCCTTCAATCAAACATAATGCATATTATTGAAATAAAGAATTTTCACGTTTCTCAAACTTTTCTCACTGTGGATAACTGATATTGACGGTTGGAATAACGGCTTAAATTAATAAATGTATTTATATTTGAAAAGGCGGAAAACAAAACGTTGAACTCTTTAAATTTGTACCTGTATTGCAGAGTACAGCTCCTTACTCATTTGGTGTATGAAAAGCTCTGAAGAATACACTTTTCCCTCTTTCCTAGTCAGTGTTGGTTGGACATGAAATATTTTCAGTAATTGTGGAGTACAATAACTGCCCCCAGGAATCAGTAGTGGCCTCCAATTCCCTAGCAGCAGCAGACAGACTTTTACTTGTGTTGGGTTTATTTTAAACCACATAAGGGTGTCGTGCAATAGATTTATGATTTTTTTTATACACCAGACATTTTAACCGCCCTAACACTCCAATTCCTTCTATCCGACTCCAACGAGAAAATATGGTCCCGTTTTTGCCAGCTGAACTGAGCCTGGGGAGATGGAGAAGGGTTGGAGTAAGAGAAGCATAGAAGTGAGAAGGAATTGAATTAGCAGAAGTTTTGAGGGAAATGGAAATGGAATCTCTCTCTCTCTCTCTCTCTCTCTCTCTCTCTCTCTCTCTCTCTCTCTCTCTCTCCCCCCTCCCCCCCGCCTTTGTCTCCTCCCTATCCCCTAAGGCAAGCTATACACACTTAGTTAAAAACTCCATAGTTTCTCCTGCAAAATACCACTCTGCCCTATATGGGTTGGGGTTGGGTCACAAGACAGGGATGGGGGTGGGTGGAAAGGAGAGATAGCTTGAAAGTTTGGGCAGATTCCTCCTACACTTTTTACTACTGGGCAGTGCAACCAATTGGGCAAACTGTTGCTGAGATATTTACATCATCATAAATAATAATAATAATAATAACAATAAATCTCGGCGATTGAAATCAAATCCATCAAGTCTGTTAGTAATTTAACGGAATGGGATTTTCCTTTCTATTGCCTGCCAGTTGAAGCTCTTTTCCAAATTTCCAGTGGGGGAAGCCTGCTATTTTACATAATGACTTCAGCATGCAAGGCTCTCTCTGCAAAACCATCCTCCTCCCCTTCCACCCCTCCCTCCTTCTTCTTTCATTAAATAAGTGCGCTGCTTATATAAACTCACATATACACAGAGAGACTTTCAAGATTTTAATTAGTTTGCTAATTTATGTGCTTATTAGAAATGTGACTTTGTGAAGCAACCGCAGGACACAAGAAGCAGCTTCAAGAAGTAGCAGTCGAGGGTGGCAGTGGCAGGGGTGTGGGGAGGAGGAAGCGTGGATGAAGACGAAGAGGAGAACTACTCTAGTACTTTTCTTCTTCTATCTAAGACTTTTCTTGCCTCCTGCTGGCTCCTCGCAGACTGCTGCCGAAGAGGGGAGCTGGCAGGATTGTGATGTCACGGGGAGGGGAGGGGGGTGTGAGGAGAGGAGGCGGGGAGGGTGTTTTCCAGCTTTAAAAAGGCAGCAGTCAGAGAGAGCTGCCCTGCGTCAGAGAGAGACTTTAGAGACTCTTCAAACTCACTGAGCAAAATAAACACCACTAAGACAGGGAAAGAAAGAGTGAGTGAGTGAGTGAGTGAGAGACAGAGGGCAAGAAAGAGAGGGGAGAGAGAGAAAAAGAGAAAGAGAATAAACTTCACAAGTGCTCTCTCCCCCCTCTCTTAATCAGGACTGCAGCAACAGCAGCAGCAGCAGCAGCAGCAGCAACAGCAGCAGCAACAGCGCTACTTGGTGCTCTTAACAACCCAGGCGCGCACATACACGCACCTCAATGACATTTCACTGGGGAAGGCTGCTATTAGCGTAAGGGATTTTTTTCCCCCTTTCCGTAGGTGGAAAGCGTTTGAGTTTCCACTTGGAAAACACAAACTCCAGTTGTTCCCTACATTACAAGGGGGAAAAAGAGGGAAAAAAGCAGACAGCTTAGGGGAACGCAGGGTAAAGGGGAGAGACGGAGAGTGAGTGAGAGAAGCATAGGGGAAAAGGGGACCTGCAGAAGGGAGAAAGAGCCGGAGGGAGGGAGACCGGGTGGGCGGGAGGGAAGGGAACGCAGAGAGCGAGAGAGAGCGAGACCGAGAGAGAGAGAGAGAGAGAGAGAGAGAGAGAGAGAGAGAGAGAGAGAGAGAGAGAGAGAGAGATTTTGGAGACCCACCACCTCCTCACACCGCTGCCGAGTGGATGCCAAGCACCAGCTTTCCAGTGTCTTCCAAGTTTCCATTTAGACCTCCGGCTCCAGCTTGCGGGAGAGAAACTTTGGTGGATTTGCAGTCCCCCTCTTGCCCTTTCACCGCGGCTGCCACCACAATGAAGTCAGCTGAAGAAGGTAAATGCTTCGGTTTCTGTCTCTCTCCTTCCCCTCTCCTTCTCCTGTTCTTTATTTGATATATGTAACTTTGCCGTTTCTTTCCTGCTCTGGACAGAATTCTGGAGCTCCTGGAGGGTGGGGGCGAGGAATACAGAAGCGTTTGGGGGTCTAGACTGGGGGTTGGGAGAGCGCTGAGGGTAGACGGGTAGGTGATGGGCAGGAGGACGGAGGTAACTGTGTCGAGAAGGCTAGGGGCACCCGGGGCGAACTGAGGCTGGAGAAGGAGGCGCACGGACTTTGACAGAGCTGCTGGCGCTGGCTGGCTGCAGTGATTGGGAAGCGGTGTCCCCCTGGTGTTTCCCCAAAGCAGCCTTGATTTTGAATGCGACTTCTTGCCAATAGGTGTCTCCTCTTCCTCTTGCGCTGACTGCACGAACTTGGCCTTCACTTCTGGATGCTTAGATTGGAGTAAGATTGTAGAAAACTCAGGGGGGAAAATGCAATAGTCGTGTTTGCCCTTTTTTCTTTTCTGGAGATTAGAGCCATCAATCCAAAACAATGCGTTTTGCTTTAGGATGAAATGTCGCTTCCTTGAGAAAGGAGAGACCACTCTTGGAAAGCGTGATTTAGAGTAAATAGAATCCTTAAGATTTCGAACCTTGTTGCCTTTCCTTATCTGTAAGTGTTTTTATATGAATGTTGACAAGCTGCACTTTGCTGATTGATGTAGCTTGTGTCCAGTTAAGCCACTAAATGTGAGGGACAACGGCAGGTACATCTGGCTCCTGACATGATGAAATATAATGAAACCTGTTACCCTCTAATTAAAACCACTTTATTATTACAAAAATTGGAAAACTCATTTCAGAAAATGTTGCAAAATAGTTTGAAAGGTGTCAGTCAAGTCCATTTATACTCTTTATTATTGTGGGGAAAATCACCCGAAAGCCTTGGAAATGGAGAATAGGCACTGACACCTGGAAAGTAGTTTTTATTTCCTATCAAGTAACCACTAATTAGATTAAATTAATTATGGGATTCTCCTGAATTTGTAGCTTTGAGTTGTAATTCATAACTTCTGTGCTCAAGATTTTGGCCACAGTTTATTTGTTCCACTCCAAATCCCCCTCCTCTCCCCTTAAAAAAAAGGAAAAGGAAAAAAAATCCTGCCTAGAGTAGACTTCAGAAAAAGTTATTTGAAAACAATCTAGTAAAGGATGTTTAATATTATATTTTTGAAATGTTAATTAGATAGTATAAACTCCTGATTACTTATCAGCTTCTAAGCTACTTAAACACAACTGCTGTACTTTGTTTAATTTGTTTTTAAAAAGCAAGTCTTTCCTGTCAAATGAGTGATTGCTTCTCTTTATCCCAGGGTCAAACACTAGTGACCTGGAGTATAAATGAAATGCTTTGATTTTATTATTTTCAAATATAATTACCACTATGCGTAGTACATCAGTTTGCAAATAGTTCTAGTTTTAAAGGCCCCTTGTCCTTAGAATTGCCCTATTACTCCCTAATTTTAAATGAAGTTCTCCATATAAGTATAAACATATCCGACTCCGTATAAGTGTTTATTGATCAATATTTTTCAGTGTTTATGGCATATTATCTAAGGCTTGCTCACATTTTCTGTTCTTTTACAACAGTCTTCTAAAAATGTTCAAGAAGGGATTTTTGTCAATAGGAAAGTTTCTGGAAGCTTAGAATACATCCGTTTGAAAGTGCTTCCTACCTGGTTCTTAAGGATGTTGGACATAATACAGCCATAATACAGTCTAGGTTTCACTTTATTCAAAACAAACTTTCAGTATTCCATCCTCTAATAAGTAAACATCTTTCACAAGGAAAAAGTCAACTTTTAAAAGGAGAGGTTTTTATGGTTTTCTAGTTAAGAAAACAATTTTATAAATATCTTTACTAAAACACCACAAGCTATCTTCAGTAATTAGCTTGAATAAATGAGTGTTGATATATTTTAGAGGAACTAAAAAATTAGGCCAACCAGAAAGTATGATCTAATCTTGTAAATACCTAGGCAAACTCTTCAAGGAGCAAATTGCTCCTTGTAAATTAAGGGCTACCACTGCCTGATGATTCTGGGTGAAGAAAAGATACTATTTTATGCACTAGTATAAAATGCAGAGACTATTCCATTACTCATTTCTGATGGAAAGAGTGATTAAAACATCAGATGGTCACAGAGCATCTCAATGATTCTTTGGCATCTCCCAAAAGTCTAGAAGCATCTGGGTTGAAGCTCATTAAAACCTGTTGTTCCCGAAAGCATTGTGGCTGTTTTTCAAAGTTTGGAGAATATGGAGAACTAGTCCTTTTAGGCCCTGCAGGTACTCACCCATTCAAGAAGTTTCTCCATCCCACAGAACACCCCAAGGGTTCTAAAGAACTAAACCGAACAAAGCTTTCTGTGTTCTCCCACCACCTAATTTAATGGAGTTGTTTTCTAACCCAGAATCGTAAATGGCATAGGCTTGTACCTAAGCCTTATCACATCCCAACACTTGAGCTTTGTATCCTATTAACATCACATAGCTTCAGTGAGGAAGTGGGCCAAGCTAAACATTTCAATGGAGACACTAATATCTGCTGAATGGGCAAATCAAACCCCAGCCAAATCACTCTGAACCATTTGGAAGAGGCAAGGCACATGTGGTAGCTAGACCGGAATATGGTACTAGGAAAGAATAGAGAGAGGGTATTTTCCAGGCTTGCTCCACATTTTTCTGTTTTTCCATTGTATAGGGAGGTGAAACTAGATTGGAAATCAGTGTATCTGGCCACTGGGTAAACAAGCACTCTTGTTTTCCTGTAAGTTAGGGAGTGATGAAATCAAGTGGTAACCTACGGGTGTGGAAGGAGGTAGGTAAAGTTTATCATCTCTGTAGAAGCCTGTAGAACGTGGCTTCAGTGGACATAGCCCAAACAGATAATAAGAACTTTTGGAGTTGAAGTATATGTGTTTGTATGTGTGTGTTGGGGATGTGTGTGTGTGTGTGTGTGTGTGTGTGTTAAAAATGAGAATGGATTTTTCAAAAGAAATCAGACTCTCTATTCAATTTAAAAAAAAAAAAAAGATCCACAAACAACAATAAAAACGCACCAAACTCACCACCACACCTCTTTAAAATAAATCAGGCCAGACTAGAATGGAGTTTACACTGGAGAAAATCAGCAGTTGAGGATCACTGAAGGAAAAACATCTGGGAAATATTCTGTTTTTTTTTTGGTGCCTCTCACCAAATGGCAGGGTCAATGAGTCCCCAGTGTTAAAAATAAGATTCATTTTTATTAGCCTTTAGAGTGGCACATGATACCCTTACCACTGTCCCTGGTCTTTCTTTTGTGTCTCTCAGACCCTCCTCACCATTAATTTACCTCCATGATCTTTCATTTCCCTACTATTCCAGATGGTGGTTTTAATTGGGTGCCAAGGCCTTTACATACACTGGTGATTCAGTCCTGAAAGTCAGAACAACAGCTGGGAGCAAAAAGAAAGATTAAAAAAGAAAAAAAGAGAAATACTACAAAGAATTCACAGAATTGCTCACCACTGGATACATCACAAAGACCTACCCATATACAGAAAAAAAATCTTTTTAAACTTTAGAGTTATCACTGAAAAGAAAGAATGGTCCACTTGCTTTTTTTTTTTTTTTTTAAAGAAGGGGAATGGTCTGAACAATGCTAACACAAGTCAATGGTTACCACAAGTTAAACATCAGCCTGTAAGTAAAACGCCTGAAGCAAAACCAAGGGCAGATGTGTGCCAGCCTTGTGTAAAGCTTAATAAACAATTTGTAAGCAATGCAGTGCTTAATTATGAAAAGAAAAAAGAAAAATACATAATCCATCCTCATGGAAAAAGCTAAATTTTCCTGGCACTTCCTGATAATTCTTTTAGCCATGGGGCCTGGAAAATGGTATTCCCTAAGTTTATGATTCTGAGTTGCAAGGATCTTCCATAACTACTTGGAAAAATTATTCCTTTGAAACCCAGCCTTAAACTCTGGGAGTTGTACAAGTTCAGCTTAGACCTGGCTTCTGGGCCATTGAAAGTATTTGCATGTAGTAGATTCCAGAACTAGCTAGAGATGTAAGTAAACTGACTCCAAGGAGACAAGGTGAATTATAGTCCTTACTACTGACTTTTCAAAACTCTGGATTTAAAGAACGACCTTTAGTAGCCCTAGGTTAGATATCTTTAAAGGGAGTAGGAAAAAGCTATCTTTTTTCATCTTTGTTGAGCTTCATTTTATAGAAACTACACAGAACTCTTCAGTGGTCAGAACACCAACTTTCACACAGGCACACACTAATTCATTTTTACATCTCTCTGGCTTTGATGAATTATTTTAGGCATTGGATAGGTCCTCCAACTATTATCCTCATGATAATTCTCATCAACATCATCTCCTCAGCCTAAATCAGTGCTTTGAAGTGCATTTTGTCATATGTTTATTTAGAGACAAAATATTAGCAAAGTAGATTGTAACCCAGAAATGTATTGGCCTCCAGAACCTCTTTCAATCAAGTTACTATCCCTTCCCTTTTTTCCCCCTCCGATATTATTGTCTACATACTGTTAAATTATGTCTCTTGGACTATTGGGAAGCGCATTGGACTGCATCAGAATAACTTAGCCAAGGGAAAAAGGGAAGTGTTTGGTTCTGCAACTTGAAACTGAAGTAATATGTGTTATTTGTCACGATGACTGATGATATGTGTCCCATCTCCCTCTAGGATTCCTTTCTTCTTTCCTCCAAGCTTCACGATTTGTAGCTAATAAGCATCAGTCGTGCTGGTACTGGTCCAGAGATATTCCCCAGTTTTACCAGCCCTATCTTTAGATTAAAAGAATTAGAAAAATGGAACAAAGTGAAAGGGTAATGAAGGGAACATGATGGAAGTTTGGGTAGCAGTGGGCCTAAAGGGAGACTAAAGTTTCAGGGCATGTGTTTATTTTTGGGGGAATGAAGGGTGTGTGTGCGCGCGTGTGTGTGTGCGTGTGTGTGTTGTGTGGTCCCACAACTTTTCAGTTTTGCTTAAGTGTGTGTGTGTGTGTGTGTGTGTGTGTCGAACTCTAATCGAAGTCATGTAGTTATCTGGAATTTAAAAGTTTGGAAAGACCAAGGGGAAGATGAGAGATGCACACACACACACACACACACACACACACACACACACACACACACACACACACCCGCCTCCCTCCTCACCATCCTATTCACTGTGGGGAAAGGGGAGGCCAGCCGTGTCAAAAGATAGCAAGGAAAAAAAATAAAAGGGCTTTTGCTTTAACTTACGTAGAGAGTTTATTTTAAAACAAGGAAGCCGGGTGGACTGCAGAGCAGCTTGTTTATATAAACCCGGAAACATCAACAGAGGGAGAGAGAGGGAGGGAAGAGAAGGGAGGGAGATACAGCGGTACAGGGTGAGAGTCACATTACAGCCCAAGAGGACGCCTGCAGCAGAGGCGATAGCAGCCGCGGAGCGGAGCTCAGCTCTCTCTACCTGGTCCTTTAGCCCCGAGCGATTGAATTACACCCACTTTGCTAAGAACAGGCGGGGGTGGGAGAGCCAGAGAGAGAGCACTGAGCAGAGAGAGAGGGTGAGACTGGCCCGGAGGGGAACTTCACTGCTCCAGCCTGACCCTGCCTGGGCCAGCGACCCTTCTTGCTGGGGCCAGCTGAGCAGCGTTGAAGGCTTTCTCTCCCTCTCTCTCTCCGAGCAGTGGATCAACAGGTGTCCCAGGGACTTAGAAGCAGCCGGAGCTTTAGAAAGGGAGTGGCAGACAGTCGCCGAGTGGGTACAAGAAGAAAGTTGCTCCCCCATTTCTCTTCCTCTGCTCCAACTCCACCTTCTTCCCCTTTGCTCCCGTGGTCGTCCAGGAGGCGTCTGCACTGGGCTAGTTGGGGTCCTCGGGCGGCTCCAAAAGAGAGGAGGGCAGGAGGCTAATAAGACCCCCTCTCCATTACTCCCTCCCCCAAAACCCCAATCCCCAACAGCACTACAAACTTTAGGAAAAGAGAGTTGGGGGGAGGCGGGAGAGAGAAGGGGAGGCGGTGTCTCTCTCCCCCCAGAGATTCAGACATGACCGGTCTAGAAGAAGACCAGGAGTTTGACTTTGATTTCCTTTTCGAGTTTAACCAGGCCGACGAGGGCACCTCCGGGGCAGGCAAAGGTGGGTGAAGCGCGGCTCCCATCTCTCCCACCCCCACTCCATCCCACCCCACCCCCTCATCTCCTTAAGCCCTGTCCCTTCTTTCCTGTGTTTTGTTGCCCTCCTTCCGAGGGATTGGGGAATGGCGACAGGGATTGGTTTTTGGAGAGCAGGGAGAGTTAGCGAGCAAGGGGGCGGCCAGAGAGATGAGGGGATGGGGGGGGGGGGGAGGGCGGTTTGGGTCTTGCCAGGTCTGGCCTGGCCTGGTTGTAGGCTCAGCCATGTCTCAGTCTCTAGGTTGAAGTAGAAACGAGTGTGTGTGTGTGTGTGTGTGTGTGTGTGTGTGTGTGTGCGCGTGTGTGTGCGCGCGCGTGTGTTGGGGGGGAGGTGTTACTCTTAGGTTCGGGAGAGACGAGGGCTGGTCACTGCAGGATAGGTGTTTGGGGGAGTGTGAGACAGACAGCCTTTGCATTTCCTGGTTTCAGGGACCAGGCGCAGAGAGATCACTTTTTGAGTGTACCTCCTCCTCCCCCCTCGCTTAAATTAAAATCGCCCTCTGGTGACAAGCGCTCCAGGAGGGAGCGGAGTAGGGGAGGCTCTGGTGAACTGCAAGTGAGCTTGGGTTGGCTAGCGATGCGCCCCAGGACAGAAGCAAGAGCTCTTTGAAACTGACATTTGCGGAGCTGAGACTCGTGCGTGCGGTTGGGCTGTCGGCAGCGGCTACTGCCGCCACGGCCACCACATGCAAGTGATGGGACCAGGGGTTTTCTTTTTCACTCTTGCTCTTCTCAGTCTTTTTTCCCACCTGTCTAAGCATGAAGACGGTTACTAGGGCCTGCACTTCTCTGGTCCTTGGAAGTGGGATGGGATTCGAAAGAGAAATCTCTGGTACTTAATGGGGGAAGGGGTGTGGGAGAGAAAGCATACACTTCCCCATGGAGCTCCTCTGGGATCCTTCCCTGCCACCTCTGGCTGCAGGGGGAGCTTGTCTCAGTGCTTATCTCCTTCATCAAAGGGCCAAGTTTTCTTTCTGGCCCTTTCCCCAATTTCCCCGCTTACCCCCCTCTGGGCCACTGCTGATCTGAGGAGACAGTCTCAACAAAATTCCAGTCTCTTGGGACTTGGAGGCCTGGGAAAGAGTAGATGTTCCAGATTCTTGAGCCAAGGAGACTGCCTACCAGAATGGTGGACAATAAATTCAGTTTACTGATCAATTAGGGGTTAGGAGTGGGAAGATTTTGTTTAGGTCTCTGTTGTCTTTGAACCTTTCCACTTAAGGTGTTTTTAAAAATCTCGATGGCCATACATTGTGAGTCCTCCCACAAATAAACAAAACAGTTGGCATTTATGCCCTCCCTAAAGATTTCAGTCTTGAAAAAGAATCATCTCTGTGTTGTGTCAGGAGAATCAGTATATAATGTCTTAAAAATTATGTTTCCACAATGTAGTACTGGCCTTTATTTTATTTACTCAAAAAGACATGTACAAGTCACAGAGACAAGAAGATTGCCACACTGAAACAGATGGTCAGTGGCCTCTGCCAGAGGGAACTGAGGAAGGCATAAAAGGCCCAGAATGCACTGGGTCACTTGGACCGTGTTTTACAATAGGGAAAGGTTTTCCACATATTTCTCCTCAGCTCATTAGCTGACAGTGAACAGAAGATAACAATGAAACTTTTATCATTTTATCCAAATTATATAGTAATTATAGAGGCCATCATAGCTTTCACGTCAACAAGATTTAATGTTGTAAATTAAGTTACAGAATCTCATTCTTTCCTGTTGATTCCATTAATCAAGGGTATGATTTTCTGCCCCATTTCTTTGGACCAACCAATCATAATGAAAGATGACACCCAAAATATGATTTTCCAGATTCTGTGAGATCCTATCTCTGATTTTTGTGAGTTAGACCAATTAATAAGGTAGATCAACACTTGGCTTACTTTGAAATCCATGGCCTTTTCATCAAATATTCCTGTGTTGCTCTGAATAAAAAAGGAGAGTCTAGTTTGTGATTCAGTTTTCTCTTTGTCTACATAAGTTACTTCTTTGCTTAGCCTTCTTTCCAAACTATAAGCAGCACCCCTAAACTTTTTCCTCTATCTCCCCCTTTCTGTTGGCTTTTAAAAGAGATTCTCTCTGCTTGTACTTTTTGAAATGAGGTGATGAAAACTAAGTGCAGTATCATTGGCAAGCAGAGACCCTCAATTTAACATAATGGATGCATAATATTTTCCACGTCATCTTCTACCCCTTTCTTAAGTCTAAGATCTTGTTCTTCTGTTGTTATTGTTGCTAACTATTCCAGCTAGTGAGATATTGTCTACTCCTCGTTATCAGCTCCATCACTGAACTCCTGCACTGATTAGTTTGCTTTTCATCCTCCTTCCTGGTCACAGATCTCCAGACCTATGAGATCAGTAGGAGGGAGAATGGGGTTGGAGGAGATAGGATACCATGTAGAAGTTCCTGAGAGTCCAATAAACTACTCTTGGGAAGTAGTTTTCATTTACTTGCTTTGAATTTAGGCTGCCCCTAACCTTGCTCACTTTCCTGGTTTTGTAAGTTCCTTCAGGGGTTACTTTTAATCCTCTTAGTCTTCGAATAAACGTGTTTCATTAGTATTTTTCCACTTCACTATAAAGCCCATTTTTCAGTTCATTAACGGATATCTTTAACAGCTATTCAAATTCTGCAATTTTGGTTCTATTTTGAACTTCTTTCTTTTGATGTAAAATGTCTATTCATTAATACTCTTTATTGTCTTTTATTGTCTACACTTGAAAACAGAATCCTTTTTTTTTATGACAGTCTTTTCCTTTACATACAACACACACACAAGACAACTCAAGACTTTGGGGGCACTCTGTATACTGTTTTTCTAACCATTTTATGACTTGTAGATCAACCAGGCCTAATCAATCTCATTTTCCTGTAATTTTTTTTTTTACTGTCTTGAAACAACTAGTTTGTTTTATAATTTGTTTTATAATTTATAATTTATTTGTTTTATAATTTATTCATTGCCAATTAAGTGAAAAAACTATTTATATTGGTTTTGAAACTCACAAGTAGTTTGAATTAAATTGATTTGTTGATCTTGTACATAGACTTTTGGATAAACTTGAAGAACGTACCTATCCATACATGTGTAGTATTGTCATTAGTTGTTTAAAAATATGTACAAGTGTAGCACTGTGTGTGTGCAGGCACATACACACACACACACACACGCACATACTTTTTCCTACTATGATTTTCCTCAAAACTTTAGGGAGTTATCACCTCTGTTGGGTAATTATATATGTGTGTTTCCAAAGTCCCATAACCTAACAGAGTTGTCTTAGTTGTTCTCATTTTGATGCTGTTATAATTTCTACTTAATTATTTAACCCACTAGATTCCTTTTTGGGTTTATTTTTTTGTTTTTGTTTTTTGCTTTTTGGAGGGGGGAGGAAGGGCAGTTGGGGTTAAGTGACTTGCCTAAAGTCACAGGGCTAGTTTTTGTGTGTGTGTGTGTGTGTGTGTGTGTGTGTGTGTGTGTGTGTGTGTTAAATGGCTGAGTCTGGATTTGAACTCAGGTCCTCCTGACTCCAGAGCCAGTGCTCTATTCACTGTGCCACCTAGTCACCCATAATCCACTAGATTTCTAAAGTTAACACCTATCCTCTCTCATGGTCAAAGCCTTCACCCACTAAAGCTGTGTTCATTAGATCACAGGATTTAGCATTGGAAATCACCTCAAACAACATCTTGGTTAGGGGTTAGTGACCTTTGGCCTGGAGGCCACGTGTGGCCCTCTACGTCCTCAAGTCATCACTTTGACTGAAGCTGGACTTCATAGAACAGGGATTTGTTCTGTAAAGCTTGACTTTGGTCGAAGGGTTGCACTTGAGGACCTAGAGGACCACATGTGGCCGCCAGGCTGAAGGTTCCCTAGTCCACACCCTCACTTGGCCTCCAGAGAGTCAAAGTGACTAGCCTAATGTCAAACAGGCTATAAGTAGACTGTAAGTAGTAATGGGATAGAAGTCTATACCTTCTGACTCCAAATCCAAAGAGTCTTCATTCTTGTTCATCTGTAAAATGGGGCTGTTAATAGCAGTTGTCTCCCAAGGTCTTATCATGAATTTCCCTACTGGACATTTTAAATTAGATGTCCTGTCCATGGGGCAGGTAGGTGGTGCAGTGAATAGAGCATTGGCCCTCGAGTCAGGAGGACCTGAGTTCAAATCCAACCTCAGACATTTAACACAAAAACTAGCCATGTGACCTTGGGCAAGTCACTTAACCCCAGTTGTCCTACCTTCCCCCCTCCAAAAAGCAAAAAAAAAAAAAAAAAAAAAAAAAAAGATGTCCTGTCCATATCTTCTTATCTTTCCAGTATAAAACTCATTATCTTTCCTCCCAAACCCACCTGTCTTCCAAACTTCCTTCTGGTTACCTAGGTTTAAAAGCTTAGTGTTGTATTCATTCTCCCTCCCCTACATGGGTAGCTGGTTGCCAGATCTTGTAGTTTTCTATTTTTACAAAGTCTCTTGCACATCTCTCCTCTTTACTCGTGCAATCACCATCCTAATTCAGGCCCTCATCATTATTATTTGTTCAGACTACTGCAGTCTTCTCCTATTTTCTTCTTCATTACCTCCATCTTCTCTTTATTCTGATCCATCCTGCATATAGACACTAAATGATTTTTCTAAAATTCAGATCTGACCATGTTCCTTTTATCTTCTTTAACTGCTCCTCCCTTCTTCACCCCTACCTCCCCAATGAACTCTAGTGGTTCCCCATTTCTTTATTACACCCCGTTTGGCATTTAAAACTTTTCACAACCTGCCCCCTTCATACCCTTCTAGTCTTCTTACATGTTATTCCATTCCATGAACTCTATGATTCAGCCATACTGACTTTGTCATTCTGCACACACAGTGTCCATTTTTGTGTCTTGGTATGTGCTCTCCCACCTGCCTGGGATGGTTTCCCTCCTTACCTCTCTCTTGGGATCCCTTGGTTTCTTCTAGACTCAAGGCAAACTTTCTATCTGAAGCTTTTCCTAATAGCCCCCCAGCTATCCATGTTCTCCCTTCTCAGTATTATATATATATACACACTGTCTACCTCCCTCTTAGAGCAGAAGCAACTTGAGGGCAGGGACTATTTGTCTTATGTCTTTATATCTCTTGCATTTAGCCAAGTGCCTAGTATTTAGAAAGGGA
>CM053587.1:205263709-205282725 GCA_028646515.1 Pseudochirops corinnae
ATATATGCTACGTATATACATATTTCCCTATTATATACTACAGCATGCTGCTTTGGTTGGGCCTCTTTTTTATTTATTTTTGATTTTTGGAGGGGGAAGGTAGGGCAGTTGGCGTTGTGACTTGCTCAAGGTCACACAGCTAATTTTGTGTTAAGTGTCTGAGGTCACATTTGAACTCAGGTCCTCCTGTCTCCAGGGCTGGTGCTCTACTGTGCCATCTAGCCCCCCTGAGTCTCTTTTTTAACCTATAAATTAAAGAGATCTTTCTATAAAGATGACTTATTGAGAAGAAATGGTTTCAGTTTAAACATCCTTTTCACTTATCTATTCCTTTCCGTTAACTTAGTTAATGTAGAAAAATAAGACATTTTTCTTGGAAAGAATCAGGAATCTTTTAGTCTCCCATATATTACACATAGGCAATCAATTAACAAAGAGGTTAAGTTATAGGCAAAACAAAGATTAGAACCCTTATATTTGGATTCCATGTCTAATGTGATAGTCAGGCTTTAATGGAATTTGTCCCCTGGGAACTAGTCTTATATCCTTGATGATCAACATTTTTATTATTACCTTGGATTAAGGTGTAGGTGACATGCTTTTCAAATCTGTGAATGACACTAGGCTTGGAGAGATCATAGGATTATATATGTAGGGTTGGAAGTGATTTTCGAGGTCAACCTTTTCATTTTACAGATGAAGAAACTGAGACTGACAGTTGTTCAGTGACTTGCCCCGTGTAACACATGTAAATATATGAAGTGGGCTTTGAAATCACAAGATAGCTAACATGGTGTATGACATTGTTAGGTCCAGAAAAGAGCTCAAAGGATAGAAACCTGTGCCAAATGAGATGAAATTTAAGGCACAAATGCAAATTCTTATTCTTGAGTTAAAAAAAAAAATCAGCTTCACAAGTATTGAATTGCCATGGGTGTGTGGCTAGATAATTCCTGTGAAAAAAGTTGGGAGGTTTTAGTGATTGTAAATTCAGTATGAGCGTTAGGATGACAGAAAATTAGTGGTGAAAGGCTCCTTAGAAATTTATCTAGTCTAAACCCTTCATTTTGTAGTTGAGTGAACAGGGTCCAAGAAAGAGAGAGAGGGAGAGAGACAGAGAGACAGAGAGACAGAGAGACAGAGAGATAGAGACAGAGATTTAGTTCATTGCCTGAGGCAAAGATAATGAGTGAATGAGTCAGGCTTTTAGCTTATGGTTGGTGATGCTGTGGATAGAGTACTGGACTCGAGTCAGGAAGACCTGAGTTCAAATCCTGCCTTGAAAACTTACTAGCTGTATGACCCTGGGAAAGTCATTTAACTTCTTCAGCCTCAGCTTTGTCATTTGTAAAATGGAGATAATAGTATCTACCTCACTGTGTTGTTCCTAGGACCAAAGGAGACAATACATGTAAGTGCTTTGCAAACGTGGAAGGATGATTATAATAATAATTATTACTTCAAATCCAGCTTTTTTTTTCCTGTTGCATCACAATTATATCCTAGGCTTTTCCAATAAAGATATCGTGTACAGAACAAAGGTGGCAATTGTTCTACTCTATGCTGTCTTGGTCAAATGTTTTATGAGTATTGTGTTGAGTTCTGGGCACCACATTTTAGGAAATACATAGACAAGCTAGAGGGTGTCCAGAAGAATGATAAGAGGGCTGGATTACAGCTGTAAAATGGTGGTCTCCCAAGTGGGGCTCAGGGCTCTCTTCAGGGACTACAGCCTGATCCTAAGCAGCTATTGCCTGATTCCTCCCCCCCCCCCCCCCCCCCAGCCAGGGTGTGATCAACCAATGGGAAGGTGTGAAAATAAGCCTCATTCTGCCCTCCTTGAGAAACCAATCAACAGACTATTTCAACAACAAGTTTTTGGGGCTATCTTACATAGTTCTTTAGTTTCAGTTTTATTTTTTAGTTTGTCAAAGGCCACATTCTTCCTGTAACAATATCTATTACCTTCATCATCCTGTGGGAAGCTAGTTAGGGGCAAAAGGTCCCTGCAATTTTGAGAGCAGAATTTAGGTATTAGACTTTTCCCAGGTCTATTTTTAGCAATGTATTGTTTTAGTTTAGCACGGTGAATATCCTAATGGGTAAATTCTTCAAGATAAAAAAAGGCACTCAATCATCTGTTTGAGAGTTGAAGACAGGTCAGTGGAGTTGAATATTTTGTATTTCTTGCCACCATTTTATAGATGTAGCATCAAGTGATATAGTATTAGGAAGTGATAACTATTACTTTTAATGTCAGTCAGTTTGTCTCCAACACAACCACAACTACCCTTATTCCCCAATATTCCTCTACTCCACCTTCCTACACTATGAATATTTTTAACCTCTTCCCTTCTAAGACGTAAATGTAACTCACAGATATGCTGTAACCTAATTGCTTTACAAGGTATCCAAGCATAAGTTTTGGAGATGGCATTTTCCATTCCCACCCCCACTCCCCAGTAGTTTGGGTTGGTGATTGGTGATATACAAAAACGATATCAAACTCAAATAGAAATAAGGTCACTAAACCATATATAAGGAATCTCCCAGGTTGCATATTGACTTACAAAACCACATATTAGCATTTTCTATGTTCTATTGTATTTTAATTTCTCAGTTACATTTTACTCTAATTTGAGTAACACTTGGGAGTATTGTGGGCTGCATGCATCTGCAGGTGGAATGTTGTTGACAACTGGTATAAAACATGTATACAACTAAGTACAAAGTATATACGGAGGAAAAACAAAGTAATTTTTTTGGGTAGATGATCAGATAAGGCTTCATTTAAGAGATAGTGACTGTGCTGAGGCATGAGAGGAGCTAGGGTTTATAAGAAGTGGAGATGAATAGAATTCCGTGCAAAGACACAGAGGTGAGATTGGTAGGAACACAGACTGCATGAGCTGGAGTAATGTGAAATCAATCTAGAAAGGGAAGCAAGAGTTAGAGTATAAAGGGCTTTAAATGCCAGACAAATCCTAGAGGATCCTAAAGGAACTGGGGAACCATTTAGCAGGGAAATGACATGATCAGACTTGTTCCTTAGGAAGGTCATTTGGCTACTGTGTGGAGGATGGATTGGAGTGGGGAGACTAGAAAGGAAAAAAACCAATGAGGGGGTTATCATATCGGTTCCTGGGAAGGGTGCTAAGGGCTTGGAATACAGACTGGTGTTTCTGTGAATGGATAGAATGGGAAAAATTCAAGATAGGTTATTTAGTACAGTTTCTATGCAAAACCACCAGACATTTAGACAGTCTAGTTAAAAAACAACCACAACAACCTCATAATGGTGAACATTAGGTAGCCCGAATCTTTGTTTGTTTTGAGGGGGGAAGGCAGGAATTGGGGTTAAGTGACTTGCCTAAGGTCAACACAGCTAGTAAGTGTTAAGTGCCTGAGGTCAGATTTGATCTTAGATCCTCCTGACTCCAGGGCTGATGCTCTATTCACTGCTACCTAGCTGCCCCCCTCAAGAGGTTTATAGCCTCTTTGGGGAGAAAGGACACATGTGAAAAAGGATAATTGACAGATAAGAGGTGACAAATTCCTTTGTTTCCTCACTTGCAAAGTTGGGGTGCAGTGGGACTTAGGTCTTTTCTTTTAATAATAACTCACTTTCATATAGTACTTTGAGATTAACAAAAGCACTTTGTTCATAACATACTCACCATTCCAACTTCATGATGAAGAAAATGACTCTCAGTAAGTTTAGATGGCTTGTTTAAGGTCACACTAGTGTATGTCATCTGGATCCAAACTGAGATATCTCCTGATGCCAAGATGAGGGGGCTTTCCAGCACTTAGCTCAGTGTCTGGCACATAGGATAGGTGTTTAATAAATGCCTGTTAATTTGACTGACTTCCCTTAAAGCATGCTGTCTGCTGAAATCAAGCAGTGGGATATTGTATCCAATGAATGAAGAACAGATTGAATAATCATTGAAGGCCCAGTTAGGATTGTAGATCACCTCAGCCTCCCAAAAACTATACATAGGATTTGAGTTGAGTCTTGGAGCCTGGGTAGGTCTTACATATGTTAAAAAGAGAGGTGGTAGGTTATTTCACGATGGGGAACTAGGCCTCAAACTTTTCACAGTAGACCTTGAATTGTCTTTTGTTTTCTTATTTGAGTAGCTTGGTGAAGTTGCTAGGGAATGTGACAAATTCTCTTTTCTTTCTTAACTACTGTATTAAATCCTGTAGCTCATAGTGTGCTGGGCTGAGGTTGAGAGGCCAAGAAAGTGCTTGAGTTGATTTAAGTAGTCAACTACCAAGGATTGTACCTAGAAAAGAGTGGCTGGCCAGCATGGACTGAAAAGTACAGCTGTTATCTCCTCCCTGTTAGCCCAATCCTTCCAAAGTGGGGACATTATGGTCCAACTGAATCAATAACAGATCACTAATCGTCACTTGTGAAGCACAAGTTGATACTGGAAAAATACTTAAGAGCAAGGATATGTATACTCAACATATGCTTATTGGCAAGGTTGAGGACTGCAAAATTGTATAATCCTTGCTTGCTTCTTAGCATAGCTGAACCGTTTTAAAAATTATTTTCTGTACTCCTCATTCAGTATTCAATTATATATTGCCCTTAATTGTTGTTGTGTTCTGTTGTGTCCAACTCTTCTGTGACCACATTTGGAATTTTCTTGACAAAGATACTGGAGTGGTTTACCATTTCCTTCTCCAGCTCATTTTACAGATGAGGAAACTGAGGCAGACAGGGTTAGGTGACTTGCCCAGAGTCACCCAGCTAGCAGGTGTCTGAGGCCACATTTGAACTCAGGCAGATGAGTCTTCTTGACTTCAGGACTACCACTGTATCCGCTGCACACCTAGTTGCCCCTAATTGTTACTTCTATGTAATAAGATGTGTCCTTTCTAGTTTATACGTTTCTTGAAGGCAAGTCATAGGCTCACAGAACTCAAAAGGATTTCAATGGTTACTCTGTCCAAACCTCTCATTTTACAGATGAAGAAATAGAAGCTAAGAAGCCCAGAAAGAGATTAAATGATTTATCCAAGGTCACACAGATAGTAAGTGGCAGAGACAGGATGTTGAACTCAGGACCTGTGACTCCCAAGTTCAGTGGAGTACCCTGACTTCCATGCTTTTTATCTCACATGATGACTAGCCCAGGATTGCCTACATAATAGATACTCATGAACTATTTGTTGACTTGGAATGAATAACTGAATGAGTGAATTCCACCACCAGCACTGGTGTCAGCCAGGATTGGTGCATTGGTCCTACCCACACATTGTCGGTTTCCACTCATTAAACAGCTGATGTGCAGCTGATGGTGGTTTTCAGATCCACACTTCTGCAGGAGGGGAGGGAACGGGCTTCCCTTTCCACTTAAGAGCAGGGAAATCCTGCTCCCCTTCATCTGTAATTCAATAGTTGATTTTCCCATCAGCTGTTTAAGGGGTGTGGCAGTGGCATCATGGCTGCATGCCCTTGTTCTCCAAGTTATTTCGGCCTTGCGCAATGTTACTGCAGTATTGTCACCGTGGCAACTTGACAGGAAACTGTCAGGAGTTCTGGGTAGTGGTCTGGAGTCTTTCCACAGAGAGAAATGACATTTCCTAAAATTAAAAAAAAAAAATTCATTGCTCATGGCTTCTTAATGTTTTGTGTGTAGAAAGAAAATATCTTGTGCCATAAGATGATTGTTCAGAATTTGAATGTTGCTTTAAAATAAAAAAGATTTCTGTAATTATATATTAATAATTTCCCCCTCAACAGATAGAAGAATTGTACTGTGTGGCTGGGTATATGAATAAGTAGATGGCAAACCCACAATAAGGAATCAGGTCTTGTGAGTGGCAATCTTTTGCCCACAGGGTTCTAATCCTTACTATTAACTAAAGAAAAGAAGGTAAAATATATTATATAAGTACTAAGAAGAACATTAAATGAAAATTAGGTATTCTTCAAAGGATATCTTTTCATCAAAATCACAATATCTTTTTTTGGGGGGAAGAGTAAAAAAATTCCAATTATCTTTAAGGGTAAGGAAATTATAATAACTAATTATTTTATTCCTTTGAATTTACTTTTAGTTTTCAGATACTATAAATAATGAACAACTTTTAAAAAACTTTCCTGAAACCAAAATATTAAACAAAAGTTATGGGGAGGGGAGTTACACAAAATGTATTATTGTTCGAGAGACCATTTCAGTTGCCTGCCCTGATAAGTATTGCCTGTACTTAGTGGAGGCTGCCAGGCCATATTTTGAACTTTTAAAAATCTTTAACTCTAATATATGTCTTTAATTATTTGTCAAAGATATATTTATTTATTGCTTCGATGGGACCATTAGATCTGTCTTTGCAAATCCTTCTTTGCTGGCAGATTGTTGTGCTATCTCTCCAAAACTATACCTCTAGGGCTGTTGCTGTCTATCACATCAATTTGGTCGACATGCAAAAAATCCCTTATGCAATGCATCTTATAAATTTCCATGCACATATTCACCAGCCAGTTTTTCAACTGTACCATTTTTGGCCTATCTTAGGCAGTTCTTCAGTTTTATTTTCAGTTTGTCAAAGGCCACATTCCTTCTTTTGGCTGTATCCCCTACCTTCATTGCCCTGTCAGGGAGGAAGGCATGTATGTACATGCAATTCTGAGGGCAGAATTTGGCCATCAGACTTTCCCCAAGTCTATTTCTAGCTCCCATGCTGCAGTTTAGCAGAGTGCAAATCTTAATGGGTGAGTTCCTCAAAATAATAAAAAAAACCACTCAACAATGATTTGTGTGAGAGTTGAGGGAAGACCATTGATACAGTGCATTTTATATTTCTTGCTACCATTTTGTAGATGTGATATGCTGTTAGGAGGTGGTGAATATGACTTTTAATACTGGACTTTGCATAGTATTAAAAAAAGATCAGATTGGTGGTGGGCACTAGTCATGCTAGTGACACTAAATAGATCCAAATAAACATTAAAAAAAATCCATGCATATTCCATTTTACTGTTTCTTAGATTCTGTTTGTAATGCGGGTGTTCAGATCAGGTATATGGGAGTGTGGACTGAGTTATTGTAATGATGTTTGTTTAAATGGAAGTTTTGTTTTTCTTAAAGGAAAGGAATTACATGCTTTTTACAGTTGCTTACAATTTAACTTCTGGATTTGTGGGGGAAAATGTTACAGAGGATGAAACAAAAAATATTTCAAGTTACTGGATGTGTTCAGGAACCGTGACATGTAGGAGTAATGTTTTGAAAATTAATGTACTATTAGAAAAAGGAGATACACATTTTTACCCTTATATTAGTTGATATTTGTGCCATATTAATTAAAAATTATTATAGTCAGTTATCTTGAAGTTACCCTTTTTTCCTATCTACTTGGTGTTTGCTGAAAATAGTTCCATTTCTTTTGTAGCAATCTACAGTGTAATTTAATGAACTCTTCTTGGCAAATAGCCAGTTTCCTAAGGCATCTAGTAGAAAGTGACTTTAATAGGTGTTGAGAACATTTGTGCCTGACATGATATAAATCAGTTTGAACATCCCAGAGTTGCTAAGAAAGTTTCTGAAAATGTTTTCATTCTGTGTAAATATCATAGCTAAATAATTAAAATTTGAATTTAGGTGGCTAATAAAACCAAATTGGGTAGAATCTATAAGGAAGAGTGAAAGGAAACAGGAGAACTTGAGGAAATGCAGAGGGGTCACTGTGTAGACAATCAGTGTAGTGGAGGATTGCATTAGGTTGGAAACAACAGACATCATAATTAACAAAGCTCTTCTGGGTCTCAGCATGCTAGACTAGGGAGGGTCATTGCCTTGGGTGTTTATCCCTTGGGAGGGAAACTAACAAACATTCTACATTGGAAAGGCTCAGACTCAGTGGGGAAGTTGGGGAACTTTAACGTGTTTATTGTTATTGTTCCGGGAAAGAGAATAATGACTTTATCATCACATAGCCCACAAAGGGCAATTTGGTGGAGTGTTTATAATTAAGTTGAGGCATTACAGCCTTTTATTTTGTAATTTGTTTAACTTAGAAAAACCCAAGACTGGGTGTATTTTTCACAAAGGCATTTTCTTCTTCTTAGTGATGTAGAACTTTGCTAAGGTGCTTTTTGTATCAGAATTTTTTCGGCTCCTAAAAATCTGTTAAAATTGCTCTCTGCCTGCCCCTCGTGTGCTTACTCTTACCTTTCTTACTGTTAATCTAATTACTGGCTAACCTGACAATGATGGGTGCACAGCCCATTCCTCTGTAGTTGGGTGAAGATGGAAGCTAGGGTGGCTTGGATTGAGAAGGGGTGATGTGGGGAGACTGGGTTGCTCTACATATGGTGGAAGGAGTCTTTGTTTCCTCTTCTCTTCTCTTACCTTATTCAACCACATGCCCTTGTGTCCACAAGTAACCACTGCAATGTTCTTCAGGGCAGGATCATTGTATCACTCTTCTGCAGCTTCTCTTACTAGTTCCCTCCCTAAAGTTCTGAAACTTTAAATGGGCCAGGTCCAGTAGTCAGGTCAAGCAGCCAAGTTCTGTAAGTAGGTGCTTGTTGATAAAAAATGCCCTTTTCAGTTCTAGACTCTATACTTTATTTCCTGCCCTTTATGAAATAGCAAATCACTTTTGCCCCATCAGCTGCAAAACATACTAATGGTTTCCGTCTTACTTAAACAAGGCAGATTGAGGTATATTGCTAAGGATTGGTATCCTAACTCAAAAGGATAGTTTCTAGATTTGCCTCTGGCTAAAATACAAAGTCGCTCTGTTTGGCATTTAGAGTCCTTCCCAATCTGGCACCAACCTTTCCTCCCTCCAACCTCCTTGACTGGCTTCCTTTAAGCTCCAACTAAAATCACACAAACCTTCTCCCCACTCTCTTAATCCCAATGTCTTTCCTCTATTAATTACTTTCTATTCATCCTGTATAGGTTTTGCTTTTACATGTTTGTTTTTGTATTGTCTCCCCCATTAGATTGTAAGCTCCTCGAGGGCAGGGACTGCCATTTCCCTCTTTTCGTATCCCTGGCACTTAGCGCAGTGCCTGGCACGTCGTAGGCATTTAATAGATGTCTGTTGATTGATTGACCTGTCTTTCTAGGCTTGTTGCACATTACCTCCCATCATGCCCTCTTCTAGCCAAACTGTCTTATTTACTGTTCCCCTTAAGTGGCATTCCATCTCCAGGCTCCATGACTTTGGTCAGGTGTGTGCCCTGTGCCCAGACCAAACTGTTTCCTCACCTCTACTTCCCAGAAGCCCTAGCTTCCTAAAGGACTTGAGTGCCACTTCTTTCTTTTTTTTTTCTTTTTGTAGGGGGGAAGGTAGAGCAATTGGGGTTAAGTGACATGCCCAAGGTCACATGGCTAGTTTTTTGTGTTGTGTCTGAGGCCTGATTTGAACTCAGGACATCCTGACTCCAGGGCTGGTGTTCTATTCACTGCACCACCTAGACATCCCAGTGCCATTTCTTTCTAAAAGGCCTATTTACAGTTGCTAGTGCTCTTCTCCAGCACCAAAATAAATTTGCACTTAGAATCATAGATTCAGAGCTAGAATTGACCAATTTCCAGTGCTGTGTACTTAGTAAACTTGGAACCCCTGTCATTTTACAGATGAAGCTACTGAATCCAGGGGGTTGTGACTTGCCCAAGTTCACACAGATGGTAACAGACTCAGGATTTGATCCCAGGTCCTCTGATTCAAAAGCTCAGTTTAAAGGAATCAGGATCCAGGTCCTCTGATTCAAAATTTTTTTCACTGTTTTCTGTGTATGTGTTGCTTTCTTCCCTGTAGAATGTAAGCTTCTCAAGGGGAAGATCTGTTTCATTTTTGTCTTCATTCTTCCACTGCCTAGAAAGTTGTTGTTGTTGAACTGTTTCGGTAAGGTTCTGTTCTTTGTGACCCCATTTGGGGTTTTCTTGGCAAAGATACTGGAGTGGTTTGCCATTTCCTTCTCCGGTTCATTTTACAGATGAGGAAACTGAGGCAAACAGGGTTAAGTGACTTCCCTAGGGTCGCATAGCTAAGTAAGTGTCTGAGGCTGGATTTGAACTGAGGAAGATGAGTCTTTCTGAGTCCAAGCTCAGTACTCTATCTATTGCACCAAAAATACTTGTTATTTAAACCAATGCTCAGTAAATGCTTGCTGGAAGAATGAATAAATAATACTCAGTGGAGTAACATTCCAATCAGTGTCTAACAGCTGAGCCTAATATAGTAGCTAAGCCTTTAAATATTAGGAAGCAAAACCTAGTAACCTGTCACTTTATCATTCACCATGAAGTCAGCTTTATGTCCCAGAAAACCTAAATGAAATATTGTCTGGTAATTTCTTAGGTTAAGCATCTCAGGATACTCATTTCAGGCTAAGCATAGAAACAATGGGATACATTTAGCTTCTAAAGGAGGAATTTAGGGGGAAATAGTCAGTATTTAATATTTAACACAATATTTAATGTTTCCTGAACACCTCATGCCTGTTGTTTTTTGTTCTTTTGAAGTTGTCGCTTTTGTGTAAAAAGAAAATTCATCCTTTGTTTTATGTTGGATTCTTGGGATGCTACACATAGAAGTGTTACAGAGAAGAATGGGTATCCACAGCAGGCCTGCCCTTAAACTCCACTAGATTTCAGTGGGAGGCTTGAGAGGAGTCTGGGCACTCCAGTGCAACATAATAAAGAGAAAGAGGTGGAGTGGGAATTGGGGGCCTTTTAATCTAGTATGTTGCTAGGAGATCACTCTTGTTTGAAGGGCTGCTGCTGTTACTGCTCTTCTCAGGTCTTTATGGGAGATGTCAGTGACCAGCTGTGATACCAAAATGTGAACGGGGAAGCATGTGGTACTTTGGGGTGGAAACATTTCTACACAGGACAAAGTGAAAACAGTTAGTCCAGACAAGGATCAGCCAGCTTTCCTTTGGAAATAAACACCAGAGGAGGCAAAACTTCCCCCATATTGCAAGTCTTGGCTGTCTAGTAGGGGGATGTTTAAAGGTATCCAGGAAGCTGTAAGAAAAGTTGGAATTCAGTGGTCATTGGCATTCCAGAGACAAACATTCCCAACCTGCTTCTTTCTGAGGTCTAAAGATACAGGTAGAAATAAAATAGAAATAAAAATACAGGATAGAAAAAGGAGAATACAGAGAATATATATCTTTTGTTTCAGGTGCCGTCCTTAACTAAGTCCTATTTGGAAGCCTCATTAAGACTTGGGCTAGATCCCCATCCATAAGGCAGTGGATAGAGTGTCCAGTCTGAAGTCAGAAAGAATCCTTTTCATGAGTTCAAATCTGGCCTCAGACACTTCCTAGCCATGTAATCCTGGGCAAGTCACTTAACTCAGCTTGCCTCAATTTCCTTATCTGTAAAATGAACTGGAGAAGGAAATGGTGAACCATTCCAGTATCTTTGCTAAGAAAACCCCAAATGGGGTCATGAAGAATCTGACACAACTGAACAACAACAAAGAACCTCTGTGGGTGTCAAAGGCTTTGATAGGGGTGTGAGCCTCAAAGGTCCTACCAGACTGAAAAGTCTTTGAGTACCAGTGCATTACGAGTTGGATTGGATAGAATTCAGCAAGCATTTAATAAACACCTGTTATGTATGACTACAGTCCTGAGCTAGGTGCTAGTGAAACAGTCCCATGAGGGTTTTATGTTCTATTGGAGGGATAGAACATATATGCTAATTACTAAATAGAAGATAATGTGAGGAAGGAAAGAGCATTGATAACCAGGAGGATCAGGGAAGCTTTCCTGTAGGGGGTGATGCCCAAGCTAAGCCTCGAAGGAAGCTAAGAAGAGGGAATGTATTTCAGGCAGGGGGAATAGCCTGTGCAAAGGGGTGGAGACAGAAATTTGGGAAAAGTAAATAGGCTTCTTTGAGATGTAAGAGGGGGTGTATCACTGGAAATTTGATTATTAGATAGTGAACTATTTCAGCTGAAGTAAGTTACGAAGGCCCATCTACTGAGTTATGAAAGGGTTTTGAGAACCCACACTAATGAAATCAGAGACTCTGAAGTTGTTAAAAAAAGGAAATGTGCAGACAGAAGAGTGTGGTTTGGCTGCATAGAGCCTACAGATAAACCAGATGTAGGGAACCTTCATTTAATCTTCATTTATGACCAAGGGTCTAATATGGAGAGTCTGGAGACTAGGGAGAGAAATAATCTTATGCCATAGAGAACCCCTTAGACTTGAGGATGGATAGAAAATACATGATCTCAGGCTGTGGTGACAGTGTTAATAATTATTACAAAAACCTGAAGAAACCTGCAGATTGATTTAACACATGTGGAAGACACCTGCAGCAGTGGTTATATGTTGAAGAGTAAAAAAAAAAAAAAGTACTGGAAGGAGTGGAAAAGATGGAGGAAGCATTTTTAAAACATGCTTATTTTTAGAATGTTAAACCATGTAAAAAATATGCATAAAAGTCAGATTTTTGGAAGCCTCTGTGTAGTCGTACAATATAACTACATATTTATTTTATTTAATTTGTTGCTCAACAACTTGCTTATTTAAAAATGAATAAGAAGGTAAATAAGACCAGTCTTTCTGGTCAACCAAAACATAGAGGAATATATAGAAATATATGTATGAATCTATATGTGTAATATATTTATTCCTTACAAGTAGCATAGAGGGCAACTGATACTTCAGTTAATTTTTTTTTCAAACATATTATGCCATTATACTATGCTAATTTTTGTGCCAAGAACTGAGGGAATTATAAAGATGGAGAATATCTGGTCCCTGTCCTCAGGGGGTTTACTGTTTAATAGGAGAAATTTTCACAAATTAAGAACCAGGTAAGGAAAGTTAACTGCCGTTACAGCTGATTTGAACAATAGAAGTGTCAAACTATTAGAGTAAATCAAACCAATTTCCACTTCAAATAATTTTTATCTTTGCCTTGTTTTCACTTATTTTCAGTCTTACCTACCTTGGCATGCAAAAAGGCTTCTTTTTAAAGCACGGAAAAAACTCTTTTGTGAAATAAAATTCTATGGACTTTTGTGGAACAGAACTTAGATTTTGGATGTTTTATGAAATTGCTAATTTATAGTTTATGTGAAAATTTTATTCTCAAATTCTGTTCCTTTGTCTTTTTTATCTTTATGTTGCTCTCTGATTGGTGAGACAGACCTGGTATGCCAGAAAAGGCACCAGATTTGGGAGTCAGAAGTATTAGATTTGAGTCCTAATTGACTCAGGAAGTCAATTAAATTTTCTGCCACTTAATTTCCTCTTCTATGAAATGGAGATAGTAATATGTGTTCAAGATAAAACGAAGCATTCAACAAACAAATGTTTAAAAGGTGTATTAATTACCTCTGGATACACCTAAATGCATATAAAAGGGTTTTGTAACTGTAAATATTATTTTCAATGTTTCTTTCACCTTTCCCTTTAGGTACTTGTTAACTCTTGTCTCTTGAAAGTATGAGTAACCTTAGGCAAGTCAAGCTTGCTTTAAGTATATTTGTTTGCACATTGTCTCCCCCATTAGATTGTAAGCTCCTTGAGGGCAGAGGCTATTTTTTGCCTCTTTTTTTGTGTTCCCAGTGCTTAATAAATATTGATTGATTGATTGATATCAAATCCTGAATGGCATAGCCTATTGCAGCTTGGAACTACCAAATTTAAAGGATCCCTCAGTCTCAGTCTCCCCAGCAGCTAGAATTACAGCCCATTTTTTTTCTCCTATTGTTGTTATTTCAGACCTCCCTGAAACACTTAGACTTGGTATAAATCTTTCTTACTGCTTTTTCTCACATTAATACTTGATTTTTAAGAGGCATGTGGGTGGCACGGTGGTAGAGGGCTGGAGTCAGGAAGACTTCAACATTTAGCTGTGTGACCTTGAGCAAGTCACAATCTCTGTTTGCCTCATGGAGGACAGCACCTATCTCAAAAGGTTGTTATCAGAATCAAATGAGATAATATTTCATAAAGTGCTTTGCACAATGCTTAACATATAGAGTAGGTACTTAATACTTATTCTGTTCCCTTTCCATTATCATGTAATTGAAATATAGTCACTTTATAAAGGTTATATTATTTTTAAAAAATTTAAAAATGTTTCTATGACTTAAACAAGTTTGAAAACTATTAAAAAGTTTCTTGGATTTTTATCAGTTGTGTCAGTCTGTCAATAAACAATTACTATGTTTACTATGTGCCAGGCACTGTGCTAAGCATTGAGGCTACAAAGACAGACAAAAGACAGTCCCTGCCCTCAAGGAGCTCACAATCTAATCATGTGATTTGATCATATTATTAGAAGGTACTTGAGGGCTATAGCACTTTACTAGGCTTCTGTAAATCCCCTACAGGACTTAGCCCTGTGGACATGAAGCTGGGCACAAAGTAGGCAAGATTTGTTGAGTGAATATAGGGATAAGTAAAGCAGATGTTACTGTGACTACGGGTAATTTTTATTATATCCCATTTGAGTCACCTTGACTTGTATCGTTGTTCATATTTTTTTCTACAGGCATAGCTTCCTTGGACTTTGAACAAGATAGTGACATGCAAGAAAAACAGTTCCATATAGACATATTGTTATATAGCTGAGGTCAGCAGAATGATGGTGTCAAGTAGGTCTCTAGACCATTGTGACTAAATGTTTGATGCTTAGGGTGATGATTTTCTATCATAAGAACCACTATGGCAGGGTTTGGGAGCAGAATGGTAAGGAGGGCCAGGGAATGGGGAGGGAGGAACTCTGGGAAAGCAAAATGGAATAAGAATTGGCAAAAAAAAAAAAAAAAATACAATTGAGAGAACTCTATAAGCTCTTAATAATGATAGAGCACTGTAGTTTAAATTAATGTTATTGCTGTCCAATTGATAATAATAATTAACATTTATGTAGTGCTTCTAGATTTGTATAATGCTTTATACATATTATTTCATTTGAGACTCACAACACTGCAAGATAGCTAGATAGTGATTATGATGATGATAATATTCCCATTTTATAGATTCTTGGAGAAGTTAAATGATTTGCCTAGGGTCACAACAAGTTTCTGAGGCAGGATTTTATCTTCCAAACTTTAGATCTAGTATACTACCATGCTGTGGTACCTATTCATTAAATGGAATTGTATTATCAATTAAACTATTTTTATGTACTGACTACTTTGTTTATAACCAGCCTTTCCACCTTCCTTACTCCCCCTCCCAGTTGAGAAAGATCTGGTTTCAAATTCTTCCTCAAATACTTGCTAATTATATGACCCTATTAATTGATTCGTGATAGTATTGTTTTAGTATAGACCCTTAGGTGGTAGAATTCTTATTGTATTTGGATCAGTCCAGCATTCATGTACAAGTGACATATGTCATGGTAGATTTCCATACATGAACTCATTGTCATTTGGAACACTGTAACTTCTTAATTTTAATTTTTTAAATAGATTATAAGTAAGGAACAGCATTTCCCCTCATCTTCTTAAAATAGATTTTATGTTTCTTGCATTTTTATTTTTGTAATTCAAAACAAATAGGTATACAATTGGGGGGCCCTATATGTCATATTTTGCATATTTCATTTAGAACCTTCAGTCAATGTATTGAGAATAGAGACTTGAGATATATTTTAATGTGGTGTAGTAGGAAGAAAATTTGAACCTGAGTCTCACTAACTGTGATGTTGGTCAAGTTACTTAATTTCATCAAAAGATTTAGAGTCAGGGCAGCTAGTTGGCACAGAGTGGATAGAGCACCAGCCCTGGAGTCAGGAAGACCTGAGTTCAAATTCAGCCTCAAATGCTTGACACACTTGTTAGCCATATGACCTTGGGCAAGTCATTTAACCCCAATTGCCCTGCCTTACTCCCTCCAAAAAGCCAAAAAAAAAAAAAGATTTATAGTTGGAGGGGAGTTTGTAGATTATCTAGGAAGTGACAACCAAGCTCCCATAGGCAGTAAATAGTAAGATATTTGCATCCAAATTTTCTGACTTAAAATCCAATGAGCTTTCCATCATACCTTGCTGCCTCTCTGGGCTTCCATTATGTCATTTATAAAATGAATGGATCGGCATCAGTATTTTACCATGGGTTCTTGGACCTCTTTGGCAATCTAGTGAAACCTGTAGGACCTTTCTTAGAATAATATTTTTAAATAAAATAATCTGACACCAATTTGGATTTCTGTCAGTTTAATATTACACAGCACTTTTTCCAAAGGGAAATATAGGGAGAATTTTCTTTTTATGATGCAAGGTGGGATTGCAAGTTCTATACATAGAGCCACAACTAATCAGGTTGTATGTGACATAGTGAATATAGTGCTAAATTTGGAGACAAGAAGACCTAACTGTAATCTGACAGTATGATACTTAGCCTTTCAAAATACATTTACAAAATACAAGTCTAAATGCCTAAACCCCTTGGTCTGAATCCTGGTCTACATGTGCCCTTATCCTAGTGTTTCTTGGTGACAATAGCTTCATAATTTCATAGAATTCATTAAGCCAATGGGTTCAGCTTTGCCAGATGAACAACAACTCATGCCATTCTTTTGATTTGCTTTTTCTTCCAGAACACTATAATTACACATCTTCAAATATCAATGCTGGTTTGCCTCTCAATGTGGCCCATCCCTCATTGTCAACCCCATGCCATGATCTTCAGACATCCAATCCAGTCATTTCAATTGTACCATCAACAAACCATCCCACTGGATATGGAGGCAGTATTGACAGTGGGACCTCAGGATATTATCTTTCCTCGAATGTCAGACCTAATGGAGCCCCAGCACTAGAAAGTCCTCGCATTGAGATCACTTCTTATTTGGGACTTCATCATAACAACAACCAGTTTTTTCATGATGCTGACGTTGAAGAAACAATACCAAACTCTAAACGCTCTCCTTCTACTGCCACCTTGAATCTACCAAATCTTGAAGCTTATAGAGATCCATCTTGCCTGAGTCCAGCTAGTAGCTTATCTTCCCGAAGCTGTAATTCTGAAGCATCATCATATGAATCCAATTATTCTTACCCATATACATCTCCTCAGACATCACCATGGCAGTCTCCTTGTGTCTCTCCCAAGACCACTGACCCAGAGGAAGGATTTCCACGGGGTATGGTGGCCTGCAATTTGCTGAATTCTCCAAGGCATTCTCCATCTACATCCCCAAGAACAAGCATTACAGAGGAAAACTGGCTTGGTACCCGTAACTCCAGGCCATCTTCTCCTTGCAACAAGAGAAAATATAACCTAAATGGGAGGCAGACATCTTATTCACCACATCATTCACCAACACCATCTCCCCAGAATTCCCCTCGAGTTAGTGTGACAGATGAGACATGGCTGGGAAACACTAACCAATACACCAGTTCTGCCATCGTGGCCGCTATTAATGCCCTTACCACAGACAGCACAATAGATATGAATGATGGAATTCCTATAAAATCCAGGAAAACTGCCCTAGAGCATACTCCTTCCATGACACTCAAAATAGAGCCAGCTGGTGAGGATCATGGGACCATATCACCCACTTCTGATTTATCACCTGAAGAGTTTTCCAGCTTCCAGCATATCAGGAAAGGAAACTTCTGTGATCAGTACCTTTCGGTGCCACAACATCCATACCAATGGGCCAAACCAAAGCCTCTGTCTCCCACTTCATATATGAGGTAAGATTTAGTATATTTTATGCAAATAAATTTAAAAAAAACAAAATGAAAAAAATGCCTGAACTCTTCCTATTTCTTGACTATTCATTCCATTTCTTCCTGTCCTAACCTCTGTATCTTACTACTTTCATTGCGTCTGGATACAGATGTGACCCAAGTTGAGAAATTCCCATGGAGCAGAAAAAAGGCAACACTTGACAACCAGCCATATTGGTGTTTTAAGAACAACACAGCATTTTCTTCCCTTGAGACAAAGCTCTTGGTCCCTGGCAGTCTGGTGACAGGAAACACAAATGTATTCTGAACCTGGTGTTTTTAACAGTGCAGTCTATGATTGCCACACCAGTTTACTTAATTAGTCCTGCATTTGCATTTTTAACTAAAAAACTGCTTCCCCAACAGGTGGCCCACTAATGATCTCTTGCAAAGTGCTTCTGATCCAAGTCTTTTTATTTTGTGTACAGAAACAACTGCATAGGACCTGATGTAGCATCATTAGTCACTTAACTTTCTTTTTTCTTTTCCCTTTGTCTTTGTGGCATTCTCCACCCCAACCTTACCTCCTGCCCCAACATTCAGGGAGGGAGAAACGGAAAGTATAGAAGGAGGGGTGAAGAAGAAGAGAGATAGGGCAGAAGGATAAGAAAATAAAAAATAATAGCATGGCAATCTGGATTGGAGAAATACTGAGTTTTTAAAAATTGTACTATAGGATAGTTTGTCAGTCTGAAAGTCACTTTTATAATTTTACTTTTTATTTAAAAATACTATGCTCTCTATTCCTGGCTTTTATATAATTAAAGGGCTATATGGTATTCTAGGATTAAGACTGTAAGTAGAGAGTTCAGTGTCATCTTACAGTGAACCCATTTAAGAATCTATGTTTGTTTTTAAAGAACCAGTGCAAGAGGCAGAATAGTTTTTCTTTGTTGTTTTAATTTGTTTCCCAAAAGAGCACATGGAAGATATTATTAGTTAATCAAGTTAAGAGAAAAAAACAAGAAATACAATAGGCTGTTTTCTTGAGTGTCATGAGACAGCTTTTAAAATTCTGTGAAAAACTTCAACAACCACCTGTGTATAAAAGGACAATCTTCAAAATTATCATCCGAACTAGTATTGTCATTCAGAGGTTGATTAAGTCTATAAGCACAGAATTATTTTGTTTTATCCACAACTTTTAAAATAAATTCAATGACTAGTAAACTCTCATATTTAAAAATAAGTGATAATAACAGAACTTTAAGTGAATTCTCTTAAAGACATTATGTGAAGTATATAAATGAATTAAAATAATAAATGTTTTAAATTGATTTAAATTACAGGTATGTTGCCATTTGTATAATAAGCATTTTT
>CM053587.1:205283225-205401597 GCA_028646515.1 Pseudochirops corinnae
ATTTAAAAATAAGTGATAATAACAGAACTTTAAGTGAATTCTCTTAAAGACATTATGTGAAGTATATAAATGAATTAAAATAATAAATGTTTTAAATTGATTTAAATTACAGGTATGTTGCCATTTGTATAATAAGCATTTTTATAAGCATTGTAGTCCACAGAAATATAATCCATACCTCTTTCTATACCTCATTAAGCTACTAAAAACAAGCTTATGGAAATACATATAAGATTAAAATGATTCAATGAAGATATTCACATCAGTTAAAAGAAATCATAAGAATTAATTCAGCAGGAATTAATAGTAATGAATTATTAATTCAGTAGGAATGAATAAATATTGTTTTACAACAGTATCAATAGTAGTATAAAATAGAGGTTCTCTTGAGTTTACATATATATATATATATATATATATACACATGCTCATACACACAATAGCCTTTACTGAATTTCTTTCTTGATTTGTTAAGCAGCCTATACATTCTTCGAGAACTTCTGTCTATCTGTCATCCACCTTAAGTTTATTTTACAGTTTTAATCCATTACATGGTACTACTTGGCACTAATTATTGAAAAGGCATGGGAGTGATTGTTGATTTTTTTGCCTTTAGAAATTTCAATCAGTATTCATGTCAGATTATTATGTTATCTTTATCTTTTGGTTACAGAAAGCCTCTTGGTAGATATTATGCACACAGCATTCCTATTCCCTAATATAAACATACAAAAACATATGAAATGTACAAAACCATCCTCAGGGGATTATAAAGTTAACATTTTCCCACTGTTTTGGTCCTCCATCAAAATATGTTTCCTGGTCCTTTGCAATATGTTTCCATGTGATCTCATTAACTGGTGCTCTAGGGCAGCTGGAAGCTGCTGTAGAAAGGAGATGCTAAGTTATTTTACCTGTCAGAGATACTGACCAAACTTCCTTCCGCAAAGAATATCTCTCTGTTAACATACATGAAAAACTGCAGGGCAACTGCAGATGGACGTCAACAGGATCGCTAACTACGCAACTGAAACTATCATATTTTTAATTATCGCAGCATTCTTTGGATGAGAAATTTGCCATAACATATCTGGATTTTTTTTTCTTTCCTGCTGTTTTGTCCATCCTCTTTTAAATAATACCTCCATAAAATCAAGAGGACTTTGTATAACTTTTTTTTTTTTAGTGAAAAATAAACTATATTCGTTCTAACAACTCAACTCAGGTAAAAAGCACTCAATACTTCCTATGTGTCAGGTACTGTTCTTTGAAGGCAAAAACAAAAGAATCCATGCCCTCAACTGTATATTCTGTGACAAGCAAGGAACAACACATACACAGTTAAATACAAAAAAACATACACATATGCAAAACAAATTAAAAGTCATTTGGGTGGGTGATTTGGGTTAGGTAGTATTATTAGCCCCAGTTTACAGATGAGGAAACTGAGGCAGTCAGAAATTAAGTGACTTGCCTGGGGGTTACTCAGCTAATGAAATGTCCAAGGAGTCTTCCTGACTCCTAGCCCAGCACTCTATCCACTGTGCTACTTAGCTAAAGATTACAAAAAAATAGGAGTAAGAAGAAAGAATAGTGCCGGTATGAGGAATGACTATGCAAATAGTTGGTTGAAAGAAAGGCATACAAGTATGAGGTCACCCCATAGGATTATAGATTGAAAGCTACAAAGTATCTCTGAAGCCATCTAGCTCACCGACTCTGATTTTACAGATGCAGAAATTTCGGCTTAGGGAGTTTAGGTGATTTGCCCAATCTCCCACAGATAATAAGGAAGTAATTTGAAATTTGAGTCTAGATCTATTGACCCCAGAGCCAGGACTCTGCACTCTTCTGTGCTAGGATGTAGTATACATTATGTAGCCAGTGGGTCAGTTTAGCTGGATGGTAGAGTTTGCTAGGGGCTATTGTTTGAAATCAAGTCTGTAAGGTAGACTAAGGTCATATCATGAAGGACTTAAAATACTCCAAAAGGAGAGTTTATATTTCATCATAAAGGTAATAAGGTATACCATCTGATTTTGCTTCATATTTAAAAGCAGTTTCCAATCATTAATTAATCCATAGTATTTTTAAATTTTTATGGATTAAGAAACTGATACAGAAAGAGTAGATGGAAGTACCTCCCTCCTACACCCCCAATAATTCAGCAGAACTCTGGCTAAATGCAAGGATACTTAACTTTCTATTCTGCTTAGACCATTCACATTTTTAAAAAAAATTATAAAGAGAAAGTATAAAAATTAAGCTTTTTCTTTTTATGTTTCATAATTTGCTATTTATTAGGTATTCAATACAATAAACAATTATTAAATACCTTTGGTGTTCAGGTGCTGAAGGAAATATAGTTTTTATTTATTTATTTTAAAATAAATTAATGGTACATTATTGAGAAATAAATAATAAAACCTAAGCCTCCAATCAGTGCTTGCTGCTTAATTGCAGCTGTTTTGTACATGAATGAACTTTGGAAGCACCCCAGAGACATATGACTCAGAAACATCATGCAAAACATTCATTTTGAAAAGGAAACAAACCAGTCTTGTCTCCATATACTCCTCTGCTTAGAGGCTTCCATGGATCTATAACTGTTTGCATATTTGGCATGTATTTTTTAGTGTATGTGTAGAGCTTCAAATACAACCTATGTTTATATAATAGTGGTACCAAATATTTAAAATCACCGGAGGAAAAGCAAAATTGTAATAAACTAAAATTCTGAAATAGTGAAATTCACCTTTGTACAATGACACCAGCCTACATTTCTACAATGCTTTGAAGTTTACCAAGCCCTTTATTACTCTCAACAACATGGAGAGGTAGATAGTATAGGAATTATATGCCCAATTTATAAACGGGGAAACTGAGGTTGAAAAAGGTCATGTAATGTAATTTGCTCAGTTAATATAGCTAGTAGATATCAAGGGCAGGATTCAAACCCAGTTCTCTTGACTTCAATCAAGATGTTCTTCAGCTATAGCATCCTGCCTCTCCAGAAGTGCAAGTAACTTTAGAGCAATAGCTCTTAACTCAGGGTCTCTGACCTTTTTTAAAAAAAATATTTTGATAATTGTGTTTCAATATAATTCGTTTCCTTTTTAATCCTATATATTTTATTTTATGCTTTTAAAAAAATTTCTGAAAAGATTAAGAATTCCTGTTCCAGAGATTTGTCTAGACCTTTATTATATGACTGAGGAAACAGATCTAGAGGAATTCAGTGATATGTCCAAAGGCATTTAATAGTAGCAGAAATGAAACTAGTTGTCAGACCTATGCGTTTAGTGTTTAGGCAATATCTTATTAGTAACTGAAGATATGTTGTGTGCTTAGCAAACTTCAGTTCACATGGTTTTCTGTAACCAAGTTAGTAACTTAAATGTAATTTTAAAAATAATTTTTGGGTTACAATAATGCAAAAAACTAATATGTTTTCCAGGTTTTTTTTTCTCTCTTTTTGATTGTTTTTAACCCATTAATAGATAGAGTGTGTCTTTGATTTACAACCCAGTGTGTTTCAAATTTCTAATTTCAGTATTAGCATGTTATATTTTACTTGTGGCTCTTTTGGTTAATAGTGATAAAAATGTGGCTTCAGAATCAAGCAACTTCAAATACCATTGGCTTAGAGTATTTCTTTGAATACTTGCAAGATAAGCCCCCAGTATAAACGGGTCAGTTTTTTGCAATTGTATTCTTTTTGTAGGGGCCTCTTCTCTCAGCTTTATCTGTAGCATATGTTAGTTCTTGTCTTTTGGATAATAATTATTATGTAAGAAAGGCACTGCTAATTTGTGATTATCTGTATGTCTATTGTCCCTGGCATATTTTAAAGACCATAATGCCTCTCCTTTTTCATCCTGCCTACTTCTCCTTTTGTTGTTGGTTGTACAAAGACAGGACATGGATTTGGGGCCGGTGGAAGAAGGTTTTTCTGTTGTTGGATATTGATATTAATTCATTTATTCAACACATTTTTAATATATTTATATTATATACAAGGCCACATACTGGGTGCTGTGGATTACATAAGAAAGAATTATGATTGATTCCTGCTCTTAAAGAAATTCAAGACAAAATACAAGTATAAATATATAAATATAAAAAATTCTTCCTAACAACTTATAGCATCCTCATTTTTCCCCCACACAATCTAATTTCCTTAATCCAGACTCTAATTATCTCCTGCTTCCACAATTGTAATTACCTTAAAACTTGTCTCCCTTCAGTTCAGTTTGTAGAAAGTAGGTGGTGCTATGGATAGAGGGCTAGCCTGGGAATCAGGAAGACCCAAGTTTGAATCCTATCTCAGACATTTATTATCTGTAGTGTTGCTGTTGTTCAGTTGTGTCCAGCTCTTCATGACCCCATTTCAGAGTAGTTTGCCATTTTCTTCTCCAGCTCATTTTACAGATGAGGAAATTAGACAAATGTTGTTAAGTGACTTGCCTAGGGTCACACAGCTAGTAAGTGTCAACTGGATTTGAATTCATGACAGATGAGTTTTCCTGATTCTAAGCCAGGTGCTCTATCCACTGAGCTATCTAGCTGTCCTTATTATCTGTGTAGCCTTCAGCAAATCACTTAATCCTTCTCAGCCTCAGTTTCCTCATCTGTAAAATAGAATAATAATAGTTCCTATCTAACAAAGTTACTGTGAAGATAAAATTGTTTAATTGATAACAAAGTCTTATATGAACATTAGATATTATTTTCCTGCACTGCTAAAATACTCTACCTAATAAGCGACTCTGATCTCAACTCCTTGACTGATAATGTTGATTGATGCCTTCCCTTTAAAGGGAAGATTGGGCTTAGCATTACTGTTGATGTCAACATGATCTAGAAAGTAAAAGGAGTGCTGACCTTAAAATTAGAAGGTCTGGCACTCCATCTCAGTTCTGATGTTTATGAACTGTGTGACCTTGGCAGATATCATTTACCTTTCTGAGCTTTCTCATCTGTGAAATGGGCACAATACTGTGTAGTCAATCTAGTTCAGAGGGGTGTTTTTAAATTAAATGTAAGAATATATATGAAATTCTCTGCAATCATAAATGTAAAACTATAGTTTTGTGATTATATTAGAGAGTAAAACTGTCTTGACAATTAAAGTTGCATTAATTTTTTCTGTTTTTTTTTAATGGTACAAATACACCCCACTCATATCAATAATCATAGCAAGCTTGACTTAATGCATACATTGCAGTAAGTATTTCATTACCTTAGAGTGTGTGTGTGTTTAGAGCACCACCAGTGACTTTCCTTTTATGATTATGATTTTCAAGTGACTTACTCCTTCTTCTGTGACAAAAACCAGAAATCATAAACCGGATACCCTTGGCTATGTGCCTTGCTATGCATACAGACTATGTGCTGCTCACTTTAGCACTAATGGAAACTGCCTGTGAAGACAGGCACATGGGCAGGGGAATTTTATTTTCATGAGCATTCTTGGCTTTACAAGTTAATACAAAATAAATCAATGTCCACTTCATTGCCTGTGGTGGGATGAATTTTCTCATATTGGAATTCATCAGGGTTGCATTTGTTTGTACTCTGGAGGTTCCTTTTTGCCCTCTCTCTGTCCATGGAATCCCTGCTGACATCAGTATGAGTTATAGGGAGACCATGGAGGGGGGAAATATAGGCAATGTGTATTTGGAGTGAATGCCTATGGATATCAGTCATGCTTATGAGACCCCTTCAAGTAATCAACTCCCTTTGAGAGTATTGACAATTCTCTTGGCACTTAGTGAAGGAAGGGGATGTGGATGGGGAGTATAAGTACCAGATGTGGTCAAGACTTCACAGGACAGTAGTGATTATTTTTGGTCTCTCTTCAAGGTGACTGAATTCACCTCTGTGGTATGTGCTTTAGCAAAAAATTCTTTGTTTAGGGCCCAAGTGAATTAGATGTTTAGCTGATATATAAAAAAAAAATGTTGTTCAGTCATGTCTGATTCTTTGCTATTCCATTTGGGGGTTTCTTGGCAAAGATATGGAAGTAGTTTGCCCTTTCCTTCTCCAGTTCATTTTACAGATGATGGAATTGAGGCAAACAGGGTGAAGTGACTTACTCAGGGTCATACAACTAAGAAGTATCTGAGATCAAATTTGAACTCAGGTCTTCCTAATTCCAGGCCCAGTACTCTATCCACTGTACTACCTTAAAGCCAATCTATTGAGCAGAGACTACAAAGGACCATATATAGGATCATGGCAATTCATGTTCTTGGGCTTCCAGGTAACTGTCTAAGCCTGTGTAGCATCAAGTAAGTCTCCAGAGGTCTCTCAATTTTATACAATTTTGAGTAGATATTTGGTGGAAAATGTTTTGTAAATAAAGATACCTGATTTCAGAAAACCTGATCACTTAAAATGAGATTTCAACAGTTTTAGGATACAAAAAAGATCATGAAAGTAGAGGCTTCTCTGTTTTACCTTGAATGTGTTTCCACCCATGATGTGTGGCAGGAAATTTATACTTTTCTCTCTTCTAAGTCTTGTTTTGTGTGAAGGTGTATTGTTAGTTGGTAAAAGAAGAAATGGGAGAGCAAGTACTTCTGTTTTCCTGGGGAGAGTGTTTGTATTTAGGTGTAATTCGGGGTCAGTGTTTGTAATTGCATGCATTAGAATTTTGACTGAAAGGCATTTCTATCAAATTTTGACTTATTATTATCTGTTATATACACTGCCCCATATAAACATCACAAAAATAATCCTGATAACATGATATAAATACATTATTAATAATAATATTAATAAATTTTGTCATTACCTTCCAGCAAGATATGTCCTTGGTCCTTCACAAATTCTATCATGGCTCCATATTGTGGGTATGAAATAAAAATTCCCTGTTAAGTTTCTTCTAGGGGCAGCTGAGTAGCACAATGATAGAACACTGGGCTTGGAATCAGGAAAACTCATCTTCATGAGTTCAAATTTGGCCTCAAACATTTACTAACTGTGTGACCTTGGGCAAGTCACTTAACCCTACTTGCCTCAGTAATGTAAAATGAGCGAGAGAAGGAAATGGCAAACCCCTCCAGTATCTTTGCCAAGAAGATCACAAATGGGGTCATGAAGAGTTGGACATGACTGAAATGACTGAACAACAATAAGCTTCTTCTATTAGAAGAGTTTCAGACTCTGATTTTGGAAAGACTTTTGAAATTCCTTACCTATTGGACACACTGACACCTCTGGAGCATAGAAGGAACACAGGATGTGGAGTCATTAGAACCTGGGTTTGAGATATGGCTACAATTTGATCTTGGACAATTTATTGAACTTTTGTAAAACTCAGTTTCATAAGGTTTAAAATGAGGATCAATCAAGCAGTAACCATTTATTAAGAACCCACTATGTGCCAGGCATTGTGTGAAGTGCTGGAGATACCAAAAGAGGCAAAATAGTCCCTGCCCTCAAGAAACTTATACTCTGATGGATCAAAATATTGTAACAGGTACTCAATTATGTTTTTGTGAAGACCAAATGCATAAATGGTACTTTATGAACATAAGGTACTGTATTGTAAGCTATTATTCTCTTAGAAAATCCTCTTTTTGAAGCTGACTGCTTTTTAAGAAAATGCAAATTAGCACTATTGACCAGCTTACAAAAATGAACAAAACATGAAATATAAAACACTTCTTCAAACAGCTGTAGGCTGAGGAAGGTGCTCGGTGGCACTTTGCCACAGGTAATTGTCTGCTTTTATTACCCACTGGCTCAGGAGTATTTCCATCAAATCTTACAAGATTAAAACTGAATCCTTTCTCTTTTTTACCTTTGTGTATCTTTTTCCCAGAGAAATCTTTCATCCACCACAACTTGGTCAGTCATTGAGAGTCTTGAACACCCGACCTTTCTGAAGGTTAAAGCTACTTAATCTTTTGGAAGTCTCCTTTGAGCTTCCATTTCCTCTTATCGAAAATAGGAATAATAATGTTTTCACTGTATAGCTTATAGGTTTGTTGTGAGGAAGGCACATCATAAATGGTGAAATTCTATAGAAATAGGAGGTATTCATTTATTCACTAATTCATTCATTCATTCATTTATATTGATATTCTTCCTTCCTTTTCTCCTTCCCTCCCTCTTTCCCTCTCTTCTTCCTTCCTTCCTCCCTTCCTTCCTCCCTTCCTTCCTTTCCTTCCTTCCTCCCTTCCTTCCTTCCTCCCTTCCTTCCTTTCCTTCCTTCCCTCCTTCCTTCCTTTCTTTCCTTCCTCCCTTCCTTCCTTCCCTCCCTTCCCTCCTTCCTCCCCTCCTTCCTTCCCTCCCTCCTTCCTTCCTTTCTTCTTTCCTTCCTTCCTTCCTTCCTTCTTCCCTCCTTCCTTCTCTTCTTCCTTCCCTTCCTCCTTCCCTACTTCCATCCTCCTTCCTTCCCTCCTTTCTTCCCTCCTTCCTTCCCTCCCTTCCTTCCCTCCCTCCTTCCCTTCTTCCTTCCCTTTCTCCTTCCCTCCTTCCTTTCCTCCTTCCTTCCTTCCTTCCTATCTGCAGTGTGGATATGTACCTGTCTTCAGAGTACTAACTATAAACATAATTTCAGATAAATTATAGGCACATAGTTACCTTTATTCACATGTTAGCCAACTTGCTTAAATCAGCTAGTGTGGTCTTTCGATTTTTTATTTTTTGCTACTTACAGTATCTCTTTTACCTTGGTTAATATTATCCTGCTTTTTAATCCTTGCTTCCCCTAAACTGGTTCCTTTTTCTGTCGCTAATTCCCAATCAGGTCGTGCATTGGAGTCCTTTGTTCCCCTCTCATCTTCTTCACATTTCCTACCTTCCTTGTCTTCCCACCTGTGACTCAGTTTCAGACATTAATGTTTCCAAAGCACACTTCAGGGGCAGCTAGGTGGCGCAGTGAATAGAGCACTGGTCCTGGAGTCAGGAGGATCTGAGTTCAAATTTGACCTCAGACACTTAAAACAAAAACTAGCCATGTGCCCTTGGGCAAGTCACTTAACTCCAATTGCCCTGCCCTCCTCCTTCCAAAAAGCAAAAAAAAAAAAAAAAAGAAGAAGAAGAAAAGAAAAGAAAGCATACTTCAAAATTACAATTTCCTATCCCTTAGACATTGCACTTAGATACATCTAAACTTTGGAAAGTTAGGGGTGGGAGATGAGATTACCACATCATACTGTTTTGACTTTTTAAAAATTAGATTTCTAGAATGAATGTAATAAAATTCTATTCTAAAAGGTCTTATTGTTAATGTGCTTTCAGGTATAGAGAATAGGGCCGTGTTATTTTCTTGGTATTGGGAACTCCCAGATGAGGAGATGCTCTCTCCTGATACAAACTGGCACCCCAAGGACTAGAACACTAAGATTTTAAGTGACTTGCCCTGAATCACACAACTAGTATGTGTCGTAGGCAGCACTAGAATCTAGGTCTTCCTGATTCTCTACCTACTGTCAAGGCTACCTCATCATGTAAGAGCCCTGGTAGGAGGCTGCCTTTGTTCCTAACCCAACAGGTTTTACTTTAGTATTAAAAAGCATTATTTTCCATTTGCAGTTTAATTATCCCCCAAAACTACTTTATAAAGCAGCCACAAAGACTCTATGATAAATCTATATCCTTTTGGAGCAATAATTTTTAGACATTTATAACTCCTGATTATGGTTTTTTGAAAAGCTTTTGGACTGGTCAGTCTAGTTGCATGGGTGATTCATTGCTGTAAATTGCCCATTTGGGGGGAAGTGGATGAACTGTTTCAGGTCAGTAGGATCATACTTAGCCCAGTAAAGCAGTAATTTAGTCAGTGGGGACCCCAGAAATGTGAAAGTGCCTAACTCACTCCTGGAGAGCAATTTTCACATGGTGTGAGCCTAGTTGAATGTGTATCAAAGAAAGATGCCATCTGAATCCAAAAATGCATTACGACATTGCCTTGTATTTACAAAGAGCTCTAGGATGCTGGAAAGAGCTTTTGTAGACAAGGGACCTCTCAGCAAATAAGTGGTACCCTAGTGGCCTAAACAATTTAGTGTGCTTCCTTGAATGCCCAATGGAAGAGTAACTTAAACACTGGGGATAATGCACTCATTCCCTCATGGTATTTGGTGTTACTATTTTATCTTCATTTTACAAATAAGTAAACTGAGGCAGAGAGGCAGAAGAAACATAAAAATAAGCATTAGAAAAAATAACTGAGCTCTACATTCCCAGTCTAATTCTTAACTATTAGTTTGGGTCAGTTTTTGTTTCAGTTCTTTACATTTTTTGAAATGAAAATGAAAGCATATTTTTAAAAAGGATGATTTTTTGGGGGGGGGTTTAAGAGAAGTTTAAAAGAGAAGTTAAAATTTGGTGTATCCCAAAATATGCTTTCTATAGTGCTGCATAGCAAGCCTATAATGGCTTACATTTATGGAGGGGGACTAATATAGTGGAAAGTGCATAGGATTTGGAATCAGAGAGAAACTCAGTTCAAATCCTAGCTGAGCCATTAACTACTAGTGTGACCTTGTCCTCTGTAGGCCTCAGTTTTCTAAACTATAAAGTGAAAGGCCTCCATTAGACGATTTCTAAATCCCTTCAGACTGAAAATTTATGATCTTAAGGTTTTCAAAGCACTTTGATCAGTCTCAGAGAGGTGCAGTGGTTTACTTGAGGTCATAGGAGTAATAAGGAGCAGACCCATCTCTCAATCCCCAGGTTTATGCTTTTACAACCTGACACCATATATGTTCTCTATTTTGATGGACATAAGCAGTCATGAGGGATTCTAGAAGAGCTTGTAGATGATCATTAAGTTTCTTTCTGGCTCAAATATTTCATAGTTCTGTTGTTGTTCAGTTGTGTCCGACTCTTCATGATGCCATATGGGGTTTTCTTGGCAAATGTGGTAAAGTGATTTGCCATTTCCTTCCCCAAACAGGGAGGTTAAGTGACTTGCCCAGGGTCACACAGCTAGTGTGAGCCACCTAGCTGTGATTTTAGCATTTGTGAAATATATGACCATCTTAGCATCTTTCTATCAAAAATCTGGGAGCAATTAGGTGTGTAGTGAATGGAATTCTCAGTCTGGAGTCAGGAAGACTCATCTTCCTGAGTTCAGATCCAGTCTCAGATACTTACTAGCTATGTGACCCTGGGCAAGTCACTATTTGCCTCAGTTTTCTCATCTCCAAATGAACTGGAGAGGTTCCAGTATCTTTGCCAAAAACAAACATATCAAAACAAAAAAACCCTAAGTGGGGTCATGAAATGATTGAATAACGACAAATAAAACATCTGATAGCTATCTGTTGTGAAATTTTCACTTGTTCTTTCAAATGTCAACTCTTAAACTTTATTAGAACCTTATCTAGGCACCACTAGTACAAATATGAGTCAACCGAAAGCCTTTCTCAAGAAAATAAAAATTTTATTTGATGTATTTGTACCCCTTTATAATTAGACTATGTGGAATTTTTAAAAAGTGATCTGTGATAAGAGTAGTTTTGCTTACTTTAATTGCCAAAAATTCGTTTAAGTGGTTTCCAGGTAGTATCCAAGGAAGACCATAAAAAATGTTTCACTAAAGCAAGGAAATGATAATTACAGCACCTTGCTGTCTGTCACTTACATAAGTGTTAAGGTCAGGGGGATGGGGTTAATGGGTAGGATCACTGCTAGATTTGTTTTTTATTTGAAGCCTTGCCTCTTTGTCATCTCTACCTCCCAAGAGGAGGAAACTCTGGAAAGGGGAACTTCTCCCCCCACCCCCACCAAAGTGTTGGAGAGAAGGAAAGGGAAACAGAGAGAGAAAGGAAGAGGAGAGGAGAAGGGAGAGGGAGAGGAAGGGGGGAGGAGGAACATTGAAAGATTAGTTATGGGCAATACACTGATTTACTTGTTGTATATCTTGTGAAGATGAATCAGATCTAATGACTTCCACTTAGTAAGTGGAATTTCTTTTTTCCTTAATTTATCTGCCTCCACCCTAGAAAACCATGCTTTCTGAAAATCTGATGAATTCCATATTTTCTAGGAGTGATTTCCAGACATCATTTCTTCTACTAACATTGACTTAAAGAGACAATAATGAACTTTCTAACTTTGAACAGGACCTTAACTTCTCTTTGTCTCACAGGCCATTGTAGTCATAGAGACCACTGTGAGCCAAGTAGAGTGTTATTCCAGGAGCAGAGTGCAGATCATTTTGAGTAGAGCACAGAATGCCTGGGGAAGAGGGTCTATCGGTGTCTAGCACAGGATTGGAGGAGAATGGAACAGAGAGGGAAAGAGGAAGGATGAGGATATAACAACCATGCATCCTCTCCGGGGAATCATTTCATCTAAACTGGTAAACTGATTGTAGGAGAAGGCTGTTTTTACTAGCTCCAACCAGGTGACTGAGATTCTTCCAGGTATGGGCATCTTTAGCCTGATGCAGAGTTGAGTGCCATCAGCACTCAGTGAACATGAAAGGAAGACATGAAGGTGGAAAAGAGATCATCAAACAGCAACATGTTTCCTGAGGAATGTGGGCCACATTTAACAAATGTTTATTATCACTTCCTGTGTGCAAAGTACTGAGCTAGATGTGAAGGCAGATTCAAAGTTTAGATAAGACAGATTTCTACCTATATAACAATAATGACAGCTAGCATTTATGTAGCCTCTTAAGGTTTGCAAGTGCTTTATGCATGTATGTATGCATATTATCTCATTTGATCCTCAAAATAAACTTGGGAGGTGAGTGGTATTATCTCCCCCACTTTACAGGTGAGTAAACTGAGGCTGAAAGTGGTTAAGTCACTTGCCCGGAGTCACCCAGCTAGTAAGTGTCTGTGGTCAAATTTGAACTCAGGTCGTTCTAACTCCAAGGCTGGCACTCTATCCACTAACGTCTAATTGCCCTATGACACTTCTATAGTAGAAATGTACACTTAGCCAATGATCCAAACTTCCCGCTCCCTGCCTTTTCTCTCTTTTTCCTGTCTCTCTTCTGTTTAGGTCTCCAGGGAAGGGATTCTTAATGTTTATCCTTGTAGATTCTGGCTACTTGGATTCAGAGCTTCCTGTTGAGGGGGTACACTCCCCCTCCTCGTGAGGTAATGAGTTTCCTGTCACTAGAATTGTTCAAGCAGAGGTTGTATGACCTTTTGGGGATGTTGAGGGAAATCCTCCTACATTGAGATGGAAGTTGCCCTAGATGACCTCCATGATTCCCCACGTCTAATCACTTGCCAAGACCTGTCTATTCTACTTCCCACAATCTCCCTCCCATCCATTCCCTCCTTTCTACTCCCATGGATAATTGCCATTCTACTTCAGTCCCTCATCACCTCCTGACCTTAACTATTGAAATAGCTTCCTGCCCTTGCCCTATCCAGCCCATCCTTCATAAAATGCCAGAATGAATTTTCTAATGCAAAGGTCTTACTATTTCTCACTCTTTTGCTCAAAAAAAAAAAAAAAAAAAGAACCCGTCATAATTTTCTACATAGTAGTTTTGCTTTTAGGATAAAATAAAATTCTTTAGGTTGGAATGTATGGACCTCCACAATTTAACTCACAACTTACTCTCCAGCCTTATTTATCCTTATTTAGAGCCCTTTACTTACTTTCTATTCCAGCCAGATTGCACTATTAGTGTAATGAAAAGGCCTTTGTTAGAGGATCAAAATGTATGGGTTACAATTCCGCCTCTGCACTTACAGCTTATGTCAAGTCCCTTCATCTCACTTGGGATCAGTTTTCTTAAACATAAAATGAGGGAATTCGATTAGATGAGAATTCTAGTTTCCTTTTTATTTCTAAATCTATGATCCTATGATTGCTGAGGCCTTTCTGCTATTTCTATCTCTGCATTTGTGGAGGGAGCATCTCATACATAGAACATACTCTCCACATCTCTGTCTCCTTCATTTAAGTCTTTCCTGATCTCCCCATCCAGAAATGATCTCTTTATCTTCCATTTTCCTAGAGTACTTTATCTAAATTAGGGTTACTTGACTTTTTTTGCATTGTAAATCTCTGGCAGTCTGGTGAAGTCTATAAATCTCTTCTCAGAATAGTGTTTTTTAAGAGATTAAAATAAAATATATAGGATTACAAAGGAAACTATATTGAAAAAAAGGAAATCATATTGAAATAGAGTGATCAAAACATGTTTTTAAAAATCCACAATCCCCTTAGTAGGAAGTATTGGGTGGGGGAAGAGTACACAAAGAGGGAGAGAATATTTCTTTTCTGTTGGAATGAGCCATCCCCAATGGCAGCCAGCAGTGAATACCTCTCACATGCCTTCCCTTGTGGTAATAATCCAGATGGATCACTACCCCTAGGGTTACCGCCCTCCTTCCCTTTTTTTTTGCTTTTTTTTGGAGGGGGAAGGCAGGACAGTTGGGGTTAAGTTAAGACTTGCCCAAGGTCAAGTGTCTGAGGCCAGATTTGAACTCAGGTCCTCCTGACTCCAGGGCCGGTGCTCTATTCATTGAGCCACCTAGCCACCCCCACTGCCCTCCTTCCCAACCAGATTTCTTTCATTGTAGCAACCCTCCTGAAGGACTGTCTTCCACCCTAACCCTCATTAGACTTATTTGCCTCCTAGGGTGACTGCACCTCTGGTCTGCTTGTGATTACTTTCTAATCCCTGTACTTCCAACCTCTGCCTTTAAGTCTGGGCTTCTTGTTGCTAGCTTCATTTCTCTGATCTCCTTTCAAAAATCTCTCACCTTTTTCTCCCTTAGGGTATTCCTCTGATTCTTACCATTCTGATAGAATAGAAACTCCTGAGAGCAGTGACTGGCTTTTTCTTTTCTTCTTTTTCTTTGTCTTTTTATCCCAATACCTAGCATTGTACATAGGATTTAGAGCTGAAAGAGACCTTAGAGGCTACTGAATCCAAATCCTTTATTCCACAGAAGAAGAAACTGAGACACAGAGAGGTTATTGACTTGTCCAAGATCACATATAGCAAATAAACTATGAACCCAGATCTTCCTGATTCTAAGACCAATGACCTATCTATCCACTATACTAAGCTGTATCATCACACAGGACGTGCTTGCTGATTGATTAATTGTGATTTTGAAATTCCCGCAGATCTCAGAATTGGAAGGGACCCCCTAGGCCACAGATTCCCTCTTCAGTTTACCTGATAAGTGGTCATTCATTCTTTGCTTAAGAATCTCCAGCGGCAGAGAACCACTACCACACTTTCCTAGTGAGTCCGTTCTACTTTGGGCTAACTCTAGTGGTTAGGAAAATCTTCCTTACTCTCAAATCTAAATTGACCTCTTCCACTTCTAACCATTGCTCCTAATTTTGTCCTTTGGCAAAGGAAGAAAAACTCCAATCCCCCTGTAACATGAGAGCCCTTCAGATACTTGAAGAGAGCTATTATCATGGCTCTGCTATCATGCACACACATATACATGTATACATATATATATGTGTGTATATATGTATATACACATACATAAGCACACACATATATATTCAAATCACTTCTATTTATAGGCCCTTAATTTCCCCATCTTTAAAAAAAAACATTGGGGTAATGTTGATAGTTCAGCCAATAAGTGTTTATTAAATGCTTACTATCTGCCAGGTACTGTGTTAAGCCCTGGGGAAACAAAGAAGGGCAAAAGACAGTTCCTGCCCTCAAGGAACTCACCGTCCAATCCAGCACAATCTAATAACAGCATTGAATTTGGAGTCTCAGAGGACTTGGATTTAATGTACACCTATAGTGCTTCTAGCTGTTCGACTTTGGAGAAGTTGCTCCCTCCATATTCCTTCTCCGTCTCCCCCCACCGTTTTTATACCACATGAAAGTATCCTTAGTGGCTCTGCTTGTTTATTTTCTTCTTTCTATCCCCAACACCTATTACAACAAACCACACTTAGTAGGAATTTACAAAAAAAGTTTGTTGAATTCAATTGGTTCTTTGGGTTTTCAGCAATCATTTATTGCTGTTTTCTCACTCCACAAAGGAGCCAAAGAACCAATATAGGAACAGCAGAATGACTCCACTGGGGCAGAACAAAGATTCATCCAGCCAAATATTCGGTCTCTGAAATGGCGCCAAAGAAAATTTTGTGGGGAAAAATCGTAGTTACCTTCCATGATTTAGCTCTCAGTGACTAAGAACATACCTTGAACTTAGAAGCACTGTAATAATTCCTTAGATCTTTAGAGAAATTTGAGGTTTTCAAAGCCCTTTCCTCCAAAACAACCGGAATCTCAGTCAGTTAGGTAACTGGAGAGTCAACCAGTATCTATTAAAAGCCTACTAAGCTGCAGGTTATGTATTAAACTCTAGGGTTACAAAGAAAAAAAAAAAAAACCCAAACCAAACTGTCCCTGTTCTGAAGGAGTTCATAATTTGATGGGAGAGACAACATGTAAGCAACTATGATTCCAACAAAGTACAAGATAAACTGGGGATAGTCTTAGAGGAAAGGCACTAAGATTAAGGAGGACTGAGAAAGACTTCTTAAAGAAGGTGGTACTTTAGCTGAGACAGGAAGGAAGCCAGGGAAGCCACTAGGCAGAGGTGAGGAGGGAGCAGTGAAATGATTTTCTCAAGGGTACACAATTAGTGTCTGAACTAGTACCTGAACCCAAGTATCTTTATATCAAGTTATATGCACTATACAGCCTTATTAAAAAGGGGGAAAAAAAGACAACTCTTTTTATTATAAACTAAAAAATAATCAAAACATCCAGCATTTCAATAGCCAAAGAATAGCAAGAGGACTGTAAGAGACTGAAAACCTGTTACATATAGTTTTTTAAAGGTGTCTGTTAAATTTAATGATGGATTCATACTATTTCTCAAAGACAAATGCAATTTTTTAAATATTGGAAGTGTGAGAGTGGCAGTAAGTAAATTACAGAAGCTTACATCATTTGTTTGTTGACAAGTCATTAGAAGTATTTGAAGATTAGCATAGAGTTGAACCTAGTGGACCTGGCCTTCCCTCACAGGATTCTGGGCGAGAGTCCCAACCAGAGTTGACCTCCTTTGGGTGGAAACTACTTTTTGGATGATCCTAAGGCCTTTTGACATATGCAGAGAAAGACTATAAAGATGAGGTGAATTTTTAAGGGAATTATCTTTGTGTGGTCCTCTTGGCTCCTAAGGCACTGGTGGAAGGGAAGGGGATTTTTACCGTAGTATTTCAGAATGAATCTTGGAGGCTATTGACACAGAGATCTAGTATAAGTATAATTCTTAACTTCCTTGGGCCAATCTATTATCTATCTGGAGCTCTTGGCTTTAAATATTTTTAACAGATAATCCTTGAGGGTCTCTTACATCTGACGATCTTAATTGGACAACTTCTTTTTTTCTTTTTAAGTAGGAATGCTTTTGGTTTGTGTCTTAAAAATGTTACCTTTAAACTTTTGTAACTTTGAAAATACTTTTTTTCCTTCAAGTTTGGTTTAATTGTCTTTCCTCCAGGCAGATTATAATTCTGCCAAGTTTGAAGTTTGTAGCTTCATCCATTATGGGATTACTGGAACTATAAAAAGTCTTTACGTTTTTCTTTTAGATGATGAATATATATGGGTTTTAACTCTTGGAAAATATGAAATAAAGACTTTAACTATTTAGACAAAAGAATTGTCTGACCTTTGGATTCTCAAAAATATGGAAAATTCCAACCCCTAAATAGTTACTTTGATACTCTGGTAATTAACTGATTACTCAATTAATTAAGCAATGGCTTACAATAGGGTCTAGTTCTTGAATACTTGGTGAATGCTTTAATGTCCTAGAGTATGAAAAGACCTCACAGATCATCCATGTAACAGGAATTGTTAACCTTTTGTTTGTATCCTGGACCCCATTTGCAGGGCTACTAAAGCCTGTAGGACCCTTTCTCAGAATCATGTTTGTAAACACATAATATAAAGGCAGGTAGGTAATACAGTAGATAAAGCGTTTAGACCTACAGTCTGGAAGACAGCAGAAATCACCAAAACCATTTGTTATCAGTTAAAGAATAGATAAATTGATCAGTGAAACAGACTAGGTAAGGAAGAATCAGAAACAGTGCTACTCAACAATCCAGTGTTTGATAAAGTTAAAAAAAAAAAATACCATGAATTACATTGGAAAAAGACTCCTTACTTGATAAAAATGGCTAGAAAACTGGAAAGCAGTCTGGCAGAAATTAGGCTTAGAACAACATTTTATACCATATTCCACAACACATTCTAAATGTATACATGACATTACTCTTAAAGATTGTAACATTAAAAAAATTAGAAGAGAAACAGTTTATATATCTCTCACAATTATGGATATAAGAGATAGAGGCAGTTACAAAAGATAAAATAGGTAACTTGAGTTATATGAAACTGGAAAACTTCTGCACAGACAAAATTAATGCACCTAGGATAAGAAGGGAAAGAGTTGAATGGGAAAAAGATCATTGTATCAAATTTTTCTGATATAGGTTTGACATCCAATATGTAGAAATAATTTAAATATGATGTATATAGATATATATACACGATACATACACACATATACAACATATATGACTAATAGCCATTCTTCAACACATAAGTGGTCAAAGGATATGAATAAACAGCTTTCAAAAGAAGAATTGTAAGTATTCACAACCACATGAAAGAATACTTTAAATCACTAACAGAGAAATACAAATCAAAACAACCCTGTTGTAAAGACTGAAAAATGTCAATAGTCAATGTTGGAGGGATTGTAGAATGATAGGCACATCAATACATTGTTTATGGAGCTGTGAAATGGTACAAACACTTTGGAAACTAATTTGGAATTATGTGAATAAAATGCTAAAATATTCATAGACTTTGACTCTGAGACTCTGTTATATCCTAAGGAAGCCATCAGTAAGAAAGTTCTCATATACCCCAAAATATTTATAGAAGAACTTTTTGTGATAGCAAAGAATTGGGAAAAAAAATAGATGCTCATGAATTGAAAAATGGATAAGCAAATTGTGGCATGTGATTGTAATGAAATATTGCTGTTGTATAAGAAATGATGTATGTGATGAAAGCAGAGAAGCATGGAGAAATCTACATGAACCGATGTAGTAAGCAGAACCAAGAAAACAATGTATACAATAACTATAACAATATAAATAGAAAGAAAAATGACAAACATCAAATATGAATGCAACAAAATCATAATGATCAGGCATAACTTGACTGAAGAGAAATGAGAAGATACTTCCACACCACTTTTTTGTGGATATAGGAGGTCCACAGGTATTTCACATTGCACATCAGACTTTTTCAATGTATTCTTCAGTTGTACTCCTTTTCCTCTTCTTTTTCTTTCCTTTTTTTGTCTTTAAACAATACTATTTATTATATGGGATGGCTCTGTGGGAGGGGAGGTGCAATCCTGGGGAAACATCAATTAAAAACTTTTAAAAAAGCAAAAAAAGGACTTTCTTTGTAGATATGACAAAAACCAAGGTTTCTTGAGGATATACTAGGTGATCAATCTTTGAGTCATAATTGTGAAGGGTACAGATATTAAGAACCAGAGGTTAAGGGCTATAATTTAATAAATACCTACATTTTCAGTGCATATGTGTAACTCATACTGAAATGAATGGAGCTGTTCATGAAATTCTTTCATTTTATAAAAAGACTCTATGTAAAATATGAAATATGATGTCACCTCTGGCCAGATGTAGAGGAAAAGCAGGCTTCCTTGTGGTCATATCCTGTATAACTAACTGGTTTAAAAAAAAAAAAACTACTCAGAGAGTTAAATTTCTTCTCTTAGGGAGTCATGTGGCCCCAAGTTTCATTCATTTAGAATATAGCTTAGCCAAAGAATGTCAGTAACCAGCAAAAAGGGATACAGGTAAAACCAGAAATATTTTTAATCACCTAATTTAGATCACAGTGTGTAGGTGGTCTTTATGCTAAGTAAGATGCATTAAGAAAAAAAAGAACCCAAACCACAGACTTTTCCTATGTAAAAGCAGCAAAAAGATCAAGTCAAAATTGGAAAGTTTTCTCATGAGAACTTGGACAGTCAAACAAATACTGAAAATGGTATGATTGAAAGAGGGATGGCAAATTGTATCTTTTTCCCCCATGCATTGGAGACCTCTTGCCATTGTATCTCTTAATTTCATCAGATCAGTTAGTGGAATGTGCTGATTTTTCCCCTTTTCTATTTATAATACATTGTGGCAAGTTGGCCTACCACAAAAATACCATAGTCCAGTACATTAGTTAAGGTATGGTCAAATACTTTAACTAAATTGGGATCTTCTGGTTTTGTTTGTTAGTTTGTTTTTAACACAATCTATCACAACATGTAGGCTAACCTTTTGAAGTTTGGATAAAAAATCTGGGTCAGAATTGCTATTGGTGCAGTCCTGGATATGCTACTACTGATACGGTTAATAGGAGAACAGTAGTTGATGATGAATTGTAAAATATTATATATATGATATATATTACATAGAAATATAATATATTATAAAAATAGAGAAATATGAAATCTATATAAATATAATGTAATATATAAATATAAAATATATATCATAAAATATAAATAAATATAAATCCAAGTATAATAGAAATATAATATATTATAAAAAACCAGAAGCCACTTCCACACCTAAACTCTCAACTATCTTGGTTCCTGATTGTTTTGAGCAGCAGCTAATGGGTAGAGATTCCACATGCCCTCATTTCTGTTGCCCAGTGCTCAAAGCAGTTGCTACTGGATCACAGAGGCTCCCCCACCCCATCTCACTCTTACCCGAGGGGCAGTAGGAATGGAGATTTGAGTCTGTGTTGCACCTCTTCTGTCTCTGTTGAGAGAAGGAGCATCAGTGGGTAGTTCATTAATATAACACACTGTGAAAAAAAAAAGCTGTCTGAGATGTTGAGACTACATGTGTGTGTGTAAGGCATCATCTTTTAAATGATAGTTGATCTGCTTTTGGTGCTTCCAATGTCTGTTCAAATCCTTCACAAAGAGCTTTAAAAAGAAACTGAGCATAAGAATTCTATTTGACCTTTTACATTTATACTGACCTTTTAGACATCGGCTAATGCCACAGTTCTCCTCTAACACTAATTCCCACCTTTTTCCCAAAGCTTCTCATATCATCAGTGTAAGAGAAAACAAAATACCTGCCAAAATAAACATACTTAGAATTTTCCCACAAGGAGAGCTTCCCATGAAAGGGAGACTCAGTGGTAAACAGAGAAGTGAGTTAACTCTCTAGACTAACTGATCAGTCTTTATTTCTTTGAAATTAAAGGACCACAGGCCACTGTTCAGATTTCATTCACAAAAGTTTTAGCTCTTTGACACTAACAAGCTTTGTAATATTGGGGTGCTTATCTTCATCTCTCTGAGCCTCAATCAATCAAATAGCATTTCTTAAGTACCTACTATTTGTCAGGCATTGTGCTAAGTACTAGGGATATAAAAAATGCAAAAACAGTCTATACTTTCAAGGAGCTCACAGTCTACTGCCTCAGTTTCCTCATTTGTAACAAGGGGAATTGAAATAGATCATCTCCAAGGAAACTTTCAGTTCTAACATTTTAATGATTCTGATATCCTTAATTAAAGCCATGTCTCCTTTATACTATAAATGCAAACTGCAAATGAATGAATGAACAGAAAACCATTTGTTAAGTGCTTACTATGTACAAAGAAATGTTCCCAACACTGGACATACAAATTGAAAAAGCATGCCCAGTTCATTCTCTTGAAGAACTCATATTCCAGTTGTGGGAGACAACACATAAAAGAGTTCAGCTCCAAGGTAGGTGGAATGGAAAAGCCCAGAAAAAAAGTATCAAGGGTGTAACTAGAGAGTGTATGGAAAAGCTCAACAATTCTTAGGGGGTGTCAGCAGGGTCAGATAACAGTGTGGAAAGGTTCGGAGGGCAGAGAGAGATGTCAGATGGAAAGGCTGGAAGGAGCTTAGGATCTAGTGGCAGAATAGATAGTAAAGGCTGGTGGTCTTCTGTCTCAGTTAAAGGATTAGTGTTGGTGACTCCCATCCTATTCAAATGAGTCATTAGTCACATTGCTCTTCTCAGATGACTTTCAGAGGTTTAGGTTGCCTGGGAATTGGGAGAGAGGTAAGGGGTGGAGAGGTGCTCCAGGTGACTGATCATCTTGAATATCAACTGTCCCATAGAATCTGGACAGCCAAGGGATAGGATCTAATGGTTAGAATTATTGTATAGGAAGTTAAGTGAGGAGGGCATCTTGCCACTCTAATAGGGATGGGGTGGTCCTAGGCATTGGGAGAGGACTGAAAGGAGGAAGGCAAGGGCCCTTGCTTAACTCTCAGCCAGTTGTGAAGAAAAACAAAACTACTTAAGACCACTTGGATGATATGGAAGTAGTAACTAGTTTTAATCCTTCATGTAAGATGGAAGACATGTCTGGTAAGACATTATCATCTGACCTCCCATGGCATCTGGCTTGTCCTCTACCCTTCTTTGTCACTGTCATCTGAACTACTGTAAAGCACAGAATTTGTGCTCTCCATATATACAATGTGTGTTTGGTAGATATTCTCTTTTTTTTTCTTTTTTTTGGAGTGGGGAAGGCAGGGCAATTGGGGTTAAGTGACTTGCCCAAGGTCATACAGCTAGTAAATGCTAAGTGTCTGAGCTGGATTTGAACTCAGGCCTCAGCAGATATTCCCAATGGACCTTAGTTTAAGCGGACTGCTAAGAACAAAGACTGAACAAAGAAGAATACTTTTGAGAAATCTATATATCTAGGAAGAAGACAAATTAATAAGAATGTGAACATACCTGATGCCACATTGTCTTACCCTTTATTTCCCTAGGTATACACATTGCTGCAATATTATTAATATTTATGATAACCTTATTCTAATCTTTTCTAATAGAATTCAGATAAGAAAAGTCTTGGGACAAGTTCCTATTATGGTATTATTCTTTTATATTTCATATTCTGTGGACACAGGTGGGCAAAATAACTGCTTCTTGTAATTAAATAGAAATATCAAATCACAGTGAATGGAGCTCTGGGCCTGCAGGTCAGGAAGATTGATCTTTATGGGTTCAAATCTGGCCTCAGACACTTACTAGCAAGTCACTTAACCCTGTTTGCCTCAGTTCCCTCATCTGTAAAATGAACTGGAGAAGGAGATGGCAACCACTCCAGTATCTTTGCAGAGAAGATCTCAGATGGGGTCATTAAGAGTCTGACATGACTGAAAAACTACTGAACTACAAATTAAGGTATAAGTTCGTCTTCTGAAAGTACTTTTGGGACAAATTTAGTGCAGCAGCAGATCAGGATGTGAGAATGATATGTACTTCGTCTTGTTCTCGCATGGTTTTGATTTCTTCTGCTAGTGTTGATGTTAGTTTTCTATCTCCTAGAGGAAATTGTGTTCATGCAACCATTTTTGGTTAGTCAGTCAATCAATGTTTATTAAGCAGTGCTTCTGGAATGGTGCTAAGTACCAGGTATACAAAGAAATGCAAAAGATTGTTCCTATTTTCTAGGAACTTAGAGTCTAATAGGAGACAACATGCAAACAATTATGGACAATAAGATAGATACAGGACAAATTGAAGATAATCCAATATGTAGTGTGGGTTTGCCAATGTGCTGTAGAGGATGGCAAAATATTGATTTTTTTTTCCTAATTGTTGTTGGCTAACAGATTAGAATCTTGAGGGCCTTAATAGCATTTGTCTCTTTATCTGCATGGTTTTCTGATCTTTAGGTCTTACTAACACTTTTCTGAAAGAGAGGGTATTCTGTCTTCTTGGCTAAGATAGATGTGAGCAAATCAAAGATCGGACATTTGCAATGACACTCTTAACTGTAACTTAGAAATATTTCTTTATTGTTTGAAATATTTTTTTTGAGGTGCACGCTCAAGCTAACCTTTCATCTCATTCTTGACTTGAATATGATCTTTTTTTCTTTTCTTTTCTTTTTTTTGCTTTTTGGAATGGGGAAGGTAGGGCAATTGGGGTTAAGTGGCTTGCCCAAGGTCACATGGCTAATTTTTGTGTTAAGTGTCTGAGGACAGATTTGTACTCCTGAGTCCAGGGCTGGTGCTCTATTCACTGCACCACCTAGCCACCCCTGAATATGGTCTTTTTGGCTTAATAAACCTGAAGATGACTTTGTATGACTAAGTTACTCCTATCCCTGAGCTCAATTCTCTGCCTTCCTTCAGACTTAATACTGATTGGGGTGGCCAAATCCACCCTAGTAAAGTCCATCCATAATAGGAGAATTTGATTCTTCTTTCCCTGTATAGAGGTATGGTCTTTATGAACTTGAGACTGTTGAGTTTAAAGAAGGAATTGGATTGATTACTTAATTGGTGGTAGGAGATACAGTAAAATATTTTATAAATTGGTAAGAGGTTACAATTCTCCAAACTAAACAGAAAAGAGAATAAAAATTTTTGTATTTGGTCTATTGAAAATTCGAAGTGCAACTTGTCAAACTGAGCTGACCTGACTTCTGATACAATACATTTCTTACTTCAAAAGATACATAACAATAGATCCAGAAACACAAATACTTAAATTGTTGTACTATTGGAAAATATACAACTTTACAAGAATGAACACAATGTAAAATTATCCCTTTTTGTAGAGGCATTATGAAATTGCACTCTGGATTTGGAGTTTGAGCACATAGAATACTGATTTTACCGCTTAACTGTCTTTGTGAACTTGGCCAAAACACTTTACTTCCCTGGGAGTCATTTGCCTCAGCTATGAAATGATTAGGTTAGACTAGTTGATTTCTAAGGTCTTTTCCAGCTCTAAATTCCATCTATGAGCCTGTGATTGCAAGTGAAAATATTTTATAGTTCTTTATAGTTAGGGAAATTAATATGACCTTATGCTGTGAAGAACTGAACCTTTTTTCTCCTTGGAATTGACTGAGCCAAGTTCCTTTCACTGCATAGTGCTAACGGGATGAATGGGAGGTGACCTAATTGTGTATCTTTTATTTGTCACATTTATTAGATGAATCCCATTACTCCATTACTTATTAGCTGTTTGATTCATTTCCCAGTTATGGGAGCGGTGGAAGAGAGTTTCCTTCTTTAGTACTGACAGCATATAATAGATCACCCCCAAATAAGAAAAGTGAACACAGACACTTTAAATAGAGATTCCAAAACCTTGTGAAAAGGGATGTTTAGAAGTATTTATAATCATATAACTATAATTTATTATAATGCTTCTATCTTGTCTGGGAATAATTTAAAGAATGTGCTATAATGTAACTCCCTGTCATAGGAAGTACATGCTTATCTGAAAAAGTTATAATAATTCTGAAGCTCTTGATTGTTTTAAAACAAACTCATTTTCATTCTCCTACCCAGAAACGTAGACTCTACCATTATAGTAGTTTTTTTCTCTCTCTCCACTCTCCCTAACTAAGCCTTTTCCTCAGTTGCTTTCCCTTTAGCCAGGCATTGCTACAGGAAATTAATTGTATGATGAAGATAACCTCAAATAGGAAATACCTTTGACAACCACAGCCCATGAAACTGTTAAATACATCACGGCATTTCCTTCATCAGGACAACTGCCATTTAATTGTTATTTAATACCGGCCAGAACTCACTATCACATCTGAAGATGAATTGTAAGGCCAGATATGACGGTCACTGTTATTCATCATGGGCATCTCTGTGCCACACCTAAGCAGCCTAGGATGTGTACTGTGTATACATAAAAGCACATTTATCACACCTTTATTGTTCATGTGATTGCAACACACTTTTAAATTGTTTACTTAAGTTGTGTTTACACAGCTAAAAAAAATGTAGCTAGGTAATTGTCTCATTTATCTGGATGGTGGCCATTGTGTAGCTTTTACCTGAAAACTTTAAAACTAGAGATATTCTGCTAGCTCTACTCACTTTTATTCTTTGTTTTTGATGGAAAAAAACACCATAGTTTCTAAAGACCATGTTTAAATTGTAACATTTTATTTCACTAATGAGCTTGATCCTTCAGTTGTTCAGCATGAAGATGTTCCCTTAGAAATCAGTAAGACATGGTTAAAAGGAAAGAGTGCACAGCTGGGCTATTGGTATGAAAGTATTTTAATCTGATACTATTTTATTTAGGGTAAAGAAACCTAGATCCAGGAATAAAAGGAAAACATCTGTTCAAAAAAAAAAAACCACACTCAACCCCAAGGAAAAAATATAAGTACTTTTCTTTTATAAAATGAAGCTCACTATTGATTTCCCAGGACTGACTTCAATCAGATTTGGCAGAGGATCCACATTAGGATTTCATAATCCTGGCTATATACATATGTGCATATATTCAAAATATATAACTTCTTTTGCACCCAAACCTCATAATCCTGTGATTTGCCAGACAGTCTGATCTTTTTGTTTCATTCTAAGATTATAAAGAACAAACGTTATACCTCAGTAACTACAGCAAAGGATGCTCAAGCTGTGTTTCTACTAGCCTAAAACGGCCAGCTCTAAAGTGGAAAAATCCAATTAGCTGACCAACTCTTTGGGTTACATAATAGCAAAGGACCACTTGGCTGGTGTTTTGTTTTGTTTTGTTTTAATATATTGGGTTAGTACGTTGTAGATTCAACACCTTAGATCCTAGGCACAGTGCTGATTTTCCTAAAAGAATTTGTGTAGTGTGATTGCATTAACAAGTGTGTCAAATGGATGCCCCAAGTTTAGGAATTACCTCCGTGCTCCCTTCATTTTTAAAAATATTCTGAATGAATACAGTATGTGAAACCCACCATTTCTGTAGTCTTTTCCAGGATGTAGTACAGGAGTGCTTTGGAAATAACTTGTTGGAGAAATAGCACCCTTTCTTTAAAATAAGCTTTCATGGCAACACAGGTGTGCTGTGCTCTAAGGGATCTCTGTACTGTAAATGAGACTCCAGATTTGTAAAAGTGTTAATTTTGGGGTTAACTTTACTTAATGAAACTTCCTCAATGCAATTAAAATAGGATTCAATTTACATAAATTCAAATGCACCAGAGATGGGAAGTAAATGATATGTCAGATAGGTTAAAAGAATAATTGGATGTCTGGTTGTTTTTGAAAATATTTAAGTTTGGTTTTAGTTTGAACTATTTCTTCAAACAACGACATCAATCAACCTTTGGTGCTATTTACTGTTTAGTGAAAAAGTATTATTTAGGTTTGATTGAAAGTTAAATAAATTGGTGTCCTTAATTTTAATTTTTGGACTTTCAGTTTCTTTTGATCCAAATCCTTGTTTTAGACACAACTTTTCAGGCATACAGATTTTGTATTGTCCAGTCATTTTTCAATTGTGTTCAACTCTTCATGACCGCATTTGGGCTTTCCTTGGCAAGGATACTGGAGTAGTTTGCCATTTCCTTCTCCAGTATATAGATGTAGTAACTGTAGCTACTCATCAAGTGCCTACTATGCCCCCAGAATGGTATTAGATATTAAATATTGTGAGGATACACATCAAGTGTAAAACATAGAATCCAACCTCAAGGAGTTTACAGTGTATTTGATGAAACAAAACCAGAGTGAAATAATTAGAAATCAATTCAGTTTATTTCCATCCAAATAGACAAATATATAAAGTTTCAGCTATATGCTAGTCATTATTCTAGGTAGTAGAGAGATATGAAGATGAGTAAGTCACAATTTCTGCCCTAAAGGAGCAAATTCAAGTGGAAGAGGGAGTCATTCTAGTATAAGGCAAAACACGCAATGTCATGGGTATGAAAAGTCTTATGAGATTTTAGAAGAGGGGGTTTTGTATGTAGTTGAGGGGACTCAGGAGAGACTTTAGGAAGGACATGGCATTAGAACTGGACCTTGAAGAATGGTTAAAGTAGGGTTTTGACTAGTAGATTTAGAGAAAGACAAAAGAAGAACATTTGTGACCGAGGGAATAGTATAAGCAAAGATCCAGAGGTAGCATAATACATGGTGTATTGAGGTAATAGATTAGAACCCATGTAGTAGGGGTACTAATGAGAAGAAAAACTGGGAAAATATATTGGGGCCATCTTGGAAAGCAATTGGTTATGATTATATAAATGGCATGGAAGTTTGTGAGGAGGGGAGTGATAATGTGAACTGTGTGGTAGTGACTTCAGTGCAATAAGGAATTTTGTGTGAATCAAGAGCATGGAGATGGCAATGCGCACCATCATGTGGAGTGCGATACTTATCTGATTTGGTATATTTTGTATCCCAAATATCTTCTTGGCCTCAAGGTTCCCTCTGTACAGATCCATTCTCCCCTTAGCAGCCAAAGTTGATCTTCCTAAAGCACAGGTCTGACCATATTACTCCCCTCTCCCTCACCCCCTACCCACACTCAACAAACTCTGGTTGGCTCCTATTTACCTGTAGAATCAACTATAACATGTTGTATTTGGCATTTGAAGCCCTTCACAACATGACCCTGTTCTTCCTTTCAAGGTTTTTCATATTCTTCTTCCTCTTATATACTCTGTTTTCTACCTGTGTTAGTCTACTCACTGTTCCTCACATGGTACCACATCTTCCAATTCTTGACTTATGTACTCACAGGCTGTTCCCCAATCCTGGAATGTTGTCCCTCCTCACCTCCATCCATCTCTTGGTTTTCTGCCTTCCCTCAAGATAGCTCAAATGAACCCTTTTTCAAGAGGCCTTTCCTAGTTCTCTCAGCCCACAACACCTTTACCTCCAAAATTAGCCTCCATTTGCCATATATGTCTTATCTGTACCTAGTTATTTACATGTTATCTCTTTAATTAGAATATGTTTGTTGAGGACAGAAATGATTTTTGCCTTTCTTTGTATGCCATGTGCTGAGCATAGCACCTCATTCCTTAAGTAAGTGTTTAATAGATACTTGTTGACTGACTCTTCTGTTTGGAGGAATTAATTTTTTTCCAAGTGACTATTCCTTCATTGTTCCTACTTGAGAATCAAATTCATGTTTTGGCTCCGTAGTTGTATTAGTGTATTCTAACTAAGAGATGCTGTAAGTAGCACATCCAAGGCCAGGTTATGAAAGTGCAGCAGAATTGGAAAAGAATGAAAAATTTTGTTGTTCTGATTTCCTGTGGCCAATCCTCCTGGCTCTGTGAATGTGAAGAAGTTCATGCTTTTCGTGGAATGGTCTTTATGAACCAGTATGAACTGGATTGACCAGCTCTCTTAGCCAATTATATTTCTGCTGAAGTTGTGTAGACTTACTTTCAGTACTCAGTGTTCTGTCTAACTCCTGGGAGGCAGAGAAAGGTGCCTGTGGTGGCCCAAGAGAACCTATTATTATAACAGCTAATATTTACATAGGGCTTAAAGGTTGCAACTCTTTTTTTTTTTAAACCTTCCTTTATAAGACTTGAAGGCAGAATGAGATTTAAGAAAGAAAGGAAATTAAACTAATAGAAACTTAGTTGCAAAAAGGAAACCCCATACTTAGGTTGCCACCTCTACAATATTGACAGGGACAAACCAAATACTAACTGTAACTCTCCCCCCACCCCAAAACCAAAGCATGAGTGTCAATGGCAACTACTTGCATAGGTACCACCCTCCTAGATTTTTGGGAGATCAAAGTAAGAGCTGATGCACCATTCAACTTTTGATTCCTCTACAGTCTAGATTTCAGGAGAGTAGGATGTGGTGATGAGAGACTGATGTACGTTAAAGTCAGGAAGGGACTTGAGAATTCAGTTGAGATTGCATCATCTCCTTTGCTTTTTTTTTCATTTGTTACCAATAAGATCATGGCCATTCCTTCCATACAGAGAGAGGCTAGCAGAAAAATCCCAATGTGATATTCAGAGGATCTTTTTGTGTCTCTAAAGGCATGTAATTTTTGATGTATTTTTTCTTTTTTAATAAAAGGATAACAAAAGCATAGTGTAGCATAGGAATTAGGGATTTGCTTATCAAATGGGTGTAACAGCTAAATGTGTATCTTGCTAATCCTGATTTGTGAATTGCAATTTTAAAACATCCTTTAAATTGTTCTTTTTCATTCCTAATCATTCTCCTATGGAATCAGAAATTTAAAAAGGTGTCTCAGGGACCATTTAGTCCAGGGATTAGCCTCTTTAACAGTGTGATGAAACTTATGGATCTCTTCTCAGAACAATATTTTAAGCATATAAAATACATAAGGTTACAAAGGAAACCAATTATGTTAAGCTATAATTATCAAAAACTTTTTTTTTAGTTCTTGGACCCTAGGTTAAGAACCTTTAATATAGGTCAGTACCCTAATTTTTCAGATGAGGAAACTGAGGCCATATCTAGGGTTATTCAGCTAGTTATTGATAGTTTGGACCAGGACTAGAATACAGTTCTCCTGACTCTCAGCCCAAAGGTTGTATTTCTTTGATTTTAAAGCTGTCTACATATCAGTCTAGAATTGATTTTTCTTTTGAGGTTAAATAATTGATGTAAATCTAGTATCAAGAGAGGAAAACACTTTAAGGTTGGATTTAGAAAATATTTCCATTTTATTTAAAAACCTTATAGAGATTGAAGCATTGACAAGGCTTTCCCCATACATCATCCTAAAGTAGTTGTTGGCTTTTTACAAAGACTTTTAAATTACTTATGTCAGGACATTATCCTTATTGATGGAAATTTTTAATGTAAGATGGTGAAGGATGGACTGCTAATCCTGGCCCCCAAAGTAATAGATTCAGATACCTGTGGTTTGTGTTAATACACTGGTCATTAATGTTTAATGCTCTTTTGTCTTCCATTTCAGCCCGTCTCTGCCTGCCCTTGATTGGCAGCTGCCCTCTCACTCAGGACCTTATGAACTTAGGATCGAAGTACAGCCCAAATCCCACCACAGAGCTCATTATGAGACCGAAGGAAGTCGAGGGGCTGTGAAGGCATCTGCAGGAGGACACCCTATTGTACAGGTATCAGTATTTTTTGAAGACAGGAATGTTGGTTTGTTCTGACATGCCACTTGAAGTTTATACTTTTTAGTATTCCATATTCTGTCTTTGCAGAGAAAACCAAGTATAGACCTCCCTTCTATCCATTTCCTTCTTTTCCTCCCTGCTTCCTTTGCCTCCTCTTGCACTATTTTTCCTCTTTTCTTCTTTCCTTCCTTCCACAACATTGTGATCCTCTCATATCATAAGCAGTCCAGGTGTTTGGGTTGTCTTTGTTTTTAAAAACAGTATTCTAGGTGCTGGCTTTCTCTTTAATATGTTTAGCAAAGAATTAGAGTACCATGTGATGTTTCTCTCCAGGATCTTTTGATTGAACCAAAGTTTTATATCTAAAAAACCATGCATGCTAAACTTGGAGACAGACTTCTGCTAAGTAGGCAATGTTGGGAAGATGGATTGGTATCTAAGACAATGCAGTCTTTGTGAGAAAGTCGAGTCACTGGCCACTTTTCTTCTTGGTTTGTCTATCCCTATATATTTTCTGTTACTCATGGCTCATAGATCCATTGCAAATCATAAACAGATTACATTGAAATCAGAAACCAGAAAATCAAATCATTGAGTTTGAAGATGAACAGCACAAGCAAAGATGCTTTAGCCCACCTTGGGAATTCTTCTAACTTTCCAGATGGTGGCAGTATGGATCACTGAGGGAGAGTGGAGGAAGTGGTCCTTTTACTTTCATGGCTTCTTTCAATGGATTTGAGGGGTGCTATTTACATTCTTAGTGTGCCTTAAGATAGAGAAAAAGAGAATGAAAGGAAAGCAAAGTTAACAACCTGACAGTCTGAAGATTTTAAAATAAATTTTCAAGTGACACGTCTTCAGTGAGTAAATTTCAGTATTTGTCAGGATTATTGTGAAAAGCTCACAGTACTTTGACTAGATCTCATTTATTTTTCAGCCACAGTCTGAGTCAAAGATATTTTTTTTCCAGGCAGCTAGGTGATGCAGTGAATAGAGGGCTGGGCCTGGAGTCAGAAAGACTGATCTTCCTGAGTTCTGGTCTGGTCTCAGACACTTACTAGTTATATGACCCTGAGCAAGTGGCTTTACCCTGTTTGCCTTAATTTCCCCATCTATAAAAGGAACTGGAGAAGAAAATAGCAAACCACTCCCATATCTGTACCATAAAAACCCAAATAGGGTCAGGAACAGTTGGACATACCTGAAACGATTGAACAAAAACCAAAGTTTAAAGAAGTAGAAATCAAAGCTGGACCCAGCCCACTGATTTACCTTAGGGAACTTTGCAATAGTCACTTAATGCTTGCTGGATCTCAGTTTTCTAATCTATACAAAGATAGGTATAGACTAGATAATAGCTAAGATCATTTTTAGCTCTATGATTCTATATAACAGCCTGGTTATATAACCATGGCCAGGCAGGGGACAAAAAATAAACCATCGTGCCAAGCTATTCTTACAGTCCTACATCAGCCTTATCTATGAAACTAGCCTGAATCCCAGCTTGTAGCTGATAACCTAGGATTATGTATAAATGAAGAAACCTAAGACTAGGAAAGGATTGAGGCTGGCAGTGGACACTGGCAAACCTGCGAATCTGACCACTTCACCCAATGTTAAACCTTATTCAGACTTCATCACATTTGCCCAGTGATTTAGATAACCCTCTAACTAATTCATCAGATGGATGCTATTTGGATGAGTCGCCCTCAGCCATTATGGGACCAGTGTTTCTAGCTTTTGCTAAAAAAAAAAAAAAAAAAAGATCATAACATGGTTTTTGGGTTTTTGCAGACCTGGCTAAAGTTTCAGTTTACTGCTGCAGTGACCATCCAGAGGTTAGGACTGTATACTTCATTTCTGATGTTAAATCTCTTCCCCTCTCTTTCTTTTTTGTTTTGATTTATTAATTCTAAAAGCTTGACTCTTACTGTCTAAAAAGATAAGGCCTGGATTAGGGAATCTTTGGTTTATTTGACACAATTAAGGACCACATATAAAAAAGAAACTATTGATGCTATGTATCGTTAATTACTACTACTAATAATAACTTGCCTAAGGTTTGCAAAGCACCTTACAAATATGATCTCATTTTATCCTCACAGCAATCCTAGGAGTAGGTGAAACTGAAGTAGACAGAGGTCAAGTGACTTACCCAGGGTCCCACAACTAATAAATACTGGAGGCCTGATCTGAACTCAGCATTTAGCAGAGGGCCTGGCACATAATAAGTGCTTAATAATTTGCTTATTTTAAAAATAAAGTGCTTACCCTCTGACCATTGTACTATCTAGCTGCCTTCATAAATATGCATATTTTGTATATACACATACATCCAGTAAAAGTGAAAAATAGTTTTTTTAAATGTCATTAATTGATGTTTTCTGTGAATCCGTTACATTCAACCTTTTTTGAGTCTCTTATTCCAATGTTTGTCCCACAAAGGGCATCTCCCTGAAAGAGTAAATGGCTCACCTGATAGTCTCTAATTTTCTCTCTCTTTTTTTCTTGAGGGCAATTGGGATTAAGTGACTTGCCCAAAGTCACATGGCTAGGTTTTGTGTTAAGTGTTTGAGGCCGGATTTGAACTCAAGTCCTCTTGACTCCAGGGCTGGTGCTCTACTCACTGTGCCACTTAGTTGCCCCTAATTTTCTCTTAAGTAGAAGAAATAGGAGAATCTCTTTAAGTAAAGGCTAGAGTTTGTTTAGAATGCCGTAAAGAGGTTTCCTGTTCAGCTATGAACTTGAGCAATGAAGGCCCTCCAACCTGGTGATTGTGTGTGTATGTGTGTGTCTGTGTCCGTGTGTGTGCCCATCCCACATCCCGGCTTCATAAAGAGCCTGGAAGGAGTGGGCATTTTATTTTCCCCACTGTTTTGTGTATGAGAAATGCCACATGGTGTTGTTATCATTCAGGAATAATAAACATGGTGACGTTGGTGAGCAAATTCAAAGTGAAGAGAGGAATACAGAGACAACAGTCAGACAGCAGAGGTCTGTGTAAAAGGAGCCCATGGTTTCGGAGCCAAATTCTACCCTCAGATGAATGTCTGCAGCTCATGTTGACTTTAGTACTTTTCCTGCATACATCTAAGGGCAGAATTTGGCTCTTTTAATGGTGACTCAGTGTGGTATTTCCCCACCTCATAAACATTTAGAAAAAAATATGGTTTACTTTGCTTTGGGGTTAGGACATTGAGGATGAGGTCTTTGACCAGTAAGCCTCATTGGTAGCAAAGAGACAGACATAACATCTACCTTTTGTCACCATTTTCTGTCTACAGAAAATTAAAAAAAAAAAAACCCAGATAAGTTTTTTGGGGGATTTGGTTTTTCTTTCTGTCGCAGATTTTACCTAATAAACTTTGAAAGTTTTGTTGTTTTTTTTTATGGTAAGTCACTAACTTTCAAGGACTACATTAGAGATGAGAATCTTTTCATCTGGCCTAGAGCTCCAGGTTGTACAGAATATGTACATAGTGTTTCTTTTCTTTTCTTTGCCCCCAATTATGAAACTGGTTTCCCCAACCCTGTTATTTGGAAAATCATACAAGTTGGAAAGGGCCCTCAGCAGGGCTTACAATATTTGTGTATTTATTCCATTGAGATAAATGAAGAGGGAGAGAGCAAAAGGAGACCACAGAAACAAATGGTTGGTTTTCAATGCCAAAAATCAGTGAAATGGAGTCAGGAGGAAGCAAGCTGAAAAGCTAAGCACTGTAGAGCTGAACATATGTGAATGATATTAAGTGATATTTGTAGCCACACACTTGATGCCAATTAATACCTACTCAGGTCTCCACATGATGTGAGGAAATGTCGATGGAGAGACATCAGCGCACCATGGCCAGCCTGACATTTCAAGTTTCCACCTTGCTAGGTGGAAAAAGTGGTGAAAATGCCAGTATTTTAGTTAGCCTGAATAACTACAGACATTTCCCTCCCCTCTCCTGCTTCAGTTTTTAGTGAATGAAAGTGTGGTATTGCTGAGTGGAAAAGATAGTGTACTGAGAAAGGAAAGACTGGTAAGGAGGAGAAATGAAAGTAAAGTCATGTTACTGTAGAGAAACAGTGTTTCCAGTCCTCAGCCGAACACATAGATTTATTGACCTTTTTCTTAGGGAAGTGTAGAAACCAGAGAGATCATGGGACTATGCTGCATATATTGACCAACTTTCTTTCTAGAAATTCAAAGCTTTTAAGCATCATTAGTCTCTTCGCAATATTTCACCAAGGGTATAGTGGTTATCACTTCAAAAGAGGCAGATAGATGGGGGGTGTTCAGTCATTTTTCAGTCACATCCAAATCTTTTTGACCCCATTTTGGTGGTTCTTGGTAGAGATACTGGAGTGGTTGGCCATTTCCTTCTCTAGTTCATTTTACAGATGAGGAGACTGAGGCAAATAGGGTGAAGTGACTTGCCCAAGATTACACAATTATTGTCTGAGTCCAGATTTGAACTCATGAAGATGGGTCAGGAAGTTAGCTTGAAGCTTGGTGAAATAGTAGAATAAAGCCCAGGCTTCAGAGTAAGAGGTCTTTGTTTGTATTTTGGAGTGGGGAAGGCAGAGCAGTTGGGGTTAAGTGACTTGCCCAAGGTCACATGGCTAGTAAATGTTAAGTGTCTGAGGCCAGATTTGAACTCAGGTACTCCTGACTCCAAGGCCAGTGCTCTATTCACTGCACCACCTAGCTGCTCCAGAGTCAGAGGTCTTAACTTCTATGGTTCCAGCTGTAAATATTTTGCTTGTTATTCACTTATGGAAGGTGAGTGACTTGTGTTAATAGAAGTAAAACCTATGAGAAGCAGAACTTCTCAGGAGCAACTTAAAACTTGAGTAGACTTCTATTATGTTCTTTCTTTAAGAGTGTGACTGTTTCCTTAAAGGATAATGCCCAGTGAAGATTAGTGGTATAATAAATACCCAGTCAAATCCACCTTTGTGTTTTATAGTTTCTTCTGTCTCTGGTTGAGATCTGTGGTATCTTATAGAATTTCAACAGGATGTAAGATATGTGTTTCATAGCTTATCCCTATGGAGTGGAAGAAGTAGAGAGGGAGGAAGGTTAAATAGGAGGAAGACAGGTCAAGACCCCAGTCTTTGTGCAGGGGCACTTACAGGAGAATGGAAGAGACTACAACTGTAGAGCTTCCTATATACCCAGGGTGTCCTAAAAGTCTTAGGGCAATTTTAATGTTTTAATCTCTCTCTGTCTCTCTGTCTCTCCTTCCCTCCTTCCCTCCCTCCATCCTTCCCTCTCTCTCTCTCTCTCTCTCTTTCTCTTCCCCGCTTCTGTACATACACATATACAAATGCACATTTGTTGTTGTTCAGTCCTGTCCAACTCTATGTGACCCTTTGGATGTGGTCTGTGGCAAAGATACTGGAGTCGTTTGCCGTTTCCTTTTCCAGTGTGTCACCATTTTACAGATGAAGAACTGAGGCAAAGAGGGATTAAGTGACTTGCCCAGAGTCACATAGCTTATAAGGGTCTGAGGCTAGATTTGAACTCAAATCTTCCTGACTCCAGGCTCAATACTCTATCCATTGTACCACCTAGCTTTCCTTATTCATACACACACACCCACGCATACACACACACATGCATACACACATATGCATATACATATATATGTACACACATATGTATACAACACCTATGTATATATACATATATGCATACACACATATATGTATACACACACATATATATGTATACACACATATCTGTTTAGTGATGATGGAGGTGGGCTGTCAGCTCTTTGAATAGTCATGGGCCAGCTTCCTTATCTTCCTAACCCTATCTACTATATCTCCCCCTGACCCCCATTTCCTACTTTGAAGATCTGCTGAGAAAATAAGGAAGGCTCCATGCCAATGAGCCATCTTACCAGTACCAGACCTAGGGTCAAGAATCCAAATCTGACCTGAGACAATTAGTAGTTGTATGCATGACCCTGGACAAGTCAATTTCCTTCAACCTTAGTTTCTTCATATGTAAAACTGGGAAAATAATGTCCCCTACTTTCTGAGGCTGTTGTTGAGGATAAAATGTGGTAGTATGTGTAGTTTTGGAAACTTTAAGCACAATACAAATGCTGTCAATTTACAATGATTACTTTGTAAAGTCAACTTGGTATTCTCCATTCATGCTCAACATATGGCTAGTTTGTACACAACATCCACTCTCAGATATGTGAGTGAGCTTTGGACCATGGATGATGTGCATGAGACTGGAACTATGCAGATCAAGCTTCTTATTAGGGACATGGCTGGAGCCACAGAGTATGGAACAACCAGTTAGTAACCCTCCCCCAAAAAACTAATTTAAAAAAACTTTAACCTTTTTTTGGTGAGATGATTTGGGAGGCACTGTGATACAATGGAAAGAATGCTCTCATTGGGGTCAGATGGCTAGAGTTCAAAACCTGTCTTTGTCATTTATCTGTGTGACTATAGGTAACTTACTCTTCTTCTCTGGTCCTCAATTCTCTTATTTATAAGATGAGAGAATTGTACTAGATGGCCTCTAAGCCACCTGTCAGCTCTAAATATATAGTCTTCTGTTTCTCTGATTTGGGACAAAGAGTGAGAAAACTGAATGTTTTTGTATTCTGAGACTGGGCTGGGCATTCTACTTCAAGTGGTGAGCTAAATCTTCCTTTATTTCTTTGAGAGCAGAAGAGATGAGGTTATCAGGGAGATAGTTACAGTACCTTTCATTAGGAAGAGGACTGGCAATAACTGTTAATACCATTAATGCATGAAGGCTAGCCAGCTGCTTGACCATTTTAACTTGAGCTTGCTGATAAAAGAGTGATTAGGGAAATCAAACAGATTTCTGCTTTGGGCAAAATACCTGGGGTGGGAATGGACAGTTTTAAGAAGAGGAGAAGTGAAATGGGGAGGATTCCACACTCTTTTATACTCATACATGTACCTCCAGATACCTCTCTGTGACCCTGGTCACCACGCCACTTAAAAACCATCCCAAATGTCACCACTCCTGGCTTTAAGGGACCATGTCAACCAAACCTGGTGCATTTCAACAACTTAGTTCATTGTGTCTCATTATGTGGTTGACTATGAGCCTTCCCTATGGTGACTATATAGTTTCTGAACCAAAATCAGGACATGTGATCTGACATTTCTTTGCAAGTCTTGTTAAAAGTACAGTTTCTTCCCTTGAAATTGGGACTGTTTAGGAAAGGTAAAGCATGTCCATTTTTAGAACTAAGTTATCTGTCATGCCTTGATCATAGGGTTGTTGACACAATCAAGTGAAATAATGTTTGAACAACACTTTGTCAACTTTAAAGTGCTATATAAATGTCAATGGTATTATTACTTGCCTCACCAGGCTGTTTATATATATATATATATATATATATATATATATATATGTATATGTGTGTATATATGTATATGTGTGTATGTATATATATATATATGATAATGCATTCAAATCATTTTCTAATAAAGCACTAAAGAAACATCACTAGTCATTTTTTTGCATAAGAGTGAAAAATGAAAGTAGATTTTTAATTAATTAAATTAAATTTAATTAATTTTTAAAATAAAAGTAGAACTTCTCTCAGTTCCTGAGGATCTCAGCTAAATTTTAACTTCATTGTTTAGTCCTAACCTCTGCCTATCTTCCCCTCTGCTCCCTTTCCAGCACTCTGAGTCTGTACATTTATTTGGAGTGATAATTTTCTTTCTTTCTTTTTCTTTTTTTGCCTTTTTGGAGGGGCAGTTTGAGTTAAGTGACTTGCCCAAGGTCACACAGCTTGTAAGTGTTAAGTGTCTGAAGTCAAATTTGAACTCAAGTCCTCCTGACTCCAGGACTGGTGCTCTATTCACTGCACCACCTAGTCTCCCCCAGAGTGGTAATTTTCAAACTTTTTCTCCCTCTACTTCTAAGCTCAGATATAGCTCTTCTATCCCCTTTCAAACCATAGCGTGCTTCTTTCTTAATAAGGCAAGTGGCATCAGCTAAGCATGAGCAGGAAAAAGTGCAGGGGAAAGAATTGAGAAACACACACACATACATCCAAATTTCCTTAATACATTTCTAGGTCATAATTTGAGAAATAAAAAAAAAAATTGGAGGAGGTGGATAATAATTTGCTTTTTCTTTTTTTAAGACCTCTTAGTAAGTAGTAATGCTTGACACAGAACAGTTATTGTATTTCATCTTGAATTTGATTCCACAGTGATACATTTAATAAAATTATTTGCATTTCTGTGATTCAACTATCATATGTACAGAATAAAGTAGAATCATCATTATAAAGGAATATATACATGTGGAACATTTGTGGGTATACTATTAAAAATGAAGTATTTGTCAAAAATTATAACTTTTTCAGAAAGAGAAATAACTGTCTCCTTAAAATGATTGTAAATGAAAGATTAGAACATGGGAAAGGAAGCGTGTTAAAGCAGCAACATCATCTATTGACTAGCTGAACTAAAAAGAAAATGTTCTTAAAGATGAAGCAAAATTCAAGTTTCTTTGTAAGCAAAATTATTTATTTGTCAGTAATGTAAAACATTTCCTACAATTGATGTGGCCAAATGAATTATGTATATGAAACTGAGGTAAGTAAGAAAGAAAGAATAGAGGTTTTTAAAGTTTAATTTTCAAGATAGTGGACTAGAGAGGTGGCTAAAAATAGATCTTGCATGTAATTATAAAACACACAAAAATAGAAGACTCCCTGTCTTTGGCGTAACTCAATAACCACGAAGTTTTATCCTGTGTTGAGTTATTTTAGCATATCCTTTAACACCAGTAGACTCTGACACCCTAACCTTATCCTTACTTCTCAAAAGCATTACCGTAACATTAGACTGCAAAAAGAGGAGACCACAGATTAACTTGATAAGGGCACGGACCAACTCCTTTTAGCCATCAGTATTACAACTAGTAGATGAAAATTGTAGACATCCAGGTGATGTACTGAATAGAGTGCTGGACCTGGAATCAGGAAGACTCATCTTTTTGAGTGCAAATCTGGCTTTATTAGCTGTGTGACTCTGGGCAAGGCACCTCATCCTGTTTGCCTCAGTTTCCTCCTCTGTAGAATGAGCTTTAGAAGGAAATGACAAACTATTCTGTATCTTTGCCAAGAAAACCCCAAATGGAGTCACAAAGAGTTGGACAAGATTGAAAAATGACTGAACAAAAACAAGATGAGAATTGTACTGCCTGTTTTTCTAAGTGGTGAGTCTTTGACCACTGGAATGACAATTCTGTAATAAGACTAATGAATGAACTCATTCATACTCATATGTGGTACATACCCAGAGCTTTCATATGTAAATTGATCATTTCCCTTCCTATATCCATTCAATCATATTTGCCATTCATCTTCATAATTATCCGAGAAAAAGAAACAAAAAAAAACCCTCAAGGTCATTTAGTCCTTCAGCATGAAAATCCTAAGTACACATTCAGAGAGAGAATAAACTAGCGATAAACTTATTTGAAGATGGAAGTGTTCCTTATAAATATAGTGGTGCAGTGGATAGAACACCAGGCCTGGAGTCAGGAAGACTTGAGTTCAAATCTGCCCTAAGACACTTACTAGCTATGTGACTCTGGGCAAGTCACTTAACCTCTCCCTGCCTCAGTTTCCTCATCCATAAAATGGGAATAATAATAGCTCTTACCTCATAGGGTTGTTATGAGGATCATATAAATGTTAGCTATTCTAATTATTCTATTATTACTTACTTTTCAAATGTCAGTCCAACAAATAGATATAAACCCAACTTGTGATTTTCTTTTTGCTTATGTTTATAGGATAATGAATATTAGAGCTAGGAAGTATCTTAAACATTCTTAAGCCCAACCCTTGTTTTGCCAACAGGGACCAGAGAGGCAGCACATCTTGTTTAAGAATACACAGCTAATTAGTTAAAGATCCTATAGCAGGACCCAGGTTTCCTGCATCTCAGTGTTCTCTGCTCTGTGGGTGTAGGTGTGGTGGGGATGGAGGGGTGGGGTGCAGAAGGTGCAGGGAAGTGTGTTTTATTTGATGTTCTTTGGGACTTTCATTGGTTTTTCAGTTACTCAGAGTTAGATTTTTTTTTTTGTTCTTTCTTTGTATCCCTGGTGCTTAACACAGTATCTGGAACATAGTAAGTGTTGGATAAATGCTTATTGATTGATTTCTTTAAGGATCTTTAAATTTTTTTGTGGTCATTGTGCATATTGTTCTCTTGGTTATATTTATTTCACTCTGTCACCATTCATATAAATCTTTCCATTTCTCAGAATTCTTTGTATTCATCGGTTCTTACTATATAATAATATTTGGTGCCATTCACATACCAGAATTTTTTCAGCTTTGCCCCCATTAATGGGTACCAATTCTGCTTGCAGTTCTGTGAGAGTAGCTCTATTTATGATAGAATTGTTATCATCCTTTGCAACCTCTTTTCACCACCACCCCCTTCCCTGAAGTGTTAATAGTCAAATCACCTTTTCATACAGATGGAAATGTCATCCTCCTCATGTTGGGGAATAGAAAGAGCTGGCAAACACCTGCTAGCTGGGTTGCAGTTCATCATTAAAATCCGCACAAGCACTCAACAACCCAGACTGTGAGCCCAATTTTATAGCCTCATTTTAAGACGGCCATACTTTAAAAAGTAGATATTTTTCACACTTCTTACTTCCAAAATTAAAGCTTGTTTGAAAGGAGCAAAAGGATGATAAAACAGAAAAGTAAAATGATCTGGCAGCTGTTTGTTAGCAGCTTTCAAAATAAAATACAAGGAGACCATAGAAGGTTTATTGTAAAAGCTACTTGGGAAAGGCTTGAACTTTTTTTTTTTTAACTTCATTGGGTTGTTCTCTGCCAATGCTTAGATGAAATATGGTGGCATTGTTGTCAATAAATCCATCAATCAGCAAGTATTTATTAAGCACCTCCTATGTGTTAAATGCTAAGGATACAAAGACAAAAAGAGAAGCTATCTTGGGGTTAAATGTTGTTGTCTTAGTCTAATGGTTCTTAATCTTTTTTTGAGTCATGGACCCCTTTGATAGTCTGGTGAAGCCAGATATGATCTATGAATGATATGATCTATAGATATTTATAGATAGATAAATAATTAGATAGACAGGTAGGTAGATAGATAGAGAGATAGATAGATGATAGATAGAGAGATAGGTAGCTAACTCGTGGACCTTGCATAAGGAACTCCTGCCTTAGTAAATTCTTTCCCCTAAAAGTGTCTTCTGGAGTTCAGGATGCCGATGGCAATTTCTGGTCTTTGGGGGACATCTTACTTCTCTCCAACTTTACTTTAGAAAGGAAAATAGCATAAAAGTTGTGCCATGCCAGTTTCCCAGAAGACAGTGGTTCACCAGGTAGAAAGATCAGTTTTGGGGCCTCTATCCTCTTAAAAAATTAAATTATTCAACTAGCCAATTTTTTCCTCCACTATTTTAAAGTTAGTTTTATGTTGCATAATGAAATTCAGTGGAAAGGAGGTAGTTTTAAAAATACACAATTTACACTATTATTTGTAGAACATAACTCACGCAAAATTAAATTTGTTCATGGATCCAGGGGCTGATGGGTGTTTTTCAAATGAGTAATTGGGGATTTTTTTTTTTTAATGAGGTGATCATTTTAAGTAGATCTTTACTGTGGTTTACCTGCCTTATAATTGAAACAATGGTTGCTAGCAATCCTCTCTTGCATCATCTTGCCCCAAATGTTGGTTCTCTTACAATGTCACTCAGTATGCCACCTTCCTAGCTGTCTGTCTATCTGTCTGACTTATTTTCCAGCTGTCTCTCTGTCCATCTGTCTGTTTCCCTGGATGGATGGTTAGATGAATGGGTAGCTATTTCTGTGACTTATTTCTACCTCTCTCCAATCCCCAGTGGTATGTCCTATTTGATTGCTAGTAGATATGAAGAGTTTCAATAGGGAGTAATACAGAATTCATAGTGTTCTGTGGATTATTTTGTAGTCATTTGTAAAATCCCCTAGAGGTGACAGATGTGAGTCAAGAGGATGTCAGCATTTCATTCACGTTATCTATTTGGTACAGCAACAGTTCTGAAACCTCTTCGTCTTAGGACCCCTTTATATTCTTAAAAATTATTGAGGATTGGGGCAGCTAGGTGGTGCGGTGAGTAGAACACCAGCTCTGAAGTCAGGAGGACCTGACTTCAAATCCAGCCTCAGACACTTGACACACTTACTAGTTGTGTGACCTCGGGAAAGTCACTTAACCCAAATTGCCTTGCCTTCTTCCCTCCCCCTCAAAAATTATTGAGGATTTCCCCAAGAGATTTTATTTATGTTGGTTACATCTACTGATAATGACCATATTAGAAATTAAGACATTTTGGTATTTGTATGAAAATAGTTTTGACCTCACAGACCTCCTGAAAGGGTCTTGGGGATCACCAAAAGTCCTTGGGCCACACTTTGAACTCCTGTTGTATCATTTGGTCAATATTTTTCATGATGCTAATTGGATGTAAAAGAGAATTTTGAAGGAAGAATTGGGCTCACCTTTTTTAAACCTTTGTCATCTCTTGATTCTGTCTGTTCCTGATTTTTAAAAGATTATTTTAGTCCTACTTTGTCCACATTTGTTATGTTGTGTTATGTTTTTGAGTCATGGATCCCTTTGGAAGCCTGGTATTTAAGACACACTTTAAATAAACATTATTTATATAGTAATGATCTGCCCCTTTTATTTATGCATTCTTAATGTTATCATTGTCTCTGATCTCTGATGAAAGTTTCTATTTATGACATTTGTTTTCTGAGCACCACAAGATACTCTGATTTATGATAACTCTGTGCATAAAACACGAAACATCTTGGCATCGACCGGAAACTGGTGGTCATAGGGGACCATTTTAGAATGGTTGCCCTTATTTTCCCATTCAGCCATCTGTTCCTCATTGTGGGACACCTTTGGATTGCCTCTGTCCACTTAGAGTAAAGCTCTATGGGTGGAGTCAAATCTTCAGTTTTCTGTTTGATTCCCTCCCCCCCTTTATCAGTAGGGCATGATCGAAGATTTTTGTGACTTTTAAAAAGTCACTTTAAAAAGACTTTTTAAGACTTAAAAAAAAAACCTTTACCTTTTCTATATGTGAGGGAAAGGGAAAGAGAAGTCATTACTGTAGGGGATATTTTTAAAATACGTTTTTGACTTTTTTTGTATTAGGGAGTGTTTGGCTTAAGTCAGTGATTCCATTCTAATCCTGGGATTTTGGAGTCAGTAAATTCAGCAACAAGTGTTTACTAAGTAGTTATCATCTACCAGGTACTGCTCATACAAAGAAAAGCCAAAAAAAAAAGTCTCTGCCCTCAAATAGACCTTAAAAATCATCTACTTCTAGCCCCAGAGGTTGGAGAGACAGTGGGGATAGGGAATAGCCCTCTGAACTAAGAGTAAGGAGAACTGATTTCAAATGCAGCCTTAAACACAATCTTAGCTGGGTGATCTCAGGCAAGTCAAAGCCTCAGTCTTCCACATTTGTAAAATGGGGATAATAATTATACTATCTACATCCTTGGGCTGTTGTACTTTGTAAACCTTAAGGTTGTGCGTTATTATTAATGTTATTTTCATCTTTCTGTTGCTCCTATTTCTCTTTAATTTAATTTAAAATTTAATTGAATTTAAAATTAATTGAATTTTAAAAATTCTTTTTTTATCATGAACTTGGCAAGCGTTAGTGAATGTGAGCATTTTAATATGCAAAGAACAGAAAAATAATTATTTTCCATCTTAATCTTTTTATTTTCCATCTTAATCTTTTCTTCTAGTCCTTACTTTTTGACTAAGACCATGTGTTTCAGTCTTCCTTACGCTCTGGACTGATTTTTGATATTCGTGTTTCTTTTTTCCACCTTATTGTATTTCATTGCTGCATTGCTTTAACCATTCCTATAAGGCTTTTATTAGTGACTAGTGGTGAATACCACAAGTAGAAAAGCATGCTGCATAAAGAATCAGCAAACATTTAGAGATGCAAGGCAGGTGAGAAACAAAATTTAACATCATTTTGGTGAAGGGAGACTCAGAAACAATGTTGAAGTTAAATGAGGCATTCCAATGTAGCACTGCAGTTTAGAATGAGCTAATTTTCAGTGAGTTTAGAAGTTGATATATGTATCCCATCAGTATTTACTTTTCACGTTAAAATCACATTTTAAATCCTGCTTGGCTGGTTTTGAATTTTGCAAATATTAGGGACTATACAAGAGGGGTGGTCACTGGTAATTTTAAAATATTCATCTAAAATATGAAGAAACTGTGGATATATATCTTGGAAAGGTTCTGGGGGGATAGGGTAGTAGACTTCCTATGAAGGGGTGTTACCCAATTGGATCTATACATTTGATCCCAGAGAGCAGAACCAGGGGCAGTAAGTTTAAGTTATGAAGAGGCTATTTAGACTTGATGTGAAGAAAAACTTTCTAACAACTAAGGCTGTTTAAAAATGGAATGTATTTCCTCAAGAAGTGGTAGGATCCCCAGCTTGGAAGACCGTCAAGCAGAGGGCAGACAGTCACTTGCCAGGTACCATGGGGAGCTGCCTTTTGTGTGTGAGTTGTAAGAGATAGTCTTTTGAGGTACCTTTAAACTCTCAAATTCTATAATTTGGTAACTAGTAGGCTACTCATTTTGGACACGTTATAGATTCACAGAACATTGGAACTGGAAAGGAATCTCGAGGTAACCTAGTCTAGACTTGCAATTTTAAAGATTAGGAAACAGAATCTCAGAGAGGTGGACCAACATAGCTAGTCAATGGGAGAATTGAGACTACAGTTATCTTTCCACATTGCAGGGGTTAGGGGCATGGTGTCCCCATGGTCTGGAAAGTCTATGTAAATTTTTTGGCCCTCCTTTCATACCAGAGAAGAAGCCTAAATTTTGCTTTTTCTTTTACAGGGTGTTTATAGTACTTATTGTAAAATTTGGGTTAAGTATTTGGTCATAGGGCATATTATACAATACATATTTTCTATGCCTTTATGAGTTTCTAAACTTTTTCTGTGTTACCTGCTGGCCTTCACATGTCATCTGTGGTTTCCACAAAATTTACCAAAAATTCTGATTTAATTTCTTATGCTGACTCATGATATATTGAAACTGTGATAGGGAAAAATGTGATGTGGAAGGGATAACTGTAGAGCCTGGTTTTCCTGACTCCTGGTTTAACATACTTCATGTTTCACCCAGGGTGGGCTGGCAGTTCTTCAAATGACAAAGAAATAGTAGGGTTAGTTACTCTCCATAAGAATTCTTCGATACCATTTTTAACAAATTGTCTACACTTCCAAAGATTATCATTTACAACAGAATGGAATAAGATTGTCTTCAGGTCCAAAGGCAACCAAAACAAAACCTACTTTTTGGAAGCTCCCAAAAAGACCCTGACAAGGCTACGTTCTGCTGCTTTAAGTTGTATCTGTAAGATATCAGAGAAGATTTTTTCCCCCGAACCAGATTAACTCTGAAGCACTTGCATAGCCAACCTCTTTACTGGGCATCTGGATAAACACAACAATCGTTACCAATGCCATTATTTTTAATAATAGAGAGGAATCTTTTGAATTCTGCCTTTCTGACTCTGTAGGGCACAGAAGAACCTGTGAAAGGACAGAAAGGTGTTCTACACTCTTCCGCTAGTTTACCTGCAGTCTGGGCCTGCAAAAGCTGCTGGCTAATGCAGCTTCCTAACCAGCTGTGCTAATGAAACAGCCAAGATGGCATCAATCAGACACCCTGGAAAAAAATGGAAAAAAAATTTTGTACTATTTATTCCTCCTCCATCCTGTTTCTTTTCCCACTCCTCTATGTGACTTCATTTGGAGGCTTGTTCTCCTGAGTTCTGCATTGAATGGCTTCTTTATAGTATTGCAAAGGAGCAGAATTTTAACCTGAGTCTTGAGCACAGGTCAGATTGAGCTTAATATTTACCAAGCACAAATATCACATGCAAGTCAGCATCTAGAGAATGGAATGATCAATATCTGGACTCACATTTAGCCATAGGACTAAAATAATGCGAGTTCTACCACCATTTAATAGCAAACTCTCAAAAATATCATTTAAAATGTACAAAATGTCCTCTTAACTGTCCCTGTACAGTTACATTGCAAAGTTGATCATGCCTTGAAAGTTAGGAATTTTAATCTGCGTGGGGGAAAGTCACTAGTTTACGCCGAGATTTAGCAACAAAGAATAGAATTAGAATCAGAAACTCAAATTCTGACAAAGTGATAATGTGAGTAAGCCAATGATCGTGCCTTTGGCATAAGGACCACAAGGCACACCAGGAAGCCTTGATTGCCCTTCTGTGGAATATGTATGTATATATATATATATCACTAGAATAGTTTTTAGGGTAGCCATCCTAGGTGGGTCTGTTTTTACTTTAGTGACATGTGCCAAATCTGACAGTGCCTCATTAGCCTTCTGTATGCAGTGTGGTTGCAGAACTTACCTTCCTTTCATGACTCTACAATGAATATTTTTACCAGCCTGTGAGAAATTAGGCAGCCTTAGAACAAGCACTGTGCATACGGGAAATAACTCTTTTAAAAAAAAAATTTTTAGACTCTTAAACCTGGCATTTTAAATAGTGCTGTTGTTACCATTTCTTTTTTTATTATGTGTAGCGCATTTTCTCCAAGGAACCAAATGTAGTTTACAAAGTTTTAGATAACGTAAGAAATAATTTTGTCAGCAGTATTTTAATACTGTAGACAAGTAACAGGATTCTATATACTTACTCAACATCAAATAAGGTGGCTTATTTTACCCACTGATTTATTCCCATTTTTCTTATGTGATTTGTTATAAATGGATTTCGTATCTCTTTCTATTTTGGAATGCTTCCTTAGAAAGGATTATTAAACTGCAATGAAAGCCAGTTAAATAGTTATTACTGAAATAAATTATTATCTGATGGCAAAACTACTTAGTTACAATTAGAAGCCATCCATTTGAGAGTCACAAAAGAGCAGAAACTCTGCTCCAGACCTGTCAGATTACTGCATATTGACATGTACCCAAGAGTTGAAATGAAACACGGTTAAAATTAAAATGCAGGCCTAACCAAAAGCCAGATGCTCCATTATAGGCCCTTGCTTGCTTACCTGCCAAATACTAGGTAACCTGCATGAGGCAAGTAATTAATTTTTTATAAGTCTGCCTTGGTAACTAGACATCTGTCCTCTATTCTTAAAGCAATATTTCAAGGCAAATGATTGTTTCCTCCCCTGCACTTCCAATTACATAAAACCTAAAGAATTTTCATAATTTTATACATGCTATATCTCCACCTCTGCACATGGACCTGGATAGAATATACATTGTTCCTGTCTGTACTGAATTTTAACTTTGGTCTGTTGCCTCTAACACCAAATAGAAAGTCCAGTATCAGATTACTCAATCGCTCCCTCTAAATATGTTGTCGGGTTTTATGTCTAGTGTGGATTTATCATTTATTTTCCTCCCTAAAGAGAAGCCTGACAGGCCTCCTTTCAATGCAAAGAGAGAAGGTCCATTGTGCTAGAAAGGAATGCAATCGGCCAGCTTTCATTTTGTCAGTGTTGCAAAGGGAAAGAAAGTGTCCCCATCACGGGAGTGTTTAAAGTAATAATCCAGAGAGAATTACATAATTGGTGGGGGGTTGGGGAGAGAAGGAGAGAAGCAGTTAGAATTGTATGGTGCTCCAGTTACGGTAAAGGAGTATCAGTTGCAGGCAGGTATGTAAAAAGGATTTTAAACACCTGTTAGAGCATTTCAGTATTAAGTAAAACTTAAGGAAGTGCAGCTTTGGGTTTCCACACAGACAGCATATACATTGGGGAATAAAAGTCTAAGGTATTGGTTACAAGTGGAAACCCATTCAAGACAATAAACAGCTCTTAAAGGGACAGTATGATCAGTCTCCAGAAATCTTAAAGAGTTTAAGCTGTTCCAGTTTCTAAGTCCGAGGGTTAAAGAATTTTGAGATCCTTGGTTTACTTATAGAGAGAGCCTACTGATTAATATCCAAAATAATGCCCACCTCCTCTTTACTGCTGTACATTTTGTCTAGGCATAGTATAGTGTGGTACAGAGGATATTGGGATAGAAGTGAAGAGATTATAGTTTGAGTCCTGACTTTGCTGTATGGGTTTGAGACAGTTACCTCATCTGGGCTTCAGATTCTCCTATCTATAATAAGAGGCTTCACTACTCATCACAACATGGAAGTCACAGGGGCATAGCTTTAGAACTGTGAGTGACCTAAAGATCATCTTGTCCAACCCTCTTATTTTCTAGATGAATAAAGTGACTTGCCCATGGTCACACTAGTAGGGAATGAGGCAGGATATGGACACAGGTGTCCATAGATTCTCAAAGTCTATGACAATAGAGTATGGTCTCTGGTGGATCTTGCCAGGCTGCAAGAGCTACTATTACTGTATGTCTGTTGTCTGAGGACCAACCTGGCTAGATTAGGGGAGGCTCATCACTGAGCAAGCCACAGGTTGGAGAATTATTTTTGGCTCTATGAACACTCGAAGGCTCTCTGCAGAGTTATTATAGTGGGGCTATTTGCATTGTTGAAGGGAGTACTCATAGTGATGGAATGACAGATCCTCAGAGTTTCAGGTTATTAAATGAGAGCATTGGACTAGAGCTGGAGTGTATGTGAACTGGATTTTTAAACAATGTTTTGCTAATTATATTTTAACACATTTGGTTTCCTTTGTAATCCTATGTATTTTATACATTTAACCACATGATTATGAGATTAGGTTCATAGGCTTGACCAGACTGCCAGGATGGAGAGTCCACAACACAAAATTAAGAAGCTCTAGACTAGAGTAGCTCTGGGGTAGCTAAGTGCCCATTGGATAGTGTACAGAGTCTGGAGTCTGGAAGACCCCAGTGCAAGAACCTTTGTTTCTCTATTCAGTTGTCACAGTGTTAAGAGAGAAGACCTGAGATCTTCAGGCAACTATGGACCACTAAGCCAGCAGATCTGGGTTGGTCACAACAGCTGGCACTTGCTAGCTGTGTGACCCTAGGTAAGTCACTTAATCCTATTTGCCTCAATTTTTTCATCTATAAAATGAGCTGGAGAAGAGAATGGCAAACCAGTCCAGTACCTTTACCAAGAAAATCCCAAGTGGCATGACTAAAACAACTGAACAACAAGCATTATGAGGTCCCTTCCAGATGAGTTTTCAGTGATGTGGTCGTCTATCAGGTAGCTCTGTTATGGAAGAGAAGGGGGAAAAAAAGAAACTTCCGGGAAACTTAAACCCATTCTCTCCTTTCTTTAGGACAAGGGCAAGGAATGTAGCTAGAGAAAATGCCTAGTTGCAGGGGAGACTTGAAGGGGTTGTCTCAGTATAGCAAAAGCTCACATAGGGGAGAGACAATTACTACTACTTTTTAGTGATGAGGAGAACATTTCCCTATTGTTCTCAAATAGGAAAAAGAAAAGAGAAGAAAATTGTATTGAAAGCCTATGCCACCCACTTTGCCCTAGAATTTGAATTTTCCCATTTTACCTTCTGTAAGATCAGTATTTAAAAATTAATGATTGATTGTCTGATGATGGCAGTCATAGACAATAATTGGGTATAAGCATAATTTCCTTAATGTAGCAATGCTTACAGACTTATTTTATAATACACTCATTGAATGTCATCATTTCACTTGTTTCAAATGTCCCTGACCTTTATTATCAGTTTACAATTTGTTTAAATCCCTCTCATTTTTACCTCCATGTTCCTGTCCAAAAACCAGGGCATAAGCAAAGATCAAAATATAAATAAAAAAAAAAATTCAAAATCCCCTGAAATCTATCTAGAGAACTTGGTGGTGATGGGGGGGTGGGGTGGTAATCCATGAACCTCAGTGCAAGAACCTTTGTCTCTTTATTCAGTTGTCACAGTGTTAAGAGAGAAGACCTGAGATCTTCAGGCAACTATGGACCACTAAGCCAGCAGATCTGGGTTGGTCACAACAGCTGTAGCTCTTTTCCCTGCAGGGTGAACACTGGGCTCTTGTTTGCAGCATATAGGGCCCCTTTGGTCTGTTCTAGCACAGATGCCTGATTCTGCTCCAGAGCCGTGGGCTCCAGTATTCCAGAGGGCGATGAACACAGTCATCCTTTTGATGGCTAGTAAGGGGGTGGACATCACTTCAGCACCATTAACAGTACGCAGTTATAGCCTGTCCATCTGATCCAGAATGGCAGGACAGCTGTTCACCCTGTGGAATTTACTTAAGTAGAGTCTGACTTGGCATCTTATAATGAATCCATACTCACAAGCTGAGTAGGTGGCTGCCATTCTGTGTTTTTAAGGGCACTGAAAAGCCTACTTAGCCCAGACTATCATCCCTAATAGCCTTCAATGGCATAGTCCTCTTCCATCCTGTGGGGCCTGAAATGATCAACATTTGAGTCAGTAGTGAGTTAGATAGCCATGGTGAGGGGGGGTGGGACTGTTTCTAGAAGGCCGTTGTTAAAATCTGTGCATGTTAGTTACCTAGGAGAAGTCTTTTAGATCTCTCTGAGTAGTATATTCACTCCATTTAAGGGATAAGATCAGGCAGTTGTCACTTTGGAAGGCACAGAGATTGAGGCCTTGAGTAGAAGAAATACTGGACAATTAAAAATTTCTCCAGAAGAGTGTGGTGGTGAAGGTAGAGAACCACTGGCATCAACAAGCCCTGAGTGGCAACATAAATGTTTCCAGCCAGGATGGTCAGGACATAGTGTAAGGACACTCAGAGTAAATGGCAAGATAAAGGAGGAGAGGTTCGACAAAATAAAACTTTACCTTCAGTTTCTGTCTGGACTACCTCTGACAGTAGGTGACGGGTCAGTGAACGTTCACAATAAAATCTTTCTCATTGAAGTTTCTATCTAGTCCTGGATACCAGTCTTTTTTTCCCCCTCCTGTACAAAAATCTCATGGCATGGGGTTCAATTGGGCAACCCAGCAGAGAGCCAAATGAACCTGCTAATTGGTTTGCTGCATTTCAAAGACCTTCTTGGTTCAGGCACAATCCACTGGGTTTGGACCAGGATGACTCTGTCCAAGGTTCCTCCAGGAGTTCATTACTAAAAAATTAGTCAGCAAACATTTATTTAGGTACTTATTATGTGCCAGACACTGTGCTAAGTGCTAAGATCCAAAGAAAGACCAAAATATCCCCTGCCTTCAGGGAGCTCACATTCTAAAGAAGGAAGTAATGTGTAAATAATTAGATACATACAGCAAGTTTAATAGACATTCATTTAGTCTTTGTAATGCAGTCTACACAGCTTCAGGGAGTCAGAGGGGCGGGCCAGTAGAGCAATCCAAAAAAAGGCCACTGAAATGGTCCAAGTGGAGACACCTTGCTTTTATAAAGCAAACCCACCCACAGCTATTCCAAAAGAACATCATCAGACCACATCCTGATGTTGGATGAAAAAATAACTTTTCAGTAGCAGCAATTTGCATTGTTCTCCTAATGACTAGAGTAGTGATTTCACCATTTCTCCCAGGTTTGGTGCTATCTGAGGTACCATTTCTGCTGCAGTCTTCTTTAATGTTGCTCAACTGGTTTATAAGAGCTGTGAGACTCTATGCTCCATTACAGACATGATTTTTTTTTCTCAGCAGAAAGTAGGGGTTTCTCAGCATGTTTTTAATTAGAAACGCTCATTTAGTGCAGAACATTCTTCAATCAAAAGATAATTTAATTTTCTCTTCTTTGGAACTTCTCCATGCTTGTCTGTATGAAAATTCTTCATTTGGCAGGTCTAATTTTGTCCTCTCTGTAGTTCTGACCAAAAGAGTGAAAATTAGAGTCTGTTCATTCATATACTTATTTTAGAAATAAATTTTAATACAGACTCATAGAATTACCTTTGGATAAATTCAATCTTGCCAACATGCAGCATCATCTACTGTCTACTATGTTGACTGGAGTAAGTAAATTTATGAGCCTCATTGACTGTTATAATAGTCCAAATGATCAAATTCCTGTGAGGGGTTTTAAAAGCTGCTTCTCAGGGACCAGCTCACCCCCCAAAATTCCTTCCTTCTTGCCACAGAACTGACAGAAAAGCAGAAATTGACTCTGAAAAAATGATTTAGACTTACATAGTCTGGGTTACATTTGAGGTCTATGTACCTGTGTTTCATGCATACTTTCACTCTATGGACTCTAGCTGCAAAGCAATATAATCTTAGCATTCTTTATGGCTAGATATGTCTTTCTTCCCTGAAGATTCTGACATCTTTGCATATTTTTAGATTCTTTCTCCTAATCAAGACACTGCATACTTATAAGATGAGACATGGTCAACTCTATCCATATTAACTTACCTAGCCTACCTGGTTCACTCTCCTTTAATAGTCACTCTATACCTCCTTGGGAAAGGGAATGTGCCTATATATACTCTACAGAATAAAGCTAAGTGGCGTTTGGGCCAGATCTTGTAAGTGAATGTTACTTCCCTTGGTGTGACTTAGTCACTGTGGAAAGATGCATTCACATTTGTAGACCATTTTTGCCTGTAGGGTACCACTTATTGAAGGATAGAAGAGTAAATGGATAAATGACACCCTAAGAATTTTTGAAAACACCTAACCATCCACAGGCCTTTTTACAATTAGTAAAATGGAAAAATAAGGCAATTAAGTGGATAATTCAGATGGGAAACTTGCTTTCACCTGAATCACTAGAGTGTAATTAAAAAAAAAAAGAAATTTGCTAGCAGAAAATTGTTTTGAGAGTAGCTCTCCCAGTCTGTGGTATATTTCTTGGGAGGTATATCTGCTAGATATATCTGCATGAATCTGCTAGACATATAAACCTTGGGAGGCAAATTTTGAAATTGAAGTCTCTAAACTTTTTCTCTAAAAAGAAATGGCTTGGAGTTGGGGGAGCTAGGTGGTGCAGTGAGTAGAGCTCTGGCCCTGGGGTCAGGAGGACCTTGAGTTCAAATCTGATCCCAGACATTTAACACTTACTTAACCCCAATTTCCCTGCCTTCCCCCCTCCAAAAAAAAAAAAAGCAAAAACAAAAACAATAAAAGGAATAGCCTTTTTAATAAAAGGGAGATTATACCCTTTCCCTTTCTAGGTAAAATATATTAACTAGTCTTTTGCCATTTTAATTCCTTAAACTAAATTTTTTTTAAGGCAAGGATTCAGATATTTAAATGAGATTGGGTTTTCATTTCAGTATATAGTGCAAGAGCTGTAATCTTAATAAAGATGATATGACCTGACAACATCTTAAAATGGTTTGTAATCACCGCTGACGAATTCAGAAACACAGATGCCTGGAACACTATTGTTTCTTATTTCATGGACATGTAATGGCATATAGCTCTCTTACCAAAGTGGAAAAATTCAAAGCCTCTTCTCCTCTTCCTAGTTTATTAGGAGAATTTCATTAGGTGGAAGATAGAAAGCAAATTCTGATCTTGTTCTAACTCATTTAATCCTTTATCTGATTATTTTATTCTGCATTTTTATTTATACTGTTCTTGCCTTTGCTTGTAATGCCATGTGTCATCTAATCAGCATTTGTTTGAAACTGTGAGGTCCTGATGGAAGAAAATGTGGATGGGACTGAGTCTGGAGATCTGTGATCTTTTACTCTTATATTTGATACACACTTAGCTGTGCAAATCTTTGACAAGTTCCTTAACTATTATTCTTTTCTCAGTCCATCGAGCAGAGGAAGTGGGCAGGAATATCTGTCCTAGTTACCTTCCATGTTTGTTATAAAGCTTGAATTTAATTAAATTTATTTATTATAAGCATAATGTTAAAATGACTTTCTCATTGTTTTAAAAGTTTTATTTATTCCTTTTGTTTTCACATAATATTTGTGAATGTACTTTGCTACCAGTACTCTATCCAGCAAGCCCTCCTTTGTAAGAAAGATTAACCAAAAAAAAGTTGAATAAAAGAAACCAGCATGTTAACTGTGACAGCGTATACAGCATTACATCCCTATATCTCTAGTGAGAAGTGGGGAGTACATTTTCTCGTCTCTTCTCTGGGACCATCATTATAATTACATCCATTATAATTACACAGTGTTCAGTTTTTTATTGTTCACAAACATTTTAAAGTCTCTGTTATTTACAAAATACCATGGATGAAATACACACACACACACACACACACACACACACACAGAGAAAGTCCCTGCTTTCAAGGAATATATATTCTAATGGGGGAAGATAATATAAGGTGTATTCATAAAAGTAAATATAAAGTCATTTGAAGAGCAGGAAAAAGCTACCAAATTGGGGGAGCAAGAGAGATTTTAGGAAGAAAAAACTGAGTTGAGCCTTGAAGGAAACTAAAGATTGATTCTAAGAGGAAGAAATGAGGGCGCAGTTTACTACTGGCATGGAGGGACAGCCTATGTAAGAGCATGGAGATGGGGCATGGAATCCCAAGTTTGTTGAATGGCTAGTATTACAGGTTGTCCAGAATATGAAATGCCAAGAAAGGTGATTTGGAACCAGATTGTAGAGGGCCCTAAATAGCGTGTTGAGGAGTCTGTATTTTATCCTGGAGACAATGGGAAACCAATGATGATTTATGAGCAGGGAAGTGACTTGGTCAGACTCTTACTTTGAAAGATTAATTTTATACTGTTGAATATGCATAGGAAGTGGGAGAAACTAGAAGCAGGGAAACAAATGAAGAGACTGTTATAATAGTCAAAATCAGAGGTGATGAGGGACTGACAACAGTAGTGACATTGGGCAAGTAGAGAGAAGTTGACAGATGTGATAGGCACTGTGGATGTAGAATTGAGGAGGCTGGGCAACTGATGAGATATTGGGAGGGGAGGGTGAGGAAGAATTGAGTCAATGATAACTCCTGAGTTCGCATACCTGGGTGGATAAAAGGATGGTGGTACTTTCAATAGGAACAGGACAGTTCAGGAGAGAGGTGCGTTTTGGGACAAAGAAAATGACTTTAGTTTTGCACTTTTGAGTTTGAGATGTGGCTAAACCATTCAGTTGGAGACATTTAGTAAGCAGTTGCCAACAGCAGTCCAAGAGAGACGTTAAGGAAGGATGCATAGATTTGGAAGTTGGCTCTTTAGAGATGGCAGTTCCATTCCATTCAATTCAACAAACATCAAGTGCCTGCAATGTGCCTTGAAGATACAAAGACAAGATGACCAAAAATTAAATAGCATCTTCCTTCAAAGAGTGGAAGAATATAGGAAATACACAAGTAAATATAATAAATGTGTACATACATATACAAAAATATATACACAAATGTATACATATGTGTAGAATAATGAAAGTAATAAATAGAAGATAGTACAGGTAAAGTAATTCCAATAGGGAGAGAATGCCAATCAGTAGTTATAGAAATCAAGAAAGGCCTCCTAGAGGAGATAGTAACTATTTGAAAATAGTTAGGAAATTTGTGAACTGGGATGTACACTCCAGACGCATTGGGATTACTTATAGAAAGTCACAGATGCAGGACACAAAATGTATATGAGTAACAACTAGCAGGCTAGTGTGATTGGGACAGATAGTTTGAGAAGGATATTAAAATGAAAAAAACAAAAACAAAGCCCAGAAAGGTAGGTAGGAAGCATATTTTAGAGGTCTTTAATGCCAAACTAAGAATTCTATATTTAATCTAGAAACAACAGGAAACCACTGAAGACATTTTAGTAGGGGAAGAAAGGAGATAGTGTCAGATAAGGAAAGCAAATGTAGAAAGTCCTAAGAGGGAAGCATAAGACAGAGCCTTGGGCAACATCTCTGCTTAGTGGGTAGATTGATAAAGATACTTCAAGGAAGCTAAGTAGTAGAGGCTTGATACGCAAGAGGAACCGAGAACAGAAGAGTGTCATGGAGTCCAAGGATAGAGAAATTAACCAGGAGGCAGGGATGGTCAATAATTTCAAAACCTGCTGAGAAGCCAAATAGGATAGATACTGAAAAAAGCTGTCTGATTTTGCAATTGAGATTTTATTATCTTTCTTAAGACACTTTTAGTGAGCGGTGGGATCGATGGTCAGATTTTAAGGAGTCGAAAAATGAGGGAGTGGTTAGGGTTAGGAAGTGAAGATGATTTACACTTTCTAGGATTTTGCTTGTGAAAAGGAGGAAAGATATAGGATAATATAAGAGTTAAATTAAGTGGGTTGTTGTTGTTATTTTTCTGTTTTTTATGTTTGAGATTGGGAGAGACCTGGAAACGTGTATGGTAATGGGGAAGGAGCCAGCAGATTAAAATTGAGAGGGGGAATGATCAGTGAGGAAAACTCCAGGGGGAAAGATGAGGGGAGGATATCGGATCAAGGTCAAAAGTAAAAGGATGATTCTTGGTAAGGAGAAGGTTCACCTCTTCCTCAGAGAGTAGAGCAAAAGAAGAAAAACTATGGGGCATGATATGGGGAGGAGTTTCTGAGCAATTGGAGAACAGAGAGCTTGTGGAAGTTGGTATTCATTTTTTCAATAAATTGAGAAGCAACTCTTCTAAAGGAGTGAGATAGAGAGCTTGAGGAATTATAGAATGTTTGGAACATATGCCCTGAAAAATGTGATAGAGTCCATCAAGGAAAGATAAATGGAATATTGTTCAGCAGTAAGGGCCTGGTTGAACTTGGATAGCATAAATTTTTAGTCAACTCAATTGACATGGTTGTTTTATTTCTTCCAGGCAGATAATGGGAATAAGTCGGGGTTGGGGTGTTGGCAAGGTATAAATCAGCTAGAGGACAAAAGATCTAGGAATTAAATGTTAGAAGACATTTCTATATAGTTAAACTGATCAACTGTGAAGGGTGGAAAATTTCTTGAGTGATCTGGAGATGAGCAGATGACTGAAACAGTGTTCTGGATGAGGTGATTTAAAGACGTGAAATGAACCCCTAAAAAAGGTTTCTTAAGTGATGGTGGAAGAAAGATCTTAAAAGGATAGTCAGAATCCAGGAGTGTGCTTGCCCTTCCTGGCTGATTCTGTGTGTATGTATGTGTATTGAGAGTAGGAGAGAATGGCCAGGGATTTAATGTCTTCAAGAGGGAGAGAGATTTCATTAAGTACAAGAATATTGGAAGAGGGTGAGAAAGACATAAACTCTGCTCTTGGTTCCAGTGGAAGTTAGACTTGGATTCTGTAGAGCTACAAGAACAAACTGTTAAATGTAATGTCTGACTCAAGAAAGCCTTCTTTTTAAGTGCAAATCTGAAGCCAAAAAAAAACCAAACCCAACTTGAAGGCATTCATTAATATTCATTCAACAAATATTTACTTAGCACCTGCTGGTTCCAAACACTTGCCTATTCCCTAATTTGCCACCAACTCTGCTTTTGATTTAGGCAAGTCACTGAAGCTTTCTGGGAGTCAGTTCCTTCAATTGCAGAATGAGGCAATTGGACTAGATGCTTTTTTAAGGCTCCATTCCTGTTTTATAAAGGACCAGGTTAATGTTTCCACATATTTAAATTAAATAACACTTTAAAAAGGAATATGTGCAAATTTTTGGTAGTTTAAAAATCATATGTGTTTAGGATGTATTCTTTTTTTTTTATTTTAAGCAGTTATTAAGTGGTCCAAATATGCAGGCATGTCATATGGAGACATCAATTAAACAAAGATAGTGAAAGGCAGGTGCTTGGTGATTGTGGGTGACTAATGATAAAATAATAGATAATAATCATAGCTTGGATTTACATAGTAATGCTTTAAAGTTTGCAAAGTGCTTTACAAATATTATCTCATTTTATCCTCACAATCCTTAGAGGTAGGTGCTGTTCTTATCTCCATTTTGCAGATGAGGAAACTGAGACAAATAGAAGTTAAGGGATTCACCCAGGATCATACAGTTAGCAAGCTTCTGGAGCAGGATTTGAACTCAGGTCTTAATGAATCAAGGACCTATGCTCTATCTTGAGTCTAGTTTTCTAATTTGAGAAAATTGAAGCCCAGAGAGGTGAGATGTGAAATGACTGCCCAAAGTCACGCATGATAAATGGTAGAGGTCATATATGAACCTGATTCCTCAGACTCCATTTCAGTGACTTTATTTCAGATAATCCAGGCCATAAAAACTGAAGATTATCGATGGCCAGGTAAATAGGCTAATCAGGCAAAGTAATTTTTCTAAAAATCTTTGAGTGGGAAAGGTGTCATTCCCAACTCCACCTCCCACCTTCAGGTCAGGTGGCCCACATTTTGTTTCATGTTGGATGCCCAGGATATTAAAAATCTAATGTAAAATGATGTATTTGAAGAAATGGCTTCATGTTTGAGGAAGTATAAAGAGGTAAAAATGATCTTTGTTTTCTAAAAACAGAGAAAGTACTGAACAATGTATATTTAAAAAGGACTAAAGAATGGAATTTCTTTGTACTTTAATGCCTCTTATCCTAGCTTGGTGTTAACTCTTGAGGAAAATAGGGACATTTTCAAATCCCATCTGTAGCACAGACCAGCTATGTTTTTATTGCCACATTATAGACAAGCAATTTCTTTTATGTTCCACAGATGAAACTACCAGAATTAAGGGAATCATGTAATTTACTCTGACATATCTGAGTGAATCTCTGATGGAAAGTGCATTTTGTTAATTAATACATAAGTTTAAGAGCCTCTAGAGCCTGTTTGTGACCCACTGCTTCAGCTCCCCAAAATGTTTAATATAATAATTAGAACAAGACAGCACAAGAGCCATGTGAAATGGTTAAAAGAATTATTTGACCCCATAGAAATTTTTACCAACTTGAAAAATTATCTCTAATGCTCTTGAGGTTTTTCAGAATCTATTATTATTATTAGTATACCAAAAATATTTCAGAACAGTACTGTTGATTTTGCTTTAAAATTAGGGACTTTTATCCTGGTTAATTCCATTCATTCACCAAGTAAGCACCAGAATATTTATTAAGCATTAGAATGTAAGCTTCTTGAGGGCAGGAAATGTTTTGGGTTTTTCCTCTATATTTCCAGCCCTTTGCCCAGTACCTTCTACATAAGAATTGCTCAATATAAATGCTTATTGCTTTATTGAAGCACCTATCTTGTTTAAAATGCTAAATAATTAGCAGTTCTCAGACTTTTGGGTCTCAAGAGACCTTTACATTCTTAAAAATCATTCAGGACACCCCTTATCCCCCTTACTGCCTACCCCACAAAGAGCTTTTGTTTATGTGGGTTAGATCAATCAACATTTACCATTGTTATAAATAAAAATGTCTTAATATTATTTTGAAAATAGTTTTGACGTCAGAGACCCTCCTGAAAAGGTCTTAGGGACTCCTAAGAGTCCCTGGACAACATTGAAAAGCACTGACAAAATGTATAAATTTATAGTCTTTGTCTTCTAGCAGGTTATAATCTAGGGGCTTACTCGGCTATGTTATTTACTGTAAGAAGATTGATGACTAAAAAAAAAAAAGTAAAGTTTTTATTCTTAGGGAAAATAAGTTTGGCATTTTATAGTTTTTTTACACTGACAGAATCTTTTCTTAAAAGTTAAACCCCATTCCTGATATACTTGTCTACCCCATTCAAAGCACATGCAGAATGAAATGGAGAATTAAAGCCATTACCATCAGGTAATCGAAATCATTCAAATTTTTGAGGCATAATACCTGAATTAACTGATAAAAATTACCTCTCCACTTTACTCTGTGCATGTAGACATAGCTTTCTGATAAATATTTATCCTATAGAATTGACTTTTCTTGAAAAATAGTCTCTATATAACCATATATGTGTATATATGTATACATTTATGTAGATATATGTATATTGATATATATGACATATGCATATATTATACATTGTATTATTATACAATGTATTACAGAACTTAAATGTATACAAAAGCACATGTGTACATACACACATGTATCTATCTATATATTTATCTTCCATCATTTTGCAGTTGAATGCTTCCCTTCTAAATCACTTTCCTGAAATGTGACAACTCATGACCAAGATAGGTATTTTGTTTTTTTCATGTCTACTACAATTAGTCAGCAGTGAAGTTACATTGTTTAAGATTCTCGGTCTCCCTTGAGTGTTTAGGAATTGGGTTGTTTTGCTTAAAAAAGGAAATTAAAGGAAATTTAAGAAGAAAAGAAGAGGATTACAAGAAGTAACAAGAGGCTGCCTGAGACAAAATCCCCTTAATTTTAATGGCTCAAGCTATTATTTTTTCAACTTAGACTTGTTTCATCTCCATGTAGACCTAGGGCATTTATACTTTGGAGCCCTCTGAGGAAATGACAAAATTGTTATGTGTGGTTTTACCTTTCAACAAGCGTGCTCAAGAGTCAACTTTACAAACAAATATTTTGACATATACATTAAAAAAAGTCAAATGTCTTGTAGGGTGGTGGATCCAGGGAAAGGACTTTAGAGTTCTGAAAGTGGAATGTGTTATGTGATGTTGACAAGGGTTTGATGTGGTGTCAGTTCATTAGCTGCAAGCTTGCAGTTCAGATATTTTAGAAAAAGAAATATCCTCCTACAATATGGATTGGTTGGTATGTGCAAAGCTGTGGATAAAAATTGTTGTTGCCATGTAGAGTGACAGATCACTTCAAATTTCTGTCACCATAAGAGTGCAATCTAAGCCAACTAAAAATCTACACATTCAGAGAGAGATGCAAAGTCTGTCTTCCATCTCTACTACTAGTATTTCTAAACTTGAGATTGTAACTTTCTCCTCCAAAAGTCCATCATAAATATGCATATTAGAAATAACATGTGAATCCCTTGATGGTAGTGATTGGTGAGGAAGGAAGTAGAACATAAAAAGGACCTATGCAGAATTCCAGAGTTTTGAGTTTGCCCATTTTTTGGTCAGATTACTCTCTTTCTTATTCTACACCCCTCAAATAAGGTTGATAGGAAGAAGCTAAGATTACAGACATTTTTTTCCTCTTAAGTCAATGTTTCTCTTTCCTTGAATTAAAAAAAGAAAGGAAGGAAGGAAGGAAAGAAGGAAGGAAAGGAAGGGAGGGAGGGAGGAAGGAAAGAAGAAAGGAGGGAGGGAAGAAAGGAAGGAAGGAGGGAAGGAAGGAAAGGAAGGAAGGAAGAAAGAAAGGAAAGGAAGGAAGGAAGGAAGGAAAGGAAGGAAGGAGAGAAAGGAAGAAAGGAAGAAAGGAAAGGAAGGGAGGAAGGAAAGGAAGAAAGGAGGGAAGGAAAGAAAGAAGGAAGGAGGGAAAGAAAGGAAGGGAGGAAGGGAGGAAAGGGAGGGAGGAAGGAAGGAAGGAAGGGAGGAAGGAAGAAAAAGAAAGGAAGGAAGGAAGGAAGGAAGACTAGCTAGTTGAAGGTGTGGATAGAGCTTGGGACTTGGAAGACCTAAATTCAAATCCTGCCTCAGAATTTCCTAGCTAAGTCAATCAATTTCTCTGTGCTTCAGTTTCCTCATCTGTAAAATGGAAAACAAGAAGACACGTGTGTTACAGGGGTGTTGTGAGTGTCAGATGAGTTAACATATATAAAGTGCTTCATAAACCTTTAAGCTCTATATAAATACTAGCTTCTGCTACTATTATTACCACTACTATTAATATTACTACAGGGAATTAGTTTGAGGTGTGACTGATCTTAGTGGTGATGAAATTCATGTCATGTCTCATTTTTCTCAAGGTATAGACATTTTCTTACTCTCAATTTTAACACAAACTTTACCTATCCACAAGTTAGCAAATAATTTTAAAAATAATAATTTGGTTGTTGTGGGGGTAAATTAAGTATTGACTTTTAGAATCTGAAAATATTAAGTTCAATATATTTGCAGAATAGCATTATGGTATTTTTGGGAATAATTCTAACCTATCAGCTTATATGCAAAAAGATACTTTTAAAAAGATTAATATGTTTGATTACAGTTGAGTTGATGAAAACACTTATGTCTCAGGATTTATGGCTTTCAAAATATTTATTTAGATTAGCTCTAAATGCAATGCACATTTTTTTATTTTCAATAGTCAGAGGAATATAAACATAATGCTTGACACATAGTAAGCCCTAAAAGCTTTTTTTTTATTCACTCATAAATTTGGGGAAAACACTAAAAATTATAGCTATTTCTTTAAAAATAGATGTCAGTTTCTAATACTTTTGTAGTAGAGGTGGTGTGAGATAGTGGATTTCACTGGATCTAGAGTCAGGACATCTGGGTTCAAATTCCATCTCAGTCATTTATTAGCTCTGTGATCAAGTAATTCTATTATATATGCTATTATATATATATATAATATATATATTATATATATATATACAAACTATGCTTTTTAGAGTTCACTGCAGTGAGATTTTATCCACAAAAGAATTTTTTAATTGTCTGCCATCACACTACATGTTAAATCCTTCACACATTTCATATTATCTTATACTTCTACTAGATTATAGCAATACTTTGATTGTCTGCAATATTCCTTGAAATGATTGGGTCACACCACCTGGGACTTGGAAATGCTTTTGATATGCAGAGATTCCTATTGTAATCATTTAATACCAGTGTTGACCTGCAATATTAAATACTGCAGAATTTTCGATGTGAAAACTAAGCATCACAATTGTCCTTTTCATTATACATGAAGTCTACTAATATAATTCAGTTATTATGGTGCTAATTTGGCCTCTACAATCAATATGCCACTAATTATTTATGTACTGTTGAATAAATCCTCTTTAAAGTCTAAGTGGCTCAGTGGATAGAGTGCTGGGCCTGGAATCAGGAAGACTCATCTTCCCCAGTTCAAATTCAGCCTCAGATACTTAGTAACTGGATGACCCTGGGTAAGTCACTTAACCCTGTTTGCCTTAGTTTTCTCATTTGTAAAATGAACTAGAGAAGAAGATGGTAAACCACTCTAGTATCTTTGGCAAGAAAATCCCAAGGGACAGCTAGGTAGCACAGTGAATAGAGCACCAGCCCTGGAGTCAAGAGGATCTGAGTTCAAATTCAGCCTCAGACACTTCCAATTACCTTGCCTTACCCCTCCAAAAAGAAAAAAAAAAAACTAGACCCCCCCCCCCCAAAAAAAAAAAAAAAAGAAAATCCCAAATGGGGTCACAGAGAATAAGCCATGACTAAAAAAAGAGAGCTAGAATCAAAAGATTTTATTGGATATAAGCATTATACAAATTTAAAGACATTATTTTATAATGGCTTTGAAAGTCATAAGGCTGATTACCTAGTCACTTACCACTTCCATTCCTCTCCCACCATACCAATTCTTAGTACTGATAGTTTCACCTTGTCTGTCAGGGGATTAAGGAAAAACGTTTCCTGTTTAGTGTAAAATGGTATAACACGAAATGCCCAGTAGAACCTCTGCCCACAATTTTCACTCTTGAGAACTTTGACACACTGGAACATGCTATATTGTGAGACTGTAGAATCTTATTCTTAAGAGATTTAATGGAGTCATGGAATGAATGTTAGAGATGTAAGCAACCCTAGAGAGTCCTCATTCCATCTTCTAAGTTTTTTACAAATAAGAAAACTAAGATCTGGAATGATTAATGAGGTGGCCCAAAGTCACACAGCTACTTAGTCAGAGAGTTGGCACCAACACCAAATCTCTTAAACACTTAAGTCAATATGCTTTTGTATTATCACAATGCCTTTAAGAAGAGGAACTTATCCAGTTTCGACCTATTGCCTATAATAATGATGATGAACTCTTTGGCCCCTACAATTGTTCTTTTGTATAACCTGTGGAGAAAGCAACCCATTGTGGCACATCAAAATATATTAATTCAAATACTATGTCTGATAAAAGATTTTCAGACTCCCTCAGGGATGATGATCTAGGCCAAAGACCAGAGAGGAAATCTGTGCCTGTGGGGCAGCTGTGTCTCATGTAATCAGGATTGGATTTTTTTTTTTCTCCTTTCCCACCTGATATAGGCATTAGAGAGTCTCTAGGAATGGTTCCAGCGAGGAGGAGTTGATCAATCACCATCCTACACTGGTGTGCAGAGATTGGCTTCTTCCCTTGCCCTGTTGGGAGAGAGATCCTTTGTTCTCTGCTGGAAAAATCTTCTCTGTCCAGCTTCAAGGGGATTTTTTTTCTGTTTCTTCAGGGCCTACAGAACTGTCTCCCACTCAAAACAACAGTATATGTGGGAAATGAAGGAGTAGTGCTCTTCAGGGACTTGTTTAGTGCTTTATTTTCTTGGCTGTCAGTTCCTTCCCACTGTTAGAAGACCTCCCACATATCTCTATCACTGCCATGGGCTTGGCTGCTCTTGAGAGGGGGCAAGTCTGGGCAGCCATAAAATGTTAGTATTGTTTACTGTTGCTTCTCCAAGAAAATGACTTACTTCCTATAGAGAGGGCTGTTGACTCTCCATCAAGGGGACACATACCGAGCTTCTCAGTAGCAGTACATTTTGGCTCAATTGGAATCCGTTTATAGCAAGAGCCTTGGAGCTCTGAGTGACCAGCTTGTCCTTTGGCCATACTGTTGTAGCCTTTACAGAACCTGTTTGCAGTAAGGGTGATCATCTGTTTTTGGTGTTCATCATCAAAAATAAGATCCTAAAAGAAAAAAGAAGCCCATGCTACAAGCAACGCTTGGGCTCCTTTCTCTTTATTGCTTGTCTTCCATTTTCCTCATCAGTTTTGTGTTTTCTTTTGTGATGGGGAACCACTGGAATAGTGAAATGTGACACCTAAATTAAAAACAAGTAAATTCTAAAAAAAAAATCCTCTATAGCAACAGAAAACTTACAATTAAGAAAACTCTTACATTAGGATTCACGGAACATTACTGTATCTCATGGGTAATTGCTGAAGTTACAGTGGCATTGTATCATACTTGAAGTCTTTCTCATTATTTCAGTGGGATAAGCAAGTAAATGTGTGGTGATGAGAACATAGAGTTGGACAGGAACCTTCTGTCTGCTTTAGTGAACTTTTAGAAGGAGAGTTTAATTTCATCTGAGGCACTAGTATCTCCTTTCCCATGCTATTATGACTCACATTCATTTTACAGAAGAAAACTCCTTTTTCTTTTCTTTTTTTTAGGTACATTAGATTTGTGTTTAACTCTAGTCTGAAAAGTGAAAACCTCATTGTCTCCTATCCAGATGTTCTGCTTCTAATCCAGCCCTATGTTTCACTTGTAATCAAGAGTTCCTTTCTGACTTGCATATAGATTCAAAGCTCTAAGACAGTCACAGATAGTTGAGAAGAATTAATTTATACCCAAAAGAAATTTAGGCTGCCTCATGAGAATTTACCTGTATTTTCCTTAAGTGAAGATGACAAAAAACTATGTCTGGAGTTGTGGAGAAAATTGCACAGGAGGCCACCATTACGTGAGATCCCCTGAGTTTGTTTTGCTCTCCTATATTTATCTCTTGAATAATACTACAGAGAATGAACTTTGGGTAATCTAATGCACAGCTGGGTTTAACAATACAGTACACATGATCATAAGACATCTTGTACCATTAAACCTCCCTAAAGGCGAAAAGGTTTCCTGTTTCATACTCTGTTCTCGAAGGAGCAAAGAGGAAAGGAAAGATTATACTATAGGTATAGCACAATGTAGGAACGTGCATATGTTTGTTAAATAGGCATTTCTTAAGTAGACATGTAAAAGGAACCTTCCAATGAGATAGTGCTCCTGTAAGTTGATTTCTTATTTCTTGGTCCATTTAAGAAGTGACATTAGATCTTCTATTCAGTGTTTCTGATGTCTATTTGAGGAAGGAAAAATGTGATTATAGAGGTGAAAAAGAAAAATATTATTTAATTGATATTCTCTTGCTCTCTAGATGTTTCATATGGTAGAACTTTTCGGTCTTGAATTATTAGGTTTGGCTATCTCCATTGGTCAAATTAACTAGGTAAATGATATATAGACACAACTTGAAAGTCTGCATTGTGTTGGCATATCCTGTGCACTTGATCACAGTTGTCATAATGGTTTCCTGCAGCTTTCAATGGAAATACAGCAATGAAACAGTCTTAGGAGTGGAAGGGAAGGCCTCCAGTGCTGCAGAAAAAACTTACAGATGAATGAAGTATTGGACCTGAATCTTTTTGAATCCTTTCCCTTTTCCTGCCTTCCTTACCATAGTGTGACTTCTTTTCACTTGATGCTTTCTACAGAAAATATTACATACTACTATATAACTACTATATATACTATAAAACTACTTGATACAAATACAGAAAAGGAAGGTCTTGGAAACCCAAGACTTGAAAAATCTACCTGTCACATAAGCAGTGGAAAGAGGACCAGAATAAGGAAATTCATGTCCCAACTCTGCCAGTGGCTACCTGGATTATCTTGGGCAAGTCACGTGACCATTCTGCCACCTCAATTTCTTTATCTGTAAAATGGAGTTGAATAAGATATCTAGTAGATATCATAGTTTTATCCAACACCTTTATTTATAGATCTCTTCCAGCTCAAGATTCTGTGAGTCTAAATCATAGTCCAAATGTATCCCTTGGGAAAAGTGGTACTAAAGATGTCCATATATGTTAATGAAAGTGAGCATGGAGCAGTTGCTTTCACAGAGCTTGCTTTTAATTCCTTCTTTGCTCCTCATGAAGATTTTATTGCCAGGATCTTATTTTAATATTTTTTCCCCATGTTTTACTGAAGGTGAATCAACATATGACAATAAACTATTTGTGTTAGAGGTATCTGAAGCAAGTTATTTTGGTCATTTTATTGACCATATCTGATTGTCAATCTGGTCTGATGAGTTGTGATTGGTTCTTAGGTCAGTTGAAAAAGAACAAATTGGAGCCTAGTCATTTAAATAATACATAATTGCAATTGTTAACTTTTTTTGATCCCAGTTAAAATATTTAGACATATAGTCTCTATGTGGTCTTTCTCAATATAGTCATATGTGTATGTATATGTATACATGCACACATACATATGCTTTAAAAAATTTCTCCTTTGATATGTGTGACTTGTGTCTGACTTTTCATGATCCCATTTGAAGTTTTCTTGGCACAGACACTGCCCATTTCCTCCTCTAATCATTTTTACAGGTGAAAAACTGAGGCAAATGGGGTTAAGTGACTTGCACAGGGTCACACAGCTAGTGAGAGTCCAATGTGATGTCCTGAAGATGAATCTTTTTGACTCCAGGACCAATACTCTATCCAGTTTGCCACCCAACTACCCTGTTTGTGTGATAGGATTCTAGATTTAGACCTAGAAGGGTCCTTAAGGGCCATCTAGTCCAAAACCCTCATTTTGCAAATTAGTTCAATAAAAAAATTCAAATTGATTGACTACATTTTTAACGGATGCTTTGGTGTGTAAAAAACAATACCAGAGAGAAAAACAAAAAAAATAAAAAACGGAAGCTTTGGGATCTTCAGTTTATATTCTATATTAAAACTGATTTCTAAGATCTCACGGTACACTTTTAAAGAAGTGGGTATAACAAGTATTTCCAGATACTTAATGTTGTATATATAGACCCTCAATATTTTTGGCAGGAAAGGAAAAAATCAAGTAATTGTTTCTTTGTTTGGACAAAAAATGCCACAGTCATTTTTTTCTTTTTAAAATGAACTGACTTGACCACTGGGTTTCACTGCTACATAGCTAATCTTGGTTCTCATTTGCTTCTGTCACGTTTATATTCAAATGCTGAGGCAAGCACAAAAGCTAAAAAACATCTATATTTGTAGAAAACTCTTTAGCTCTTGTACCTTAAAAAATAGAATTTTGTTTAGTGTAGGTTGGCTGTTGAAGCAAAAAAAAAAAAGTAATTTTTATGACAGGTAATTTTATAAATATTATTTTGACAGATACCATAACATGCCAGAGGCATAAAGCCCATGCAGAAGGACATGCAAAATATTGAAATTATTTTCCTTAAAATGAACTTCATATTTTAAATAATGGATGTTTACCTCCCAGGTTAAACCTTATATAATTCCATTTATACTGAAATTGCATGTTTTAGAGGGTAAAATTATACCCAGAATCCATTGCATTATATATTACATCAGAGAACTGCCACAGTTAAATCCTAAGGGAACTTTTAAATTGTCATATTAAAATAATCTATCAATTGTCATGAACATACAGCTTTTTAAAAACAGTATAGTGTAGTTGGGGCCAAAGTGTGATTGTTCAGGAGACCAATCGGAGAGCTAAGTTTGGCTAGAGACCTTAAAAATGCATGCATTCTATATTTTTCCACTTAATATCACAAAATATAACATTTTGTTAAAATGCTTCTTTCTTAATAAGCCTCTGCTTTTCTTTTTTTGATCAGCTTCTATGGTAAAATAATGATTTGAGTATAGAGCAAACCTTTCTAAAAGGAGGTAGATAAGCCATCATATGTGTATCATGCCAATAACTGGCACACTATGAATTGGCTACTTTTGGAAAAGTTTGGATTGGATTACTGATCCTAGCAGGATACCATTTTGTTAGCCATAGCCAAGGATTCAAACTGAACTAAGTTTTGTTTTTAAATATTTCTTCAACTTTTTGCTTAATCCAAGTAACATTTATAAATAGTATTCATATTGAAATGTCTATCAGGGCTTAGGCAAAGTTTATCTTTATAAGCAGCCTTAAATATTTTGAGAGTGTTTGTGGCTAAAGTAAAACCAACCAAGACAACAATGAATGGATAGAATAGGTGATTCATGGTCTGTCAAACTGACACCAAAAAACTGATCTACTTTCAGTCATGAAGAAATACTGGCCACAAGATCTATGAATGTATACTTGTGTTTGGTCACACTGAAATGAACTGGAGAAAATGAGGAATCCAAGTAGAAGTCATATGAAAATGATTATCTTGTGTTGTGTTATTTACACACAGACACATAAACATATATTATAGACATATACATATTTCCAAGTGATTATTTTAATCATTGCTTTGACTACTAAGACTGTTGTTAACAATAGGAAAATAAAACTTGCATCATGAAGACCTCAATGAAGGCAGGCATGCTCTGGGTAAAATTACAAAGGGTACCCCAAACTTATAATAGTTATAGCAAGTAAAGCTTAAAGCTACTGCACTAAGACTTTTGGGATCCCCTGCATTGTCATTTAATAAACACTTAGTAAATGTTTATTGATTGGGTATTAAGAAAAGTCTAAAAAAAAGAATTTGATGGGGTAGCTAGGTGGTACAGTGAGTAGAGCACTGGCCCTGGAGTCAGGAGGACCTGAGTTCAAATCCAGCCTCAGACACCTAACACTTACTAGCCGTGTGACCTTGGGCAAGAGCAGTTCACTTATTTTTCAGTCATGTCCAATTCTTCATGAGTCATGTCCAACTCTTTACCCTTATTTAGGGTTTTCTTGGCAAAAATAACTAGAGTTGTTTAGCCATTTCCTTCCCATTTTACACATGAGGAACTGAGGCAAACAGGGGTAAGTGACTTGTCAAGGGTCACACAGCTAGTGGGTATCTGAGGCTAGATTTGAACTCAGGAAGGGAGGCTTTTTGATTTCAGGCCCTGTGCTTTATCCACTGTACCACCTAGCAGCCCACGTGAGAAGCAACTTGACATAATAAGGAACTAATCTCAAAGTCAGGAAGAATGGGGCTCAAATCCTTGCATCTTACTTCCTATCACTCACTCTTCAATCCAATGATATTGGCCTCCTTGTTGGGCATTTTTTTCTGGCTGTCCCACCGGTCTAGAATTCTACTTACTGGCTTCCTTTAAGTCCCAACTAAAATCTCATCAATTACAAGAAGCCTTTCCCAAATCCTCTTAGTTCTAGTAACATATTAGGGGCATAATGCTGTTTCTTAACTTGAAGTAAGTCACTTAACCCTTTAGTACTCCAGGCAATTCTCTAGATTCTAAGTTACAGAGAAGGAACTGGTTTGCATTGGTAGAACAGGTTCCTTCACATGGCAGTTCCATTTGCCATTTAAATCACAGGTACACTTTCTCTCCCTGAGACATGTATATCATGGTACAAGACAGAAAATAGAATCTTCATAATCAAATATAGCATAGCAGAACGTGTGTGCAAATTCTTTATGTGTTTGCACGTAAATGTTCCCTCACTAGTTAGAATGTTTGTGACACATTTCTCCTTTCACTCACTTCAAAGAAAGAGGCTTCTTGTGCACTGTTTCTCTACTGACTGCCATGCGTGTTCACTTCATTAGGAGGTGTTTCCGGAGCTCCCTTCAGCAACTCTCCTCCTTTCTCCATCATGCTACTGTCCATTGCAAATAAAAGGTTTAAATATTCATCGGGCACGGCTACAGAATGCTCGTCCTGAATCCATAGACACCTGATACCTAATCAGTTGGATATATCCAACAACTGCTAGAAATTCATGTAGGAATCCCACTGAAATCACCAATTTGTCTATTACAACTACATCTTGAGGGCTCGCAAATAAAGGTGAACTAGAGTGTGCCCTCCTTCTCTTCATGTTTCTTTTGCATGTAAAATTGTGACATTGTGCAGAAGGAAATGAGCCAAGCAAACAGCAGGTAAAGTTGAAAGAGCAATTGATATTTAGAGCTGTTACCAACCTTAATGAGGAACTGATATGAATTATTTATTTTGTGCTGGACCTCATTTAAGCAAGCCGTTAAGCATGGAATACATTTGTCATTTGTCAGATACCAGCACTCACTGACCACCCATAATAATTACTATATCCGCTTTCAGATTCTGAACTCAGTGGATGGCAGGGAGGGGGTCCTGGCACTCAGATGACTCCTGTGGAGATTCGGCAGTTATCTTTGATTTTTATGTCATTCCCTTTTGGTCCTGAAGGTGTTCAGGCATCTTAATTTAATGGGAGGGAAAATACTTTCTCTTAAATTATTGTTGACTGTCCACAGTTTGTTGCTGAGATGGCTTGGCCCACATTCTAAATGACAGAAATTGGCTCCTCTTGGTCAATGAGGCTTATGTTTACTATAAACCCATTTTCTTACCTCCAGGAATGATAGTCAAATAATTACATGCACTAATGAAAAGTATCACTGAGAGTGGTGCTTGATTTTCTTTGTAAAGAATTGACTAGAAATTATTATTATTATATATAAGGCAATATTATGCATCAGTAAACATTAAATACCTATTATGTGTATACACACATATGCATATACGTATACATATCATAGGCTAAGCACTGTGCTAAACATTGGGGATACAAAAAGAGGCACAAGACAGTGCCTGCCCTCAGGGAGTTCACAATCTAATGGGGGAGACAACATGTAAACAGATATATAAAGTAAACTATTAACAGGATAAACAGAAAATTAATAACTAAGGGAAGGCAGTAGACTTCAGAGGAGTTGGGAAAGGCTTGCTGTAAAAGATGAGTTTCTAGTAGAGACTTAAAGGAAGCCAGGAAAGCTAGTAGGCAGAATTGAGAGAGAGTATTCCAGGCTAGAGGGACAATCAGAGAAAATGTCAAGCAAAGAGGTCAGTGTCACTGGACTGAAGAGTACGTGGCAAGGAGTAAAGTGTAAGGAGACTGGAAAGGTAGGAAGGTTGGAAGTGGCTACATTATTAGGGCATTTTGAATGACAGAGCATTTTGAATTTGGGATGAGAGAGAGAGAGAAGAAATAGTAAAAAAAGATAGAAAGGGAAAGATATTGGAACTTTTGACCCAAATCTATATTAGTGAAGTAGAGGATTGATTGTTTCCAAATAATCTTAACTACACATTCTAGGTTCCATGGGTCACTGATAATTTCCCAATTTTACAGCCCAATGCAGATACTGCTGTCATCAAACCATTTCTTCCTTCATTAAAATATTGCCCAAGTAAAAAAGCACAAACTAATTATTGTAAATGAAAAGCAACATGCTCTCAGTTTTACCATGGAAGGTCTGTCAGAAAACAAATTCTTTGTTTAAACATCCCACCCAAAGTCTTGGAAACATAGTCCCCTTATGTTTATTGAGGCAGCAAATTAGAGTGTCTAAACTAATACTGGCCTCTGATTCAATATAGAACACAGTTTTTTTTTTTTCTCCTGCTGCTTGTGGCCTTTGGAGTTGATAATTGAAGTGAAGGATACAGACTATGGTACCTGTTTGAAGTGAGCACTCAGACTTAGGGTTCCTTTTATCTTATAACAGTATTAATGTTGGCTAGGTGCCATGTACTGGGGGTTCAGAAGAGTTAATGAAAATCATGATGCTTTCAACTGCTCTCATAATGAGCCACTCTGCTTGCATCAAACCAAATGGCTTATAGACCACAGATTTCTGCATGTAAGAACATGTGAGGGGCCAGCCTAGTAACTAAAAAAAAAATCAATATCCTCTTCTCATCAAAATCCAGAAGCAGTTAATTGCAAAATCAGACTCTTCAGCTCATCATATAGACTTTCAAGCTGTTTTTCAACTATATTAACATATTAGAAATAAAATAAAAACACTTTAAGTGTATCAAAATGTGTTTGAAACCATATACATAGTCCTAAAATATCAAAATATGAGTAGAAGACCCTACTTGCAAGTTCTGAAGTGTTGTTGACTTTCACATTAGCTCTTACTTTCTCTCTTGCTCTTATAAAGCTCATTAATTCTCTTAGATTTTATGATCATTTCAATTCTATACCCTCATAATGTCCCCTTACCAGAAATCTAGTATGATACGTCCAGTTGAAAGTCGACATTTCTACTAATATGTTTCAAACTAAAGTCATCAGTTCCTCCCTCAAATCATTTCACATCCTGCTCCCCCCATGGCCTCAAATTATGTCTCCCACTTCCCAGTCCAGGCACCCAAATTGACATTCTTCTGGAAGGAAGGCAGTCTGATTAATCAACATCTCTGAATTCTCCAAGGGTAGTTGCATTTTAAAAGAGGGTCTTGTCAGCCACCTTAAATTTCAAATTGCAGGAATTTCAGGCAGCTGTGGGTGATATTTGGTGGACAGCAAGAGAAATGTCCAGCTGAATAAGTAGGGTGGCCAAGCTACTTGGGCTCCTCTGAGTTAGATGCTCCGAGAGATTTCAGAGGGACTTTGGAGGTGGGGTTTCCTGTTTACCCATTATACATTTCTTCTTCAGGTGGCCCTGTAAATGCTTACTCTTAATTTCTGTACTACCTCAGTTCATTCCCCCAGCCCATCTTCTCTACTTCTCCTTTGTACTCATAGGGGCTTAGAATGTGATTCACTGAGTGATGTTAGCCCTAGATCTCTCTCTCATCTCTCTCATCTCTCTCTCTCTGTCTCCCTCTCTCTCTGTCTCTGTCTCTGTCTCTCTCTCTGTGTGTCTCTGTCTCTCTCATTAGACAGCTCTCCAAGGTCAACTCCAGAACCTCCCAGACGACCAAACCATTATGCAACCCCATACAGCTTTTTGTTGGCTGATCTACACGTTGGACTGTGCTGGGAAATGTTTAACAACCAATCTGGGGGGGGGGGGGATAAAAGAAGCCACAACACACTTTTAAGTTTAGTTTGCATTATTAACATTTTCATATCACTTTGGTAAATCTAAATGATCAACAAAATAATAAATCAATCCCAGATTTGTAGCATTTGCCAATTTCCCAAGTATAAATACTAGTACTGAAAATTTAATAATTGGGTGAACCCTTTGTAGTTGACGTTATCACACCCATGACTTAACAGTGTTTATCATAGTGCCTGACATAATAGAAGGTTCTTAATAAATGTTTATTTACTTACTGACTGACTTGATTAAGTATTTGTCTCTTGGGAACTGAAATAAGATTGGATTGGAAGAATGTAGCTGTTATAAAAAGGGGGTCCCTTCCTAGCCCCTTACCTAAATTTTGTAAAAGTGTGGTTTTTTGTAGGTTGCTTCTATATATCATGATTAGCTACCTTAACTCATATTTACACAAATAAATTAGGAAAAATATTGGTGTAATAAGTATGAAATGCACATTTGCGTTTTGATGAACTTACCTTTTTTTAAAAAATCACGTCTTCCTGTCTTTTTTCTCATGCCTCACTCCATCTTCTCGATCGTTCATAATCTGGGTCTCCAAAGAGTTGCTCCTTAAAAAAGGAAGTCATTTTTTTAATTTTTAAAAACTTTTTTTGCTGAGGCCATAGTATAGCGCTTGCCTATGACTTTAATTAAACTGAATGAGAGCATAGTTGCTACCATCGGTCACAACTGGTTCAACAAGTCTGTGTCAGATGCTCTTGAAAAAAGATGGTTTAGAAAAATAAGTAAGCCAATGTGATACATCTGATTGATTATGAAGTATCTTATGAAAAAAAGGAGAATACATATTAGTCAATCAACAAGCATTTATTAAGTGCTGCTTAATAAATGATAAGTAAGTGGTACTATGTGCCACTGAGACCTGAAGTTACTTTAACTTCTAATGTGTTTCTTCAGAAAATGGTAATTGTATTATCAACTGAAAATGCTATTGGTAGTAGTAAAAATACCCGTTAAGATGATAGCTTAAAAATTGTTTAGAGTGTTCTTTAAGGGGAAGTCAAATTTAGTGTGTGGAACGGGTGAAGACAAAGCAGTTTGTGCTCATGGCAGATTTCATCAGACAAGAATGCATATTGCCTTAAAATGGGTTTAGGTATGTGAACTCCAGTGATAGCTCAAAAATTGTTCCTTGGGGAGAACAGAACATCATTTATGTGCCATCCCAATGCCCTAGGAGGTGTGTCTTCAGAGAAGAAAGAATGGATTCTGACAACAAATAGCCTCATCAAAATACCAGAATTTTTAAATTTTTATTTATTTAACTTTTTTCTTTTTGGAGGGCAATTGGGGTTAAGTGACTTGCCAAAGTCACATGGCTAGTAAGTGTGTCAAGTATCTGAAGCCGGATTTGAACTCAGGTCCTCCTGACTCCAGGGTGGGTACTCTACTCACTGTGCCACCTAGCCGCCCCCAGAATTTTTCAGTATCTTTTAATGAAGTCTCATTAGAGAGATATGAAACTGTTGCACCTACTTTACCCTATTCCTTTCTGAAGGGGAAAAAAAAACAGGCTTAGTTTGAACTGGCATTTTCTTGAGGAATGTCAGTATATAGTTTTCCATGTGTTGTGTCTACCAACTGGTGGCCAGACGCTTAAGCAGACTTACCCAATTAGTGGAACGTTTCCCCACCCAATCTGAAGGCCAAATTGATTATTCTTGTATACTGGGAACATCATTGTGGCCATGACTGTGTTTCTCAAGTACTTAGTTTGAAAGGGGAAAGATCCATCAGACTGGGCAGAAGTGCCCAGAACTTGGACTGATCTGGGTTATTTTGCTGGTTTGAACTTTATCAAACTAACTTCATGAGTGATGTTGTGCCTTGTTTAGTTTTGTGTTCTTTAAAGAAGAAAACACATTTCTCAGTAGCATGAATACTACTAATTTTGATTCAGAGGAAGTAAATTGCTACAAACAATGGAGCCCTGGCATAACACACTAATTTCCACAGGACAAAGTCAGCTAATGCATGCAGGTTATTCCTACATCATACTTACTAGCATATACTTGCCTAAAATGAAAGAATGAAAGTCTAGTTTCTCATGGAGCCTGCTGATGATGCTCATGATGAAAAGGATAACCTTGGGAAACATGTAGGCATCTGAGAAGATGAAGTCAGCTCCATGTCAAGAGATAGGATGGCTTAAATCAGAGTTCTGAAAAGAAAAATCCACTTAATTCTTCCTCTATCCTGCTAGGATATGTCATTTTAAAATGGTATTTTTGTTTGTTTTTTTTTGTGGTAGTGGGTAGGCGTGTGATCATACATGTATACACACATGTGTGTGCATGTGTATGTGTGTGTGTGTGTTTAAGCAGACAGTAGGACCGTTCAAAGCTGAAATCTAGCTAAGTGCCCTAGGTCTTTTAGAATAATGAGACATTTTCTAAATGTACTTTTTTTTTATTGTACCACTATTACATTACAGAGAAAAAAAGGGGTGGGAGGTGGGAGGGGATTTAACACTTAGCACCTGTCACTAGTTTTCTCCTAGAATTAGAGTCTCTTGCTTATAAAAATTTAATTGATTCCTAGCAGTTTATGTGCGTGGTGCTTAGTGGGAGTTTTCTGTTCTTTTGCCAGCTACATGGTTACTTAGAAAGTGAGCCGCTCACGCTACAGCTGTTCATCGGGACGGCAGACGACCGCCTGCTGAGACCACATGCTTTCTACCAGGTCCACCGGATAACAGGGAAAACTGTCTCCACCACCAGCCACGAAGCAATCCTCTCCAACACCAAAGTCCTGGAAATTCCACTTCTGCCAGAAAATAACATGCGAGCAATGTAAGCCTTGTGGACTGGGCCACTTGGTGACTTCAGTAGAGTTGTGTGTCTGCGTGCATCCTTTTTTCCCTGACTTTCTCACTGAATCCTCCAAATCATTTCAGCCTTTAACAAATTTACCAAATTCCAGTGGCTCAGAGTGTCCTTAGCTTAACACCTAAATGAACCCCACAGATATTTATGACAACTGATTTGCTTCTTTCTAGGGTTTCAACCACTGTGCTTAATGGCACTTAAAATAAATATCTCAATTACAGCCCTGTAAATATCTTCCACCCTGTTCTTCTATTTAGCAGCTACTAAACATGACACCTAGTTGCTCTTGACTGTGAAGCAAGAAAGTTAGAGGAGTCACCTGAACATGATTTTTTACTTTAATAATATTTTTTCCCAATTACATGTAATTTTAGCATTCATTAATTTTTTTTTGAGTTCCAAATTCTCTCCCTCCTTCTCCCTTCTCCCTCCTTCCTGAGATGGTAAGCAATTTGATATAGGTTATACGTGTGCAAACATGCAAAACATATTTCCATATTAGTCATATTGTAAAAGAAGACACAAAATAGAAATCATGAAAAAAAATAAAGTGGAAAAAATAGCATGCTTTGATCTGCAGTGAATACAAATCTTTAAAAACATTGTTATCAGAAGAGTATTTTCAAATCCTATCTTAAGTTGTGGAAAAATGATTCTATTGCTAATGACTCACTCTCAATCATACAGAAGTCAAAGAACATACCTTGCATTGTTCAAATGGTTCCTAATCATTTTTAGGGCATTAATTGTAACTCTGTTTATCAGAGTCACAATGAAATTATCTGTTATCTTTACAGAGAATTTATAACTATAAAAATCCATATTGTGAAATCAATACAAAATTTCTCTCAACTTGGGGAAATTTCAAGTATCTGCAAATCTTTGACTTGGTTTCTAATCAGGATCCCGAGATCTGAGATGAAATCAAATGGATTCTGATGACTTTCATATACTTTAAATGAGTATAGTTATGATACTTATAAAAACCAGTTCATTTACTACATTGCCTCAGAGCATTCCAAGATTTTCAGAGGAGGACTTGCTGTATTAGAAACATTGAGAGGTACCCATCCAACTCGAGCCCAGATGAATGGTAGTTTCCATTTAGGTTCCTAAAACTTAAGAGGGCTCTGTTGTAAATTTTCATTTTCTAGAGTCTTAGCTAAGTACTAGGTGTTAAAATAGCTGTCAGACTTTTTACTATTATTTCTGATAAATACTATGAGAAAGGAATAAAATATGGTGGATTATTATGGGTCAGCACTTTTGGGATCTGCACTGAAGGTTATTTGAATCACAACAATACAAACTATAAACTGGGAAAATGAGAGATTGATCAGCACTGCATTAGTTCTGAAAGAATCGCTAGTGTATGTGTATCATGAGGTAGTGAAGAATGATTTTAATACATTTTTCTACATGACATTGCTAGTTGTACTTTCCACTATTTTCCCCCTACCATAGTTACATAGTTAAAAATATAACTCTGTTATCATACCAAGTGATGGGAGAATCAAGACACTTAGCTTATGCTTAGTCCAGTGCCCAGCACATAGCAGGTGGTTAATAAATGTTTTTGACTCACTATGTGTCCAAAATTATTTTGCCTAAAAATAAAATAAAATTATTTTGCCTGAGAGATGTAGATAACTAAGCCAAGGTTATTTTGGGGATTGAATTATTTATGAAATTGCCTCAGTTATCTGCTTGACTTGGCAATTGTAGGTAAGAGTCTCAGTGATGCCCTTGGTGACTACTCTGAAATATCTCTACCTTCAAATATACCTTTTTCCTTTAACACAGAACATAACAATAAGTAGCTTCCAATGGCACTGGGACTTGTGCATGTTCATATCGCTATAATACCATAGATGTTATGGCGACATCAGAAGGCATTTATGAAGGATGAAAGTTTAGAAGTTTTCAACTCTATTATGTCAGGAAATATAAAAAAATATTAAATGACCTTTTGTTTTGTTTTGAGCAGTATTGATTGTGCTGGAATCCTAAAACTCAGAAACTCAGACATTGAACTGCGAAAAGGTGAAACTGACATTGGAAGAAAGAATACGAGAGTGAGACTGGTTTTCCGGGTTCATATTCCACAATCTAATGGCAGAACTCTATCTCTCCAAGTAGCATCAAATCCCATTGAGTGTTGTAAGTAATTATTCCTTTTCCCCCCTTCTTTCCAAGGACTATATAGAATTTAGTAGGAAGAGAATTTAGAGATCATCTTTTCTAACACTGAATAGATGAGGAAGCAGAAATATGGAACCGCTTGAACAGTTCATGATAGCAATTTTGGTTTTTTTTGTTTATGTTTGTATAGTAGCTAGATGGTGCAAAGAACAAACCTTGCATTGTTCAAATGGTTCCTAATAATATTTAGGGCATTAATTGTAACTTTATGAGGTAATGTAAAATTACAATTTTAATTATGTAAAATAATTTAGATCAGAAGGCCCAAGTGCAACATTTGACCTCATATACTTACTAGCTCTGTGACCCCTGGGCAAGTCACTTAAACCTCTATTGTCTTATTTTCCTCATCTGTAAGATGGAGATAATAGTAATATTACCTCCTAGGGTTGTTACATGTATCAAATGAGATGAACAATTTTTGAGCACTTAGCATAGTGCCTGGCATAGAGTATTATATAAATGTTAGCTGTTATTATTACCATTATTAATTTGTTTTTCAAAAATATATTTTTTTGAGAGTCATTGAAAAGCATTACCCATTTCTCTGTTAAAATAATGCTTAATCACCCCAGTTTTGGATGTTACAAAGAAACGTTTAGTCGTGGTATGAGAAAAATTGATCCTCGCTTTAAATGTGGACTTAAACAAATTATATATTTTCCATAGCTGGTGCAGTAGATAGAGTGCTGGTCCATTAACCTCTTTCTGGCTCACTTTCCTTATCTGAAAATCGAGATGAATATAGCTCCTGTCTCTTGGAGTTGTGAGGATCAAATGAGATATTTGCGAAGTGGTCTGCAAGCGTAAACACTAGCCTTATCTTCATCATCATCGTCATCATCACTATCATCATCACTGTCATTTGTTAGTGTAATCTTGATAATGCAGCAGAGTATCCAAAAGCCACCATGATTTAACTAATTGCAACCTGCAATCTGCCGTGAGAAACTGAAAAGAAAATAATTTTGCTATTGACCTTTGAACTATCTTGAATCTATCACCTAAGAATTCCCTTGTAACGTCAGAGAAATTGTAGAAAATGAGATTGGGAGCTTTGAAACTTCTTGTATGGAATGAATTCATAGTCCTATTCATTGTGTTAGTTCCTTGATGATTCCTTTTTTTTTTTAAACCAAAGGGTTTTGGGACTACATCCTTTTTGTCCAATCCTCTCATTTTATGGAGGAAGAAGTTGAGACCCAGAAAATTCACATAACTTGGTCACACATTCCTGCCTCTGTCACTTAGTTGTGTGACCTGAGGCAAGTTACATCATCTCTCAGCCTCAGTTGGAGTGAACCTATTAAACAGTCTGAACATGCTACTTCATTTAGTTTTATGGGTCCTATCAAATTGTCTTCCTTTTCCCCCTGCCCCCATCTCATTTCTAAACAAGGGTCTGTTAGGGAACAAGATCCTGGTTTCGATTTATTATAGCTTCACTCATTTCATGCATGACCTTTAACAAATTATTGGAGACTGAACTGAGAGACGCTTCTTCTTCATGTTACCCTGCATGTCTTTTACTCCTCTTCCTCTTTGTAGTGATTGAAGAGAAGAGAATAAGGGAAATGCTCCCCAGAGCAGGTTAGAGAAAAGCTAAAATGGGGTCTGGCCAAACTGACTGGCCTTTTAAGAGATCCTTCCCTGCTTCCCATGATAGCACCATGCTTCTGGAACAGACAAACAGAGAACCATCCTCTTAACTATTCCTTTATTCCTTTGGCCTTTCTACCTCTTGCTTCCTAACTATTGACAAGTGCCAAGGTTCAGTCCTTTAGCCTTCTGCTCTTCCCTATTTATACTTATCTACCTCAGTTAGTCTCATGGTTTCAGCTGTTACCTCTGTGCTTATGACTCTTAGATATTCATCTCCAAAGCTAGCCTCTTTTCTGGACTCCAGCTTGGCTCTCTAATGGTCTATTGAACATCTAAGTGACTCCAGCCATCACTCCAAGCTTAATATGTCCAAAGCTCAATTCATCATAAACTCTTCACTCCAAGAAACTTTCTTCTTCCCTTGCTGAGTTCATCTAATTTCTCTTCTTAGTGACACTATCATTTCTCCAGAAATAGGCTCAAAACTTTAGGGTTATTTTTACTTACTCCTTTCACCCCTCATATCGAGTTACTAACCAAATCCTGTTGAATTTTCCTTCAGTGCACGTCTGTCTTTTCAATGTGTACCTATCCTTTCTCCTCCAGCTGAAACCGCCTATATGTGCTCTTTCTCCCATTAGAATTTGAGGTCCTTGAGAGAAAAGACTTTCTGGGTTTTCAACTTGTATCCTCAGTACTTAGCACAGGGCTTTGCACATGGTAAGGGCTTAGCAAATGCTTTTCCATTCATTCTTCATTTATTCCATTCCATTCCCATTGACACTTCCTAGATCCAAGTGCTCATTACCTCATGCCTCTCAGATTCCAGTTTCCCTCCTCTGATCCATCCTTTATAAGACTCCTGAAAGGATCTTTCCAAAATTCTACCTTTTTCATGCTCTAGATAACTCCAAAATCTTAACTGATTTCCTTCTTTTGAGGGCTTTTTAAAGTCCCACCTTCCCCAGATATCTAAACTCACATGATTTAGGACTTAATTGCATACTGTCTTGAATTGTTGCTTCAGTTTTCTGTTAGTTGGTCTGCTCTACCAAACTACAATGTAAATCTCACCCCACCTCTAGCACCAAGTACCAAACTGAGTACATAATAAGTGCTTAGGACAGTTATTGATTGATTATTAGCATTTGAACCTCAAAACAATCCTGTGAGGTAGGTACTATTATTATAGTTGAGATAACTGGCAACTAAGTGACTTGCCCAGAGTCACACAGCTAGTGTCTGAGGATAGATTTAAACTCAAGTCTTCTGCCCTGGTCTAGCACTTCATCCATTGTGACCACAAGGTATTATCTTAGGGTCAGGTAAAACCACCCAGAGCCCTAGATTTCTGGGCCCTCCATCATTCCAGGCCTTAGACTTTCTTCTAATGTTGCACAGGATCTGGCTGATAGAACATCTCCATCATACCACAACCGAGGGACAAGGTGGCAATTACAAAAGTCTCACCAGAGTTCTCAGAGTTAAGTTCTCTTTGGATTCTAAAAACAGGAAAAAGTTTGGGGCAGCTCTTTATACCATAGCAAGGGTGATCCAGTCAGTCTTCAAGTATTTATTAAGCATCTACTCTTAAAGCAGAGATTCTGGGCAGGTAAAGGGCATGCAAATCAGTCAATCAATCAATTAATCAATTAACAGGAACTTACTAAGTGCCTACTCTGGGGTAGGTACTGGAGATGCAAAGATAAAAAAAGAATCACCCTTTGCCTTCCAGAAGCCTATATTCTATACACTGATTGACTATATTGTGTCTCTGCTATTTTGAGATTCTATTGGGCAAGGCAATTGGGTTCCCCCTCACAAACAAACTAAGATTATGAGTTTTTAGTTGGAGAATAGAAGAGATGCAATGAAAACATCTTATTTTCAAATTTTGTTCTGGACTAGTGATTTCATTGGTATGATGAACTCCCAAGGAAAATCCCTCTATCATTGTAGATCAGCAGCTACTCTTCAATTTAATCTTAGAGTTATCTGGGTTGCTGAAAAGTTAAGTGACTGCTCAGGGTCACACAGACATTATCTTTCAGAGGCAACTCTTGAACTTAGGTCTTCCAGACTCTAAGATTGGTTCCCTATTCTGAATACGATGCTGTCTTTCAGTCTGGCTATGTTTATAGATTAATTATAACAATTATAGTATGGAAAATCATTTGAGAAGTTAGTGTTTTAAATTTTGTTCTGAAAAATTTTTGGTGGTGCTTCCTTAAAATGCACGAGGATCATATTTTAGGTTCACCCAAATAATGCATTTGAATGATTGGATGATAAGAGGAATCTGTCAGAAATTTGAATACCGAAGACTGGGACTTCTGCTCCAAGTCTGGTTCCATCACCAACGTATCTTTGTCTTCTATTCCCCACCTGAAAACGGAGGGTGATTATACCATCCTATACAGAAAGAACTTACTAGAAAATCATGCTGATCTCAAATTTCTCTTATGTTATTGAGCCTTAGCATTTACAGGAAGATTGTATCAAATACTTTGTTATGTGATGCAAAGAGGTGTTGAGAGATCTACTAAGCCTTTTTTATAATTTAAAAACAAATTATGTTCCATATGTGGTTATTTTCTCCTCTAGCCCAGAGATCTGCCCAAGAGTTGCCTTTAGTGGAGAAACAAAGCACAGACAGTTATCCAGTGATCGGTGGGAAAAAAATGATATTGTCTGGTCACAACTTTCTGCAAGACTCAAAAGTAATTTTCGTGGAAAAAGCACCAGGTATTTTCTTTAAAAATAGGCTTGCGTTAGTTTTTCTGTTTTGGATGCTTGTGGAAACTTGATTCCTGGATGGGGAAAGTTCAGACCTTCTAATTGCATGTTGTCCTTCTGCATATATTTTTCAAGTAATGGGGTGGAGCTGTGTGGATGACCTACATAACAATACCATTTTGCATAATATGTTTATACAGGCAGTTAAGAATTTTTGCATGAACTGTCAATTATGACATTTAAAGTAAGAGCTAAGAGTTTATTTTTGTAGCAAGCTATGGTTTCCTTCTGACAGCTTTTATTGTCAATATCACAGGAACTCTCAAGGACTTTGTAATGTTTTAGGAGGAAATAATTGAAAGTTTGTTTTCTTGTCTTTTGAGATGTATTTCTTAGTAATGGATGCAACTTTTAGTTTCCATGTGTCTGCCTCTGTGGCTACATCTAACAACACTTATCTGGCCACCTGGCTCCTCTTTCTGAGATGTAGTAACACATTCTCTTCCTTGGGTATTTTTCTCCTCCGCATCACATTTTGGAAAGCAGTTTATATGTGCATTAAGACTTACAGGGCATTCTGCAAGTATGTGTCTCTGTGTGTATACAGATATTTGTACATTCGCATGTACGAACACATATACATATACATATGTTTTGGTTCAGTTTTAAGGTTTAATAGCTTAAAACTGAAGCAAGATTTTTGGGGCACCATGTATGTGTAGATATATAGATGTAACCCTAGATCACAGAATAAATTGAATCTTAGTAATAGAAAGGAACTTAGCATTTGTCTTTTCTAACTTTTATTAGATAAGGAAACTGAGGCAAAGCTGAGACTAGCATCCAGGTCTCCAGATTTTCTCAGTTCTAGTGCCTTTTCTAGTTTTTTTAAACATTATTTTTAAAATTTTAATTTTTAATTCATGGAATAAAACAAGCATTTCCATAACATAATACAATAAAGTTGATTGTATGTGAAACTTCAAATCTACTATGTCTAGCTACATATACAACAAAACGATCATGTTAATTTATTTTTTTCTTCCTTTCCCTCTCCATCCCATCTAGTATACCATGGTGCATCACATTTTATGGGGTCCAGTTTCTTTTCCCATCTTTGGTAATGACCACTCTATAAATTCATTGGCCTGCATCACTGGTGTGATGGATGTTATCTTTTTAGTAAAATCTTAGAGACCACAAAGTCATTTCACATATATGGCTTTTGTTAACCTCAGGTGCCTTTAGGCAGAATTCTAGAGAGAACGTCTCTTGTGCTGTAGTCAGGGCTCCTCAGTTAGTGCCTGGAATAGCCCGTGTAGGGCCACTCCTACACTATCATCATTTGCTAACTGTTTTCTGAGGTTTCAGTGGCCAGAACCCCACTTTGCTTCTCACCTTGGCTGTTGTCTAAATCCACTCAAGATATTCTATCAGTAACCAACTACAAATGTGGTTCTGTTGGATATGATTCTGAACTTAACGGCATTTTATTGGGCCTACCACAGCACTTTATATGCTAGAGGGTTTTAAGTAATTGCTGTTCATAGACTGATGATGAATTTTTCTACTAATTGTCATTTCATTTCTTTCAAATAAAATTGAATGTGAGTGTTGTGGATAGGAGCACTATGGATAGGAACATGATGATAAATGAGGTACAAAGTATAACAATTCAATTTGGATTTTCTGGTTAAACCAGCATTATACATTTACGATAGATTTAAAAAAAAATAAGACACAAAGCAATGTCCTTTGAAAGAATGGAGCATGTAAGAACATTGATTCATTTCTTTGAGATTTGAAATATGTCAAGAGTTTCTCTACTAGCAAAATTTTTCACCTGCCTATCAACATATCCCTGAACTTAATTGAGTGTTGTGAGCTTCTCTGTTGTCTTATCATATCCCTGTCATTCAAGAGCAGAATTTTCCAGTGCAGTCATTTCCTTCCAGGAGGTTCAGACAATTTCAGAGGACTCAAGTCATTTTTACTGCGGTCAGGATGGGATGTACAAGGTTTAGGGGTTAAGGGTTGTTGTGCTGCCTTTTTTTTTGGTGCATTTACCGATTGAAATGTTCTTGAAAGCAGAGCCAATCCAACACTTACTCTAATCAAGTGAAAACCACTGAGGCATTCAGTCTTCATAATGGGATCCTTGATTTTGTACAAATTGCAGGAAAGTTAAGTGCTTCAATCAAAATGTGTTTGAAAGTCTCTAATATTTAACTTGGCAAGCCTTGCAATCAGGAACGTAATACGGGAGGTGGGGGAAAGTTGAAATTATAAAGAAAATTCAACGAACAACAATGATAAAAAAATTTGCGTTATTGGAAAACATTCTCAAAGGATTAATTTGGAAATTACTTAAATTTACTTTAAAATTACTTAAATTTAAATTATAACTTAAAATATATGTGTTTGTGAATACGAGAAGATGTATCACCAGGAAGGAATTTAAAGAGAGTATTTTGATATCTCTTGTTACAAATTAGCTAAAATTACCCTTCAGGAGTGACATTTTTGGTTGGGCTCCATTTCAGAAAGAAAATTAATGCTCTCTTTATGGCTCTCCTTCACTATTTGTGATTCTTAGGCCAGAAGAGTATAGTATTTGTCTTCAAATATTTTAAGGGCTACTGAATGGAAGAAAGATTAAGCATATTCCATGTTGCTCCAAGGGATAGAATTAAGACCAATGGGGGAAGGCAGGGTGGAGTGCTTACTGGGAAGCAGGTTTTGGTTTAATATACTGAATTTGAACAATTGGTGCTGTTAAGACAGAGAATTGGCTTCAAAGTGAACTCCCTACCACTCTTCAAACTAAGGCTGAGATGTTACGGAGGGGAGTCCTGTCTATAAGATTCAGTGACTCCGTGAATATGCAGTTAGTCAGTCACCTGTGTATATTTTGACCTAAGTACAACTCACATGTATTTTACAGCTTGCAAAGAGCTTTCTTCATCATCTGAGGCAGATGTTAAGTGACTTGCTTATTGGAATATAGGTGGTACAGCAGTTGTCACTCAAACTTGGATTTTTAAACTCTCAGTTCAATATTCTTTTTACTACGCCACACTGCTTCCCCTGTAAGAATGCAAATGTATCTAGTTGCCCTTCTAATAATATGCAGACTCCAATAATATGTATCTAGCTACCCTTCTAGTAATATTTTTCAATTAATGCAGAACTATAAAGGTAGCAAATATAAGAAATATAAGTATACACTCAATAAGTAAACATATATTCAAACCAGGTATTGTGGTTTCATAGAAGTTCACATTAATATTTAAGTCAAGTGGTTTATAAATTCATACACATACAAGTATATACATATAAATCATATATTCACAAATAGGCATTTAGTTTAACAAATGCCTGTGTAATTTTGTTCTTCTAGGTGTGCTTTCTTGCATTTAATTTGTCATTTACTGCATTTCCTAATGCAATCTGAAATGTTACTGTAACCAAATACCCTGTATCATTAGCTTATGAAAAGTTTTTCTTTCCTAATTCTTTTTCAGAAAAAAAACCCACTTAAATTGATTTAAATTCAAAACGCTGTAATGCCAACTACCCTTTAGGCTTTCTGTGAGATCATCTGGCTTTTTTCTCTGCTGTGTGTGTGTGTGTGTGTGTGTGTGTGTGTGTGTGTGTGAATACCACTTACAAGTACAATAAGGACTGGCATTAGAGTCCAACGTGAACTAGCCTTCCACAAAGTTTAGATTATTTAATCTAGGCGATTCATATTGGCCTAGACAAGAAGATTCTTCCCTCCTTCTCCATCCTCAGACTCTAAGGGCAGCCAATAATTGTGTAAGATTAGCTGTTATAACTGTCACAAATAAACTATAGAGTGTATCATAGAACTGTATTTGCTTTCATTCTCCTTTTTTCTGTTCTGTATCATACCTGGGAAAACAACTTCAGATGAAACTTAATATAATTCAGGGTGCCTCTTGTGTTTTTGGTTTCTTTTTTTTACATTTGTACATGTGTTGTTCACAGAAATTCATTTCACTTTTAAAGCACCTCAGTGCTGCATGTACTCTAGTTTCCTTTAAGTTTTTTTGTCATGGAAGGCTTGTGCTCCTTCTGTTCCCCCTCCCTCTTTCTTAAAGGGCTAGTCCTTAGCCATGGTAATCTCTTGAGAAATGACATTATCTTGGCCTCCTTGTGTGCAGTCTGTCTGCTGTATCAGTGACTCATGCAAAAGGGAATCCCTGCAGAATGATCATGCTGGTGCAGAGAGACAGCAGAGCTGTAGTTTTCATTTAACCCCTTAGTCACTCAATTGGGCTACAGAAAAAAAAAAAGCCCAACTTGGATAGACTATTAAATATTAACCATCCTGGTAGGATTTCTGCACAGCCTTTGAGAAAAGAAGTTGTTAGCTGAGGGGCAGTAGTGGGTTAAGTGGTATTGTGAGAAAAGTGTCACAGAGGACTTGTTTAAGCTGGTATTTGTTTGTAATATATTCCTCAGTCTCTAGGGTAGATAAATAACGAGGCTTTTCAGAAGAGCAGTATAATTTTTTTTTAGATCTTTTACAGAGTTGTAAAAAAAAAATCCAAGTGTTGAAATAAGTCATTATTTCAAGGGATTTAGGTCAAGGCTTTGTGGCTTGTACATCAGACCATATTCTCTAGTGATGAAAGATAGTGTAGCATGGTCATCCAAGAACCAGAGCTACATGAGAAGGGACATGCATGACAGCTCTACTCCAAGAGGTTTTCCCTGTCAGATTCAGGCTGCTCTTACATCATTGGCATCCACCCTCTTTTGCCTGTTACAGGCTTCCATTTGTGAGAAGTTAAGCATCAGTGGGTCTTATTCCCTCTCTTCCCATTCATTCAAGATCTTATATCACATTGTCATTAGACTATTTTACTTCCCTTCTCACTATAGGTGGAAGCATCTAAATATAAAGCATGAATATCAGTCAGTAAGGCAGTAAGCATTTATTAAGCACCTATGATATGCTCGGCACTGTGGTGTGGGGGGGGATAGGGGAAGAGATAGACAAAGATGGGGGCATAGACAAAGACACAGAGAGAGAGACAGACAGACAGACAGAGAGACAGAGAGAGACAGAGAGGAGAGAGACAGAAAGGGGAGAAGAGAAAGAGAAATGGAGAGAGAGAAGCAAGAGAGATAGGGAGGGGGAGGGAGGGATAAAAGGAAGGAAGGGGGGAGAGAGGGAGAGAGAGAGACAGAGAGATGGGGAGAGAGAGATGGAAAGAAAGAGAATGAAGAGAGAGATGGAAAGAGAGAGGAAGAGAGAGAGAAGAAGAGAGAGAAGGGAGAAGAGATAGGCAGACAAAGATGGGGGCCATAGAGACAGAGAGAAGAGAGACAGAGAGATAGCAAGAGAGGGGAGAAGAGAGAAAGAGAGAGAAATAGAGGGAGAGGAAGAAGCTAGAGAGAGATAGGGAGAGAGAGAGAAAGAGAGAGAAATAGAGGAAGAGGAAGAAGCTAGAGAGAGATAGACTTGGAGAGAGAGAAGTGGAGAGAAAGACAGAGAGAGAGAGAGAGAGAGAGAGAGAGAGAGAGATGGAGTGTAGGGGGTATACAGATATATATGGCCTATGGCTGTCTATGAAATCACTAATAACCGAAGAGGTTGCCTAATATTGTGTGTAAGGGAAGACAGTAGAATGCCCATATGAAGTATGAACTTACTTTTCCTCCTTTGGTGATTATGTTTTTCTGATTGCCCTAAAGTGGAGAGGGTAGGTCTAGGGCAAAGGTAAGGAACCTATGGCTTCTAGGCCACATGTGGCCTTCTAGGTCTTTGGGTGCGACCTTTTGACCGAGTGCACCTTTTACAGAACATATCTTTTTATTGAGGATATTTGTTCTGTGAAGTTTGGATTCAGTCAAAGGGGCGTACTTGAGGACTTAGAGGGCCACATGTGGCCTTGAGGCTGCAGGTTCCCTACCCCCTGTCCTGGGGTTTCCTTTTGTTTAAATTGATCTCTAGTCAACTCGTCCCAGGAAAACTGCACATATAGGCTAGTCTTTTAAATGTTTGCTGGGTTATTGACCTATGCTCAGGAATCTGTTGACTGTCACTGGTAACAGGATTGAGAGTAGGCATAGATTCACAATAAAAATGTAAGATTTTTTACGTTTGGATTGCAGCTACAAACAGGCACTGAACCTTTCAGCACTTTGGGACTTCTCTCTGACAGAGCCCTTTTGTTAAGCAGATCACGGTCCCAAGGAATGCTTTCTCCTTTGTATCCTCAGGGATGAACACAGCGTCTGGCACATAGTAGGCCCTTAAACAATGCTGATTAGTTAATTGAACTACCTGATAATCCACAAAATGGCTAATTCATTCATTGAATTACCTATTTCATGTGCACTGTTAGAAAGGTTTGGTTTGGTTTTAGTCTAGATCTGTGATTTTGTAGAGATAAAAGCCTCCTCCTGGTAAGGAAAACCCCCTTTACCCAAGCAACTAGCTACCACTCTGCAATATATGGTTTTAGAGAATTGCTTGAATTTCAGAGAGTTTAGGTGACTTGTCTGTCCCATGGCTCCACGACTAGAATGTGTCAAGGAGGGAACTGGTCTCATATTTTCCTGACTCTGAGTCCCTAGAGAGTCACATTATGGAATAAAACGTATGAATAAATATAGATTGGAAAAATATATGAAAATGTTGTTAATTGTGTGAAATGTAATGAGTATAATGATTTTTCTTTTTAAATTGTTTAAAAGAAAAGAGGAAGGAAAGCTAATAAGTATTTAGATTGTTTCTCTCTGTCAGACACTGTGCTAAAGTACTTTTTAAAAAAGTAAATATTATCTCATTTGATCCTCAGAATCATTCTTTGAGGTAAATACTATTATTACCCCCATTTTACCAATGGGGAAACTGAGGCAGAGATTTTTTTTTAAGTGACTTGCCCAGGATCATACAGATACTAAGTGTCTGAAGTCATATTTGAACTCAGATATTCCTGACTGCAGGTCCAAAACTGTATCCACTGCGTTGCTAGCTTAAACAAAAATTGTCCTTCCCTACTTTACCTATAGCAAAGGGGTTTGCTCACTTCAGAAATCTGTTTATGAAATGAAGGTATCTTTCCTGTGTCAGCTGCTGGGAGTCACAGAGATCTTAAATTCTGAACTGTTTGGATTGATTTTGGTTTCATCACCAGTTTGGACAAACAGTCATAATCATCACGGTATTATGTATTTAACTGAACATTCTCAAAGTGTCATTTTATCTGGGACTTGAGAGGATAAGTCGGATTTGGAATCCTTTCTGCTCATTCCCAGAAATTCATTCTCAATGAATATTTGATACTTTGAAATGGCTCTGTATAAAAGTGAATTCAACAATTGGGGTTCCTGGCCTCTAGCAATCTACCTTCTAAGACAGATAGCTATGACATGAACAGAAATTTGAAAGACATGAAGATAACTAGACAGTCATCACATGCTCAAGGCAAGTATTTAAATTACATGGAAACAGACCGTTGAGAGTATTTGTTGAGTGACAAATGAACAAGGAGTCAGTGGATTGCTCGTGGGAAGAGGGGGAAGTGTTATGTAGTCTGCTTTATGTGAAAATTATGACACCATGATGAAGATGACCAAAGTCCCTGCCCTTTTCCCTATAGGGAACGTTCTGGGATCACACTTAGTAATTAAGAATTGGCTGCACAATCCCTCTCTGTTGGAGAAGGTAAAGGGCAATTTTAAACACTCTCTAATTCTGAACACCCCAAATACCCAAAATGGGTGTTCTTGGGTGGTTACCGATGGTCTCCCTTCAAAAAACAGAGAGATGGAATGTTTTTCTTTTTACGCTTGCTCCAAGGAAACAGAACACAGCCCAGTGTCAGGGTAGGGAGCAGAGTAGCCTTGGAAATGGTTAATAAGTTTGTTTTATTATTTTCTTTTCCGTTCATAATTCCTCATTTACCCACATCGTTGCCTCTCTTCTCCTTTCACCTGGTCTCTTACTCTCCAGCTCCTTTGTCTACCTTTCTTTTAATACTAGAAAATACCATTAGAAATTCCATTGAGCTAAATGTGTTTTCCTTCTGTTAATTCACTAGGGTTAGGTAATTTTTTGAAGTCACAAATGAAAATGGCTTCAGTTTTAGCGATAGCATGGCATAGTGGCCTCATATGGTACAGTGCAATGCAGTGTCTAAGATTGGTAGGCTTAGAGTCAGAAAGACCTGAGTTCAAATCCTACCTCAGACACTAGCTCTGTGACCCTGGACAAATCACTTGCCCTCAGTTTTCTTATCTGTAAAATGGGGATAATAATAGTACCTACCTCACAGGGTTATTGCAGTGATCAAATGAGATATCATAGACACAGTAATTTATAAATCTTTAAGCTCTATTATCAATTATAGCTTTTCTTTTCTTTTTTTTTTTTTTTTAAAGTTTACCTCTGACCCACACTGACTTTGTGACTCTGGGCAAGTAATTTAACTTTTCAGTGCTGCCAGGCAATTCTTTAAGACTATAGATTGTAGAGAAGGTTTTGAACTGTACTGCCAAAGGAAGACCTTCACTAAGTACTCCCTGTACTAATGTGCCAAATCAGAGGTGTGGTTTAAAAAAAAAAAAAGTTTTAGAAGTAAGAAGTAATTTTTCTTCTTCTTTTTGCTTCTTCTTCCTCTTGTTTTTAACCTTTCTTTATTATTTCCTCATCTATTTCTCTTTTGGGTGTCTATTTCCTTTTATCTCTAAAGGCACTGGAAGGTTTAAAGCACTAGTTAAGTCTCTTGTTAAATAGATGGGTCTTTTGATGCTGGAGAAATCTGGCAGGAATACATCATCTCTTGGTCCACCCACACTTCATGTTTGGGTTATGTTGCATAGGTGATGTATCAGCCTCTTACTTCTCTCCTAATCTATTTCTTTATTCATCTGCCCTTAAAGAGTACTTTGGTTTGCTCTTGGAGGGAGGTTAGAGAATGAAGCTTAAGGAGTAACCTGGGTACACCTAAAAACAGAGCAAGAGACTGGAACGATCTTAGTTAAAGATGGATAGGCAGGAAGAGTGACTACTCAAAAAGTAGTTTATGAGAGCATTCACTCTACTCTGGGCTATGGGGATTGCATTCTGCTTTTGATGCAGGAAACACTGATGGGAACAGCTTTCCAGTGCTCTTACTTCCTTATGGAAATGGTGACCGTTGTATATCTCCACTGGTCTTTGGTCAAGGGGCTTGAGGGGCTAGGAAGAAAGAAAAGTGGAAAGAAGTTGGAATTTCAGTTTTAAAGGGAGGGGGTTAATCAGAGCCTCTTCATTCATAGAAATATATCTTCTTAATACTCCCTGAAAATATATCCCCAAATAACAGATTATAGAATGTATAAAATTTCCTAATTCTTAATCTGACTTCTAATTATACCATAAATTTTGGAAAACAGAAAGTAAATCACAGAACTCTCTCCAAAATTTAATGTCAGTTGTGAGAGGTGGAGAATTCGATCAGTCGACAGGCATTTCTTAAATACTTTCTGTCTACTAGGCACTATGCTAAGTACTGGTTAAAAACAACCCCAATCCTCAGGCAGCTTACATTCTAATGAGGAAGACAACATGTAAATAATTAGGTTATACATGTAGAGTGCATAGAATGCAGTGTTAGGAGAGACTTAGAAAGGCCAGCTTCAGAAGGTGACGTTTAAGCTGGGTTTTAAAAGGAAGCCAGGGATTCTAAGGTGTGGAAATTAGGAAAAAGAAACTCGAATTGAGGCCCACTTTTATGCAGAGTGAAAAGTCATCATGTGAAAAGATATATGGGCATAGATATAGTCAGCAAGCATTTATTAAGTGCCCATTATGTGCCAGAGATTGTGCTAGATTCTAAGGAAACAAAGAAAGGCATAAAACAGCCCCTGTTCTCAAGGAGATCACAGTCAAATAGGGAGACACCAAGTAAATAATATAATACAAACAAAATGGAAACTGGTAAATTGGAGATAATTGATGTTCTCAATAGCAGGCCAAAGTTAAAATAGATTGAAGGATGCTGACTTTTTGATGAAAAATCTTCATATAAAATTTTTTAAATTATATGGGATTACAAATGTGTAATGTTTACTTAAGAACAAAATTAAAAGGAAGAAAAATTTTTCAAAAGAGAAGTTATTGACTTTTGATGTGTTTTTCCAGTTCTACTTGATAATAAATTATTTTTTTCCCCTGAGAATGGATGCATTATACTTTTAGATTGAGTATAATCCATATGTTCTGAGTCTTCTACTAGGAAGCTAGAGGCAGCATGGGTAGGAAACCTGGGTTTAAGTCCTGTTTTGGATTTATACTGTCTGTGTGATCCTGGATAAATCATGTAACCTCTCAGGGCTCTAGAACTCTCTAAGACGACTGTAAGTTACAAAGAAAATGCTGACCTGCATTGGTAGAGAGAGTTTCCTCACACGGGAATTCTGGATACCAATGAAACTACTGGTCCATTCTCCATCTCTATCTCTATCAATAAGCTAGATTAGGAGATAAAACTATGGGAATTAAGTAAAAGCAATGTCGTTGGGATCCAGTGCCTTAGTGACAATCCATAAAAAAATTCAGGTAAAGACTTTTTCAGGTTCAAGAAATTGTTTATGTGTTTGCAGGAACATGTTTATAGAATCCCCCAATGCAACTATACCTTTTCAAGTGCTCAGCACATGGTTCTGCCACCAAGTTTAATAAATCAAATAGTCCTGTAATACTGTCTACTTGTATGACTTCATGTTTATGGATCCCAGTGGCCCCAAATATGCTGTTAATTACCCAGACACTTCAAATTAGCCTTCATTCCACCATACTCAGAATCCTGAGACTAAGCTACAAAGTAAATTTTCCCTAGGCATTATGCTCAGTGACTATGAAGTTTGAAGTTTGCCAAAGAATGAGGTGATGAACACCGCCTGCTGTAATTAGTGTGCATGGTGAAATTTTTGCCTAGAAGCATATGATACAATTGGGAAATCTCGGTTTCACCAGCTGAATGTTGCCCTGAGCAAAGCTTGGGGGTTTGGGGATTGGTTTTTTTTCCCCTTTTAGTAGTTAACTATTCACACAGCAGGTATTAAAATGCAATATTATTACATTAGGTCACACAGTTTATGAAAGATGATCTGTAAACCTCTCCTGTCAAAAAGAAAGCACTTTTAATAGCATTTGGAGAGGGTGGGTCAGTTGAGGAACAGCACATGGATTTTTCTTTTTTTTAGCTCTCGTCTGATGCATTGGAAAGCTCCAGTTCTGGAGTCTGTTTTGACGAGATGTGATGAGCGGCCAGTGACCGGAGTCTTGGCAGAGCTCCATTTGGTGAGAGATCTTAAATTCCCTGAGATCTTTCCATTGCTCTTTCCACTGCCAGTAGCAGTCACAGTTTGGGGGCATCCAGCCAAAAAGGGGGTCGTGTTTCACATTGGTAATCAAACTGTAGCTCATGCAATAAATAAGCAAGTGGCAGAATCCTCTTTAGATAGGCATTGCTTTTGATTTGGTCTCTCATCTCCTGTTTATCAAGGGGTCAGCACACCATTTGATGAAACTGAACTGATTGTATGCACTGACTCAAATCTAGAGACAACCTAGTAAGTATGTTTCTATAGCAGATATCAGAGGACTGTGGGAGTAATTGAGAATACTAAAGTTCATGTGAAGGTCATTTGTGCCTAGTTCTTCAAGATGTATTGGTAGTTAAAGGATTTCTGGAAATTGATACGTCTCACCAGGTGATAGTGGAATCCTCTCACATATACCCGGAAATCATGACAGAGCATGTAGGAAAATATCTTCATGTTTCAGATTTTCCTGGCTATTTGACATAGGAAACGGCAAAGATCATGAGGGACAATATCTATTCACATGTACTGTTGTCGTCATCATCCTTCCTTATGTGTATCCGTGATCATCACAGACATAAAAATACTACAGCACTGACCTCACCAGGTTGCATTTAATATAGCTATCTCTACCATGATATCTGATTCACACAGTCCAGAAAAAGCCTGCAGAAGTATAATCTCAAGAAGTTAGAAATGAGACCTTTGGCTTTGTAGGATCTAGCACAGTGCTCCTAGCTTCCCTTCAGAAAGGACAACTCTTGCTGTATGGTATATGCATCAGAAATATATTCAATAGCTTTGGACAGATTTAGCCCCGTTACCTTGCTAGGACTTTGTTATGTTTCAAATCCCAACTCCACTATTTACTACTTGTATGGCCTTGGATAAATCATTTAGCCTTTTTGGGCCTGAGATCTTCCTGAGGGGGCTGAACTAGAAGGAAATTTGCGATCTCTACCATCACTTACTCTACCATCTCTACCATCTAAATCTATGATCTTACAGTCAGTCCTAAGAACTGCCCTGGAAAAATTTTACTGACAAAGAAGTAGTATCAAGTAATTTGAAATAATATCTGTAAAGTGCTTTGTAAATCCAAAGCACTCTATCAATGTAAGTTGTCATTATTATTATTTCTTAGGAAGACTTTGCTTTGTTCTTTTGCCCGTGCAGTATAAAAATTGAGCAATCACCCTGTAATTCTGAATTTAAGCAATAATGTCAAAAATCTACACAAGAAATTAACTTGAAAGGATAAGGTAGTTATTATAGTAGATTCCCATCCATCAAAGGACGATGTGGGACATCTTGGTGTGTATATGTGTGAATATATACCTATGTGCACGTGTGTATCCATATGTGTGTATATAAGTTGAACTCTTTCATAATTTTCTAATGCAGCTGCTACCATCAGCTATGAGTAAGGGGTCAAAATTTGGGGCAGGGGTAACCATCTGAATTTTGTCAGGTTACATCCTTGTTTTTGCTTTGGTTAGGTTGGTAGTCCTACAGGTTCTTGATCCCTTCTTTCTTCTCATTCTTACCTTTAGCCTGAGCAGCTCCCTCAAACCATTTGCCATTTCCATTCCTTCTAAGCCAACATCATTATTACATGTGGATGGATCAAAGACCTTCTATCCCTCTGTGATTAAGGAGCCAAGACTCAGAAATCAGTGTCTGCTGCCAATCCCTGACACATATGAAAGAACATCTGGGTCTATTTCCTTGCCATTAGTCCACTTGGAATTTTCTGTTCTAGATATTGGCAGTCTTGCCATTCGTGGGTTGAGGGCAACAGAAAATGGTCACATAGAATGTGAAGCTAGCTCTTAATTTTAGCATACTTTTTTTTTTAATCTGAAAAAAACTCCTTGTGTGACAGAACTTTGAGTGAAGGTCTGTCACACAAGGAGTTTAACATAAAAATCATATATTGGAAACTTAATGTTGGCATGGTGTGATATGGGAAAACTAGTGAAAACAATACTAATGTGAGCTAAAGTTGATGAGGAAGGTTAAGGAGTTTGTGGGGGGGTTTTAAGCTCATATTGGGAAAAATTTTTTTTAAATCAAGTAAATAATAGAATCTCTGCATGCGGTGGAGATGATGATGATAACAGTTGACAGAGAGAATATAGAGCTGCTCTTCAACACTATTTTGCTTCTGTTTTCTCTGCCAAAGAATCTAAAATGGAGATGATACCCAAGGAAAGTAAGAAATCAGGAAATAGCACCTGATTGCCCCCAGTGAGTCTATCACCTCTCTTGGATGAACTGCATACTAGGGTACTGAAAAACCAGGATATATGATTGTGGAGTCTTTGTTCTTCACCTCTGAAAGATTATAAAGAATGGAGACATATCACAGGAATGGAAAAGACCTGTGAGTTTGACGTTTATTCCTTCCAAATTTTAGATCTTGTCATTAAAGAGTTGGTTAGGGAGCATCTAGAAAATGAAATGACTTCCAAGATTCACCATGGCTTCCTCAAGAGCGTATCCTAACACACTAACCTTATTTCCTCTTTTGATGGAGCAACTAGCCTGGCAGATCAGCAGAATGCTGCTGTAGATATAGTCTACCTAGATTTCAGCAAAGCATTTGACAGATCAGACACTATTCTTTTGCATGAACCAGATACAGATGATAGTACAATGAGATAGCAGTCTAGGACTTGTGGAGTTACCAGACAAAAAGAGAAGTCATTCGTGGGTTTGATGACAGCTTGGAAAGAGCTCTCCAGTGGCATGACCCAGGGATCTAGCCTGGGTCCCATATTATTTAATATTTTGATCAGTAAGTTGGATAAAAGCACAAAGATAAATGCCTATCAAATTTTCAGATAATTATAAGCTGGGAGGAATAGTTAATATATAGGAAAACCTAAGCTTCAAAAAGATCTCAACAGCTAGAACATTTGTCTAAATCTAATAAGATTAAATTCAATAAATATAAATCCAAAGTCTTACACTGAGGTCTAAAATGATTGTGCAAATACAAGATAAGTGAGGTGTGTGGCTAGGGAATAATTCAGTTGAAAGAGGGCAGAGTCAAGATAGAAGTGCGAAAGGAAGTAATTTTGCTGAACTCACCTAGAACAGCTCATTGACAACAATCTAGAAAATGTCAGACCAAATTATGATTGGGAAGAGAATAATTCAGCTAAAAAAGATATTGGGGTCTGGGTAGACTAAGGTTTAATATGATTCAGAATTGTAATTTGCAGCTAAAAAGATAGTCAGAACCATATTATGTTAAGCTAAATTGCAAAAGGGTACAGTGTCTAGGACTAGGGACTTGATATAGTCCCACTGTATTCTAGTCTGGTCAGACTACATCAGGAGTGTTCTATTCAGTTCTAGGCAATACATTTTAGGAAGAAAATTGATGAACAGGAGAGTGGCCAAAGTAGAATAACCAGGATAATGAAAGGCTTCAAGACTATGCTGTATGAAGATTGATTAAAGGAATGTTTATCCTGGAGAAGAGTAGAAAGTGATAGTTTTCAAAGAACTGTCAAATGCAAGAGGACATAGATATGTTCTGCTTGGTCATAAATGGAAAAATTAGGAGTGATGAGTAGAAGTTTTTTTTTAAAGAAATATATTTTCTATAAGGAAAAATTTTATAATATTTTGCAATCAATCCCAAAGTGGGATAGTCTGTGAAAAGTAGTAGGTTTCTCCTTGCTGGAGGTTTCCGACTGAAGTCTAGTTGCCCACTTGATGTGTATGAAGAGAACATTCATATTCAGGTATGGGTTGGACAAGTTGACTTCTGAGGTCCCTCCTAACTCTGAGATTCTGTGCTGCAGTGATGTGACCTGGCCCTATGCCATATGTGACCTTCATTTCAAGAGAATGGAGTTTTCTTGCTATACTGACTGCCATTTCATTCAGTCTGTTATTGAATTGAGGCAGAAACTGAGATGAAAATGGATAAATAAATGAGGAAATTGATTTATTTTTCCTTCTCATTTCCAACTGCCTCCTCTTTCTTGTGTTTGGAGGTAAAACTAATTGACATCACACTTAATTTTCTTGGATAACTTTATCCACTTTAGATACTAGGGGGAATTTGGTAAGAATTTGCCAAAAATGGTTTATATCCTGCTTAAAAACAAGTAGATATTGATTTTGAAAAAGATGTTTTCCTTGCATTTGGTGAGAATTTTAGAATTTTAGAAATTGAGAGGTTAAGGACATAAGGATTCCTAAGCAGAGGAATGTCTTCATTTTCAGATGTCACTTTCTATTGGACTGATTTAAATATATTAGTAAAACAATTCTAAATGTGAACTCTGAGTCTCTGTCTATCAGTTGGTTTCTCTCTGTCTCACTGTTTCTCTGTCTCTCTCTTTCCCTCTACCTCTCTGGCTCTGTCTCCATCTCTGTCTCTTTCTCTCTATCTTTCAGTTCCCTAAAAGCACAAATTGTTGTACTTCCATTGTAGGTATTGGGGTAACTGAAATCAAAGAAGTCTTTGTCTAGAAAGATGCCCATTCTGCTTTTTTGTCTCCTTTCCCCAGTCTCCAGATGTAGGAATAACAGCCATGAGGTGACAGGATTGGTGATCCCAGACAAGGCTGTCATAAGCATTCTGCTTTATGACCCTTTTTGATCTATGCACTCTCTTTTCGTTCATGTGATTATAGAACCATTTTAGTTAATAGGTGTTGATCCTGGTGATCTCACAGAGCTCTAACTATCCAGAACCCATCCTCTGGTGTATAAAAACCCAATCACAGACATCTAAGAATAAAGCCCAACACACCAAGTAGGATTAGAAAATAATAGAGTATGTCTTGGAAAAGCTTTTATGGCTCCTAAATAAACTCTGGGTTGCTTTCATGTATGGAAAAAAAAAAGCTCAGCCCTAGAAAAACACTACAATATATATGACTAATTGACATTGTGAGTTTTAAACAGCTTCTTTTTCAGTCCTGTGGAGTGTTGGAACAGACCCACAGTGCCCTGTTTGTGTAGAAATCTTCTAGCTGGGTGTGGTGGGGAAGCCTTTTCTGTGACTCATGCTGTAGGGAATTCCCTAATGATTTGGAATATTTTTACCCCTGGACTTCTATGCAGTTTCCTGGAGCACTGAGAAATGCAATGAGGATTTGATAAGGCTGAAACACAAAGGCCCATTCAGGGCTGGCCATTTCCCTTTCCAGTGGGAGGCGAGTTTTGGATGGGATTGAATCCATTCCTCACTTCCAAGTTCAGGTGCCTTGCAGAAGAAAGCCCTAGGCTGTGATGGATCCACTTGGCAGACCTTGTCATCTTTCATCTGCTCTGAGAGAAATTTAATGGATCATAAGAGCCATAATTTCATTCTTGGTGACTCCAGGTGTTTCATAGGGAGAACTGAGTGTAAAACGGTTAATGGATGCTGAAAAAGTGAGAAATTCATGGAGATTCCTAAAATTACGAGACTGTTGGATGGGCCATAGGGACTGGACTTGTGATTCTATTAGTATGGTTAATGCCTGGATAAGAAAAGTCCCTTTAGGTCAGCAAATTAGAGTCCTAGAGACTTGCCTAGAACAATCAGAGGTTAAGTGACTTGCCCAGAATAACACAGTAGGTATATATCAAAGGCAGGACTTGAACCCAGGTTTTCCAATTGGTAATGTTTTTTCAGTCTAGATTCTCCCTCTGCTGTTTAAAAGTCTCAGGGAGCACCAGCAACCCAGTAAATAGCTATGTATCTTGCCTTTAAAAGATGGAAATAAGCTGCAAGAAGAAAGAAGAACCACATGCTTTCCCTCCAAAGATAGGACTGCAAAGTGATCTTAGCTATACTAATCGCCAAATTATTTTCTCTGAATTCACTCCACTGTGCAAAATTGAAGCCAGTGTCTGAAATGACTTTCCATATCTCCCAAGGGAAGAAAAAATCATCAGATTGATTGGGGGAAAGCCCCAAGAACTGGACCTTCAAAGCTTCACATATATTTTGGTGGGTCCAGAGAGCAAATCTTTAAACGGGAATGCCTGAAATGTGTCTGCTTCAGCTTTGTGTTATGTCTGTAATTTGAATTATTTGCATTTTGGAAAGGTATAAATTGCTCTGGTGTACTTTTGTTGGTGCCCGGCCAAGCAGGGAGTTGCCTTGGGCCCTAAACCAGCCAGGCCAATGCAGATGTGGCAAGCTTACAATGGAAACTTTTGTGGTTTATCAGGCCTCACTTCTTAGGCACATTCTGACAAGAAGAAAGGTATCCCACATGCTTATTGCATTGGGAGAAAATTCTTTTCTCCTTCATAGGCAAATTTCCTTACTAGTTAGGCCCCCACAAACTGTTCCTATCCCAATGGTTTTTTTTTTCTTTTAAATTGTATAAACCTGCAAAACATGTTTACTGTAAGAGGTTGACGTAGTGGTCTAAGGTTTCCCTCCTGGAGTAGGTCCCAGTTCGTGGGCGTTGAGATTTCCCTCTTGGTTCACCAGACGTAACATGAGGAATTGTCTACTTTTTTTTTTGTCTCTGCTTCATAACAGCTTCTCCTCCTTATGTTTTTGTTAAATGAAATGTCACTAACTCTTAATGAGTCCTCTATTCCCCTTCTCTCCCTCTGACGCTCACTCCCCCTCAATCCCTCTGCCCCCCCCCCCCCTTTTAACAGCAAGGGTCTGGACATTCTCAAGAGAATTTCTTACTGAAACCCAAACTATGACTCTTAGCTTCTAGTTGATAGGTAAAGACTAAACACTGGCCGGAATTTTTCCCTAACAGTTTAGATTATAACACCTAAAACGTTTTTTTGAGCAAACTTGTGCTTTGTCATAATAAAATTTCAAAAGCTTTTAGGTTCGTGCCAAAGAGAAGTAATAGAAGATTCGTTACGTAAAGGATAACTTGGATTTCTTGGGGAAAAAAAGGAGGAGAGGAGGGGAAAGTCAGCTTTTCAGGGCTCCAAGACAGAGTCCTAGATCATGTCCTAGAATATCTAGTCTCTCTTTAAGATAGAAACGAGGAATTAAGCACAAGTCAATATGAAGTTCTAGCCATTCTTTTTTCAAAGCCAGGAAAACATTCCTGACCATCACCAGGACATATGGCTACAGTAAAAAAAAATACTTCACTGGCCAAAGTTCTTGAGCAGGCCCAAGCTTTGGAAGTTTTGCAGAGCTGTCAAAATTCTGATGTCTTCAAGAGAAACTAAGTTTATTTTTAGCTTCACAGTATTTTTTCCTGTAGGAAAGTTGGGTCCTGGACCCAAGAGACAGTGGTCTATTTTTTTTTTTAAATTCATTGATTTAGTGGAGTCATCTGGTGAGTGAACTGTACATTGGGATCTGGTAGCCCTGGGAAGTTTGTGTAGTTCTGGAATGTTTGAAACATGGTGTTGGAGGGTTCTGGGCACTGATATAGCTAATATATTTTCCCCGATCAATGACTTCTGAAGGTATTTCTCTAATTTTGTTTCGCTTTGTAGCTTGAAAAAGGTATATCTTTTTTCCTTTTAAAATAAAACACAAAGAGAAATTGTAGGCTACATATACATATACCAGCATTTCAGAGATTCATGATTTCATCTATGTGGATACTCACTTCTTCCACCAGTAGAGATTTCAATCCCTATATACATTAGTAGGTGGCTTAATAAATTGTGATTACTTCAAATTTTTTTTAGGATATTGCTTAATTTAGGTAAAGGTAAAAGACTGAAGGGATAGGAGATGGAGGTAAATTTCCTTGTAAGTAATGGACGCCACCATTTTACTTGTCACTTTAAGAATAATGATTTAATGCCATTCTCATAACAGCCTACCTTCCAGAGAGATGCTTCTGTATACAAAGGCTATTGTTTGCAAGCATTCAGAATACATTGGACACTCCTAAAAGTGGCACCTCTATGCTGGGCATGGAAGACAATAAAGAACAAAAAGTTCGTTCATAAGTACCTTGAATCATTTTTTTTTCCCTTAATGAAAATCTACCGCACAAACAAAAGCTGGGTTGAGGTTTAAATGAACTTATATTTGCATGTGTATGTCTGAATATGGCAATAAACACAGAAAAACACCACAAGTGTCATTTCACTATTTGTTACAATAGCATTTCTGGTAAGACCGCAGAGCTCATAACTCTCCAAATGTTCTCTCCCTGTTGCTGGACAGAGACACAATTAGCTTTGGGGCCAATCTGCATTTTCTTCATGTTTCTCATTGTTCTTCAGATAGATTGATATGGATTTAGAAATTCTGTCATTGCCCAGTTTCAGTTGTAGTGCGGTAGAGGTACATTAACCAAGTTGAAATAGCTGAGTCTAAAGTTCACTAGTTGTGTGGCCAGTAACATGCTCATCTTTATAAGAGAATTCAATCTGTGGGGACTATGGGCTCCAGCATGATAAATATATCTAGGTTAAGTTGAGAACTGATGTCTTGGAACCTGTATTCTCTCTTTAAGTCTTGTGTCCATTTAATTTCAGGGCAGCTGCAAGCGGCCCTATTCATTGAAATTGATAACATCTTAAATAACTATCATAGAACATCATGTATTTTAGTTATCTATATCAGACAGTAAGCTTCACACAGGCAGGAACCATGCCTTATCTAAAATGTGTATTTTCCTGTATCCAACATAGTGCTTTCTATAGAGTAGACTCTTAATGTTTGTTGTTTGATCTAGAAAAAGCTCATCCAGGAATCAGGAAAAGTTTTGGTGTCTCAAGACAGTTGTTTTTTTTCCTACCACTGAGTCCTAATGTCGCCTGCATAATGATACTGCTAGCTGTCATTTATATAGTTCTAAGGGTGAGGGGAGAGAATGGGGGAGGATAGAGTGGAGGTTGAAAGAAATATATGCATGAATGAATAGATTTATTTCTGTCTTTTCCTTTTAGATGGTCACCACGTGTGGGAAATGGAAGCAAAAACTGACAAAGAAATGTGCAAGCCAGTAAGTATTCCTTAAATGTGCTGCCATTTTAAAAAGATACATTCTCTTACATGCTTCTATAGCATCCAGCTAGAGCAGAATTAGAGTTTCCTTAACTCTGGCACATCGTTTCTTTAGTAAAATAGAACAACTAAAAAATAATAGATAGGGCACGAACAAGTCATAAAAATAATTGTAAAGCACTCTATGAAACAAGCGCTAAAATAAAGCTAAATAATGTGAAGAATAACGATGGTAACAGCAGCCACATGGACCAGGAGACATGAGTCTGTTCTCCTGGAAATACTTTGTAAAATGGTGTGGGTACAAAATGGATGTCATTAGAAAACATATGGAGCAGCTAGTGGCACAGTGAATAGAGTGCCTGGAGTCAGGAAGACTTATTTTCCTCAGTCCAAATCTGGCCTTGGATACTTTTCAGCTGTGTGACCCTGAGCAAGTCACTTAACCCTGTTTACCTCAGTTTCCTCATCTGTAAAATGGACTGGAGATGGAAATAGCAAACCATTCTAGTATCTTTGACAAGAAAACCCCAAATGGAGTCACAAAGAGTCAGATATGATTGAACACCAACAGAAAACATGTATTTAAAAAAATCTCAAAACCTGAAGCTCTTGATGTATGTTTCCCATTCTTTGTACATGGGCACATGTATACTTTTCTGCTTTCTCTATCACAGTTACTTCAATGTCAACCAAAGAGAATAAGAAATGGGAGATCCCCCAATTTGAATACTGCTGCTCTCCCCAAGTCCCCTGGGAAACAATACTTGTTCTGAGACTCTCAAAACTGACCTGCTCTTCAGTGGGGCATATCCCTTGTCCTGTAGACAAGCAGGTTCTCAGACGAATGTTTCAGTAACTCCCTTGAGCAATGGCTTATTATTAACCATCTACTCCAGAGCACATGATGATTTTTTTTTAGTAGTTACTTTTATTTCAGATGTAAAATAGATACCACTGGATGTGGCCTTACTTGACAAATTTACTCATTGAATTTGCCCATAAATATGTGATTTTTTTTTGATACATGCAATTAAAAGGGAGGAATAAATTTGGAACATATTTTATGGCTATTATTATTTTTGTTAGGTTTCTCCTCCAGGTTTACAAATAACTATTTACCTGCATAATATTATGTCAGTTTTATTTTGTATCAGTCAAATTAGCCAGCTCACTGCTAGGCACTTAGCAGGTACTTAAATACTTGATTGATGCATCATCTCTGGTGATTAATGATTTCTTTTGGGTGCTAAGTAACTATGTTGGGTTTTTTCCTATTCCTCCACTGGAAAGATCAAGTTGATTTAAAGTGTATGTGGTTGATAAGTTTTTGTTCACTAATTAGCAATGCTGATTTACTCTCACTTTCATGTCTCATTCCACATATCAAAATTAGTGCCTAGTAGTCTCTTGCAACTTAACCTCCTTACTGGTATTGCCTCTTTCTAAGACTAACATAGATTTTCCCAGAAATACACAAGCTGCTAGAAAGTAATGAAGCATGCTGAGCATTGTTTCATTGCTATGTTCTTTTTTTGCATAATTGCCTCGAACTTTGCTTCACTTTATCTGAGTATTTTTCAGTGCTTCCCTCAGCTCAAAATACCAGTTCCCTTCATAACTATACTGAAAATAGGGCTGGATTTAGAGGCAGAGGATATAAGTTCAGATTCTATTTCTGCTATCCATTTCTTTTGTACTGCAAAGAATCAGAACATCCTTCTCTCAATATAAGTAGTCTGTACATTCTGATTTTCATGTATAAGTTGTTTTTTTTCTTCTTTAAAGCCAGGGTGAATGTGCATCTCCATTGTTTCTGAAGGTTCTTTGTCTTTTCTATGGATGCAAATTTTCTTTCTTTCTTTCTTTTTCTTTTTCTTTTTGCTTTTTGGAGAGGGTAGAGGGTAGGGGTTAAGTGACTTGCCTAAGGTCACACAGCTAGTAAGTGTTAAGTGTCTGAGGCCAAATTTGAACTCAGGTCCTCCTGACCCCAGGGCCAGTGCTCTATTCACTGTGCCACTTAGCCGTCTCATCTTTTTAAAAAAAAAAATCTTAACTTCATTTTCCCTTTCATATGTTCAAAAATGAATGTGATAATAATAGATAATGGTAATTAGTATTTATGTAGCATTTTAAAGTTTGCAAATTGCTTCATTTGATCCTCACAACAATCGTGGGAGGTGGGTGCTATTATCATCTCCACTTTACAGATGAAGAAAGTAAGGTAAAGGGTTTGCTTGGTGGTTTGATCAGGATCACACAGCTAGTAAGTATCTGAATAAAGATTTGAAGTCAGGTTTTCCTGACTCCAGGTTCAGATTTTATCCATTGCACCACCCAAAGATCAGCTAACAGTATTAGACTCAGAGTCAGGAAGACCAAGGTGGTGGAAATTCCACCTCTGACTCTTGTTAGCAGTGGCCATGGGCAAAGTCACTCAATCTTTCTACCTCATCAGTGAGGAGATCTGAAAGTAGTAGGAATGTATAGCTAGTAAATATAGTTTTAACTTGTACCATATATTATAGTGTGGTAGAAAGAGCACAATATTAGAAGCATATTGACCTGGGTTCAAATCCTCACAGTGCCATTTACTATATGAAATTTGGGAAGCTGCTTTGGACATTTGATTCCTTGTTTGCAAAGAAAGGGGCTTTGTACAGCTCTGACATGCTTTGATATTTATATATTCCTTAAAATGTATATCCTCTGTACCATTTGACCAATGCTTCCCATCTTATCTTTGATAAAAGGAACAAAATATTCAAGGTGTGTATCTATTAAGAATTCCTTTAAGCCCAAACAATTTAACAAAAGAAGTGAGTAAAAGTGTTTTTCTCAAACCTTCCCCTCCCCTTTCTAATTAAAAATTAACCATATGCCATGACATCAAAGATGCTTTGTAGAGGCAACTGAGTAGCACAGACAATGGGATGCTTGATTTAAAATCAAGAAGACATGAGTTCAGATCCTCCCACAGATACTACCTTTGTGGCCATGAGTTAATCACCTAACTACTTTTCAACGTCAGTTTCTTCATTTGTAAAATGGGGCTAATAATAATACCTATCTTCTAGAATTGTACTGAAGATCAAGTAAGATACCCTATGGAATGCATTCTTCAAATGTTAAAGCAATATGTAAATGCTACTTATTGTTAGTATTAGAGATCTCACAGAAACCAAAAAGTACAGCGAAAAGAACACTGAACTTGGGGTCCAGAATACTTGGGTTCACATGGTGACTGTCACTGAGGTTCACACAGGGATTCAGTGATTTAAGAAGGATGGAACTGGGATTAGAAAGAGCCCTGCTCTCCTAATGCCCAGACCATTAGTTTTTCTACTGTACCATATCACCAGGTGATGCCATGTCTTTGCCATGGTATCTGTAAAAAGATGTAGTAGATTTGTCTAAAAAGATAACCATATTTGTAATCAGCCATGCTCCACATAAGGGAATCTTTCTCTGTAATCTCTGAACCTCATTTGGCTCAGTGGGGAGAATAATATATATTATGGTTTGGTTTTTTTTTAATGACTCAGGTCTACAGTTTGATGATGGTTATCTCATTTATCTTGAGATAAATTTATTTATCTTGACTTTAAGAATAGGAGAGATTCTTAATATGAATTTAGTCATTCCCATTCTGAACCTTCCCAGGCAAACCCAGTTAAAGGAGCTTTGGATGTGTTGGACTGTTTTTCTTACTGACCAACACTAACTTGAATATTAGAGATGGATAGTCTGGTCACCACAAGCTCTCCTTCAGGAAAAAAAAAAAAGGCCCAAGAGATGATTCTCTTGGATTTTTCTTTGTTAGTCCTGTGGAAAAGCACTTTATAATGCTACTGCCCTATATTTTCCACCAGTAAAATACCACTATTGATTGTGTGGGTTTTTTCTTTTTGTTCACATCAGTCTAAGGACTATAGATCCAGAATAAGTGAAATCATTCTGAGTTCTCATAAGGCACTTAATTGGCTAAGTAATGGGCAGAGAACCTTGACAGGTGTCAGAAAGATAGTCCCAAGGTTGTGGGGTTTTTATTTTACTCTTGTTTTGTTTGCCTTTTTTTTTTTTTAAATCCCCAGTGCTTAAGACAGTGCCTGTTACATAATAAATGCTTGTTGACTTGATTTGTCCAGAAATTAGAGCATAGAGTTAATACCAATTTTCTGTGTGGTGTTTTATCTTCCAGCAAATTGTTCATTTCCCCAGTAGGTTCTTCATCTTTTGCTTTCTCACTATTCACCCTAAGATGACCCCCTCAGCCATTACTCAAAGCGTAATACAAACCAAGTTTCAATTAGCCCAAGAAAAACAAATAAATAAATATTCTGATATTGGGAAGGAGGACATGATAAGAAGAAGAATTAAGGGATAAATTAGGAATAGGCAGTTAGTGGTACATATAATGAGATAATATTTGTAAAGACTTAGCACCGTACCTGGCACAGAGATGGTGCTTAATAAATGCTCATTCCCCAAGTTCTCTTCCCCCCAAATTGGTATAGACTTTTGATTTCAATGTGAGGAATTTTCTGGTGTGGAGACTTACTCCACCCATGGTAACTCCTTTGAAATGTGTTGTCTTCGAGGGTTGCTTGGGGACAGAGACATTTACAAATTTGCCCACAATCCCACAGCCAGTATAAGTTAAAGGCAAGACCTGAATCCATATCTTCTTGACTCTAAGAGTAGCACTCCATTCTGTCATTCTAATTCGCTACCTCTCTATTTCCCTTCATTAACATGGGTAATTTGATTGGTTTTATTCTTTTAAAGAAGAACTACACAGGAATTTGGAAGGGTCACATGTAGATATATTTTAATTATTATTATTATAATTATTATTATTGTAAGATGCTGATTGGTGCCTTTCCCTGTGTATCATTCTCATTTCAGAATTCACTGGTAGTTGAGATACCACCTTTTCGCAATCAAAGAATTACCAGTCCTGTTCAGGTTAATTTCTACGTCTGCAATGGAAAGAGAAAGAGAAGCCAGTACCAGCATTTCACCTACCTTCCTGCAAATGGTAACAATATATTTCTAACATTAAGCATGGGAAATGAAAGATTTGGATGTTTTTTCTAAAAGATGTAGAAAAAAATGGAACTCTTCATGAAGTTGGTGCAATACAATGTAACCTGTGCTGCACTGGGGAGTAAAAAACTGTGTTTCAGCCCACTTAGCAAGACTGTCTCCTCAATTTCTTCTGAAATGCAGAGGAAAATGTACTTTCCCTTTTAAAAAAATTGTTGGGTGTTACCTGGAGGGAAGATTGCTGATCTCTCTCTGCTGGTGGCTTACAAATACACAGCAGCCACCCCCACTCAACTCCCTGCTCAGCATGAACTTTCTCTGCCCTTCACCAGTAGTAATGCTGCTGTGTTTATGAAATTGTATAGATCTTTAAGGCGGAAAAGAAAATACTTATAATTCCTTTGTAGATGCCTTTAGAAATAAACACTTGCTATAATGTCTTAAGGCCAACACCTTATTTGGTCACTTTACTTCAATGGTGATTTTATGCTCATGCTAATATTCCATCTCAGACCTAGTCATTGGGTATTTAATGTCACTGTAATGGGCAGATTTTCAAATGGGAGAACTTTTTGTGTAATCAAAACATGCCCTTTCATTGTTGATTGCCTGTTTTAAAAGACTGTAGATAGCCCTTCTGGACTCCCATAATAGCAATTAACCTTATGAACTTTTCAGGGTATGTATTTTACGAAAATACCAATTTCTTTGACTCTTAATGACCCAGGAAGTGGCAAAGAAAGGGAAATCAAAAAAATGTATATTCCCAAACCTGTACCTATTTGTGACCACTTGTACCAAGGCCCCCGTCAGCAGGAATGAATCATGTTGATTGTGGTAAGCTTGGAATTGGTCCAGTAGGGTCAAAATTTCTAGTTTGCCACTTAATTGAATGAGTTAAGATTTTATATTCCACAAGGGCAATTTATACTTGTATAACTCAAATTACTTTAAAATCTCAACTTTTTGTGTCTTTATGTTCTGAAAAACTTGATTGTTATCATTTAAAAAAGAGAGGCACCCTAAAACTCATTGTAAACATGGTCAGATCTCTTAGGGGAATCTCAAGAATACTGCAATGGCATCTTTGTGCTTTGAATGTTAAGTGGTACTGAAAGTATTCTAGCTAAGAAGAAAACCCTAACATCTCTATGTTGATTGAACAGTTAGGGCTAAGTGTTATATCAGACAAACATCAGTGAAATCTTCTATGATTTAATTGATGTGCTTTGACTAAAGAAATATCACCAAGATAGTGTTTTGGAAATAGAAGAAAGGATGCATGTGACTATCAGCATGTTGACATTTAAAAGATTTCCATGGTTTAATTTGTTCCCATGTATTATAGTCCCTTTAGGATTTATATGACAGGGAGTTCACTCACAATTTACAGATGAATTAGACATTCTTGGAGTAAGGTACAGCATATCTATGTAAATCAAAGTGTTCTGTTTTTCAACAGCTTTAGTGGGTTTGTCCTTATCAAACATCAAGTGTGTTAGATACAAAATGAAGCATCGAAAAATAAAACTGAAGCCTCATAAAAAGAGATTACATTTGGAAAATGGAATTAGAATGGAAACCATTTTTATTTTTATACTCCCATGTTGGGAGTACGTTGCTGTGGCCTTAAGTTACACTAGGGTGTCATGACCCTTTCCGACTTTAGACTTGTGTTCAGTGGATATAGCACGGAAACAATGGAGTGACTTTCTTAGCCTTTTTAGAGTGTGATGGAGTGACCAAAGAGTTATATTGTTAAACCTAATGAAAACAGAAGCCTTGGAGCACTTGGCTGCCATCATATCATTCTCAGTGAAAGTGGGCTCTGAATTGACAATTCTGATCTCAAGAGACGCCCAAATGTGGAACAGAGTCTTTCAAATTGGGTCAGCTTAGGCTATAATGTTAATTATGAAAGAATTATTATCCTGCTTATAGGGTATAGTGTTTTCTTTTTTCTTTTCTAACAAAATTGTTGATAACAACGCCAACATTTCCCCTCCAATTTTTTGCTAGGTTTGCCTACCTCAGTTTATTTATATGGGCTGCATATGTAACCATAAACAAATATTTGTCAATGACAAAAGCTGAAACATAGCTTGCTCATTTTTAATGTGTTTGTTAAGTGCACTTGATGAGTTCGGTTTGGTAGATCAATCCTAACATCATAAAGTGTGGAGTTAAATGTATTTAAAGTATAATCCCTTACTGCTATACTGATTAAGTGACTTATATAGAGAAGCATGTAAAATTTAGATAATCTGGGTAGATTAGAATCCTCTGAGGTTTTCCTTTAACTAGGGATCCTGTTATTGCATTCCTTCCTTCCTTCTTTCCTTCTCTCTTTCCTTCCTTCATTCCTTCCTTGTTTGGAAGTATCACTAGGCCTGAGACAGTGTCACTAGACAAGAACTAGGTCAAGACAGTAAGTTGGTTAGCAGTAGATGTATTCTCTATTTGTTATGTCTGAACCCTCACTTAGCCTCTGTTTAATAAAGAATATTGAAAAGAGAAAGAAAGGTTCCTTCAAAGAACACTATTTCTTAAAGGCGACTCAATGTCATGACCAGTCTATGTCATTGATACGTAGAGAGCTGTTGAATGCTAAAACTTTTACACTACCCAGGTGGGGACTTTCACTGCCCTTGGCTAAATGCAACCTTCTTAGAGTTTCACAACATCGTGGAATGAAAGTGTGGAAAGTGTTTTGTTTGCTTATGAAAATGGTGAGTAGGGCCCACATCTCTGTCATCAGCCTCCTCCACTTCCTGTCTTAGCTCTAAAATTATCTTCTTACTGCTTGGCAGCAGATAAACACAATCAGCAATTTGCCCACGATGACATTTAGCTGCCACACCTCATTTTCATCCCCCATGTCTTGTGCTAGCAGCTCACTTTCTACATTAAAATGTTACATTGGTCAGATTGAAGGAAAACAACCAGAGAAGCCAAATTTGACTAGACTTATGGCACAGCTTTTAGCTTTGGTTAATGGATCTTTGGGTGAATTAACTTTTAAAGCCACATGGATTCTTCTATTGGAATCTGGCAAAATGTTTAACTTGGGCACATTTGACTATTGAAAGTACACTAAAGGGTATGTGCTTTTCTAGTTGAAAGTTTTTTTGTCTTCAACTTCCAAGGAAAAACAATCATAGCACAAGATAGAAAAAAAGACAGGTATTATGATGGAAGATTTCTGCACTCAGAGAGTATATATATTATTTGAGAGAGTTTTTTAAACTTTTCATTTGGCATTGTTTTGCTTAAGAATTGTAAAATGCAACCCACTGAAAGGAAATTTTCCTTGCCATTTAATCATAATTAGGTGGATTAAGAGAAGCACTAATAGACGTCATAAAACAAAGATTCTCCTTAGAAACATGAACAGTTCTGAGAAATTTTAATGCTTTTGAAATTTAGAATTAAAAATATAAAAGAGTTCTAATCTGTGGTGAGGTCTCAGAGGAATCAAAGGTTTGAGTTTGGGTTTGGATGAGTATCTAGACCAGCTTTTGAGCTGGAAATTTTTTGAGATCATTCTTGGGACCTATCCACATCAACATTGTTCTTTTGAGTACTGAGTAATTAATGAACTCAAAGGCTCATGATCCACAGCTTCAACAACAAGGATTTGGAGAGTCGTATCAGACTGTCTTTGTCAGGCATTTATGAGTAGGAAAGTAAGCCCTTGAATGGACAAGTCATACTCAAAAGTGTTCTCCTAGCTAATCTGTAATAATGGTGTATGAGAAAAGACCAAAAGGCTTTAGGAATTCCGAAAGTAAAGTATGTAAAGGCAGAATGAGTACCATTCATCCTAACAGGAGAATGGAAGGTATCTTCACGCTCCTACTGGTATCTTCACTATCCTCCTTGGTCAGTGACAAGTTCATTACAACATATTCCCATTTATACATTCAATTAAGAAAGGAACTTGCTCATTCTGCTATTTTCTTTTTATCAAAGATGAGCATCAATTGTCCAGATAGTTAAACCAACAAGTGACAAAATTTATCTGAAATGAGACAGTTTTAGGGGTAGAATTCTTGGTCTTTGATGAACTTGGACACCCCAATAAAGATGGTATCAGGAAAGGAACCATATGTCAGGAAGCAAGAAATGATATGGTGCTCTCACACTTGTCCCACGATGTACCTCTCCCAAGATATGCTGTGGGAGAAATTGAAACCTCTCCCTACGTAAAAGGGACCGCTCTGTGCTCATATTGTGCAGGTAGAAGGATATAATGGAAAGAAGAGTAGATGTGGACTCCTAGAGGACCTGAGTTTGAGTCATTTTATTGCTTTTTATCTGTGTGAGGGCAAATCATTTCACCTTTTGGGCCTATTTCCTCATCTGTAAAATGAAGATGCTGGACTACATGGTTTTTAAAGAACTTCTCTGATTCTTAAAGGTCTTAAAGGTTCCTGATAACTACATAGATGAAAAAACTCCAATATCTTCAAGATGACATCTCTGCTCTCCTTACTTCACATGGAATATAAGTTCTTCACAATCAGGAATATTTCACATTTCCCCCTAGGTTCCCCAGGTTCCCTAGAACCTGGTATGTGGTAGATGCCTAATAAGTGCTTGTTGAATGGATGAATAAATGAATAGCAGACTTGCACATTATAATTTGTAAATAATTAAGATATAAGGATTCACTAGTCTTCTGAAGTTTTCACACCTAGTTCTGTGGGGCTTATATTCAGCCAGGTCTTTTTGAAGAGTTCAGGCATCTAACAGTTTCCAGACTCAAGAAATTCTCTTTTGGTCATGCTGTTCAGCGTACCATCAGTGACACAGCTTCTAGTATAAACTAGCAACCATCAATGCAGATGTTCTGAAGTGATTTGTCAAGAAGAAAGTGTCAAAAGAAATAATTGGAGTTTGGAAATGGAATTATACAACCATCAGCATACTGAATGAGGACAGCACATGGAGCTCCAAGAACATGTTATCCTTCTTGTACCCTCTGACTCATTTACAGCATCTTTGGTTTCATCTTTTTAATTTTGTTTTTGATAGTTGCTTTCTTCCCCCCAAAAAATCTTTTTCTTGGCCATCTTAATCCCAGCATAGTCAGAACCATCCAAGCACTCTAAAAATGTAATGCTGGCTTTAAATGTTTATTTACTTAACTTTTGTGTCAAAGAAGTAGAGGTGATTTGATTCAACTGGAAATGCTTTGGTGATGCTGCTTCTCCCACCTCTGGAGCTCAATCCCAAATTCTTTTAAACAGACACATGGCCATGGAGTGCTGGAGGTTATGCCTCTAGTGACTCTCCTGATGGATCCAACTTTATTCTTTCCCTCTCCTACCTTCTTATGCTCTTCTGTTTGGTCCTTAGGTAATTGACTATAATGATGCATTCCCTTTTAGGCCAACGGCATCAGTACATGGAGAACTGGCTAATTCTGGAGAATGTTTCTTTTCCAGGTTGAAACATCTTTCCTTGAATTGAAATGGCTCACTTTTTGTGCCGTGTGCTTTTATAACTGTTTTTTGGCGGCTCCATAGTTGCATCTTTGCCTTTGATATTTAGTACTGTAACTAAATCAGCCATGACTGTGTATGAGTCCTGTTTCCTATTAAAATGAAAAAAAAGTATCAAAGCATTAGTTTGAATTGGGACATTATACTACTGTGTTATAGACACAGGAACACAATGTCTTTTAGAATACTCTCAAGAAATGATAGTTTCTTGTGCTCCATTTTAGTCATTCCCCTCCCCATATTCTGCCAACCATTAATGTTGAGATGCTTTCCTTAATGCCTTTTTGTGTCTGTAGGGAAAGTCCAATCTTTCTAGGCTCAGTAAACCACGAATATATAGTAAAGAATCAACCTAATTTAAACCAATTCAGCCTGAGACTCACAGTATACTCATTTGCTTAAAGGATCTACTTGTGATCCAAGTAGACTAGATCTGGGGCTCAAGGGGTTAACTGACATGCCTAAAGTCCTCTAGTTAGGTACATAGCTGTGGGCTGTTTATTATGGTAGCTGCAAACTTCCTGAGATGTATCTCTAAAAGTAAATTCAATTCTTTATTTTGTATGGTGCTCATTTTATCTTTCCTGTGGTGGCCTAACTTTGATCATATTTGGTGGGAAGAAAATAGCCCAGTGTAGTATACTTAGAATATTTGACAGAATTGAGTTTTCAGTCCCCAAAACGTCCAAAATAAATATGTAAACCACATTTTAATGGATGTGTGGGCACTGGTATATGGTGGAATTTTCAGGAAGAGAATATAGTGACTTTACATTAAACATCTGTACTGCTGAAAATGAAACTCTTAGACTTTGTCACTCCAGTAGCAGAGATGATACTTTTGGCCAGCTCATGACACTGATCACAAACCAAACCAATCATACCTATCCACATGAATTTATTGTTAGATTAACCCAACAGACTGTACTGGCCATGCTTTTGAAATGACCATTTTGTATCTTGCTTGATGTAATTTTTGTTATAGACCTTTGGACATTCAATCTATAAAGCAATGGATTCTGCTTTCCATCTCTAACTTTGTAAGTATTAGATCTGAACTTATGGGTAGCTAAATTCATGTATTGATCATATATTGGAGGTATATTAACTATTTCATACCTCCAGGATATCATTTAGTGTTTGAGAAGAAATAATTTCTTTAATAAATTCAAGTATTCTCCTAGAGCAGACTAGAACCATTGTTACATTCCCTAAGTGTTGTTATGGATTCCCCCTCCCCCCAATTTTAGTAGATAGATAAAGAAATAAAGATGGAGGCATGGTCTTTGAGATAGTTCAGAAAACTATACAAAAAAAGGAGTAGGCATAGGATGACTGCAGTTACAGCCACAATTAGAAGAGAATCTGGATATTACAATTGTGAACATTTTCAAACTTTTCATAACAATAGGCTAATATTCCCCTCCCCCCCATTTTCTTAATTCTTTATAGAATTTTATCTTTTAAAATTTTCTGCAAACTATTTAGTCTTAGATTTTGGGTTTCCTTGGTTCACTTTGTTTCAAAGGTCTGTGGTTTCTGCTTGGTCTATGTATGCTGAATTTGCTGTCAAGTGGTTTGGTTGATGTGAATCCTGATTGGATGCTGGGAAAGTTTCTGGGTCTGTGAGAAGAGTTCAATTTGAGAAGAGAGCATAGAGACATCTATATGACATAAGAAAAAGCCAATAAAGAAGGTATTCAAATGCTTTCAAAATCCCATATGCCTCATTTAACGCTGACTTTTAAAATATAGGGAAAGAATTTGTATGTGGAGCTGACTGTTTTATAGGAAGTAAAAGTGGAGAGGCAAACTACGTATTGAAAGATGATTGTTTTAAGCTTGTGAGAGAATATAAAAATGAGATCCTAGTTTGGGGAATGATGAGCAAGAGTGAGTCTGTTTCCCTGCAGAGGGAGTGGCATGTGGGTTACTGGGTGGTAAATAGACTGAGCAGAGAGGGGTATAATAGCAAGGAGACTGAGGGTAACCACAGACTATCCAGTGACCCCTTTATCAGACCTACTTGCAGTACCACTGAGGGAACAGGGGTATTATTTTAAGCAATCATACTGGGCAAAAGCCATCAAAAACAAAAGGAAGTGTGAGTCAAGAGTAGCTGAACACCCAAGATGCCTATTCATTAAATATGTGAGTGTGTGCGCACACACAGCGCAAGGCAGGTCACTTTTGAGCAAATTGACAAAGATTTATACACTTCCAAACAGAATCAACTGCTCTATCTCTGACCCTACTAATTGCAGTCAATTTCCAGTGTGCATTTTACAGGCGTTTCTTGCATAAATGCTTCTTTGAAAAGTACGTTCTCACCCCCTCCTCAAGTCTCATTTCCCATATGCTGAAACTTACTGGAGACTGCCCTCATTGTGGCTTTTTGTGCCCTCTGACGGGAGTCTAACTAAATCTTACTCCTCACAGCTGCTTGGAAAGAAAGCACACCCTCCAGGGAAGGCTCTTGGAATCATGCTCAGTACAAAGTGGAGGATTGGCAATTATTTGGAGAAATCGGATCAGTGTATCTTTTGGCCTGCATTGTATGCCTTGACCATCTCCAGCAATCAACCTAATTGGATAATTATCAAATCTCCACTTAATTTTCTACTGGGAAGACCTCCCCAGTGAAACACTGAGTCATCTACACCTGTAGAATAGTGGATTGTAACCCTCAGAGAGAGTCTGAATCAGCTATTTAACTGATATTTAACTTGACCTTGCATTTCAACATGTAGGCTATGAAAGTATCAGGAGAATCAATCACCCTAGACTAGATTAGGAAATATACACATATGGTTTTTTTTTTTTGAGGGATCATTCCTATAGATGATTTCATCAGTATAGGGAAATTTGAATGTGAAAGCAGTGTAGATCAGAACCTTTCTTATAAGTGATGCTTTTAGACAGTTGCCTGGGGGTACTGAGAGGTTAAATGACTTGCCCAGGGTCACACAAGCTGCATATATCAAGACTGCATTTGAACACAGGTTCTCCTGACTGAGATCAACTTGCTATGTATTATATCACCCTGCCTCTCACAGAGAGTAGGGAAAAAAGCAAAAATCCAAGTTCTCTAAGACCAAAAAAAGTGTCTGGCATGAGTACAGATTTAATAACACTGAGACTGCCTAAGGACGTGGCTGAAGAAGAGATAGAAAATTTGGAACAAGAACCTTTTTGCCTTCATTAGATGTTTCAGCTTAATAATAATAATAATAATAATAAGTCAAAAAGCATTTATTGAGCACTAGACTATGCCAGGTGATTTGGACAGCCATCCCTTTTCTCCATATGATATAAAAATTGTTTGGGCCCTGGAATTTATCTTTATGATTAATTGTAATTGAGAGGTCACTGTCTTAGATTGTAAAGGGGAAAGAACTGAAGTAAAAAAAAGAAAAACAACAACTTAGGTGGTTCTAAGAAGACTATCATTGGAAGACATCTTAGCAGTAGGGGGTGGTGAAAAGTGAAGTTTGGCTCTTTGAAATCCTTGATTCACTTAGTTGACTTTTATTATTATTTTTTATTTATTTTTAATTTTTTTTCTTTTTTTGAATATTTTTTCTTTTTGTACTTAGTTGACTTTTAGATAGGAATGATCAACTGGCCCCTAAATACAGACTTACCCTCCCCACTCCCTCACTCTTAACCACCAACACTGAGATCAGCCTGAACCTATGATCCAGCATCTCTTGGATCTTTGAGGTCTGTTTATATCTCGTTCATATAGCCAGAATAGATACATGTAAT
>CM053587.1:205402097-205475846 GCA_028646515.1 Pseudochirops corinnae
TTTTTGTGGGAGTTTGCATCTTTTTAGTCCATGAGAATGAGCTTGTGGTTAAAAGATGGAGATGAGAGAGTCAGGAGTTCTGGGTTCTGTTTCCAGCTTATATTTCTGGCCCTGACATTGAGTCACCGTTCAGCCTTTGGCTTCACCTCAAAATAACCCCTGATTTCCTCATCTATAGCATAGAAAGAAATGATTGTTTGTTTATACACTTTGAGATTCTAGGATGGAAGGTAGTACATAGAAGCCAACTATTCATCATTGGATTTATCTTAGATATTATCGAAAAAAAGAGGAACTAAACATTTTTCCTAGGTAATGTTCAATCAGTACATCACAGGAGACATAGTCTTATGAAAACCTTGTTTGAGTAAGCAAAAAAAAAAAAAAATAAAACAACCCACTGTTTTATAACTAGGGTCCCTTAACCCTAATTTATTCCCCTGTTAACTAGATGGATTGTAATAACATTGGCTCTCGGGGATGGAGTGGCTACCGTAGCCACCTCCTCCCTGTCTGTCAACAATATTAATTTGAACACCCAATATGTGGCAGGTATTTACCCAGGTGCCTTGTTTTCACTGAGTTCCCTAATCCCTTGATTTGGGTAGAATAAATTCATGTTTACACTTCATCAGATCTTTTCTTTTTTGTGAGACTAAAACTTGTCAGTCACTGAAAACCCATTTCTTCTGGCTTATGACCCTTTTAAAATCTCGCTCAAGACTTAGCCATCTTTTCAGTGTAGAGAAATTCACACATAGATGAGGATTCTATGGCATCTGTCCCTGGGAAAGAATCCCCTCTGCTGTAGCACTGAAAGAAACTCTCAGAAAGCAATAGGATAGTGAGCTGAAGTGCACACGTGGGGATGCCAAGGAAGGGAGCAAGGGAAGAGAGGAGGCAGGATTTTTAATAACATGATTTCCATTGACCTGAGATTCAGGAATATTAGAGAGTGAGACGTAGGGTTGACGTAAATGAAAGGTTTTCATGTATTCATTTACTCTGGATCTTCCACGTCTGATCCTATGATATGCATTTCTCTTTTTGTTGGTGTATATCTATGCACATCATTGTCTGTACTAGGCCAGATGGAGAAAAGAGTTCATGTGTTTTCTAGGGCTGATGTTACTGCCACTACCGGACAAGAAAAACATCTTAACTCCCTCTCTCCAAGGAATGGAGATCACCTCAGCTATATGACCACCCTTCCATCTTTAGAGGCAGGAATCCTGAAATGACCCTTCCCAATGGAAAGAGTAGTATGAAGTGCTGTATTTTAAAAATAATTTTGAACATGCGCTATACCTTGTTTCATTTAACAAAAAGAAGATTGGATCTTTGTGACATTTAAAAAATTACTATAGATGATATCTTTTGTTGTCAAGCCTGTACATTATTATTCAGATTGTTCTGTCCTTGCTAACAATGTATTTAATGTAAACGAAACCAGTTGTCATGATTATCAGTATTGCACTAACCAACAGTGCTGTCTTGTCCATGAAAAACCTGCTTTGTAAACCTCCAGGAAACTGTCACAATTAGCATTCATCTGTCGCATTTTGCTTTCCATAATAAATGTAGATTGTGAACTCGCCACTTGGGTAATGTGGTATTTTTCTGCGTGCCATTGCCTAATATCACACTGAGTTACATTGTGTCATCTCGTGTTACTTTATTTCAAGTCATAGCCTAACATGATATACTGCAACAGGAGGTAATGGGACAGTGCATCGTGCTAAGTGTCAGAACTGAATTGAAAAATTCTTTCAGCCTGAAGACTCAAATCCCTGTGCTGCTACCTTCCTACATTTTTGCTAGGTAATGATAAGATTAAATGCCAGATGACCATATGAAGAAGCAGATTGTTTTTATTCCTTTACTAATGTAAAACAGGAGGCATCTTCTTGTATGACTTTGACTTACAGACAGGATGTTAGTACGCTTTGAAATACACACCAAAAAGGCAGTTGAGACACATTCACAGTAGGACAGTATTGGTGCATTTAAGCTTTCATGGCCCTAATGGGAATAAAGGGGGAGAGCTTGTCATTAAAAATATGCCTTTAATTTTAAAATGATAGTTTTCATGTTTTCCATTTTATCAGTATATGTTGATGAAACTATATATCTTAAGGGGCTAGAAAGGGGCTGGAAAGCTTCTCTCATCCTTGGCCTTTGCTTGCAAGTAGAGTGGATGGGTATTACAAGAACTATTTAGATAATGACTTGCTAGTTTTTTTTTAATGCATGTGCTATTCAGCCCAGGTCCTAGGAAAGCCAGTTTGTCTCAGTTTAGCCTTGACCAAGATATATCCCCAGAGACAGTTTAGGGAATACAAAGCTGTAGGAATTGGAATTATTTTCAAGGTTTCTCTATGGTAGCTATCCAAATAAATACTGAAATTCTTGGATAGAGTGGTCTGGGTATATGTAGGCTCATCTGGGCTTTTTCTACATATTCTTTGAGGTGTAGGGTGGGGAAGGAACATATTTCACATATCCAGTCATCTTGTCATTTTTCACGAAGGACAAGTTGCCACCAACTAGATGTGTGACCTTGAATGAGTTATTTTTGTCTTTCTAGACCCCAGTTTTCTCATCTTTAGAGCAGGGGTGGGGTTGAGGAGGGTTGACTTAATAATCTCTAAGGGTTCTTCCATTTCTATTATTCTGTGATGCTGAATCATATTGCTAGATTCTTCATTCATCCATTTACTCCCATTATAGGCATCTGGTACTGTTTTATTCCCAATTTGGAGGAACTATGTACTTGTAGGTTAAATGAGAAACTCAAAGATATGTAAGAAACAAAGACCATAGATGAGAAGTTCTTACCCTGGGTTTCATGAAGGGGTCCATGAGATCAGATGGGAGGATAATTGACACTTTATTTTCACTAACTTCTAAATTAACTTCATTATTTCATTCAATTATAATTTTTAAGAAAATTATTCTGAGAATGAGTCCATAGGCTTTACTCAGCTGCTAAATTCTCTCTCTCTCTTTCTCTCTCTCTCTCTCTCTCTCTCTCTCTCTCTCTCTCTCTTTCCTTTCCTCCTTCCCCCCCCCCCCCACACATACACGCACACACAGAATTAAAAATCCCTGCTTTATAGGATAACAGAGATAGTAATATCTATTATTCCCTTGACCAGAAAGTGAAGTCCTGGACTGGTGAGAGGGATATGATGTAGTTAAAGTAGCATCATTAATCCAAAACAAAAAGAAAATAATATCCATTCTACATATCAATGCACATTCACAAAGAAGGACATGCTGCTAACAAATTTCTGTGGCTGTCAATATTCTTTTTTTCTTTGTAAGGCTGCATTAGAGTAGACCCCAGACAGAAAATTGTAGTTCTTTTAAACATATCCTATTGAAGTCTGTTTAAAATTTTTGCTTTTGTCACTTTTCTCATCTAATAAACTTTCACACTTTGTAAGCAAGCAGTAAGTGACCTCATACAACTGGAGTCCCCAGAACAGCAAATTGGCCATCTTCTAAATAGATATAGTTGATTTCTTAAAGAGAGGAGACCAAAATGGTCTAATAATAATGGCTTCAGGACGGTAGTCCACACAGTTGGGGGAGGAAGGAAGAATATTTTTCCAGGCCAGGAGCAAATCTACGTATTTGGTAAATGTTGACTGAAATCAATAAACGAGCCTGTTCAGACAACAACTGGCCCCCACATTAGAGAACGGCTATTTTGTTGTATTTTTTAGCTCAGCTAAGGATTTTGGTTTGGAACCTTGAAATAGCAAACAACTAGAATATTAAAACATAAAAATCAGCAAGTGAACTCTTCTCAGAATTGTCCAAAATGAACGCAACGGCATCAACTCTACATGATCCCTCTTTCTTCTTTTCAAAGGTTTCCCCACATGCAGTAAAAGGCATGTGATTTATGACAATCTTCTAAAGTTGGGCATGTTTACTTTTTAACATGTTAAGAAAATCCTTTCATTTTGAACTCAGACATTTCTTTGACTGAATCTTTCACCCACATTCAGGTCTACACAGAGGGCCATTGTGTAAGGCAAGTGAGTGGTATGACATCATTTTTGCTAAGTCTTTCCCAATAAGAATCTGAGGTAGCCCTGATTTATACAGGAGTTAATGCTGCTGCCACCACTTGGTTTTAAACAGGTCATAAACAACAGACATCCTAATGGCGCACGTTTTAAGCAGACGGAGATGTCATCTCCATCCTCCGCTGGAAGGCTTGGTCAATAAGGTCTATGATTTTGGATTCCTTAGACTTGCTGGAATCACTGCTTCTAATCCAAGCAGCATGTGCTCCCTCCACTATCCCTCTGTGGTAGATAAATTAAGTACATTGGCATTTACTGTAGGGGTATATTTTGGACTGAACCTTTAATGTCCATGTGGAGCAGACAGGGCACTGTTTTTTTTAAAGGTGCCCAGGGAATACTTCCTATAAGAGTAAGGGTAGGTCCTGATGTCTGGCCAGATTTCTAGGATCTGGCTGAAAACCTGGTGCAACTGAGAGCTCTGCTTATCCCGACTGGGTATTAGCGTGTTAGCTACCCTATAAACATTTAATTTAATCTTCCAGCCATATTAAAAAAATTTTAAAAATGACAGATCATGAGCTCTGCCAGTTACCAAACTCATTTAGAACTTAACCTTTGCCATATTGGACACTAGAGTGTTTTAATTCTTAAACTGGAAAGTTTACGGCACATACAAAGGTCACTATTAGACATGTCTGGGGCCATTATTTCACCACTGTGCTCTCTCCATGAAGACTTCTGCCATTGTTAACAGTAACAAGCTCCACTGAGCAAACCCTGCCTCTCAGGTGTGAGGCTGAACTTGGTTTTCTGGCCTAATTCCAGGGCCTGCCATTTCTTGGATTTATAATATGCTTGAAGCACGTTAACTTGAATCTAGTTAGGGGAGGCAGTTCATAAAACGGTATCTTCTCAGCAGAGCCATTTTAGATGAGGCTGCTTACTTGACTTTGACACTCCTCCTTGGGATAAAAAATAGCCCTCTGCTTGCTGAAAGTGCGAGTGGAGTCCAAGCAGCTGGAGAGCTTCATGTTGTTAATCATAGCAGGCCAGGTTATGGCTAGAAGCTGTCTCTTTCAGCTGGCAGCCCCTTAAAAAAGGTGTTTGAGCCGACAGCTGACTTCAAATATTTGACTTTCTAATATAAAATAAGTTGGATTACAATACTGGTTTCTATTAAATGTGAGAACATTAATCTCATTCTTGGCATCCCGTACCCTACAGCCCTCTATGCATATATACACTGGTTCTCTGGGTCAGGCACATGAGGCAGACAGTCCAACTGATCTGTATATAGGAAACATATGGGTCTGGGAAGAGAATGACAGAGAAAATTGATCTATTGAAGGAAGGGCTGTGTTAGTGGCATGTCAGGCTATGTTGCCAGAGATGGAGATTCGGGAGCCAAGACCTTTTATCAGAGCTCAGGGCTTCCAAAGTTTAGAAATACCTCTGTCAGAAAGGTGTATCATTACCAACAGGTAAAAGGTGTTAGAGTCCAGTAGGACTACCCTCCTGTTGGCTTACTTCTGGTTGAGGGATTTTCAGACACAGCCACTGCCTTAATCCTTGCACCAGATGGTAAGATGCTATTGTCTCATTTACACATCAGATAGTTAGCTGAAAGCTAACATGGGAGAAGGAAAAAGTGGGGTGGAGGTTCATGGCCAGTATGGGCCTCAGAACATTGCAAGTCCTGTCTTTTAGAGTACTGCTGACCTGGGTCACCAGGGTTACCGGGATCATGATATTGAGTCATCCAAGTGATACAAATTCTAAACTCATATATGTGTGATTTTCACCAAAGGGATCTAAAAATCACAATTTCTTTCAAAATCTGGCAGCAGCACATTAACTGTTTAGTATTTTAAGCTTCTCTATCCCCCTTGGTAATCATATAAAGTTGTGGTGAAAGGTAGTCTGGAGAGCGCCTCAAAGGCAAGGAATAGAATATGGTCAGATATAACCAGTAGTCTGTGTCGTATCTGTTTGTTTTTTTTTAACCACTTGAATAAGAGCTGCTCTGTGAAAATATACAGACCAAGGATAGCATTCTTCTTTATGTCTTTGCTAGTTTTTCTCCATGGCATTTGTACAATATTCCTAAATAATTTTTTAATTTTTTTTAAAGGATTGTGTTCCTTAGCAAATAAAACATTAATGTATGGGGCGGGGAAAAGTTTGGAAAGTTTAGGGCACATACAAAGGTCGCTATTAGACACGTCTGGGTCCATTATTTCACCACTGTGCTCTCTCCATGAAGACTTCTGCCATTGTTAATAGTAGAAAAAGATGGAAGTGGACAGAAGACAGCGTTGTGCCCTCCCTGAACAGCTTAGTTTGGGCACTCAGTATAACAGGAGGGATGCAGGTGCTTGGTAGCCAGAAGCAAAATTGTCTCACTTGTTTTTCTGTTTCGCAGCTACATACACGACCAACTATATGTCACCAAAGATCATGGGCCAATAACTTCTCAAACAATTCCCTTGATCCCTTCCTTAGTGTTGACCCATCCCCAATATTCCATCTCACTTTACTGAAGGAATCCTTTAATAATTATTAAAAGGAGATGTGTTTACAAACTGCCAAATGTACTCAGGATGAAAAGTGGTGCTAAACTTGTTCCACCTCAGTCAGGTATCCCTTGTTTCTATAAAAAATATATAATTGCTAAAGGATCGTATTTGGGGTCTACAGATCAATACCTCTTTTGTGTGTGTAAATGCATGTGTATGTATTGTGCGTGTGTGTATTTGTAACACATTTTCAACTGCCTTTTACTGTTTTTCTTCTTGCTAAGTATGGCAAACACAGTAGCTCAACAACTCCTAAATTGCCTCCCTATTTGAATGTGCTAAAGGAAAAATTTTAAGAAATGTATACATATACATATATATGCATATATAATATGTGTCTATATATAATACACATAATAAGTACAAATGTTATATATGTATATATACTGTATATAATATATGCTTTTATATGTAGGTATATATGTATATATATGGAGAGAAAGAGAGAGACAGAGAGAGAGAGAGAATAAAAATTAAGACTATATGAAAGTTCAGCACAGGGAGAAATTTCAGGCATAAGTTTCAAAGGATGAAAATCCAGCAAGTTATCTTTGCAGGAGTATCATCTCTAGTGAAGAAGTGCAGGCCATTGATACTGTAGTTGCCAAAGAAGAATGCCTTAGCATTGTTAGCCTGGGTGTTTCTGCCATTGAGATGCATCAGGAAAAATTTCTGTTCAAGGATGCTTGTTTATGTCTGGTTAGCAACTTTGTGATAATGTACTGGACCATATGAAACATATGAGAATATCTGTCATATCAGGCGTTCTGTTAAAACAATTTAACACATTTGTACCTTTTTTTCTTATGTGGCTCTTATCCTGCTTACTACCTCTTTTAGTGTTTGTACCTGTGATTGTGCACAAAGGTGTCTTTGTATATAATCAAAAGAGTATAAAAATAGGTTCATAAATCTATTATTGAACTGGAATCTCCTTCATTATAGATGAGGGGGGTTGCAAAAATTCCCCGGTACACAATATGTGAGCAAATGAATATATAATCAGAAGGAATTTGATGGCAATTCATTATATATGATCCATTCATCTCAAGCAACACTTTCTCATCTGTTACAAATGGAAGTATGTGTGTGTGTGTGTTTTAATTAGTAATTTGAGGAAGATTGTACCTAGGCATTGTCTCATTTACACATCAGATGGTTAGCTGAAAGCTAACAAGGAAAAGGGAAAAAGTGGAGTGGAAGTTCGTGGCCAGTATGACCTAGAAGATGTATAAAAGGTGGTGGAGGAAGAGAGTGAGGGGTAGGGATGTATGTGAAATGAACAATGGAACAGACAAAAAAATCAGAATGATGGAATCTGTCTTGGAAAGGTACTCAGAGTGCTCGCTTTGGCAGCACATATACTAAAATTGGAACGATACAGAGAAGATTAGCATGGCCCCTGTGCAAGGAAAGGTACTCAGAGACCATAGTCCAACCTACAGCTAAATAAGGATTCCTTGTACAACGTAACTGAAGTGTCGCTCCAGTCTTTGTTGGAAGACATCTACTTTTAGGTAATTTTTCTTTACATGAAGCCCAAGTATGCCTCTCTGCTACTCTCACATTGTTTCTGGTTCAGCCCCACTGGGACCAAGCAGATTGGGTCTACTCCCTCTTCCCACATGATAGCATGTTCAAATGTTTGAAGACAACTATTTTGTCTTTCCCCCACCCTTAACTAATCTTAAAAAACCCCTGAAAATTCTCAGCCTCTTCAACTGATCCTCATATGGGATGATAATGAGTGTCATTAGTATCCTGGTTGCCCTCCTTTAGACATTCTCTAGTTTCTCAATATCTTTCCTAAAATGTAGTACTCAGAACTGAACACTATATCCCAGGCATGGTCTGACAAGGGCAAAATACAGCAGTACTATTAACTGCCCTCGTCTTGAGCAATATGCATCTTTTAGCACTAAGATTCCTTTGGTTTTTTGTTTTGTTTTGTCTTGGCTGCCATATCATGTTGTTGACTCATATTGTGCTTCTGGGGGTACTAAAAGTCCCTGATTTTTTTCAGACAAACTTCTGCTTCTACTTTTTTCTACTCATGAAGTTGTCTTTTTGAACCCAAGAGTAACGTTTTACATTAATCCCTATTAGAGTTCATCCTCAGATTCAAACCAATATTCTAACCTGATGACATCTTTCTGGATTCTGACTCTACTATAAATGTTAGTTATCTACCTCATTTTACATTATCTGGAATTTTTCTAAGCACATGATCTACACTTTTATCCAAGTCACTGGTAAAAGGAGTAGTCACACAGTACAGGCTCAAGCTCAGATCCCAGGAGCAATCCCACTAGAGATGTCCTTCCAAGTTGATGTTGAGCCAGAAGTATGTGCTCTTGACCAACCTTCATCTCTACATTTTGTTCATAAGAATCGCTTCAGACTTCATCAAATGTTTTGCTGTAATCTAATTAAATTATGTCTACGGTATTCTCCTCCTAAAAAATTAAAATGAGGTCAGCCTGTTATTACCTTTCCTTAATGAACTCCCACTAAATCTTTATAGGAAGTGACTAATTCCTTTTCTAGATGTTCGTATGCTATCTCTTTGATAATATTTAATTTAATTTCCTCAAGAATTAAGTCTAGTTTACTGGCCTATAGTTTGTAGATTCCATTCTTCCCCTTTTAAAAAAATGAGACACTTATTTCACCCCCACCTTGTAGCACCCTCTCTTTGTCTCTACAGTGTTTCAGAAATTTTTGTCAGTAAACCAATAATTACATTCATCTCAATTCAATAAGGATTTGATAAGCACTATTATACACAAAGTCATATGCTAGGCACTGGGGATACAGAGTCAAAACTCAGATATCTATTAGTCCTTTCAGTATTCTAGGATGAACCATTTAGGACTGTGGTTCTCAACCTTCCTAATGCCGCAACCCTTTAATACTCGTATGTGGGCATATCTGCATGTGGGCAGACCCCCCTGGAGACAGATAGAGGAGTGGTGTCTCAGTTCCTAAGACCATTGGAAATATGTGTTTTCTGATGGTCTTAGGCGACCCCTGTGAAACGGTGGTTCAACCCCCAAAGGGATTGCGAGTCACAGGTTGAGAACTGCTGGTTTAGAATCTGATGACCTGAACTTATCAAGGGGGGGGGAGGAAGGAAGGAAGGAAGGAAGAAAGGAAGGAAGGAAGGAAAACAAGCATTTATTAAGTACCTGCTATATGCCAGTCACCATGCTAAGCACTTCACAAATATTTATTCTCTTATTGTCTCTCTATTCCTTGGTTTTCAACTCCTATTTGCCAATTTTTCTCTATCTTTTCTGATCCAAAGATATCTCCTTGGTGGAAAAGAAAACCCACAAAAGCAAAATATGAGTTGAACAGCTATGTCTTCTCTATCATCATTGTACCATCCACTTAGAAAAGCATTCATACACTTTCTTCTATCATCCACTGTCCCCAATATAGCTTTAAACCCCCCCCCCTTTTTTTTTTTACTGTCCTTTGCTTACCTTGCCAGTCTCAACTCATTCTGACTTTAGCACACTTGATACTATTCTTACAGGACCATGCTACACACTTTTGTATTCATCCTTTATTACTTTCTCTTGCTTCCCTCTTCTGCATATATAGTTTGTTTTCTAAACTTCTAACTAGGAAAATGAAAGTTGAAAAGTTTACTTTGCAAAAGGGAGATAGTATTCATGCATATTCTAATTCATTCTTGAGATGGTAAAGTCTCTAACATTCATAGCTGTATGCAACCTGATTCTGTTTTCCTTCTGTTGACACTTCTCCCCTATTCATACCTCAAAACACTTAGCCAATGGGGTTATATTACCCATAAGTATCTTATACATAAACATTGCTTTGTAACTTGGGGATTCAAGTTTGACACAGAATCCAAATGTGATAATGATTCAGCAACTAAGTATATGGTTAAAGAATATGAGTGTTAGTTGAATATAGTCTCATAATCACAGTGTGGCCATCGTACTCTAGATCCTCAAATATACAGCCACACTATTGATGTGGGCTTCAGAAATTACGTCTCTTCTCATACAGTGCTTCTATATTGTCAGTCATGGGCAGGAAAATGGGCAAGTGGAGGAATACAAGGTGAACTATCCTTATCACTAACACACTGGCCACTTGATAGTCTAAGACCCTGTTTGTTCCAATGAAATACACTTTTGGAAAACTATTCGGAAGGTGAAAGGGTGGGGAGGAGCAGAGGAGAGAGATAAAAAATGTTTTAAAGATTTCATTTCTTCTTTTGAAAAAATCAAATCGATTAAATGCTTTTGCATAGCTAGTTATAATGACAAATATCTCTGCAATTGCATTTTCACTGACCTCTAAAAGCCATCTTATTATGCTCAAGTTTACCAAATGTGCAGACATTTATCAAATGGACCATCAGTAGCCGGAGAAATGCAGTAGTACATCCAAGTTAAAATTTTTGCTTTGATTACTACAAATCCATGGAGCCCTTGGGTCCAGAGCTTCTACTGCAGTGTAGCTATTTGCAAATAGATTTTTATAGCACATTAGTACTGGAGAAGATTCCAAAGAAAATAGTCCTTTTCAATATTAGAACCAGCTGTGACTTTCTTGTGCCGATGACTCATTCTCTCTCTCTCTCTCTCTCTCTCTCTCTTTCTCCCTCTTTCTTGCCTCTCTCTCTCTCTCTTTTTTATTGGGTGGGAGAATGAGGGAAAAGACACACAGAGACTTATTCAAAACATTGTTTGTTTTGCAAAGAGTATCCTAGCCACAAGCCAACTTGGTTGTACCAATATGCAACTCATGTTTATATAACTTTTTTTCTCTTTTAACAGTTCCAATTATAAAAACAGAACCCACCGATGACTATGAGCCTGCTCAAACCTGTGGACCAATGAACCAAGGATTAAACCCTCTCTCTAAGCCATACTACAGTCAGCAGATCATGATGCCTCCTGATCCTGGTTCTTGCCTTGTGGCTGGCTTCACTTCCTGTCAGCAGAGAAACACTGTGATGTCATCCTCTCCCAACTCAAGCCCCAAACTTCATGACCTTTCCTCTTCTGCTTACAACAAGTGCATCACGAATCCAGGCCACAGCCACCTAGGACTTCAACAGCCCGCTGGAGGTGTCCCCACTATCCAGGAAGTGCCAAGGTCTATAGTTGTACACCCAAGCTCTCCCGATCAATCATCTCACATCATGCTGCAGCCGCAGGTGAGTCAACATCTGAGCAGTAGCTGTTCCCTTGGTTACCAACAAACACTCTATCCCAACAGTCCCTCTTCTCCAGTTCCATCCGTTACCCAAGAGTCAACCTATTTGCAGTCCTGCAGTCCAACTCACTCATCCATAATGGGTCAACAGCAGCACCAACTGCCGAAAGTTCAAAGAAATGAATCTCCAAACAATCAGCCACTGTCATTGCCAGAGTTGCATGAGGACAGTAATCATAATTTGGCCCCTATTCCTGTAACGATCAAGCGAGAACCTGAGGAATTGGACCAGTTGTACCTGGACGATGGTAAGTCCTCCTCAGCTGTAGAGGCTTGCATTCCACCATGTTGCAGTATCAGTGAGTTGTTTTTTTTTTTAACCATACCAGAATTCTGGAAGGAGGAGTGTGTCCATTAACCGACTTGTGGAACTATGCACCAAGTTGCTCTGATAGTCTCCGTATGAAAACTAGTTATTTTAGTTTCGTTTGCCGTAACAAAAAGATATTCTTTTGCTATGAGTCACCATGGAGCTAGCCGCATGACCGACAATTACGTTGCAGTGAGCTTAACCACTTAGTCTTGGCTTACGCCTTTGCCAGAGAACTGCACACCTGTCTAACTGCTGGACCATCGTCCCAGTGGTAACGCATTAAAACTTAGAATGGCCAAATCTGCTGGCTGAAACAAAATATTAACTGCTGAACTTTAGCTAGGCAAATTCCAATTAGGACTGAGACCTATCCATAAGCATGGCTTTTGGCCTAGTTCTTTAGCCCCTTGGCATTTAAAAAACTACATTTCATTTAGTGATTTTCTCGCAGCTATATAAAACAAAACCAAAAAAACCTCCACAGCGTTAAAATGCTGTGGTGAACTTGTCAGGACTTGGCTACCAAAGATTTATTATGTGAACGGAATGAAGGCATAATAAGAAATATGATTATACAGTCTTTCTGAGCTATGATTTAGTATTCACCACTGAGTATCCCTATAGTACTCTTAGCCATCCCTTCAACTCAACATGTAAGATTCTTCAGAATAGAAATTGAATGGAATGTCACGTATGAAATGTTATTTTAAAAGGGAGAAGTTTTGTAACAACTGTAAATGAACTAATCAGTGCCCAAGAACATCTGAATTTGATTGTTTTTCAGGGAGAAATTACATCAGACAACTAATTCATTGTGCCTCATTTCATTTTATTCTGTTTAGAAAGACTTTTTTTTTCTATTTGAAACAAAGTAACACTAAATTTGAATGCAAACAGAAGCATTATTGACTTGTAATAACAGCATTCTCCTCTTTGGTTCTGGGAATACTCTAATTGAGGCACTAATCAGTCACATGACCAAAAAGCCTGAGGTGTTTTGCTCATTAGGAGTCCAATTCATTAATGCTTTTATGTGACTTACACAACTCTGTTACTGGTTGCTTGTGTGGGAGTCAGGGGGTTATTCATAAAGGAATAATTCCAGTTTATCTATATGCAAATTGTTTCACAAACTAAAAACTAGTCACATCTGGAGAATGTCAACCCCTTTCTCCCCCCTTCCATTGCTCCCTTACCTCTCCACTTCTTGCAAACCCCGCCATCACCACACTGAAAAATCAAAAACTCACACACCAGAATGAGATAGAAATCCCTCACAGGAGAAAGACGGCTTATGTGATTCAGCAATTTGCATTTATTTCCTCCGCCAAAGAGTAAAAGCACCTTTTAATTGCCCTTCCAGAAAAATAGTCACTTGGATGATGATTTTTTCCTTCTTTTTCAGAAATTGTCCCCTCTCCTTCCAAGTAGCTACTTTTTTTGGGAGGGGGGGGAGAGCAGGGAGGGGCCTATAGAGGACACTATCAGGAGACAAAGTTTTTCTTGAATTGTTTTTTCCATTAATGATGATAGAATCACACTCATCTATTAACATTCATCTCATCCACATCTTGTCCATTGCTCTCCATTTTGGAGGGACCATGACTGAAGGAGGGGGTTGTGTAATCAAGGTCTGATATAGAGAGAAGCTAGCTATCCTTTACAAGAATTGAATCCAAGAATCCAATTGAATTCAATTGAGCAAACATTTATTAAACACCAATACTGTGCAGACCACAAATAGCCACTGACTTCAAGGAACTTCTATTCTACTGGCTGTTAATTTCTATTCTATTGGCACATGCACAGATAAGTAGACATAAAATAAATTCAGGTGGGAGAGTGCATCAGTGACTCAGGGGATCAAGATGACACTCGAACTGAGTCTTGGAGGGGGGAGGGCATTGCAAGTGGGGTTAAGTGACTTGCCCAAGGTCACATGGCTAGTTTTTGTGTAAAATGTCTAAAGCCAAATTTGAACTCAGGTCCTCCTGACTCCAGGGCCAGTATTCTATTCACTGCCACCTAGCTGCCCTATAGCTAGTATTTATGTAGTGCTTTAAGGTTGACAGAGAGCTTTTATAATTATTTCATTTTATCCTCATGATCACCCTGGGAGGCAGGCGCCATTATTATACTCATTTTAGAGGTGAGGAAACTGAGGCAGATAGAGGTGGAAGCTGGTAAGTGTCTGAGGCTGGATTTGAACTCTGGTCTTCCTCACTCCAAATCCAGTACTCTATTCACTTTTCCACCTTGCTGCCTCTATTATAAGAGACCCCCTGATGCTTGACTTTGGCCATTGAGTAAATGGGTCACAGTAGACATATGGGGCTTATAAAGGAGATATGGACAAAACCCCCAATACCTAAATGTTTGCTCATTTGTGTGAAAAATGGAGCCCTGTGAAGTATTTGCCCTACTAACTCCTAACTCCATAAGGTCAGTTTCACGGTTGCATTATCAAATTAACATATTTTGCCCCAAATAATATAATTTGTTCTGAAAGGAATTAGTTGGATGACCTCTTTTACCATGTGAATTAAGTGTGTTTTTTTAAAAGAATTTCTAATTAGTGCTTCTATAATATCAGAGCAATATTCCAGTCCCATCCCAAGAAATATAGAAGACAAGTGATGATAACCTGAAGAGGAAGCCACGGGGAAGATTAACACCCTACCTCCTGCCCACATTCTTTCCTTTTCCTCAGCTATACTTAGTTCCAATATCATGCTTAACAATTTTCTGGGAGTATATATTGCTTCCTGTTGGTAGAGTAAAAATGTTTTGATTTATATATGAATATTCCATTTTAAAATTTATTTTTCATTCGACTTGTCCCACATAACTATTTTCAAGCCTCACAAAGGTGAGTGCGACTCAAAGTGGCCATATCAGGCATGACCCAATTGCCCATCCCTATGGCGGACAGTTCTCTTACTACTTAAACTGATCAGTGGTAAACATGACTATACCTGACATCTCGATGAAACTGAGCTTTGCCATAGGCAAGAGACCCTGACTTTCATCCTAAACTTACTCTACTTGTCTTTTCCCATAAGGCTTGATTTTTATGAAATGCTAGGTTTGCAGTTTGATGCTAGTCAGCTTTAAGCTACCAAGCATGTGGGTATAAATTTCCTGTCCAAATTCCAGAAAAGATGGTCTGTCTTTTTCCATGGCATTTTCTGGTGACTTCTGGATTTTTCCCTGTAGGATATCAATCTCTGCAACCACTAGGAAGCATATGTGACTTTCCTGGAGCATTTTTTTTAAAATGGCATAGGAAAGCTGGCTTCAGGGAAGCGTAGTGAAAGCCACCATTCAACTATTCTCATGTCTCAGTCATTCATTTATTTGTTCCCAAAATATTTATGCAGTCTCTGCTATGTAGAAAGAGCCGCATTAGGTATTCCTCAGCCCTGCTCCACCCATGTGGCACTGCCAGGGCATTGAGACACCTGGCATCTAGTATCCATTCTGCTATTAAGCAGTTGTGTGGAGGACACCTTACTTGTCAGCCTCATTTTCCTCGCCTGTAAAAATAGAATGTTGAACAAGGGAAAGAATACTGGATTTGGAGTCAAAGGACACAGGTTTAGATCCTGGATCTGCTCATTTACTACTGGTATGACCTTAGGCAAGTTATATAACTCTGGACCTCAGTTTCCTTGTCTTTAAAGTCAAAGGGATGGATTTTATGGCCTCTCTAAATCCATGACATTAAGACCAGTGGATTTCTAAGGTACCTTCTAGCTCTGGCATTCCAGGATTCTAATTTCCTGTCCCCTTTCAAGGCTGCCCAGATGCTTGTGAGGTTGTTGTGATCACAGGTAGGTAGAGATTTTCACCCTCTGGAAAGGAGAGCACAATTAAGTTGAATAAGTCCCACAAATTTTAATGGCCTCTGCATGTCTGCCTCATCCCTCAATGTGTATTCTGGTGATGATTCTATAAGGGATCTTGTATATGTTATTTGCAACACTGACTTGAAGATCAAGAAATGGCATTCAGCTTGTGCCAAGGAGTTAAAAAGGAAAACCACTGAAACTTCATCAATTTTTCCAGTGTTTGAATTACCATATTGGCCCAAATACAGGTTATATCCCTAAAATAAGAACTCTTTAAAAGGGAAAAACATATGTAGGGACATAAGTCCTGGACCCCTGTAGTGTTCTGATGAAGCCAATGGAACCCTTCTCAGAATAATGCCTTTCAATGGCATAAAATAAAATATATATGACTATGAAGGAATAATAGGGTTTGATTTGATAATAGGGATATTAAAAAAAATTTGAACACAAGTTAAGAACCCTGGTTTGGATCCTGAAGGAAGTACACTGAAAAAAAAAGATATCAAGTATAAATCACTCAGGTTTTAAAGGGGGAAAAAGTACGGTGTACATGCAGAATAATATGATATCTTATCTATAGGTCTAGGATAATAGTTTTAGAGCTGAAATAGACCTTAGTAGTCAGAGAATTTACATGAGCACTAGGACTTGTAGGATCATTAATTGGTAGGTGGAAAGGACTTTTGAGGTCTCCTAATCCAACCCTCTCATTTTATGGTTAAGGAAACTGAGACTCAGTGAGTTAAAGTGACTTGCTCAAGGTCACACAGGTAGGTAAATGACAAAATCTGGATTCAAACCCAAGTTCTTTGACTCCAGATTCGATGGTCTCTCCATTGTGCCATAGTATCTCTTAAAAGTTACTCTCTCCATTCATGTTCAGAGAATATAGATTTGATCTCAAAGTTTCTTAAGACTATTCATTGCTCATTTTCTCTTTCTCTCTTGGACTCCTCCTTGTGGATATGTGGATTTTTATCTTTTTTTTGAGGATAAAGAGATGGAAATCAAGGATAAGCCCAATTTTAGTTCATTGTCTTGCAGGTAATTCTTTCCCTTTTCAATTGTTTTTAAACTTGAATTATATCTTCCCATTTCCATTAGCTTTTAAATAAGTCTCAACCTATTTATAAAGACAAGTCTTTTTTTTTGTTGTTGTTGTTGCTGTTTTTTTTTTTTTTTTTTTTTTTTTTTCAGTTTAATCTATGAGATAGATCAAGGTGCTGTTCATTTCTTTTGGTCTGGATCAGGTCCAAGATTAGGCCAAGTATCCTAAAGACCTCCCTAAAAAGCAGCTAATTGAGTTATGTAAATATCCTGTATATAAAAATATATCTCCATATATGCATACACACCATATTTGATGTTTCACCACTGTGTCAGCCATATTTAGCTGAAGCCTCAAAAATTAAAACCTTAACAAGATGAAAAGTAAATGTTTGCTTTAAATGCTTTCTTTGGAAAATAAGCAATATTTCTTATCCTCCTGTGTGGACAAAAAGTCTACTTCGGAATTTGAAAATAGAGTCATATTTGTATACACTGTGCAAAAAAGGCCTTTCTAAGTTAAAGTCCTGACGTGGACAATGAAACTCATCAGCATGAGGTGCCCAGAAGCTTTATGGCACACCAGGTTTCTAGACGACAAAAGAGTGGGTCTAAGTTGTCCATGAGACCTGAAGCTCCTGGCCAAGAAACTTAAATAGATGGGAGAAGAATAATATTAATTATGATGATTTGTCTAACACTTTAACGATCACAAGTACTTTACCAATATGTTCTCATTTTATCCTCACAATTAATTAAAAGCTGTTGTTATCCCTGGTTTACAGATGAGAAAATTGAGGCTCAGAGAGATTAAGATATTTGTCCACATCACACAGCTAGTTAGGAGTTAGGAGTGAAAGCCCAGCCTTCCTTACCCTTCAGTTTGGTGCTTTACTCTCCACACCACAGTAGTGCAAAGTAAGGAATGAACCACTTTCCCTAAAGAGTTAAATAAGGATTCCTAACCATCCTTAGTGACAATCCAGGTGAAAGTGAAGCACTTCACACATCTTTTCTAAGTGATTGTACTATATAAATTGCCCATTTCCAGTAAAAATATCCTTTAGTCTCTCATCAGGAAAGCAGATTAAAATGCTCATTTCTCTCCCTAAGCCATTACCAAGTGGCTAATGGCTTCGCTATTTTGTTTAGTCATTTAGTATATTAGACTTGTCTAACAGTATCTACAGCATCTTGAGATATAGTAAATTCAACAGGGGCCTTAGAAAAGCATTTTCCCTCCAATGAGTGTTGAAAAGGGCAACCTGTTACTTTTTCAACTGAGTATTTACAATACAGGGACATCAAGCTAGTGGAAGAACTTACTGTCCAAGTCCTTCATTCAGGGTTCATGTTTGCAGGCAGCTCCCAACTATATATTTGTTTCTAGATAGTAGATTAGAACTCAATTCATTTCTCCATATGAACAGATCATTAGAGTATGTTTCTACAGTAAAATTATAATATAAAATGGATAAATTATGTTTCCCAAAAGCTTCCTCAAAATGTAATAAATTGAAATAGACTAATGGAAGCCTAGAGCCCTGAGATCTCCTAAATTCTGTGCCTCATCCCATCCCACAAACCCCAGGACATTAAGTAGAGGCTCAAAGAGCCGGGGCAGCTTCTGCAGAAGCATGGAGAGGACATCACTCTGAGGAGATGGGGAAAAGAGAGCAGAAGGGCAGGTAAAGGAGGGGACGTGAGGAGAATTCCTGTGTATAATTATCTCCCTTATGATTACAAGTCAGGGACTACATATTTTAGGAGCTTACTAGTCTTTTACTCACTGTCCTCGTTTGAGTCCTCCTGCCCACCCCCGCACATATACATTCTAGATTTCAGAGAAAGGGTAAGTATATTACATGTCCTACAGTTCTACAGGGCAAGTCAGCCCAGGAAGAAAAACTAGTGAGAATAAAATCCTGAAAATGAAAGAAAAGATAATTTTGATGAGAAAAAGGGAGAGAGTGATGTGGACACATAGTGAATTGACCAACCAGCTAGTTGGGTTTTTTTTTATGTACAGAAGATGACAGTAGGGCTAATTAACAGATGATGAATACAATATAACATTCTTTATGAGAATAAAGTCAGGAGTGCCAAACCTCAGAATGAACCGAGACTTGCAAAGAGAGCTAAAGAAAACAAAAAGTGATTTTCAGTAGTTAATCCAGAGAATTATCAGAGACAGGCTGGGACTACTACATAGGGAGGTGATATAATAATAACAATGTGATAGAGAGAAGGCAGAGCTTCTCAATTCTAATTTTTCTCTTGCTTCTTAGCCAAGGAGAATGATCTTTAGAGTAGAGATGACAGAACAAAAATGACTAATAGTGCATCAAAACCCAAGAAAAGTAGGAAAATAGAAAGCACCTAGATTTCTCTGATGAGTTCAACTCACCTGACACAATTGAACTATATCATCAGAAAGAATTAGAAAATGTGATTGCTGTTCCACTGTCAGTGATTTTGAAAGACCTGGAGGAATAACCACAATTATAAAAAGGAAGGCAATGTTGAAAGACCTCAGAATTTGGGTGACGAATGACCATTTAGGACTTTGAAGGACTTGATGGTAAAGCAAGCCTCTCACCTAATAGATATAGAATGATATAGACATGGTCAATATGTAGATATTATTTTGTTTAATTGTACTTATTTGTTACAACAGAGGGTTCTATTTGGGAGAGGAATCATGGGGAAGTGACAGTAATGGTCAAAAAACATCAATAAAACAGTTTTTAAAAGAGTAATTGTGGGGGCAGTTAGGTGGTACAGTGAAGAGAGCACTTTGGAGGACCTGAGTTCAAATCCAGCCTCAGTCAGACACTTGATACTTGAGCTTGGGCAAGTCACTTAGCCCCCCAAAAAAAAGAAAAAGAAAAAAAAAGAAGAGAGTAATTGTGGAGAAAAAAATCTACTTTAGGACTGAAAAAAGATACATGTTCTGATTTTTATAAAAAGGAAAAAGAGTAGTGTTTGTACCTATAAGTTAGTGAATTTAGCTTTGATTCTTATCAAAATTCTAGAAAGCGTTATTAAAGTGATAAGTGAATATTTAGAAAAGGAAGCAGTGCTCATGGAAAGCTAGTATGACTTCAGCAAACACAGTTCAAGTTAAATTAGCTTTTATGAAGATTTTGTTTTTCAAATAAAACTTTTTTGAAAGGATGACTAGTCTAGTAGAACAAGAAAATACTGCAGATTCAGTCTACCTAGAATTTACCAAAACGTTTGACAGAGTTTCTCAGTCTATTCTTGTGGACAAGATGGAGCAACATTAGCACTGGTTGAATGGTTAGACCTAGAGTAGTCAAATAGGGCTCACTGGCAACTTGGAAAGGGGCCTCCAGTGGAAGGCCCCAGTGATTTCTGTATGATCTTGTTAATTTTTATCAATGGCTTAGCTAATGGCATTGATTGCATGATTATCCAATTTGCAGATGGCACAAATCTAAGATGCACAGCTAAAACATTGGATGACCAAGGTCAGATTCAGAAAGATTTTGTTAGACTAGACTATCAGATCATATCTATTCAGATAAAATTTAATAAGGATAAATATGAATTCTTGTATTTGGGTTGTAAAAATCAATCCCGCAAATAAAACATAATGACAGGCATGCCTAGATGGTTATCAGAAAAAAGACCTGAGAATTTTATAAGAATGCCCAGATCATTGTCAGAAAAAAAGATCTGAGAGTTTTAGTAGACTGCAAGCTCAAGATGAGTCAGCAGGGTGATATGGTAGCCAAAAAAAGCCCACTTGAACTAAAGCTGCATAAAAGGGGACAAGTCTAAGGTTATATATGGTATTATATGTTCAATCCTTGGCACTACATTTTAGACAGAATATTAATGATCTGGAAGGCATCCAGAAAAGAGGGGGAAGTGTTATCAACCAGAATGGCTAAAAGTCTTGAGATCTTGGCATATGAAGATCAGTTAAAGGAACTGGAAATGTTTACCTCAGAAAAGGACAGACAGAAAGATAGATAGACAGACAGACATACCCACACCCACACAAAGAGAGAGGGGACAGAAAGAGAGAGAGAGAGAGAGAGAGAGAGAGAGAGAGGGAGAGAAGGTTGCAAGGAGACAAAATTTAAACTTACTATAATTACGGGAAAAACTCTTAACAATTAGAGTAATACAAAAGTAGAATGGGCTGCCTCAGGAGGAAGTAGATTCCCTTGAAGACCACTAGAGATCTTCAAGCAAAGATGACCACCTGTCAAGTATGTTTTAGAGGAAATCCTAGATCAAGTAATGATTGGACCAGACCCAAAGGCATTTTCTAGTTCTTAGCTTCTGTGTTCCTGTGATTCTGCAATAGAGTTTTTTGTAGGCTGATGTGTGTAGTAGGTGACCAGGGGCTGCTCCACTTTTTGCTAGTCTTGCTATGAAAATTCAGCCATCAAGTGCAAGAAAGCTTGATTAATGCTTAAATACAAAAGTGGAGTCTTACAGAATGTATACATTCCTGTCAGTTTAAGAAGAAGCAGTGCCTGAAGATTTGGAGATGAATAAGCTTGTAGTGTCTCTGGCCCAACCAAAAATGCCTCAGGTAAAGCTGATCTCATCATATGTTCAGCACTTTTTTAGTTGGTGAAAGAGGATTAGTTGGGCAAATTAAACTTTGGGAGTGACAGGGTTATCTGAATGGAATCTCCAGCATGAGGAGGCTTTACCTTCCCCATGGACTCCTTCAAATCCATCTAGAACATTCTCTAGATAGAACAGATTGCTAAACTTTGGAGTTGCAACATCCTATTGTTATTTGTTGGATTTCTCAACACCTTCATCCTCCGCCACCCCTCCTTCCTCAACCAAAATAAAAAATGAATTCTATGACTACTGTGACTGTGTGCCCCAGATTTTCCAAGATAGTCATGATTTCAAGACAGAAATGTGTGCTTTCAACAGGGACTGTCCTTTGTCAAATAGTGTATTCAAATTTGAGTTGTGAAAACTAGGTCTTTCTATGTAAGACTTTGGTTTGATTTTGTTTTTATTTCTAATTAAAGTGAAATAGAATTAATTTTATTCTGAGACTTTTTTTATGTTTCATACTTCATCCCTTGAAATATTTGGGGACATCTAGGAGTATTCTAAAACTGAGGTTGAGCATTTGATATCTAGAAGATAGGTGAAAATAAACTTTTGGTAAGGGGCAAAAGATGTCAACTTACACATATCATGGAAAGATGTGCTTACCTGTGTTTTTATCTACTTTAGTTCAACTTAAATTTGCAGCCTACCTAAAAAGGATATTCTTAGAAAAAGCCCAATGAAGCAAATCTTTTTAAAATGAAGACTGCAGTCTTCCTATTTTTATGTAAGTTTGTATATTAATAATTGAAATAAGTATTTTGTCTTTATGAGCTTTTGATATAGAATTGAACTTAAATTTCAAAGTTTAGGTGAAAAGTAATGAACACATGATTAAAAGTATGAAAAGAGGAAAAACAATGCCATATCTGATGAGGGAAGGAAGTTATGAATGACCTTCAGAAATTCACTTCACTTTCATGGACCTCCGTTTCCACCTCTTTGAAAAAGTAGCTGTGAAGAGTGGAGGGTAACTTGCAGAGATGTACATATTCATAACTGACATAGAGGTGAGAGAAGCCAGGATGACAGAGCCACCCAGTTTGTCTGAAATATAAATTGTGTGAAAATGGCTAGAAGAAAGGTATGGCAAGTAGTTTGGAGCCTTGAATACCAGGCTAGGAAGGCTGTATTTTGTTCCATGGTAAGGGGAGCTACAGTGTTGATTTTTCCTGGGGGGGGGACATGGTCAAGGTTCTACTTGGTGGTAGCCGAAATGCAAGCTTGGAGAGGAAAAAGACAAGTCAAGGAGATGAATTAGGAGTCTATTATAATAGTCTAGGAGGCCATTGCAATTCCAATAGATGATCAGCACCTGAACTCAGGCTGTGTGAATAGAGAAGAAAGGACATATGTAGAAAATGTTATGGAAGCAAAATTGACAAGAATTGGTAATGAAGGAGGAACGAAAGGCAATAGTCAAAAATGATCATGAGGTTTCAAGTCTCATATACATATATAAGTGTTATATACATACAGATGTGTGTATATATATATATACATATATGTGTGTGTATATATGTATATACACATGCACACTATATATTATTTGCATCAAAGTGCTAATTGAAGCTATGGGAATAAATTAATGGTAATGGAGACAGCATGGAAAGAAAAGAGGTATGAGGACAAAGGTTTTGAGAGGACACAGCTGGGCATCAGAATGAAGATATACTAGAGAAGGAGAAGGAGAAGGAATAAAAGGAAAGCCAGGTAGGAGTAATATCATGAAAGCCAAAGAAATTTTTAAGGCAGAAGGATCAAGGGAAACTTTTCTTTCTTTCTTTTTCTTTTTTCTCTTTTCTTTTCTTTTCTTTTTTAGGATGAGGAGACCCAAGGGTGTTTGTAGGCAGACAGAAAGCAGCCAATAGAAAGAAAGAGACTGATAGTAAAAGATAAAGGGAAGGATTGATTGAGCAAGGTCCTAGAGTAGTTGAGAGGACTTGGGATTAAGGGCCTAAGCAAAGTGGCATTGGCAAGAAAGAGGGCTACTTCTTCCTCTGAGATCTGAAAGAAGGAAAAAAAATGACATAGAAAGACATTAAATAGTTTTGAGGTGTGGAGGGGAGAGTGAAGTATTTCATGATGGAAAGTCTCGGTACTCAGCAAAATATGAAGTGAATTTCTCTGTGAAGAGAGAGGGAAGTGGAGATGAAGTTGGAGTCTTAAGGAGAGATTCATTTCTCTGTAGATTGTCATAGAGGGAGAGGTTGCTGTGATAAAAGTGAGGGCCTGTTTGGGGTGAGTTAGAATGAATTTGTAGTGGGCGTAGGCATTATGGTTTTATGATTTCCTCTAGTGGTGCTTGGTGGTTCAGGAGGAGAAGAGAATGCAGATGGTAGGGATAACTTAAGTTATGGAATGGTACAAGGGCAAGGGGGCAAGGCATTCAAGGGTAAAAGACAATGTATCATGGAAATGGGGGAAGTATATTTTCAAGACTGTGAAGGAAGGAAAGGAAAACTAATACGTAGGTACTGAGACAGGAGAATTGGGCGAGACTGAAGGGAGTGAGGCTAATGCAGGATCAAATGAAAAGGTTTATTTTAAAAATCAGTTACAGTGTCCTGAACATGTTTGTAAATACAGGGTAAGAAGCTGATCAAGAAGAAAATATTGAAGATGAGTAAGCAAGGAAATGATGGAGAAAGGTGACAAAAAAGCCAAGAGGGGATGAGTAAAGTATGAGTATGAGTAAAGGGGTCTTCCTTGGCAAAGGCAAGGGTGATTGCATCTTCTGAAGACAGAAGGAAATAAAAATGGATTGTGATGAGGACAGAGAGCAAATTTAGGAGCAGTGAGGCATTCGGTGACATTTTAGCTTGGGACATTGTGATTAGAGAGAGGAATTTTAGAAGGATATTAGAAACAGAACATTTTTGAATATGATAGGATCTAAATAGTGACCATTCCTATGAGTGACAAAGGTAGAACAAATACAGAATTCATGAAAATTGAGATTGAAGACTTGAGATGTCATGTTATTAAAAGAACCATCAATATGAATATGTAAATCCCTGAAAGTGATGGCCTGGCTTGGGAAGGAGAGAAGGATTATAGACCGGGGCTGAGGAAGGTGGCTGATTGTCTAGAAGGTCAATAGAAGGCCCCAATAAGTGTCAGGACAGGCTAATCTTATCTCAGGAGAGGAGAGTTTTGTATGTGGTGGCAGCAGAGGAAGGGTCTAGAAGCAAATACCACCACCCTTTTCTAGAATGAGAAACAAAGTGACTAGAACTGGAGACAGTAGTGAAGAAAATGCTATTTACAAAGGAAAGCCAAGTTTTTTAGTGCCAAGGGGTAGAAGGAATATAGGAAAAGGAAGTTAAGGATGAAGAGTAGATCTGTAACAGAAGAGCAGGGATTTTGGAGAATATATCTATCAAGACATATCAGAGATATATCTATCAAGAATAAATACAATAGAAGAATACTGTAGAACTAGATAAGAAAGAGATAGCAATAGAAAGATATTTTTACCTGCATAGGTGACTGTTCTGATTAGTATGGATTAGGGAAGGAATAGCCTTTTGGTCCACTATGGACCTCTTGGTGCGAAGCTGCTATATGATTTTTAGTTCTATAGGTTTTTAATTTGGTCATTTAATATTATTTTCCAAAAAGTTTGCCTGAAACTGGATGGCCATGAGTTGTTATTTGCATTGCTCATATATCTGGGAATTGTTTTTTTGTCTGTTAGGCTTTCTTAATTTGTGTCATGTAGCAGTTAATTATAATATTCTGGTTTTTAAGGATATGTCCAAAGTGACATCTGTCCATGGCAGTAGTGCACTGGTACCTGATAGCATTAATAACACTTTCTGAAAAGCCACTGTTAGTCCCAGAGAAAACCCTGGGCTATGGGAGAATCTTTTATGTAGACCTTGTATTTCCACCTTATTTAGGATTTAAAAAAAAGTTTTCATCATCTCTTCTATAGGTATGGGTTTCCAAAGAACTTATAAACATATAAAAATGCTCATTTCAGTTGATCGTTTATTCTTTTCAAAGAGCTTCATAAACTCCAAGCTCCCAGTTTAGACTTCTCAATAAACAAAATACGGGAAAACCACAGGAATTACATTATTAAAAAGACTGGCCCCATTGATGCCTTCATTTTAAATGCATGTTTTTAAAATCATGCCTTAAAAGCAGCAATTCATAGAATGTGAGCCTTTTTGCTAATGTTTTGAATGTTAATATTCCAATCTACTGTCTTAACCATATGACAACATTAATATTTTTGTGTGTAGACTGTTTTGCACATAGTAGGCATTTATCACAATGTTTCTTGAATTGAACTGGATTATTTAAGTTTAGATTTGGATAGTTTATATATCTATGAACATCCATGTTCATCAAGATAGTAATTTTTAAACCATTTGCCAAAAATATGTGTTGTTCTGTGGGGTTTAGCTCTAGTGCTTATTTGAATGGAGATGGTAGAGACAGAATTCTTGTTTTGTTGAAATGGATCCACTTTCACACATTCAGCTTTATGATGAAGGTGACTAGTTCTCAAAGCAGTCAGCCTATTCTGCTGTCCTCCCTACTTCTTGTCTATCTCTCCCCTCCCCCGGACTTTGACAATGAAGTCTTTCAGTACTCCTCAGTAAACTCCGATTTCCATGTGGTCCAGATTCCACACAGTGGTTCTCAACCTTCCTAATGCCGCGACCCTTTAATACAGTTCCTCATGCTGTGGTGACCCCCAACCATAAAATTATTTTCATTGCTACTTCATAACTGTAATTTTGCTACTGTTATGAATCATAATGTAAATATCTGATATGCAGGATGTATTTTCATTGTTACAAATTGAACATAACCCACAGGTTGAGAAACGCTGCACTAGAACAACATGCAGGTAGACTAAGAAGTCCAGGAACACAGTCTGCCCCTTAGTCTGAATAGTGAGTTTTCCTTTTCTTTTTACTCTCTTTCTTCTCTTAGATTGAGCAGCTCTGGGAGAAAACAAAAAGCTTTCCTCATGGAAAGTTTTACTAATCTGGCCCTGTGCCCATGTCTTCAATCTTCCACATTTCTAATGATAATTGAAAGAATACCTATTACTGTGATCAAACATGCTGAGTCCTTAACATTAGGGTTGTAGGTTACTAGTGATGGATGGAAAAAAGAATTTGATGGGGCAGCTAGGTGGTGCAGTGAATAGAGCACTGGCCCTGGAGTCAGGAGGACCTGAGTTCAAATCTGGCCTCAGACACTTAACTCAAAAACTAGCCGTGTGACCTTAGGCAAGTCACTTAACCCCAACTGCTCTCCAAAATTTAAAAAAAAAAAAAGAATTTGAGACTGCAAATAATTCATTAGGATCAGTCCTTTAATGGACTTGAAGGTCTGTCTTTGAGTTGCAGGGCATAAAAATTAAACCACATACCACCCAGCTATTGATATTCTTGTTTCAATGAGAAACCAGCAGTCTTTGTAAATAGGCTCTGTGGAGCCCCATGAAGAAGCCCAGTCTCTACATATGAGTATATCTAGCCCAAGGCATGAAGTTTCCCAATGGAGGAGAAGCCATAATTACTAGTTTCTAGGTGATCAGTGCCTTAATGTATACTAGTACACTACCTTATATTTGCTCTTACACAGGACACTTGAATGTGTTAGAACCAAAGACACAGGTGAGTACAGATGAATATAGAAGATCTAGAAATCTTCAAATATTCATATGGTTGGCACACTGACAAACAAAGTTCCAGATTGTTGAATGATTTTTCAGTTTAGATTGGGATAGTTGGTATTATGTTTCATACGAAAGGCTTTATAAAATTGAAGCTAGTCTGTTTGGGGGTGGTTTGACATTGTATAAAGAACATTGAACTTGGAGTCAGAGAATGTAGTTTTAAGTCCTAGGTATTCCACTCATTAGTCATAGATCATAAGATTATATAGTTCTACAACTGGGAAGAAACTCAGAAACCATCTAGGCCCTACCACTTAATTTTATGAATGAGGAAACTGAGATCTAGGGAGAGTAAATGACTTGGCCAAGTTCATACAGAAAATAACTAGCAAAGCCAAGATTCTGACCCACATCTTCAGACTCCAAATTCATCTTGTAACCTTAAATGAGATACTTGAGTTCTTGAGTCTTAATTTCTATTCAACAAAAGGGCAGAGAGAATATGTACTTACTGAACTTTTATGAGTTATTGTCAAGATCATATAAAGTCATGTATGTGAAAGTGCTTTGAATAAATTACTGTAAACATTCAGGAAATGCTTATTAAGATGAATCAAATTAAAATCATATAAAGAGAGCTAAAATATTAACCAATAAATTATCAGAGACCTAGCTGGATTGTAGTTCTGCTGTAAACAGGCTAATAGAAAATGGAAAACCAGTTTCAAATTCTATTAGCTGCAGTGTCTACATTGACTCAGTAGTCATAGCAACATTTTTCTCTGGTATTTTTAAAAATAGATGAATTTGCCAGGCCAGTCATTGTCATGAAATAAATAGGGGCAGTGGTTGCCCCATTAGTTAAAAGAATGAAATTCAAAAAGCTATGGAACAACTGAAGATGTCATCTGAGTCCAGAGTCACTATAGAGGGCTTTTTTTGGGGCCACTGTAGATATATGCTGAAGATGCTCAGGGATTTCTTTTCTGTAACACTTTAGTTAGGATTTTACTTCCAGTATTTTTTTTTTCTATAAGATGGAGGATAAGAAAAGAAGGTAATTGGATGGATTATAACTGTGATCTTATTGGGGTGATGGGGTTGAAAGGAGTTCTGTAAACTTTGTCAGTTAATTGGCATTGTATGATGGTTTACCTTAAACACTGTAAGCTTTGAACTACTTGCTTTCATCTTTCCAATAAAAATGTCAGCAGCAAATCCTATAGCTTGGATCCAGTTGAATGGGAAGGAAAATTAATCGTCTTGCTGCCATGCTTTATTAAGTTTCTCCCATTACTTTCTTCTTCAAATTGAAAGTTGTTTAGAATCATTCATTTTTGGTTAAGGATGGGGAACAAGAAGGATAAAGAATTATAAAGAAGGTTTTGATGGAGTTTGGCTGATTCAGTACCATTTTAGTCCATTCATAATCCTGGTTTTATGCCAAAGAAAACTTGTGACAAGCAAAAGCAAAGATAGACCTAAGAAATATTGTTCAGATATGACTCCTCATCTAAGCAATGTGAGATTTGTCTGAAATATTTTTAACATTTGTCATGGACAAACCATGTAATAATAGTCATTGGTCAAGCATTAGTGTATGAGGTCCTTGACCTCACATTATTGTAATGCCTTTGTAACTACAACAGTTGAATTTTTCCTTTTCTGACTCTTTTCTAAAGTCAGTTTTAAAAGGGCATCATTTTCATTTCAAAATAGCTTTTACACTATTATCCTAAAATTCCGTGTGCTTTAATTTTCTCTAGTCTTTATACTTTTCAAAGAGCTCTCTGAACTAAGATTGCTCTCTGCAGATGTATTCAGCACCCAGTATTATTTAGTGGCAAGCCACTGTGCTGTGTCATTCGAGCAAAAGGCAGTAAAGCAAGGCGTTGAAATACATAATAGTAGCATTCAGCAAAATCCTGCTGTTGATAGACAATCAAAGACTGGAGTCTCTTTGGGGAGAATGGTATCCAAGGCAGTTGACTGTTCTTTCTACGTCTGTTTGAAATAGTATTTCTGCAACAGAAAGCACAGCTAGCCATTGTAACACAAGCTAGGTGTTCTTCATTCCACCTCCTTGCCCTTGCTCTTGTCAGGAGGGCCAGGTTAAAAAGCAGCCAGGCCCCCAAGCTACTTCAGTGATCCCTTCAGTAGGGAAGTATATCTTTTCTTATGAACTCTGGGACAGTAAATAACCTGTTTATGGAAATCCACTAAGATTCCAGGACCTTATCTTAAGGATCCTGACCTTATCTGTAGTTTGGAAAAAGGGACCTTCCCATTTTTAGAATGCATCCGATAAATTAGGACACATCATCATCGCCATCACTGCCATGTGACATTCGTGTTTTATACTTTTCAAAGAGCTTTCGTTTTCCTTTTGTCTCAATTGGCCCTCACAACCCTCTGATGGAGAAAGTATTGTTATCACCATTTTTCAGGCCAAAAAATTGAGAGACAAAGTGATTTCCCCTGCGGTCACAGAATTCGTTTGGGATAGAACTGGGAGCAGAACCCAAGCCTCCTGTGTCCCAGTGCACTGTTGTTTCTCTTATACCTGGAGCCATCATCACTCATGGATAAGTCTTTCTCCCCAAAGAGAGTGATTGAACAAAGATATGTGCTCACCAGTCTAACTTTTAATGATAAATTTTGCATTTCAAATGAGGGAGTGGTAGGTAATGAACCAGTGAAGCTTTTTACCTTACCACAGTGTGCTCACTATTATTTAAATTCAAAGAATTGAGTGTCTTGGAGATTTAAGAAAGGCTGTAAAAGTGCAGATATACAAGGTTTGGTTTCAGGGCAGCCAATTGACATTGTTTTCTCGGAGCCAGAAGGGAAGTTTGAATTCATCAGCTTATTTATGTTGTACCCAAAGATTACAGTTTTGGAAACAACTCAGAGTTGAAAAAAAAAAAAAAAAGGTCAAAATCCAAAGCTTCACATCTGAAATGTTTTTCATCCATAACTAACCTCCAACCTAAATGACTTCCATGTATTTGTGAATTTGGATAATCTTTTTCTCATCATATAAAGTTAGCTTTGAGCCTTCCCTTAATGCAAAAACAAATTTGCAAAGAACATTTGTCAATCACAGATTTATGCATACAAGGAGGAATAATGTTTATATTTCTTCATCAGTTATCATCACCTACCATGACATTGGAAAACTTTTAAGTCCTGAAGGCAGTGAGCCTGGTATCTGCTTCTTTTCCATTAATGGTAATTATAATTTGATAGTAATTGTCCAATTATAATGCTTCTTAATAGTAGTGTACTTTAAGGGTAAAAACAGGAGCTCTTGATATGCCAGTTCCTTTGCTGATCTTGTTCATTAATGAAACTACCTTTGGTTAGTGGAGGTGAAGGTGGAAGAGTTATAGAAGAAAGCAAAAGTTAGTGGTGATAGAAAATCCTGCTCTTGGATGTTTCCTATTTCAACATGAGTTATTCAGATTGTCCCTCTTTAACTTCTTCACTATTCAACATCAATCAATCAGTAAGCAGCTATTAAACTCCTACTGTGTGCTGGACCGTGTGCTAGGTACTGAAGACACAAATAAAAAAAAAGGAACTACCCCTGCTCTCTTTATTCTATCAGAAGAGACATGTACTTGGTTACAGCCCTTCTATACGACCAAACTATTGTACAATGTGAAAGTATTTGCAGATCCTATACACGACTGCACGCCACCATGGGGGGGGGGGGGAAGGGAGGGGAGAAAATCTGAAACTCAAGTGATTGTGGAACTGAATCTTGTAAATTAAAAGTAAATGAGCAAATTAAAAAAAAAAAAGAAGAGACATGTACACATACATAATTGTGTCATAACATTTATTAAGTATATAAATATGGACACAATTTTTTTTTCACAGAATAAATACAAGGTAGTTAAATACAAATCCTATTCCAGCTTCTGCTCATTATGTGGAGGTAACCTGGTTTCTCAAAGGTTATGCCAAGAGACCATTGGAAAGGTTTCAAGTATGGACCCAATGATGAACTCTCAAGGCTGCTGTCCAGTACTCAGTCCATCTAAATTCAGAGGAGATCATCATCAGAAGCATAGTCTCCAGATGATTTTTTTTTGGTTGTAGAAATTCATTAAACAATTCATTAAGATATGGAAGGCTTATAATCCACATAGGTGGAGGGAGCCCCTACTCTGATGGAGTCATAGACCCCTGAAATAATAAGATACTCCTTCCTCGAGGAGATTTTTTTTAAACATATGAGCATGCAAACCTTCTAACTACCCACCGTACATGGTAGGGAGATAGACTGGCTATCTTTATATTAATATCAACAACTAGCATTTATAAATGCTTTAAGATTTGCAAAATACTTTACAAATTTTATCTCATTTCATCTTTACCACAACCCTTGGAGGTAGGTGCTATTATTATTTCTCTATATTATACCAGTCAGTAAGAATTTATTAAGCACTATATACCATATTTTAAGCATTGTATTTATTAATAGAATTTACTTATTACACACTATATGCTATATACTGCATTGTGTTCAGCGTTGATGATATAAGGAAATGCAAAAAATAGCCCCTGCCCTCAAGGAGCCCACAATCTAATAATTAAACCACTTGCCAAAGGTCACAGGACTAGAAAGGATCTGAGTCTGCATTTGAACTCGGGTCTTCCTGACTAGAGGCCTGGTGTTCTTTCCACTGTGCCATGTAACTACTTCATGTAAAAATTATTCATGGTGAGAAAACAAGCATTTTGTTATTGCCTACAACTTAATTCTTTGGGTTGCTACTATTAACTCATAATTTAAAAACCATAGCCAAGGGTTGAGAGCTCTGACGATGAGAATGACATAATTTCAGTGGGAACTTGAGACTTGAATTTCCTGCCCTTAGATGATATGATTTCTTCACTATATCAATATAAGATTTTGTCCTTGATTTAAAGGAGTTCTTTCCTTCCCCCTCCCAACACCCCAGTTGTCTTTTCTTTTAACTTCTTAGATCCCACACAGGGGTTCTCACTTCTAGCCAAATCACACCGTTAGACTTCTCCCACATAATGAGGAACAAAGAAAACGAATTCCAGATACTAACCCAGAACATTCCTTCTTATCAGGTCCTGGGAGACTCTACCTAATCAAAGTTTGATATTCATACAATAGGACAAATACAGTCAAGCACCTTCTTTTATCCCAACACAGGCACTGAGAATTATCTTTCCCATAACCATATTGCAATATTTTGTTTTGTTCTGAAAGTGGGGCGACAGTACTCCATGCTATCACCAGTGACAGTGAATCTGAGGCCGCAGAATATATGTGTGTGTCTGTGTTATCAGCTTCTAATAACTGTCCTCTTTTCCCAGCCCATTTTTTGCAAGGCTTTGCCCTGGAGCTCCCTTCTATCAGGCCCTTGCAGCTGCTGTTGTTTTAGATATGGCAGGAAGTAGGTACCGGAAAACAGCAAGAGCTCAGCCCTCAGAAAAATCGAGAGATGCCTGTGATTTACCCAAGGCTCTGGCTCCAATCAAAGCCAGTTGCAGGGAGGAAGGCAAGAGGCAAGCAGACAACTGTGTCTGGGCAGCTGCATATGTCAGTACTGAGGTTTTAGCCATCACCTTGTGCGGGGTCCTTGGGAGTTATTTGATATGGCTGTATAAATCATGAAGTACTTGGCTCTGAGAAAAGTTCCACTTCACTTGTCCTGCAGGGGTGGAATTGACACGTGTGCAGTCTGTTCAAGCACAGACTTCTCTTGCACGGTCTTTAGCCAAGCTGAGAAAACCCCTTTTGTGTCTCCAGGGACAATTGGTTCTCAAAGTCCACCCATTTTTTGCAATAGCCCCTCTCCTGTCCAGTGTACATATAAAATGGACTGGTTTGCATGTCTGTCTAGTCTGTCTCTATAAATGTTTTTTGTTTTTTTTTAACCAGGTCTTAGGAGTATAACCCAGTCAAAGCTATTGTCAGAAAATATATGACAAGGTTACCAAAGCTGAAATTTGTATGTGACATTTTTAAAAAATTTCAGAATAGTATGTATTACTCAAATTCTTCTGTGCATAGACATTTGCAGCAGCATTGAATACATTCAAACTACAATGAAACTGTCTCTAGAAGGTGTCTGAAATGATAACACACACCATTCTGTCTTCTGGACACTTTCTCATTTTACTGATAAGCAAAAAAAAAAAAAAGGAAAAGAAAGAAAAAGGAAAAAGAAAAAATTTTTTTGCAAGTCAGTCGGTAAAATCCAATGGAAAAAACCAGTACTCCTCTTCCTCCACCCCCCACACCCCCAATCTAAAGTTGGTTTTTAGAGAGAAGCCTTCATTTTTGACACACTAGATAAGAAGGAAGAAGTCCGCCCACGGACATTTTACACCATTAACAATCTAGTTAACATCTGTAAATGTTTTAGGGAGAGAAATTGCATTTTAAGACATTTCTTTTTAATTACAGTCTCCAGATGAGATTTGTTAGAGCAGGGAAATGTATCCCATAGTGACTGATGTCAATAGCGAGCAGTCCCTAAAGTCAGCCAGGCTGGGGAAAGCCATGCTGTTTGCTGCTCTTGGCACCGCTCCCTGCTTTCACAATGTCAAACTTAGAATCGCCTTTATATGCACTTTCCATTTTTTTTCCACAGTAGCTGTTGCCAGCAAGCCGTAAACTACCGTATATCACTCAGATTTAAGAACCTAAACTTTAAAACAAATTAAACTCTTGTTGACATTGTAATAAAAATCAGAATCGAACTGAACAGCTCAGTAAACGTGCACTTCAATTATTTTATGGATTTAAGATTGTTTTCTAGGATTCCCAGACTCCCAATACAGCAAAGTTATTTCCTCTTGGCAGATGGCTGAAGAAAAAAAGACAGAGAGAGAGAGAGAGAGAGAGAGAGATAGAGAGAGAGAGAGATTGTTGAATGGATAAAATGATGGGGCAGGCACCAAGTTGAAGTCTGGAGGGAGGAAATGGTTGTCTCCCCATCACCTGTAAATATTTGTACTTTGTCTTGACCAAGAGTCTATCATCTGTACTTTAAAAAAAAGGGGAGGAAAGCAAAACTAAAGATATTTTTTAGACGTATGTGTATAAGGGGTGTGTGTGTGTGTGTGTGTGTGTGTGTGTTTGTATTTTAAGAAAAGAGCTGAAAAACATTCGTCTCTCAAAACCTGGATCTTAACTAGGTGTTTACATGATATTGAAAGAAAATTGCAAGCACAAGTCTGACCCAGCCTTCAGAATTTTGTCCAAATACAGGTAAATGCATGCAGTATTTTGTCTACATCTCATCTCTACCTATCTTTTGTCTCTGTATTAAGAGCAATGTTTGGTACTTTTAAAAAAATATATAAATCCTTTTCAATCCCTGAAATGGAAACGGTGGTTTCCATTGGCTTAAATGCCAGATTTCCACCGTTTTTAATGTTTCCTCCCATGATAACGTAGAATCAAAGTCTTTTAGAAATATGTGTAGATGGAAACTAGATAATAATTTATAAAGTTAAATAGTATTGCATCAAAGGTGTGGTTGGTTTCACCAACTAGCTGGGCTACCCATTATGGAGAGATGAGTTTGGAACTTAGCTATGACAGGCTTTGATCAAGGCCATTTTGGCAGGAGCCTTTAAAATTGTACTATAAAGTGTTCCGTTTCCTTTTCTGTTCAGTTTACTGTACTCTTCTACTTCCTTTTCTCTTGAGTTTTCAAGGCCAAATTGGCAGCCAGGTTCATGACCTTTGGAGAATAAATATGCTGATACCCACTGTAAATGCACTGAAAACCATCATGGTATCACGACCATTGCCAAAACAGCTTCTGTCAGACTATGTCTGTACGCACAGCTGGAAAATAGTTCTAAAACATAACTTTTAATCAAACAGTTCAGCAAAGTCTATCTCTCTAGCAGCAATACAATCCACAGAAGGCCCAAAGTACGACCTGCTGCTATATAGACAGACTGTATGGATTACTTTAACCAAAAGTTACAGATGGAGTTGTTCTCAGAACTTTGTTGATGTCTAAAGAAATGGGATTCTTCTGGTACAAACTTCATACTTAGTATTTGCCCCATGCAAAAGCCATTTATAAGGATAATAAGAGAGTCAAAGCATGAACTTAGAATTGTGCTTGTCATACAACTAACAGTTTTCAATTTATCGGCCATCTTGCTATGTTTATTAAATGGTAGGAAAGTCAAGAAAGACAGCAAAGTTATCCTTTGCTCAACATCTCCACACAGATGCTTTGCTGTGATTTTAAACATGATACACTTAAAATTGAACTCATTATCCTTTCCTCCAAAACCTACCCTTGTCCCAACCGCCTCTATTCCTATTATGCCACCAAACTACTAGTTACTCAGGCTTAAAAAAAGGTAGCAGCAAAAGTGCTGGTCTGGGTTTGATATCAGGTGATCTTGCTTCGGATCCTGACTCTATTACTTACTGCCTCTTTGACCCTAGACAGGTCATTTCTTTTAATTTCTTTTGGCCTTGGTTTCCTCATCTGTAAAATGAGGGGTTTTACTAAATGACCTCAAAGGTCTCTTTCTCTGTTCTAAATCAGCTGTTCTATGAGCCTTGGGGCCATCTTTGACTTTCTTCTCCATTACCTTCCAATTAATTGGCAAGTGCTGTGAATTCTGCATCCACAGTATTACTCACATAAGATCTGTTCTTTGTGCTCTTGCTATAGCATCTTAGTTACAATCTAGACTACCAACAGCCCCCAGAATTGGTCTCCCTGCCTCTAATCTTGACACTCTCCAAAACCGTTCTTCTCACTTCTGCTGAAGTAATCTTTCTGATGTACAGGTCTGATCTTGTCACTCTTGTTCAGACTTTCAGTGGTTCTACATTGCTTGCCAAATAAAAAACAAACTCCTTAGCCTGTAATTCAAGATCCTCCCTAGGCCTTCTTCAATTTCTATTTTCAATCTCATCATATATTACTCTACTCCCTTTTGTGAATTCTATGGTCAATCCAAATTGCTAAATAGAATATTCCCCAGTCTCTTCCTACTCTCTCCTACCTTGGAGATCCTTTGCTCATTCAATTTTCTCAGTCTACCAGGGGTGGGGAACCTGCAACCTTGAGATCACATGTAGCCCAATAGGTCCACCCATCTAGGCCCTCAAGTATGACCCTTTGATGGAATTCAAACTTCACAGAACAAATCCTTTTATTAAAGGAATTTGTTCTGTGGAGTTTGGATTCAGTCAAAGGGATTTACTTGAGTACCTAGATATGTGGCCTTAAGACTACAGGTTCCTGGTCCCTGTATCTTACTTCATGTCACTGCCTGTTGAAATCCTTCTGTTTTCTCAAAGTTCCTACTCTGAAGTCCTACATTCCATAAAGCTTTCCTTAACCTTCTGCTCGTCCCTCCTCTCTCCCAACTCCCAGCTACAAGTAACCTCTCCCTCCCTATTTCTTCATTCATTTGACTTCTCCTATTCCCTTATGCTACTTCATTTGTCTTTTAATTATCTGTGTACTTGTCTTATTCCACCTCTCCTCCAACCAAAAGTTATTTAAATCCAGGGACTATATTGTTTTAGCTTGTATGTTCAATGCTTAGCCCAACATTGTACGTCGTAGGCACTTCAATGTTTCCTAAATGCATTCAGGAAATGCTGAACTTTCAGTTCCTGATTCAAACCTTTTTTCCAGTATTTGTATTCGAATGTCAGACCAGAGTGGTTATACTGACATTCACTCCGAGTGCACTGGGGAGATTTTGCTGTTACTTGATAATTTTTAAAAAACCATTAAGATGAATTTTTCTACTATAATTGTCTTTCAGTTGACTAGAGCACTTGTTAAATTCTCAACAACTTTTAAATTTTACAGCAGATTGGAATATTTTCCCTGGGGAAACACTTTGAAAATGTCCATATATTAATACTTTTAAATATTCTGAGTGTTTACAGTTACTTCAGTAACAGTAGGAAAAATCACAAGGAAGATAGAGGGTGACAAGTTTATCACTGAAGGGCAAAATGTGAATGTTCTGGCTCATCAAGGGCATGTGGAACTCCCTGACATGCTGGCATTCCCCACCCTCTGGGTAGGGATGGAGACCATGCATTAGGCACGCCACTGCTCATCTCCATTTAGGGGGTGACCTCTGTTCACTGAGCAGAAGCATGTGCTGGACTGGTCTGAGGCCCCTATGTAAATCAAGCTGATTTCTTCTTTTTAAAATTAGCCACTCATAATAATAACAATAATACTTTGTTGTTGTTTTTCTCTACCATGGTTGGCATTTACTGTGGATCAATATCTCTAAATAATCTTTGCACTACATATGAGGTCTGTTACAGAGGTTAGATTTCCCTTAACAGATAAAGATGGTTGAGGCTTTGAAATGACAGCCCAATCCCAGTCTGAGAGGAGGAAATGCACTAAAGTCTGAGCATAGTAAAACTTTCAGGAAGTTTAAAAGGTTAAACCGATCTTAGGTAGTATATAAGAGTGAGACTTATGGAATGAATAAATACAGCTCTCATATCAAGAAATAGGCTTTGAACACCTCCTTTGGTAAATGCTTTGAGGGTACAAAGTGTGAACCTTGGTTCCTGATCTCAAGGAGTTAAGTCTTGTAAAGGGGAATGAATAAATGAATGAAAAATCATTTATTAAACATTTATGTGCTAAGTGAATACAAAAGTCAGACACCTTCTACCCTCAAGAAGCTTACATTCTGATGCAGAGAAGACTCCACAAAGAAGGGAGATGTGTTTTGGTTTGGCAAGTCATGGTGATGACAAGTAGAGCCTGATTTAGATAGATAGGTAGATAGATAGATAGATAGATAGATAGATAGATAGATAGATAGATAGGTAGATAGATGTACCCTTTATATAGCTATAGACTGATGTACCCTTTCTAGTACTGATTTAATTAATTTAATTTAATTAACTGGCAGCAGCGAGAAAAATGGAGGGAGTTTAAAAGTGAAGCTAATTAGAATTAGAAATATGTATATGTTTGTATGTATGTATGAATACACACACACACACACACAAACACACATACACACTAAAAGATTTAAACCATTCAAGATAAGAATAAAGGAGAGGGAAAAGGGGTGGCTAGGTGGCACAGTGAATAGAGGGAGTCAGGAGGACCTGAGTTCAAATGTGACCTCAGACATTTAACACTTACTAGCTGTGTGACCTTGGGCAAGTCACTTAACTCCAATTGCCCTGCCTTCCCCCCTCCAAAAAAAAAAAAAGAGAGGGAAAAGTGGAAAAGTTACTGGATTTGGAGTCAAATGTTGGAGTCAAATCCTGCTCTGCCACTTACTATGTGATGTTGGACAAGACACCTTACCTTTCTCAGCTTCATTTTCCTCGTCTGCACAATGTAGGGTTTTGACTAGCTAGTCCCTGAGGTCCTTTTCAGTTAAGTCTATGATTCTATATTTCAAAGTACCTAAATATAAGGAAGATCTGTTATTTCATCATTTTGGGCAACTCCAAGTATAGGAACTTACCAATGACTTAAATAAATGAATACTCAGGAATTCCAAGAGCAATTAGAGGTTAAAGACTTGTGCAAGGTCACGCAGTAACAGAGGGGAAAACCCCAGGTCTTTCTGATTTCAAGCCCAACATTCTAGCCACGGTATCACACTGCCTTCCCTCAGAAGATAAGTAATTATCAAATGAATGATGGAGGTATCTGTAAATTCTGTTAAAAAAAAAAAAGAGAGAGAAATATTCTTTCAGTCTGGAGATGCCAGGGAAATGTGAGCTTTGTTTCTGATCTTGTTCCCTGACATTGACTCCCCAGGGAAAATGATAATGTCTCAGATTTGGTTTTCACTTTAGTAGAATGTAGGAAAGGAAGATAATGCAAAATCTTCCTTCAGTAACAATTCATGAACAGAAAATAATAATAGCGGCTCTCGCATTTATGTAACTCTTGAATGTTTGTTTTTGTTGTTGTTCAGTCATTTTCAGTCATTTCCAACTCTTCGTAACCCTATTTGGGGTTTTCTTGGCAAAGATACTGGAATGGTTTGCCATTTCCTTCTCCAGCTCATTTTACAGATGGGTAAACTGAGGCAAACAGGATTAAGTGACTTGTCCAGGGTCATGCAGCTAGTGTTTGCAAAAAAACTTTAACTATATTAGTTCATTTGATCATCACAGTGACCCTTGCTGTAGATGACCCATTTCACAGATGAGGAAACCAAGGCTAAGAGAAGTTAAGGGACAAGTCCAGGGTCACATTGCTAGTAAGGCAGAGCATAAGTCCAATTCTTCCTCCAAGGTCAGCACTTTAGCTCTGTACCACGTGGGCTCTATGAGGTCCTTTTTACTTTAGCATGACACACACATTTCATGTGTTTTCTTTCTTCCTCATTTCACTTTATTGTCAGGGTTAATCTTTAATTGAGATTTTGAATAGAGCTCACTTGGTATATACTCACCCATGAACCCTTTTCATTTTCATTAAGAAGACTAAGGTGATTTCTTCTTACCTTCCCACCTGGTTATTGTTTGAAATGACCTGCTCCACAGTGTGGACTGAGAAATAGTCTCTGAAATCCCTGACAATTTGCTTCAACAAGACTGTTCATTTTGGAGTATCCCTGGTAATCACCAAGGGCACACTCTTATTACATAAAGTCAATTAGAGCGCATACGTGCACGTCCTGCTGATTTGATTTAGAACTTACTGAAGCTCTAGTAATGTGCAATTACAAGAAACTTAATGACCCCTTTATATCGAATGCAACGTCCATGGCACCTAATATACTGTGATGAATTGCTCATTATGTGCAATGTTAGAAAAGCTTCTATAAAGATGAATAATTGTATAATCGATATAGAAATTGAATCTTGAGGTTTTTTCCATTCTGAAATCAATAAGTCATAAAGATTATGGAACCTATCTTATTTGCTTATATTTTTCTAACTCCTCTCCTCCCTCTCCTTTTTCCTTTTAATGTGTTATTTTCTAAGGGTAGCCCATCAGCTTGACTGGTGAGCAAATTTTTCCTCATGCCTTCTCTCAGCATTCCAAATCCAAGGTGTTTTCCCATTCTGAAAGAAGTTGTTCTAAGTTTTCCAGGTTTTTTGCTTTTGTTTCACTGTGAAAACTGGAAGTTGGTGACTGAAATATTAGTTTAACCAATGTATTTATCTTTTGCCTAGGATTTAAAAGGAACTAAGTCCTTCTAGATCTCAGATTCAGAATTTTTTTTTTCCTGATGGGTTATATGGACTCTGTTAGCTGAAATGAGAAAAAGAAGATACAAGATAGATGTTCCATTAGAGCCAGTGCTTTCAGTCTCTTGCTAGTACCAAGATTCTCTCAATAAAAGGTCAACTTTCCTCACTTAAACCTCCACTAACAGCCTGTTCATAAGAGAATAGCCCTGGGTTTGTGGTCCTGTTCTGGAGATCAATATTATTAGCCTTTTCCTTGAAAGGATGAGCAAGGTTACATGGTAATGTTTGCCCCAAGCTCTGCCAGCACCCTGTGCTCATTCTCCATGTATGTCTATGCTCCAACTTTGATGCTTTGTGGTGGCATGGGGTTATCCTGGGCTCTAAAAAGCTATATCAATAGAGTAAAACATCTCATGGGTCTTACCAAGTTGGAAAGGTTTTAGCTAGAGATTCAGTAAATGGGTATCTGTTGTCCAAAGTCCAACCTAGCTAAGTTCAGAGAAGTTCATCACCGGACTGTTGGTTGCTAGATGACTGATTATTTGGGGGTGGCCACGGGAACTGTCTCTGAAGGTGAGGAGTAGCTCCTTCTAATCTGTATTAGGGGAGGATAAACCTTGTGATGAATTCATAGACCTTTTGAAGTACATAGCTATAAATAAAAATGGTGTAATGTATTGAATCACACCCTGCATTAAAAGTATTTATTTTCTGAATATTCAATGCTTTATCCCACAACTCTGCCTATTGGATGGTTTTATCTAGTCATCAGAATAGCTATAAGCTAGACATGGTCTATTGGACTGAAAAAAATGAAATAAATTGGGATAGATTGGGGGAAGGGGAACTATTTGAGGTATTCCGGGAGATGTCATTGAGAATGAAAGAAAAACTATTTATTCATCTGAAGTAACTTTTAATTTTCATTGAAGGTGAACAAAGAGTTTAACTAAATGAGAGTGAGGATAAAAAGAGAGAGGGAGGGAAGGAAGGAGAGAGAGAGGGAGAGAGAGAGAGAGAGAGAGAGACAGAGGAAAATTGTCATTCCAAATTTGGTTGATTGCTTTTCTTTTAAATGGAAAAACCCTACAGTTTTATTGCACACATATACATGTATACATATCTCCTTCCACTTGTATTTAACACCTAGATTTTCCTACATAGAATTTGGCCTGGAATTATATTTCTGTGAATAAGGAAGTCTGAGTTCTTATCCCAGTTTTGCTACTAACTGTTCATTTTGGAACATCCCTAGTAATCACTAGGGGTGGGGGACAGTGGGGAGATACTATTATTGCATAAAGGGAATATGAGTGCATATAGGTATGTCTTGCTGATTTGATTTAAAACTAACTAAAATTCTAATTATGTGCAACTCAAAGAAACCTATAAGTATATATGTGAATATATTTGTGTGTGTATAAACTTATAGATACTAAATTATATTAGGTTCCATGGATATTGTATTAGCTATAGAGGGGCCATTAAGTTTCTTACTGTTGTATAATATTAGAGTTTTAGTATGTTGGAAACCCAGGAAGGAATCCGTCCCTAAGAGATATGTCTTTGGGCATGTTATTCGATCCTTCTGACCATGAGTTTGTTCTTCTTGTTATTTTTCAGCCATTTTTTCAGTTATATCCAACACTTTCTGATCCCATTTGGGGTTTTCTTGGCAAAGATTCTGGGATGATTGGCTGTTTTGTTCTTCAGATCATTTTACCGATGAGGAAAAGGAGGCAAACGGGGTTAAGTGACTTACCCAGGGTCACACAGCTATTATGTGTCTGAGGCTGGATGTGAACTCAGGTCTTCCTGACTCCAGGCCCAGCAGTTCTATACCCTGCACCACCTAGCTGCCACCTATCTACACAGTAAGGATATTTTAATAGATGATCTCTAAGGTTCTGTTCTATCTCCAAGTTCAGTGAATGAATGAATGGTTCAAACACCACTTCCATTAGTTCTTTGCAGCTATTGACATTTGATTAGATCATTATAGGAGGAGGGGAAAAGGGAAAAGTTTCTGGTCTTTAGCTCATTCAATTGTATCTTCATTTGTTTTCCTTGGAATGGTCTTCCAGCTCTAGAGCACCTAGAGTGAAGGAACTCAGACTTTCTGAAAATGCCAAAGAAATGTCACCTGTGCCCATGAGAATAAAGTTATTGTACCTACTTCTGTGCCTATAATTAGTCATTTGTCCCTCTCTTGGACTCAGGAAGGATTACAGAGATGAAGGCTCCCTTTATACTAATGAAATTAAAGATAGTGTTTGGTTAGACTTAAAATAGCATTTTAATGGATGCATGTCAATTAAGTTAATGAATTAATGAACAAAAAACAAAAAAGATCCCTACCTTTATATATATTATATATACACACATAAATATATACACACACATATACATAAATGTGTATGTGTGTATATATAATATATATTCAAAGATATATATATACAGCCACATATGTGCATGTGGATATGTATATATACACATATATATATCCACATCCACATATATACGTACACATACATATATACACATACACACATACACATGTTCAAGGTCCTGGGAAAGCTAGCTCTAATCTCAACTTTCACACTTAATTGCTATCATTTTCTGGGCTCAGTTTTTCTTCATAAAATGGGAGTGGGTATGAGGGATTTAATTCATCCACACAACTAATTCTTGTATAATAATATCCGGAGAAGGAAATGGCAAACCATTCCAATGTCTTTGCCACGAAAACCCCAAATGGTGTCATGTAGAGTCGGACATGACTGAAAAATGTCTGAACCAACAATAATGACAAAGAGATTGTGTTTCCATAGCACTTTCAGATAAATAAGCCAGCTTAACAGTGGTTTCTTCTTGAACTGAACATATCTGCAAAGGTTTATCCACTTAAATTTTTTAAAATCAAACAAGTATCAAGAATATGGAATAAAAATAAATTTCATAAAATAAAAAAAATAAAGTTAAGACTGATCCTCTTTAAAAAAAAAAAGATAAATAAGCCGGGAGAAATGGGTTTTAAACCTATAAGGATTCCCATTTCAAAGGTGAGGACACTGAGGCTCAGAGTGAATAACTCCGCCCGTGATCACACAGCCATCCTAAGTGCCTGAGGTGGGATTCAGTCAGGCCTCTGTGGATTCCAGATCCGGAATTTGTATGTTTTAAAAAGCTCGGAAAGCACTTGATTAAAATGTCACTTTGCAAACACTAAATACCCATAAAAATCAAATCTTCTCTATCATTTTAATTTATTCCTTTCTATATCACAGCATTTTGTATGGGAACAGTCAATGAAGCCAACACACTCCCCAGCAGTGTTGCTTCATGCAGGCAAAGTAGACAAACCCGTGCCTGCAGGCAGGTGTCTGCCGGTGATCGCTTCCGGGTGTTTTTTTTTGCAGAAATGTCACTGACAGCCCATGCAAATTGTGGCCTTCCCCCAAGCAGCCAGGTTGCAAGCTAAAACAGAGGGTTAAAGTGTTGGGAAGACTGCTAGGCTTCCCTGTGTCTAGGGATTAAAGCTTGTTTGTGAGCTGCATGATTTCAGATGCCAAGGTAATAACAAAGCTTTCTAATGCATTTTCCTTATTAAGTTCCTCCCAATCCCTGGCCTCTTGTTTTCCTTTTCCTACTCTCCCAGGGAGCACCACACCCACTTAGGATCTGATTCTCCCAAAGGTACAAGCCCTTCTCCACCCATAGCCCTTAGAACCTTTGACCGTCTCAGAACTTCAACCCTAATACAAATTGTAGTATTCCGAAGTATTTGAGTGTTCAAATATAAGTTAGAGATCTTTAATAGTGAATAAGAAGGCATGTCTTCATGCATCTCTAGAAAAGTGGAAATTACTGTTAATGATACTAAGAAGTACTCCAAGGTCTTTTAAACTGGAGTAGACAAACCACCACGAGGTCCTGAGATAAATTTCAGGAAGCCCATGAACCTATATGGGAAAAAATTTCATTTAAATTTAGTATTTCCTTCGGTTATGAATGTAGGAAACGTTATATAGGGCTCCATCAGATTGTCAAAGGAATCCATGTCATAAAAAAGTTAAGAACTGTTACATAACACATACACACACACATACACACACACCACATATATACATGCATACACACATATAATTTACCTTTTGTGTCATATATGGAAATAACATGCATACCATATGTACATATTTGTATGAATAATAATAGGATTAATATATAGGGTTAGGATTAATATCTATATAAATATATTATGCATATGTTTGCATATATATATCAATCATTTATTAAGCAACTACTACATGCTGGGCATTTTAAGTTCCTTGAATGTGAACTTTTTTTTTCCCTAGCTTTATATCCCCAGTGCTTAACACAGTTTCTGAAACAAAGAAATGGCTTAATAAATGCTTATTTACTGACTGGAGATTTGAAGCCCAGATTAAAAGTCCATGTACCCAAGGAGCTTACATTCTAACACACATATGTATGTTTGTATACACAGAATACATATACAAAATGAATCCAGTTTAGGGAGGGAGCAGCTGATATATAGCTGACTTATAATTATGTCATCCATGATATATAAATAAATATAATCTATATGTTTATATCATATACATATATAATAAATACATTGAAGATGAAGATGATGTTTAGTCATGTCCAATTCATCATGACTCCATTTGGGGTTTTCTTGGCAAAGTGGTTTGCCATTTCCTTCTCTAGCTCATTTTATAGATGAAGAAACAGAGGTAAATAAGGTGAAGTGACTTGCCCAGGGTCACTCAGCTAGTAAATGTCCAAGGCCAGATTTGAACTCACAAAGATGAGTCTTCCTGACTCTAGGTCCAGTACTCTATCTACTGTACCACCCAGCTGCCCTCTATATATACATATAGTTTATATTTATTTATAATTCATGGGTGACATCTAAGGTCTTCCAGTCTTCAAACCCATGAAAACATATGACAGAGTCATGCTTTATTTCCTTAAGTATCATACATCTAAATAAGCATATATGTATATATATGTGTGTGTGTGTATATATGGATGTATATGTATATGTATATGTGTTTGTGTGTATTGTATATGTGGCAATTCCTTCTGAAGGGCTAAAAGTTGATTCTCTCAAGGGTCTATAGAGCACCATTTTAAAACTTAAGAAACAGTTACTGGCTGCATTTTCATGTGTTTGTTCACATGCATGTATGTTAGCACTGAAAACAAAAAGCTTTGGACACTGTTATGACTTACTTTGGTTCATTGACAAGTCAGGGGCAATGATTTCTAGTAAGAGTCCGACTTTGCCACTTATTTGGATGTATAACACTTAAAGAAATAAAATCTAACTGTGTCATGTCTTTATGTATTTGAGGACCAGAAGATTTTAGATATTATCTTTCCAAAGCCCAATCATTTTACAGATAGGAGAAACTGAGACCCAGAGTTCTTAAGGGACTTGCCAAGGTCTTACAGGTGGTAAGTTATAGAGGCAGGATTCAAACTAAGTATTTTGACTCCAAATCCTCTGCTTTTTTTCTTGTGTCGTATGCCTAGTCCAACAAAGTTTTAATGCTGCCTTGCTTTAGATCATAGATAAGTCAATTAATTCTTTTACTCATTTTGTCAAGGACAATGATAGCTCCTGTTTGGGTAGTGGAAAGAGCCCTGGACTAGGGCGTAAGGATGGAAGCCAAAACTCTGAGCACAGCTTTAACACTAATTAGCTGTGTTACAACTTTTGTAATAAGAGGGGTTTAGACTAGATGCTATCTAAAGTCCCTGAATTCCAGAACTGGTGTGTGTGTGTGTGTGTGTGTGTGTGTGTGTGTGTGTGTGTGTGCGTGTGAATCAATTCCTTTGCTCTCCAGTTGTGCAACATGGTATAGCAGAGCCTAGCACAGTCCTGGACACCTAGTAGATGGTCAAAATAATACTTAATGATTGACTTCCTGACCCCTTGATGACAAGTGCTAGGCTAGTGCCATTCTGCTAAAATTAGTTAGACAAACTATCTCTCCTCACCCTACCCCCAGAGATAGATGTTTTGAGTCACTGATTCAAATTTTAAGGCTTGGGACTCCAACTGTCTTTGCCTGAATTAGGTGATTCCCCAGGGGCAGGTTTCTTAATTCCTTTCTTTTCCTGGTGTCCTTGATGCTAGGATTCAAGCAGCCCTAAAAGGAGTTTAGCATCCTGGTACCACCAAAATCATTGGAGGCTAACAACAACGACGACAACAGTAACTGATGTGTACAGAGTACTTTAAAGTTTGCAAACACTTTACATGTGGTATCTCAGAGAGCATATGTCCATCAGCATTCTGTGTGCTCTCATTCAGATCATTTTAGCGAAAATGATTTTCCTGTGCATGTTTAAAATTTTGTTGGTGATTTAAGAAGGGATTTCAAATTTTAAAGAGAATTTTTTTTTTTTTTTTTTTTGGTGATTAACAATAGACACTCAAGAAAATACCTGGCAATTAATTGATTGGTTGGTTTGATTCATCAGTTAGAAGAGGAGGAATGGATTTGTATTGGTCAGAATGAAATCCTTCTATTCTTCAAATATGAAAATAGACCAGATATGGAAAACATAAACCTGCTTGTCACATGTGATTTGAGGGGGTCAAGGACCCAATTTGCCCAGGAAATTGGACATCCTTAGCCAGGCCCTCCCACAGTGTGCTATTGCCATGCCATTTGGGGAGAGATCCTTCATTCCCATCCTTTTCCCAGTTAATCCTCCAAAATGTTTTTAATGATGTGATTTTTGCATTATTTGGAGTTGTCAGGCTAAATAAGGAAATGGGTGCTGAAGGTAGGAAAATTATTCTGTCTTAATGGCTGATACTCACGTATAACAATACTATTCATCAGTGCCAAAAATGCAGATGGGAGGATCATGTTTTATTAAAAATTTGATACTTGTTGTCACTCAGTTGCTCCACTGTCCTGTTCTCTTTCCAAAAATAGCAGACCCAACGGCTGTGGCTTATTGCGATTAAAAAAGATAAAAATAAGTAGGTTTCTAATAGATCCAGGACACTCAAGGTAATATAAGATCTGCTTTTTAATGAAACTTGTGAAAGTGCATTTTCCATTGCTTCATAAAACTTTCTTTCCCCCTGCTATGTACTGAGCTCCCGTTTCATGTCTGAACCTTGTGTTTTCAGAATACCACTGCCGTTCATGTTCTCAGGACCAAACGGTCCTTCCTTTTTTAACAAGATCACTTCAGACCTTCAGCACCCAGCATGGCATCTTCAGTATGTATAAGGGGTGTTCAATAAACACTTGCTGAATGAATGAATGAATGAATGAACAAATGAATGAATGAATGAGTGAAGGAGTGAATGAAGGAAATGAAACACTTTTTGCGAAATAATATTGTGACTGATATTATCTAGTCATATTTAAAATTGAGCTGTAAATTGTGAGGAGAATATTTAAGGCAAGCTTCCTCTAAGGGTAAGGAAAGTTCACCTCTTTTTTTGAAGGGAAGGAGAGAAGGAAGCCCCTAGTAGATGCTTTTGTATTAAAAATCGAAGGTGCACTTAGAACAAAGAGAAAGTATTTTTCTTCTATTTATTTCTTATTTACAATTTTGATTTCCTCATAAAGACGTATTAATATGCTTGCTATACCTTTATAGTAATCTCTTAAATAAGGTCCTGGTTAATCTAAATATATAACCTCAAATGGAAACATTCAAAGTCATGTAGTCAACAATATGTTGGGGGAAGGGGAACCGGATATTTAAGAAATGGAAAAGATAAATTTGTCAAACTATAGATCACATCTTATGACGCAAATATATTTGTGGTAAAAACTTACCTTTAACAAAATGATTTTCAGCCACCATTCACTGTACACCTTATTCCAAGAATGATGATATACAATAACATTCCAGTTCAGAAAAAATAATTTGAACATTGCCTTAGATTCATTGTAATAGAATTTGAGCTATAATTATAATTGAAAAATAAAATATACACTTTCAATTCTGCCTTTATGTGTATATGTGTGTATGTGTAGATATGTATGGAGAGAGACATATACATACATATTATAAATATACATCTATACATACATACATACACACACGTATATATATGTATATGTGTGTGTGTGTGTGTGTGTGTGTGTGTATAAATAGACATAGACATAGAACTAGGCCAAACCTTTTATTTTACTGCTGAGGAAATTGAGAGCTAGAGAAGTAAAATGACTAGACCAAGGTCACACAGGTAGAAAGCAGAGCCAGGAATCAAACCCAAATCCTTTGTCTCTAAATCTAGCATTTTTTCCCCATACACCATGTCACTTGGTCACCTAATTGTTCCCATCCTGTGAATTATAGCACTGACTAACCTGGAGGTCAGCTTTTTTGAAAAGACAAAGTAAATCTGTTTGTAATTATATTTTAGTTGTAGAAATGAAAAAAAAAATTGACCCTTTCTCCTCTGATGCATTCTTTTAAAAATTTTTTGGTTTTTTTTTTGTGCCTTACCTTAAGATTCAAAACTCATTCCATGACAAGTTTTCTATACACAATATGCATTTTTTCTTATTGCAAAGAAAATGGAGTAAACATTTTTGAATTTTCTTTTGTGCCCATGTTTCTTTTTGCACAGTATTTAAATACACTACCAACATTGCCAGAATAAAATTCTTTAGGACGCTCCCCAGTGTTTGGAATCTCTGTGCCACCAAAGAGTGGCATAGAGTAAAAACCTTCAGGTTTAGAGCCCGGTGGGGGCATAATTAGAAAATGTGCTGTTTCCCTTTTTGTGCTTTTGTGGAGGATTTGCTTTCTTTTTCTAAAAGCTCATGGAATGCTAGAATACAAAGCCGAATGTCAGAAAGCCAGCGGTGATAAAGGGATGGCATTGGAGAGGGAGGGGTAGGAACATCTGCCATTTTAACTCCTCATCTGCAAAGTGAAAGGATTGGAAATGAAGATCAATCTCCTAGGCATTCATCAGCTCTCCCATTATGGGATTCTAGGATTTAGAGTCAGAAGGGCTTTAGTAGAGGCCCATAATTATACAGAAGAGGAGACAGGCAAACAGAGGAGATGGACCACATTCTACGATTCTTCCTGACCGTAAATACCCATGTTGAAGATGATACTTGAGAGTTTTCGTTTTACTATGCTTTAAAAAAAGAATATTTTTGTGATGTTCTTTTTTCTTTTAACTTGCTATCACTTTCTAATGTTTCCCCATCCCCCAAACTTTCCCTTGTGACAAAACCCCAGTTTCTTCATGTGTGTGAAGCTGGAGAGATGGATTAACTTATCTCTAGGTCTCTGACTTCTGGATGACCTGTGACAACCTTTGACTATAGAATATGACTGGATTAATATTTCTGAACCAAATGCCTCATTCTGTTGCTTAGAAGCCCTAAGTTTCCACTTTCCCCATAAGTCTGCATCCCTGGCTAACAGCCAACAGAGAAGGTTGTAGCTCATGCTTTTCCCACTCTTTATTATACTTTTGACCTTCACATTATGTTTATGTGTTTTTTTGCTGATTATAGATCGAGAATGGGGAGTGTGAGTGAGTGAGTGTGTGTGTGTTGTGTGTGTGTTTGGAAAAGGTTGTTTTGCTCTGAGTGTAAAGCAGGCTGAATCACGTTCCTTTCTTTCACAAAAGCAACTCCCACTTACTCTCGTCTAAGCTGCTGCCAATTAAACCTGGACTGAATGTACTACTTGTGCACACAGCTGCGTGTGTAACAATATAAGCACAGACTCAAATGAACTCAACTAATGTATCATTTTATTAATCAGTCAACAAATGTTTATTATGCACATACTACATGCTTAGGCTCTGGGGATACAAAGAAAGGCAGAAACAGTCCCTGCCCTCAGGGAGCTCACAGTCTAATGGGAGAGCTTACATTCTAAAGCCACGCATTTAATGCTGTCAGGAAACATCCACAGGAAGAAAAAAAATCTTTAGACTGAAATTAACAGGCAACTGTATCTAAACATGTATCATCCCTTCCACTGAACACATACTTCTTTTTGACTTGTGTTTTCTCCCCCACCAGTCATGCTGGTACATGAATTTCAATCTTTTTTAAGAAGTAAAGTTATCAGAACATTCAAGTTTTTTTTGATAGCCTGAATGTTTCCTCCATGTTTTACAGCTGTGCTATGTTTAAAATATAAAGGTGGGAAGATGTCAACCTCCCCCCTTTTGTCAGTCAACACTTTGTGCTGACACTGTCCCTGTAAGCATCTTCCTGACACACATTCACCACTGAAAGTTGCAGACCTGCCTGAACACATGCACCCACATATTAGGCAGTGAAATTGTGCATGTCACAGCACTCAGGAATCACCTTTCCTCATTTGTAGCCCTTGAGACATTACTACGATCTAGGAAAAGTAGGCATTTTCTGAATTCATCAGTCAATGCCAACTTCCCGTCTTTTGCCTCTGGAACTCTGGATCTAGCCAGATCAGGTTTACCAAAGTGAAATTCCAGGATCTCTAGGGTAACTGAGCTTTATTCTCCCATTTCAGAGTTTGCCTCTTTTTAGCCTCCATTTGGGGAGGAGTTAGGTGACTTGGCAGGGGAGCACTTGAAGGGGGAAGGTAGATAGATGGTAAAATTGTGATACCGTTGACTTAGTGTTATATAGGATTGCTGTGTTCTCCTTAAGTATTAAGTCTGGTTACTTCTAGAACTCAGAAAATATATTCTATAAAAGTAAGTATTTAATGTAATGGTTTCTCCCATTCTTAGTGGTTACTGTTTCTTATACCTTTTAAATTTTTTATAGTTGTTAACATAACATCCTGTTTCTTATTAATGTTTGTGAGATATAACTTAATCTAATTTGGGTGCTTTTTTCCATGGGAATTCTTTCCTGTCTCAATTGAAGTTAATAGTCCTTAGTATTTCTCCTTTAACATAAAAGCATACATTACCATCTTATTGACTTAGAGTTGGAAATAGAACAGTTGATGACAAAGGTTTACTTGAAACTGGAAAGATAAGCTATATACAATAGAAAGCACAACAAACTGGGTCCAGAAATCCTAACAGGATGACATTCCACATGTCTTTTGCTCCATGAATAGCACTAAAGATATTGCTTTGGAATCTCACTTTTAAATGAAAATCGACTGCATTGGAAGAAAAGTTGGTGTGGGAGGTTTATGTCACAGAATCGTGTTGCTTAGAGCTGGGATCTAGCCATGGAATTAGTGTTGACTTTCTAGTTTAACTTTCTCATTTTACAGCAGAGGAAACAGAGCCTGAAGGGGGTTAAGTGACTTGGCCAAGGACACACACGAATTAAATAGGATTTGAATCCCAGTCCTCACACTCTGGAGCCAAACTTCTTTCAGCTGTAGCATGCTGCTTCTGGGTCAGAAGCATATCCGTTAGAAGTATTACTGTCCTTTCCTCCCTGCACTCCACCCCCCCCAAACTTCTTGATACAAAACAATTACAATTGCCTCAATGCACTTGAGATTTCTGAATGAAAGGATCAAATTGAAAAGTACTGAATTCTAATAGAGCCAAAGGACTGGGTTTGAAACTTGTGTCTCTGATGTTTTCCACCTGTATTTCTTTCAGACAAACTCTTTCACCTCTGTGAGTCTCAGTTTACTCATCTATAAGATGAGGGTTTTGGACTTGATGATCTCTGAGGTTCTTTCCAGTTCTTGATCTGTGATTCTTTAGCTGAAAAAAAAAACTGGCTTTGTGTGGGAACAGCTGACCTACCTTGTCAGCAGTTCTCTGGTATCTTTATCTGTAGCGATATCTTTGACGAGCTCACAACTCATTTCACTATTTTTAAAGCAAAAGAAATGCTGACATTTCTTGTCATGTGTGTGTGTGTGTGTGTGTGTGTGTGTGTGTGTGTGTGTGTGTGTGTGTGTAAAATGGAAAATAAATTATCAGTGCATGGGTTTGTGTGGTTTCTTTGGTTGTTTGTCCTCTCCCCCCCCCCCCTCTGTCTCTCTGTCTTTCTGTCTCTTTCTCTGTCTCTCTGTCTCTCTCTCCATTTTATTTATTTTAAGCCTTATAAAGGAATCTTCTGTACATGCGCCAAGCTTGTGCAGGTGAATTGGCTGACCGGAGCAGGAGGATACCATATTTTTTTTTAAGGAAAGAAGTGGAGTGTGCAATAGGAAAGGAATGTAACAATAAATATAATCCCACAACCCTTTTTTTTTTTTCACTCCAGAGACACTAAACTCTCAGTGCTGTCTTGAATGACCTATAGGTGAAAATAGCCAGGACAGGGAGACAAAGGAACTTCTGGAGGCTGAATGTGAGGAGGTGATAGATGTGATTAGAAAGAGAGGGAACAAGGAAGCACTAAATGCCATGTGTAGGAGTAATCAGTGTTATTCACATATCTCCTTCATAACACCATCTCATTATTTACTGTCAAAGTTTAGCCACTTCTGGCTAAACTTTGCAACTTTCTTTTTTATCAGTCCTGTAAAAAGAAAAACCAAAACACTTAATATCTCTAATTTAGTATAAGGACTGTGCTTGCCAGTGGGCTGCCTTTAAAGTAGGGGTTCTTAACCCTTTGTTTGTGTTCTGGACCCGTTGGTAGTCTGGTAGACCCCTTCTCAGAATCAACTTTTTAAAAGCATAAAATAAAAGACATAAAACTACAAAGGAAAGAAATTATACCAGAATATGATCCTCAATTAAAAAAAAAAAGTTCATGGACCCCAGATTAAGAACCCCTGCTTTAAAGATACTTAGAACAGCAAGTGATAATGAGACTGATGGTAGTATGATGTAGTAAACAGAACGTTCGAGCAGGAGGCAGATGACTTGGGTTCTAGACCTGATTTTCAGTTACTAGCTGTGTAACTCTGGGGAGCCAGCTAACATCCCTGAACTCAGTTTCATCATCTAGATACTAGAAAGAACAATACCTGCAATGTTGACTTCACTGAGTTGCTGTTAAGATCTCATGAAAAGTAAGTGAAATCATTTTGAAAAAGGTGAAGGGGATTAAAGTATAGTATAGAGGTGATAGACTTGGAATTAGGAGAATCTAGGTTTGAATTTTGCCCCTGGCAACTATGAACTACGTGACCATGGGCACTCGACCACTCTGAACCTCAGTTTCCACATCTGTATGAGGAAGATAATAATTCTTTTACTACCTACTTCACAGGGTTGTTATAAAGCTCAAGTGATGTAATGCACTTAAAGTACTTTGCATACCTTAAAGCATGATATAAATTACTTCCAATAAAGGGCTTTGTAAATGTTAATAAATAAATAATGCAACCATACCTTAGTTATATAAATAAAATGGGAACCATTAGATCATTTTCCATAACTAAGGGTCTAGAGAAATAGGAGAGCCTTTGTGGAGAAGGTAAGCATTGAGAGACACATTAGTCAGCAAAATATTTCCAATGAATATTGAACTCTAAAGCTGCCTTTGGATTCCTCTTGCCCTTTCTGTATAGTGATAGGAAAAAGATAGTAAAACTCCACAAGATGAATCGTGGATATTTCATTAAAACACAGTTACAACAGGACCTTTTCAAAATGGTCATCAATTTGAAGGAAAAGCAGTCAACTTACAATCAAAATTCTGTGGGAGGAGAGAGAGATGGTTAGCTAATTGGTAGACTTGGACAGTATATTTTTCTGCATGATTGAAAGATCTCTATGTGTAGTGAAGGAAAAAAAGAGAACATTTTAAATAATCCATCTGGTAAGTACAAATATGTAGTAAAGAGAGGTAAATTAAGAAAAGGTAGGATTCTGCTTCTACCCCCCCCCCCAAGCTATTAAAAGAAATGACCAAAATGCCTCATAAAGTACACATCTCATAGGTTTAGAAATCATACATATGTGCATGGTCTCTGTGTGCCTGTAACATTCCAGTTTAGAGTGGGAATTCAAACCACCACACACAGTGACCTTAGCTTTTAGAAAGAAAAAAATTAGTTTCCATTGCAAGAGCATTGTAGAGAAAAGTTAAATATAAGGGAAAAAGATCCTCCTTATTAAATTAAATTGTGGTATAACAGCTCACCACATCCTGTTGCAGTGGCATCTGATGTTAAGCAAAGGGAAGGTTCCTCTTTCAGGCTTCTGACAGGTACAGAGGGTCACATGTTACCTGCAATTCTCAGTACTACGTATTTTTATTTTGTGTCAGTGGAAAGGCTGAATAATAAGATGGAAAGTATCAGTAGATAGTAGGCATTGTGGGAAACTGTAGGTGTCAACTATAAGAGTAACCATATCAAAAAAGAGAAAACCACCTCTTCTCCCACCACCCACCGCCCTCCTCACCCCTGCCCCAAGATACAACAAAACTAAATAAGAACACCCAGTGCTAATTACATGCATGGAATCCAAACAGTCCTCTAACGGAAGGGTCATCCAGACCAGTTTCCAGAGCAAGAATTCAGACTTATGGGAACCATGGACTTTCCTCTAAGTTTAGCAGTGATCTCATCCCTCAGTTGTCTGTTTCTGTCTTTATTCCATCTGTGAAAGGTGTTCATGATCATACTTTCCTTCTGAGGATGTTAGTAGGCTTATCACTCCATCATCAATCAATAAGTCAGCATGCACCTCTTCAGGCTTATGGTTCTGGAGAAGATCAGAGGCTTGCTGAGGCCATGCTCATCAAATGTGTTTGGTACTCAGTTTGTAGTGACTGCTGGCAGCTCCAGATGTGCCCTTTGATTCTGTGAAGTAAATTAGAAATAATGGTAAGGAGAATCGAGGAGAAACATGGCTTGTGGGTCTCCTGTGGTCCTGTTGCTCATAACGTTAGCAACGTCCAGGCTGGCATTCTAAAACCAGATTGTGATGGTGAGGAATTAAGCAGCTCTGGGCCTAAACCTCATTCCTTCAGTATCAAAAGGCTTTGGAAACCACATACCATCCTTCTTCTAAGGAGCCCTTACCTTCCCAGGGTTCTCAGTAGGAATACTACTGGACAGAGATGGATGGTGAGAAAATGGGTTAAGTCACTAGTCACAGAGGATCCCACACTGTGGCATGTCACAGTCCCTGGTTCAGGGAGGACTTAGACTGCACAGTGACATGCTGAATGATTTTTCCCCACTTACACCCACTTAAGGGTATTCCCTTCTAGGTTCAGGTGCATCAGTGGGCAGCAAGGGGAAGCCCACTTCTGATGGTTCTTCCCCTTTCATCTTTTCAAGCAGATGTTATTCCCACCCTCCATCCCCCGCAGTATGTACATCACTGCTTAGTTATTTAACAAGACTAAAATTTTGGTACCTGATCTGCCAACCACTTTCCTTCTATCTCCCATGCCATTCACCTCCAGCATGCCTCTCTCTTCCTTTCAACTTCTGATCTTACTAGAATAAGGTTTCAATTTAAAGTTAAATTGTTCTAAATCATGAAAGGGAAAGATGACAGAGATTCTCAAGAGTGATAGACTTGGAAGAGAACCCAAAAGTTTGTTCCTGTACTTTCAGACAAGATTTAGACAGCGCCATCATCCCAAACAAGTTAAAATCTATTGTGTTGTTAAAGCATTTTCATTGAAGGGCACTTTAGGGATTAATAGTGTCTCCCAGGGATTCTTTCCACTTTCATAGATGCAGTCTTATTTGTGATAAGGTAATTTCCCTACCTGTAGTTCTAATTCTTCTTTTCTCACTAACTTTGTTCCCCATCATCAAAGACCTAGCTTTTCTGCTGATAAAGCATAGACCTTTGCCAAATGTGGCAAATACATTGGTATTGGTACACAGAAATCCTCATCACACTGCAATGCACCTCTCCTCTTTGCCCCAAACGGATAAAGCTTTTGTTCACTGAGAAAATACTCCAGATGTGAACTCCAGGGATTTGGGAATTGAACCCCAGAAATGGTGGTCTTCGGTAATGCAAATTACTCATCAAATATAAACAGGACACATTTGTATGTAAATATAAGTAAGACATTGGAAGAAAAATGAAGTAACATTTCAAAAATGATCTCAAGTTGTGTTTTTAGTGTTTATTACACTTCTGAATCATGTAGCAGACTATTAAGAAAAGAGTTTAGTGAATATAATCAGAGGTGGTTAGTTAAGAGAATGATTATGCAGGGGATAGTTTCAAGTGAATACACACAGACAAGAGCTGCTCAGAAGAGCAGCAGGGGGTTGCTTTTGTTTTTGCTTTCATCCGGATACATTCAAGTTGAACACTAACTTGTGAGCTCTTTGGCTTTTTCATCAGAATATGGAAGTGGCCCAGTGTGGAGGTTTGCTGGCCTGAATCCTTTCTAGTGGATTATGTTCTGAAGACGTTATCCTCATGTCATCCTTGGGGAATTTGTGGTTTCATTCACCTACTTATATCTGCATTTCTTTGTCACCTTTAGTATTTCTGGAAGTCAACCAGGTCTCCAGGATGTCCCTAGGATAGATCTGGTGTTTAGAAAGAATGAATAAATGAATGCAAAGAGCAGCTCTGGTGGCTAGAGATTGGAACCCACAGATCTTGATCTGTTCCCCAACTTGATATATTTCAGGTCCCTAGTCTATGAAACAAAGATCTACTGTTCTTAATAAAGTAGATTGCTACTCAAATGCATTCTTGCAAACAACAATTTGCTCAGAGTAAGCATTTAGGACAGGCGAGTAACTAAGAAGGTTGGCTTCATCAATTCTTATCACCTTGTAAATGAATCAGTGCAGGTCAGGTCTATTTCTAAGAGGAATTCAGAATTATAAAATGGCGCCAGTTAGCTGCCACAGGCTCATTTGATACAATTCCTGACTCTCCTGTGCACGTATTATTATTGTTTTTCTTTTACAAGTGGCAGGGAGTTGAAAGGGATAGGGAGGGAGTATTGGGGGGGAGGGGGGGTGTGATGAAGTATTCAGCAACTAATTGCTCCAGGAAGTTGACTTTAGACAGCCCAGGGCCTCTGCAGAAAACACATAAGGTTTATCTGGATAGCTGTGCACTCCAGCCCATGGGCAAAGGGAAATTTGGGCAGTTCCATGACGTACACACAGGCTCCCCACCTCCAAATAATGTTAGGAAAATGAGAGGCAATGACAGTGGTGCTGATGGCATTCTCCCTATCTTGGAGCACATCGCCTGACTGTGGTGGTGACTGGAGGTGGGGTGGAGAGAGAGGGGATGTTGTGCTGGAGCTGAAGCTGGCCTTTGCCAGTCTCAGTCATTTCCTGTCCATCTGCCAAAAATCACAAGCTGATAAATGGACATCATTTGAGTGTGGGAAACTGTGCAGCTTGACAATCTACAGAGAAATAAGAGAATGAAAGAAGAGGCAGGAGTAAAGAAAGCCGCTTAGTGTCAGGATGACCATCGCGTTGCCTGATGCTGAGAAAGAGATGAATGTTTTCTTTCTCTTCAAATGATGACAAGACGGCTCTTTTGCTCCTTCTAACCTTAGTCTTCAGGAACAAGGAAAGGGGCACGACGTGTGGCCTACGTGATGTGGCACGTAAAGAAGAAGAGAGAGCACTTGTTTATAAATACAATTAATGGGCTGACAGAAAAGAAGTTGATAGTTTGACACACATACACACACACACACGCCACCACCATGCTTTATGAAACCTCTGTATTACACAGTGGAAAATCGACATGTGTGTTCCTGTTCTGGACAAGTAGCATTTCATCTTCCAACCATCAAGCTTAGCACCCGGCACGTCTACTTTGTACATGCCATTGCAATGTCAAAAGGGCCAATTAACGACTGAGTTATGGACTATTCAATTTCATAAACATTACACACTTGCTACAGATTTGGCGCTCTGCTGTGTGCTGGGGATAGAAAGACAAAAATTGAAAACATCTTTAACCCTGCAAAGAGACTTACATTCTACAGGGGTAAGGGGAATTGATGGGTGGGGGCAGGGGTTATGGGGGAAGATTGGGAAAACTAAATAAACTTAAAGACTCTGGTTCTAGGATGTCTCCATTTCTAACTTTAATCTGCTCAGCTGAATTCCTAGTAAGTTGAATGTTTTGCATGTCCTGGCTAAACAGGGTAAATGGGCTTTAAAAAGTCAGAAACGTGTTGTTTTCATTAACACTGTGACATACATTTCACACATTGAGCGTATATCGAAACTATGGGAGATGTGTTCCTTTGGCATTTCAATCTACGTGGGTTGCTAATCACCTCATCTTCATAATTCTCCTCTCTTTTTTTCTCTTGTAGTAAATGAAATAATAAGAAACGACCTCTCCAGCACCAACGTCCATGCATAGCTTGCTTTGCAATATTGGAACTAGTTTAGAAACCACATGGTTTCTCTGCAGCTGGCAGGTCAGCTTCTGCATCAAGAGACTTTTAACTGAATGAACTGAATACATTACCTGGTACCACTTGGATCTTCCAACTTTACCGAAGGCTGGGAGCTGAAGATTTGTGTGTAAAAAAAAAAAAAAAAGTAGCTCTTTGACTTCATCAGCGAAAGATATTCTGGAGAAAAATACAGTCATCTCAAGAAAAAAGGGGGAGGATATATGTGGAGGGAAAGCTATGTGGTGGCACCTTTTATGGGAAGAAACGGGGATACAACAGAATGATAGGTTGGACCCAGGCTTAATCTTTTTGGCGATACTGGAAGTGCCTTATTTTACCAGATCATGGCATCAGAGCATCTTAGTAGGCTTTGAATTTGCTACCATATGAGTATTTGTAGGAGTAAAAACTATCAAAGATTTCATTGTTATGCTTAATCCTTTTCTAAATCAAAAGAATACCACTCATAAGAGGTGGTAGGAGGAGAGCCTATGAAGTTTCCTGAATGTGCTTCAACTTTTCCTCTGCTGTCATTGATGATTTCTTGCCTTATTCAGTGCATTTCAGAATCCTTCCAGTTTGTCATCTCAGCTCTTTGATCATAGCCTTTTTTTTCCTGTGCTAGTAAACCATAGGATTGTTAATCGTAGCATGCTAAGATTTTTATTTTAATCTAGCTTCAAACATAGCACAAGTCAGTTAAATAGCACAAAATAGATTGACGGATGAAACATTGATATCTGTCTATTACATGATAGATCTTGCATTTGCATGTACATACATCTATAGGACATATATTTATGTATAACAAATAATCGAGTTGGTGATTGTCAGCCTTCAAGCCCAGCAAGGGCATCAAGTTTAGCAATAATCTGTATCCATTTTAAGAAATGCATTTCAGAGTCCAAATCTAACTTTTCAGCTACGTCTGTTAGGGGCCATCAGCCCACCAACAGATATGCATTTTTCTTGCCTCATGCAGTTAAACAAGCACTTTAGAAAGCCAGGAAAGATGCATACCGAGAACATGTTCTTTACCAAATGGCAAAAGATGAAAATAAGTGTAAATACCATTACAAAAGAGTGTAAAATATTTGTTCAATTATAAGATTATTATTCCACGGAAGCCTTATAACTCTCTGCTTCATGAAAGAAAGATATTACCAAAAACAATGTTTTAATATGCAGCGCTGTATAGGATGTTTTCAAATTAGTTCATGTTAATGGAGCACCTAATAGGTTAGCTTAGCCTTTATTATTACTGCATTTTGTACAATGAACATCTTATTCCACATTATTACTAGCAGTGACATATTATTTCATATAACACCCCCCTCCCAAAAAAAGCATGGCTTAATTAACAAATGTTTAACCTTAATATTGTGCCTTAGGAATCAATGCCCCCTTATGGAACATGCCTGTATTACACCCTCAGGTGGAGGTTGTAAAATACTACTTAAAAGCAGTGTCATCCAATGGAAGAACTTTCTTGCAGAAAGAATCACCTTTTCACATATTCTTCTGTATAATTATGTCTTATTTTTCTTGGAAAAAAAAATGGAGAACCCAAAAGCCATATTTGTAACATTTGCACATAACTGTGAAGAGCTGAGAATAGAATATGGCTATGTGTACATATTGGGCAGTTACTGCTCCTGCTAGCGAGTTGTATTATTCCCAACCTGTTTATTCCCAGTTATTTACCCAGTACTTAGCATCATAAGAGTTGCATGAAACATGTTCTGTAAACTGCCATTTTAAAGTGAAAACTTGGATAGTTGTATAAGCTATCTTTGTAGTTAGAAATTAGATCCAATAAAGCAATCTATTATATATTATTATTATTATTATTATTATTATTGTTTGCTGGACGTTAGTCTAAGAGTGGTTCATTTTCTCCTGAAAAATTCTCCTTTTTTCTTCCTTCTAGCATCCTGGAAAGAAGCTATTTCTTATAGTAAACATTGTCTCGTGTATGTGTGTGTACCTCTTTCAGAAGTCCTTTCAAAAACACCACAGTTGTTTGCAACCTACTGCAATCTGCTAATACGATCATTTTAATATGGAATTGAATGGCCTTTGCCAAAAGATTTGTTGCCTTTCTCTTCTCTCTAAATTGAGAAGAAATTGCTGCCAAGGAAAGAAATGTATGTATGATAGAGTTCTCAGATGTGATCCACTTGGGGCTTCAGAAACATCGGTAAAGGAATAGCAGAACTTTCACTTATGCCAAGTATTTTTGCTTTTAGGAGTATGCTGGGTGAGGCTTTGACCACACACATGCACACATGCAATCCAGCAATGCTTTCACAACATCACTCTCAGGCTTAAAAATATCACGTCGTCTTTGTCAGATATTTCTCTGCTTCTCAACCCCTCCCCCACCCCCATCCTCTATGCTTCCTCCAGCTTTAAGCTTTGGCTAGGTAGATATTACATGGCTGTTCCCAAGTGAAGTATGAAATGTGAACTCCTCACCAGTAGTTATTATTTCTAATCATTGGCCAACTACAGGATTTTACTTCTTTGCTCTCACTTTTTGGTGAAAATCAAGAGTCCTGAGAACCAGTTATAAGAGTGTCAGTCCAAGGATTCTAAGCTGTAGTGTGTAGTCTCCCCATATCTGATCCTGGGCGATTCTTGTCTCTATCTTTATATAAATTCACCACAGTGGATGCAGCCCAAGTTACGGGGGTCCTCCTCTGTTTCTTTCCTCACTGGCATTCACACAGCACTCATCAGACAAGTCTTAAATGATTTCTTTAACACCCCTTCTTGATCCCCAGTCATTTGGCCACATGCCTGCCATTTGTCTTTTCCATTGCCCTCTGTGCTACCTCCAATTTTCATACCTCTGAGATGGTGGATGGCATTCCAAGATTCACAAGCAGCACCAGGAGAATATTGCTGTTAGAGAAGAGATTCTGTGGCAACAAGCAGCTTGGGATAATTTTTGGCCATAGGGCTTCAATGAAATCAAATATTCACTGAGCTAACCCTGTATTTGCCATTATGCAAAGTAAAATCAGCAACTCTTTGGAAAGTCTGGTCCTCAGAATGAAGGGAAGACGACATCAGCAGAGAAGATACAGAGGAGTGTACACCATGAAGAGGGCATGCTGTAACGCTGCATTTTCATGAGCTCTACTCTTTTACTAACCAATTCATTGAGCATTGAGTACTGCTAGGTATTATACTTATGGAACTCTCAGAAGGCACCAACCCAAACTACAGTGCCTACTGAAGCATAACAGAACTGCTAGAAACGAAAGTGTCCCAAAGGGCTGAAGTCCTACGGGGCACAGTAGAGAAAGAGATTGAGGTAAGCAAATTCAGGAAGATTTCCACAATTCCTTGCCAAGACAAACCCATTATCTTCTTGTCTGCTCATGGTATTTGAGAATAGACCAATATCACTGAGGTGGGTTCAGAACTCACATGGGGGAACTGTAGCTTCTTTTTCAAGCAATGAAGAACAGGGTGGAAACTGTGTTTGAAAGTGGGTTTGACTGGGGATGGGAAGGTGTCATTTGTTTCTTTTAAAACTTTTCTTTCAGAAAGGTCAATATTAGCATTCTACATTTCTGAAATATGATTTTAAATTTAGAAAGTGAATTTTAGATTCTACATGCTTGACATCATCACTGATCATTAGATCTGAAAGATACCTGAGAAATCATAGAGTACAAGATGTTTATTTTACAGCTGAGGAAACTGATGCCCAGAAAGGAGAAATAAGTAAGTTGCCTAAGATTATGAAACCATTCCCAGTGGCTGAGCTGGAGACTAGAAACCAATTCTCAATTACTCCAAGGCCAGGCAACTTTCCAAGATACCATTACCACTCTTGGTGTTTCTATGTGGTTTTGCTTTAACCTATTTCTTAGTTTCATGCAACTTTGGGGTTAGTTTTTTCATAAGTCACAAGATCACAGACCCAGAATTAGAATCTCAGATGGGACGGCTATGTGGTGCAGTGAATGGAACACTGGCCCTAGAGTCAGACAAATCTGGTCTCAGACACTTAAGACTAGACATGTGACCTTGGGCAAGTCACTTAACCCCAGTTGCCCTGCCTTCCCCCCTCCAAAAATCGGAAAAAAAAACAAAAACCCAAAAACAAAAAGAAAAAACCTGAATGGGGTCAGAGTCAGACCCAACTGAACAACAACAGTGCAACAACAACTGGGTTGTTAAATGAATCTCAGTGAAACTACAATAAATAACTTTTGTTCAGGGTTCTTTATGTCAAATGAAAATCAATGAATTCTGGGATTGCTTAATATTCGCTCATAATCAAGACCAAAAGCAAATCCCCTGTGTGCTATGGGCTTTCTCTCTCTGTCTTTCTGTCTCTGTCTGTCTGTCTCTCTCAGTCTCTCCCTCTCTCCTCTCTTTCTCTTTCCTGTGTCTCTCTTCTCTGTCTCCGTCTCTATCTGTTTCTGTTTCTGTCTCTGTCTCTGTCTCTCTCTTTCTATCACTGCAGTTTAAGTCACTCAGAAGATTCCAGTGGAGCTCCCAAATGACAGCTTGTTAGGTTACTCCACATATCACAGTTAAATAACTGGAAAATATTTTGGCAGAAAAAGAAATCAAACTCCTCACTGAATTCAAACAAGGAATGCCAGGTTCACCTATGTGTGAAACACTTTTCACACAAATTATACTACGGACCTTTCACATGGGGTGATTTCTTCACTTCTGAGAAAGATTGTCAGCCTGGCATTTCCTCCATTCCCTTTCTTTCCCAGCCCCCACAAAAAGCTGAGAATCTTTTCCACACATTAGAGTCGCAGGGTCCTCTCTGTACATGTGAGGAAACTGAGCCTCAGAATGTGATTGTGTGATTTGCTCAAAGTAAGAAAGTGAACTCTAGTTAGTGTGGCAGAGTGGAGATCACAACCCTGGTTCCCAAAGTCATAGTCACTGGGTTTTTTCACCCTGCTCTCTGTGACTGAACTGGGGAAGCCGTTAGTAATTTTGCCTTGTGTGCCTCCCTCTGTGTGACCCCAGCAGTTTTCAGATCTGAACTTTTTAAGATCTTCTCTGAAAAGGGCTAATTCAGGCTTTGCTTTTATAGATGGCCAAGTGTTCTCTTATGCAACATTGAACCATTACTCTAGAGCTGGCAAAGGCTGTCTAGTCCAACCCCATTTTACAGAAGAGGAACTGGATCCCCTGTGAAGTTAGGTGATTTAATGGCCAAGGTCACACAGGTGGGACTTGAACCCAGCTCCTATGACCCCAAATCAGCCACAGTCTCAGGTTAATGGATTTATTTATTAAACTGCTCTAAGTTCTAACAACAACCACTCCATTTTAAGAAAAGAGGAAAAAGGGTGGGGCACAGTAAGATCATGTCTTAGTGGTGTTTAAATGAGCCAATTTCACATCTGGAAGTGGAACAGGACACTCCATTTCTCAGCTCCTGGCATTTTCTCTGGCTGTAGCTCATACCTGGAACACCCACCCCCCTCTTCTCTGACCACTGACCTCTCTGGCTTCCCTTAAGTACCAACTAAAATCCCACCTTTGAGAGGAAGCCTTCCCCAACCCCTTTTAATTTCAGTGCCTTCTCTCTAAATTATTTCCTATTTATCTCTTATATAACTCACATTGCCTATATTTGTCTGCATGTTGTTTTCCCCATTAGACTGTAAGTTCCTTAAGGGCAACCACTGTCTTTTGTCTCTTTTTGTGTCCCTAGTGCACAGTGCCCCATGTAGACATGTAATAAACGTTTACTGATTAATGGATTAGATGAGGATCAAGATTTAAATCTTGCTTATGGCAACTGCAGGGCCTAGTTCTAGTCTTACAGGTGAATTACAGACCCTGATTTTGACTATTATAGAAAGAATTGGTGTGACTCTCCAATACTCTTCTTTTTCTCCCCCATTTCGGTTTCTTCAGTTTTCCAAATGGTTCTGCCTTCATTACAGAATTACTGTTATTACCAAACCTGCTAGGTGTATTTTGAATGCTATGGGTAAGTTCACTTACCTTGGCAGTATACTCTCCAGGGATGTGCACATTGATAATGGGGTTGATGCAGGCATTGCCCGAGCTAGCTCAGGGTTTCAGAGGCTTCAAAGGAAAGTATGGGAAAGAAGAGGTATTAGACTGCCTACCAAACTGAAGGTCTACAGAGCCATGGTGCTGACCTCATTGTTGCATGCCTGTGAAACCTGGACAGTCTACCAGTGCAATGCCAGGAAACTGAATGGCTTTCGTTTGAATTGTCTTAGGAAGATTCTGAAGATCCTCTGACAGGATAAGGTCCCAGACGCTGAGGTCCTTGCTCGAACTAAACTGCCAGGCATTCAAACTCAACTGCAAAGTGTGCAACTCTGAGGGGCTAGACATGGTTTGAATGCCAAAAGTATGTTTTCCTAAAAGACTATTTTACAGAGAGCTTACACAAGGCGAGCACTCACATGGAGGTCAGAAAAAGTGATACAAGGACACTCTTAAAGTTTTTCTGAAGAACTTTGGAATGATGCATGACATGGGAGACACTGACAAAGGAATGCCCAGCATGGTGTGCCCCTGTCAAAGAAGGCACTATATTCTGTGAGCAAAGCAGAACTGAAGTAAATCAAAGGAAACATGAGATGCACAAATTTAGAGACATCTTCCTTCCAAGTGTTCATATGGACTATTCGTGCCCAGTCTAGGGTAGAGCCTTTCAAGGTCATGTTGGTCTGATCAGTCATGGTTGGACACACTGTACCTCGACCCAAATATAGTTACTTTACTTTGGTCCTCTTTAAGCCCAAAGGACAACAACTAATTGGGTTTATGGGATAGGCAAAATCAAGTGATTCTGATATGCTCAGCCCTCACCATGTATTCTGTAGCTGCTGAGTTTGCAACATTAAAATATTTAATATGTCTAATGGGGGAAAATCTGCCCAGTTATTCCCTACACCTCCTCCCTCTCCACCCCACCCCCCAGCCATGGCCCATCATCATCCAAGGCTGAGCAGCCAGAGTTCACTCAACTGACTTGCTAGAGTGTCCCTCCTCAAGATTTCCTACCATGAGTGAATGCACTATGATGAAGATAAAGCACAATACTTGAATAGACTGAATTGGCATTTCCATAGCCTTCAAAACGATCAGAAATCAGCCCCAAAGTTGTAGGTTGTGCTGACCTTACTGCCACCTCCCCTTGCAATCCAACCAACTCAAAGCAGACTGCAGCTCCAGGAACAGGCAAATTAGAATCTGGGATAAATACAGGCCTTTCAGCTGAGGACTCTCTAAACTCCATGGGCGAAATAGCCTTTCGTTTCTGTTGTTTGACTAAAAACTCATCTTATAATGGCAGATTTCCAATGCTATGTTATGCTTATATCACATACATGCATACATACATACACACATACATATACAGTGATGTATTCATGTAAAACCTCACCTATAAGACGTCCTGGCTGTGTGACCCTGAGCAAGTCACCTATCTTTTTTCATTCTTTAAAGCTATAAGGCACAGAGAAGCAATGATCAGCATTACTAGAGGAAGCTTCTTCAGCTAGGAGTTCCCTCTATTAATGAAATCACAGGTGTAATGACTTCCACTTAAGGTGGCAAGATGTTAGGATGTAGCAGGGGTAGGGAACCTTCTAGGTCCTTGGGTGCAACCTTTTGACTGAGTCCAAGTTTTATAGAACAAATATTAAGAGGATTTGTTCTGTGAAGTTTGGATTCAGTCAATGGGCTGCACTTGAAGACCCAGAGGGCCACTTGTGGCCTCAAGATCACAGGTTCCCCACCCCTGAAGTGTTGGGGAACCCAGATTCCCAAGAAACATCCCAGTGAAGTTCTAAAAATGCATCAGAAGGACAATGATTAAAGAAAACCAGAGAAATGATTTTAAGCTCTTCCATTGAGTCCAGGATGGCACAAGAAGACTAACAAAAACTTGTGGAGGGTCTAAGCAGGGACAAGCAAAAGGCTTAGTGCTCAAACATCTTCTGAATCTGTAGCAAGAGACAGGACCAAACCAGTACCCAGCACAAGACCCAAGAAGCCCAAGCCCAAGATCCAGAAGGAGAAAAGGTCAGGCCAGGACCTGGGAAACAAAGCACCCAGGATCTTACAGGGGAACTGCCATCAACAAAACCAATAATACTTTACTGAGTAGCTATCCAGTACAACAGAGATAGCGCTGGGCTTGGAGTCAGGAAGACCTGCCTTCAAATCCAGATATTTACTATCTGTGTGATTGATTGGACAAAGAGTCAAGATTTGAATCTTGCTTATGGCAACTACAGTGCCTATTTCTTGTCTTACAGGTGAATTTCAGTCTCTGACTTTGTTTACTATCATAGAAAGAATTAGTGTGCTCCCTCCCCTTCTTTTTCTGCCCCATTTCTGTTTCTCCCCTGGACAAGTCATTAACCTCTCCCTTCTTCTTCATTGGGTCCTATCAGAGTCACAAGGAATAAAGCACTGGCTCCTATTTAAGGATGAGAAAGGAAAGTGGCAGAGACAAAACCCAAGTTGAACCATGGGGAAACTAAGTGAAAATCTAGGAATTCCTGAAGAAGGGAAAGGTCTAATCTTACCTAGAGTATCCATGATGAAGTAGGGTCTGTTTTCACCATCCAAGAGGATGGAAAGGAACAGAGGCTGACCAAAGCACAAACTCTAATCCAGAGTTTTTGATAAAATTCAACACTCATTTCTGTTAAAAGTCAAATATTAACATGAATAAGAATAAATGAATTGTTCCTTAACATGGTTAAATAATATCTATTCAAACAAGAGCTAACATTGTGATCATGGTGATAGGATAGAGGTTTTTTTTCCAGTATATTCAGGGCTATACTCATGCACTTTTGGTTGAGCTATAAGTTGGTCCAGCCATTTTTGAAAGTAATTTGAAACTATACATTAAATTCACTAAACACCATTTGACCCAGTAAAACCACCACTAGACCTATATCCCCAAAGAGACCAAAGAAAAGAAGAAAAACACCTACATGTACAAAAATACTTACAGTAGCTCTTTTTTTCCTTATAGCAACAACTGGAAATTAAAGAGGGCTCTACTGGGGAACGACTAGACAAATTATGTTATATAAATGTAATGTAATATTATTATATTGTAAGAAATCACAAAAAGATGATTTCAGAGGAAGCTGGAAGCACTTATATCAACTAATGCAAAATGAACTGAGCAGATATAGTACAGTAATAATAACTCCTTAAGAAAAAAAAAACCTGACATTGAAAGATTTAAAAACTCCAGTCAATGCAATGACCAGTCATGATTCCAGTGGACCAATGATGAAACACGCTACCTACCTCCTGAAAGAAAAGATTCACAATATAAAATGAAACATGCATTTTCAGATACAGCCAATAAGGGAATTTGTTTTCCTTGACTATGCATCATGTATAATCCTCTCTCTTTTAATTGTACTTTGTATAAGAAAATGTTCAGGGCAGGGGTGTTAAGTTCAGAATAATTCTTTTGTAAAAAATCACATGTCAACTCTCTATTCTTATCCCTATATGTAGATATGAGAGGCAACATGGCATGGTACTCAGAGACCTAGCCTAAGACCCAAGCCCAAGCCCTACCTCTGACACATATTGATTGTCTGACTCTGGTCAAGTCACTTAATATCAAAATACCTCAGGCAATTATTTAAGAAGCTAAAAGCAGATTTTTAAATTTTTTTTTGTTTTTTAGGCAATGGGGCTAAGTGACTTGCCCGGGGTCACACAGCTAATATGTATCTGAGGTCACATTTGAACTCAGGTCCTCCTGACTCTAGGGCTGTGCTCTACTCATTGTACTACCTAGCTGTTCCAGAGCAAGTCTTGATCTACATAGGTAGAGGGAATTTCCTTACTAGTAGTTCCCTATATCACATGAAATCACAGGTTTCATCCTATAACTAGCCATCTGTCTATCTAGCCATCTACCTATCACTAGATGGATGGATACATAGAGCTCTCTCTCTCTCTTTCACACACACATACACACACACACAAATAGACACATACTCTTTCAAATCACAACATGAAATGCCCCCTCTCATATTCAGTGTAATTCACTCTATTAGCAATTGCCCTTCTCTCTTTTCCATAGATAGAGATATAGATAGATATTCAGGGATAAACACACACACGGACATATCTATGTATAGACACTATATATATATGTTTTGTGTGTGTATGCACACACATTTTTTTCAGGTACCTAATAAATGCTTTGGGGATTTGAAGGTGAATCTTTTCAATACTTTTGATGTCAGAAACCTAAATAAGAGCTATGGAACTGGGGCATTGGGAATCTTATCACCCATTAAAACAATATGACTCTTGTTTGAAGTATACACATTTTTCAGAGGTTCTCACAAATTTTTTTTTAATTTCAAAAGATTTTCTGACTTAACAGTCACATATCTATTTTGTTTCTTAAGGGTCTCAGTGACAGTTCATACATAGATTCATTCCTGGTTCATGTCAAATTTTATCAGAAATATAGCTCACTCCAGAACTCACATCAAATCCTGAGCTGTAGGTCTGGACTTGCACATAGGTTGAGTGGACAGTCATCTATATGGTGTGATGATAGCTGTATGGAGGTTGGTAGTCACAAAATGTACCTTTCTCACTTCCCAGCTGATGCATGAAATTCTACCCTGAAAACTTTGATACCTGTCAAAAAGTAACTGCTCATAGGAGGGATATTACATAAATTGTTAGTAGTCATTTACATTTCAGTGTGAATCATAAGTTCATCCTTTCTTGAAAGTAGATGTTAATAGAAAAGAAAAAGAAGAGTATTTTTTCTGATGGGAAAAAAAGATATGTAATTGAGAAGGTAGAAGCAACAAAAACTAATTTTAAAATTTTGATTAGGATTGGCCCTTATATGCTCTTTAACTAGGACCAATGAAATTGGCTAGTCAAAAATTAGGCTCTAAGTTTTTGTTTTCCTTGATCTGGTGTGGGTGTGGATGGCAGTATTTATTGTTTGCCCTGACAAAGAATGCACTAAGGGACTGGGTAATTCTAGAGCTGGAAGCATGACTAGAGTTCTAGATGATGTTCCAACCAGGTTTTTGAAGTGACAAAATTCTTGTCAAGGTTTTCCACTTGACAAGATACAGTCTCCGATATCATAGGACAGTTGACACACTGCACTCAGCCCTTTCCTGCAATCCCCTTGTCTCTTGGGCATGAATTCTAAAACCAGACTGGGTCATACAAAGGGTCCATAAGGCCAGCTTTCTGTTTCTCACAGTGGCACCAAGGGAAACATACTACAAGTTAAGAACAAAAGGAGGCTATTTGTGTTGACTTCTGAGAGAGCCAGAACAGAATTCTCTCTCTCTCTTTCTCTCTCTCTCTTTCTCTCTCTCTCTCTCTGCAAACTGACCTCTGTGTTACTATCCACATGATCAAAACCTTTCTGTTTTTTGCCACTAAGAAGTAACATTCACAATATATGGAATTCTAAAGATAGAAGTCCCATAGAGAGCATCTAATCCAATCTTATTTTACAGATTAAGAAATCAAGAGCCCAAAAGGTGAAATCACCTTTTCAAGGTCACACAGGGACAAAACATGGAAACATACCCATACCCACACATATAAACAAATGGTTGCATACATGTTCTTTCAAACCCCAGCATGAAACACCCCTTCTCTTATTCAGTTAAGTTCAGTTCATTAGTCACTGGCCTTCTCTCTATTCCTCACATGATTCTCCATCTTCCATCTTTGTATTAGGCTATCCCTGATGACTAGAATGCACTCACACTCTCTTCTCGCATCCATCTGACAGAATACTTCTCTTCCTTCCAAACATCGCTCAATCATCACCTTCTATGTATACACATATGTGTATATCTTCATGTATTTGCATATATGATATATGTATATGCAATGTATAATATACATGCATATGTGTGTTTGTATACATGCAAATTTCAATTTGCATTCTGAGTATATCACCTCTCTCTTGAGGGAAAGGGGAAATAGCATGTTTCATCATAAGTCCTTGATCTGTGGTTGGTTCCACTGTGTTGATCAGAATTCCTAAGTCTTTCAAAGATAGCAAATATACTTACCTAAGACTTGTCCAAGTTGAAGATTAGAGACAACTAATGACCCTACAACCATGGCACTTCAAGGAACACTTCTATATACATGTTAACCTAGTCTTGCCAACAGGCTTCTGAAAGTCCCTCAGCCTACAGAAGCTTTAGCAAACTGACTTTTCACCCGGCCTTCCCATATTTCCTCATGTCATCACGTTGCTGTTCAAGAATGCAAAGCCTATAGAAGTCTCCTGCCTACACTGTGAGATGTAGCTTTGGTTACTTATCAAAACAATTAATTTGCTGATGTCAAATTTCTTATTATGTGCCTATTTTATTTTGGGTCCTGGGCATGTTGTTGCTGTTGTTTGTTCTTCATGTTCAAAGAAGACCAATGATACCATGGGTGATGCCTTGATTGTGCATGAATTGGATTTAAGCGAGGCAGAGTCATCAGCCTCGCTCTCTCTTCCAGAGTCATCGAAGTTCAGTGGCAGGACAAAAGTCAAGTTGATTGGTGATGGCTTGGGATGCAATGGATGACCTTGGCATCTTCAATATCTGACCAAGTTCTAAGCACTGTATAGTACCTGCTGCAACTGCCTTTATGGCCTTTGGAACAAATTGCTCTCATCCACCAATTCTGCCAGGAGAAGTTTTCAAATGCTTGGGGTAAATATCTCCCTAACTCACCAATGGGTTTGCATCCCATTGGTTTACCCTCAACCTGGTTTAGCCTTTCTGCCAAGATGGTATTACCAGGATGTGGCCACTGCATATGCTATAGCTTCTTGGAACCACAGGTGAGAGTTGGGTGAAAGGTGGACACTAAAGGTGGATGAGCAGCCATGAAAAGAGGTTGTCAAGCCTTCACACTGGAGGTGGTAGTGCTCCCTAAAAACCACATACACCCCATACTACATACCCTGGGCATGTAGACCACTATCAATTGCCATGGTTAGAATAATAACACAAACATAGATAAACACGAAAAGAATAGGAGATTCAAATTGACTTGCATTATGTGCATAAATATTTTTTTATTTGTTTTATTTACTTTTAGTTCACAAGATTCAATTCCACAATCCCTTGAGTTTCAGATTTTCTCCCCTCCCTTCACCCCCCTCCCCACCATGATGGCATGCAATCATGTATAGGATGTGCAAATACTTTCACATTGTACAATAGTTTGGTTAGTACATACATATTTCAATGGATCTGGGATTTTACTGATGTCTTTCCGTGGTACAGACTGAAACCCTTCCGTGTGGTTTCATTTTGTGTGATTCTTGTCCTTCTTATTTCCTAAGAATGGAACCTCCATAAAGAATCTTTCCAACATCCTTGGAGTCTTCTTTGGAGTTATTTATATTTTGCAGATACTAGTGCAACATTCAATCCATTTTCTCCATTTCTCCAATCCATATCCATTTGTCCAAGCTATTAATTTCTCCATCCCATTAAATGAATGACCTATGTCTTTTTCTGGGCTTACATATCATAGACAACGCTTTTTATGTTATATCTTGCATGCAGGTCATCTTTGGACATATAATCTAGTCTTTTTAAACCCATTGTGCACCTGTCCATTGCCCTTTTTTGAATCACCTGCAGTTTTGTTTCTTTGGAGATCATGACAGTCCATGTCTCATTGCCTCATAGCGTCTCTGGAAGGATGTTAGTACTAAGAAGGCAGGTTTTGCCAGTGCAGGAAAGGCTATATAATATAGCTTGCTCTCTTCTGCCTTTTCAGTTCTGGACTCAGGTCATTGTCCATCTCCACAATACTCATAAAAGATACAAGTCAACAGTGGATAACTCCAGTGGATTGCTCATCCTACTGTATATCATAATGGGGATGATACCCATCATTTACTAACTTAGTTTTTCCTTTCTGTATTACTATAATACCTGTTATATTTGTTATTTTTTTAATTATAATTTTTTTTGACATAGTAGAGCAGGCTTAAAGTTGCTCCTCCAACAAGTAATCACCATTTACGTTACAATCATACAAGATTCTTTGATAGATGCAACCACAGAATTAGCTTTTTTTTTTCCAATGACCCCCTATCAGTATTAAAAGTATGGCATAAAACAGTGAGAATAGCTTTGACAAAGGTGTTTGCCATCATAATGGAGGATAGAAGATCCAAATGAAAGGATTATGTGTAAAGACTGAGTTTATCCAGATATTCTTGTCTACACATGATATAATATTAGTTGCACTCAGTTTCGAGATACTACAGAACTTCTTTGGTGAGATTCATACCCTGTTATGAGATTAGACTTGTAATCAACACAGGAAAAAATAAACATTGATATATGGTCATTTAAAAACAATTCATTATTTTGGCTTTAAACATAAAAGCCAAACTAACAAAGCATAGTATTTATCAAAATAGGAAGTGACTCATACCCTCGCCTACCATCTTCCCCAGTTTTCTCCATGTATTTCATCAGGGCTGTGGCATTGAAGATTTTCACTGGTATATCCTTAAAGCCATTTGTCATGGGCCACTACTACTTCCTGCAGTCTCCTCACCATGCCTCTGCTCTCTGACCATCACCCCTTTTGCCTTATCTTGCCAACAACCAGACCGCCACAGTTACCATTACCTATAGTCTTCTTGCCATGACCCTGCTTAGATACCATCTATCCCTCTACTTTCCAGTACTTCTTTATGTGGTTTCCCTCATTAGAAAGTAAGCTTCTTGAGGGTAGAGACTGTCTTGTTTTGTTTTATTTGTATCCTCAGCACTTAGCACAGTGACTGCCACATAGCAAGCACTTAAGAAATTGTCTCTCCCTGTCCTCTATTCCTCTTCCTCCTCCTCCACCTCCT